>JAQPZY010000987.1:0-662500 GCA_029931535.1 Margaritifera margaritifera | reverse complement strand
AATTAATCAAGATCCACATAAAGAGGAGAAAGGAAAAGGAGAACCCTTTGTTCTCAGAGATTTATAGTAGCACTACAATAGTAATAATCTAGATTCAGTATGTACTACATTAATCATGATTATAAGACACTAACTTAAGTATTTATGAGTAAAACTGTAAACCTGAACCATGGTGACTTACCTTTAAAAATAATCTCCAATATCAGTCTCTCCTATTTCAGTTGTCACATGAGAATGCAATTTTGTGGTGATAAGTTTCTCAGTTTTTGCAAGGAATCAGCTCTTGTATGACATAAATATGACATGTCACCTGTGTATTCACTGTGAAGAGCAATCTATTAAAGTGCATTATTCCCTTATTCATCACATTATACTTTCTGTGTACTTATTTGTAACAGATAATAAGTGCCCAGGTACATGCCAAAATTCAAATTTGGGTATAGGTCTGAGCTATATTGTTGGCCAAAATTTAGGTTTCTTGTGACATGGCAGCCATTCAGCTAAATTTAAAATCGCACCAAAGTGCTCACAAACCTTTAAAGTCGTATGTTTAATCTCTATTTTGTTTTTCTGTTTTTAATGAAATTCTCCAGCTGTTGCCACACAAAGCCATGAGAACCTAAGGTGATGGTTGTTGTAATTTCTTGAGTAATATCTTTTGAACTAAATGTTTTTAGTGAAGCATGAGGGGAAAAAAAACCCACATTGTTAAGATGTGGATTTAATCCCACAATAGTACTTAGGGTTTCCTAGGTGAACCCTGTAAACCTCATAGCTATTGAGCTCACACTTCACACATTCAAAATTCAGGAGTATAAGAGTTGTCACAGAAAGTGAATTTTTATGCTTATTGAACTAACTTTCACTGGTCTGATTTAGTTTATTATTTTAAGATTTTCCACAGTGTATTTTATTAATGAAAATAAATATTCTGATAATATGGTCTACAATAAGAAGACCTTTTTTGGAAGAAATTTAATAGCGGCCAAAAAAATAACTAATTTTTAACTCGCACATTATAAAGCCAAGTAAGTTTACAGTATGGTCGTTCGGCCTTCATGCATTGTCCATCATGTATCAACCATTTTCTGTTCACAATTGTTATTTACAGCTTCAAAGAAAAATTGCTTCACCAATTTGCACATGATTTTAGAGCCAGCATTCTGGCAGCAAGATCTTTCAGATTTGTTCTTTGGATGCCATTCTGTCATCCAATATGGCCAGCATTTCTACAAATAGATAAACCTTTTCAACAGCTTTTTCTCATAAGCCAAATCTGGCAGAAAGCATCCTGGCATGCAGGTCTTTCAAATTGTTCAGATCATGCCAATCCACAATGAAATATGGCCACTGTTACTAACAGCATAAAAAACTTTAAATACTTTCTTCTCATGAAATACTCAACTGAATTTTACCAGATTTAACAGGAGCATTCTTTCTTGAAGAGCTTTCAGATTCATAAAAATGAAGCTAATCTGTCAACAAATGTGGCCACCATTACTAAACAAATTAAAAATGGTTAAACGAGTTCTTAAAGTCTGTTCAACAGAATTTGACCAAAAATCTGATAGAAGACATCCTGGAATAGAGGACTTTCAGTTTGTAGATCTATTGGTCATAGACAAGAAGAGCTTGGGTGATAGTCTGTTTTCCGTCATCCATTGTCCATCATCCATCCATCTGTTAGCACAAGTTTGTTATCACTACTCCTCGTCAACTACTTGAAGGATTGCCATGAAACTTTACATGCACATTCATCCCATGGTCTAGTCGGTCCTATATGAAAATGGTGCCACTCAGACATCCAGTATTGTCACCAGAGTGGCCATCTTGAAAATCTTGTTATGGCTACTCCTCCTGAATGGATAGTCACATCAACATGGGTTTTTCACAAAAGGACTTCTTATGATGTCTAGTTGATCCTAAATGAAAATGGTGCCAACCGATGTCCAATATTTCTGCCACAGCATAAATCTTGAAAATCTTGTTATAGTTACTCCTCCTGAACGGCAGTCATATTGACATTGGGTTTTACCAGAAGACTTCTTATCATGTTTAGTTGGCCCTAAATAAAAATGGTGTCCACTATGGCTGCCACAGTGGCTTTTTTGAAAATCTCGTTATCGCTACTTCTCCTGAATGGATGGTCATATCAGCATGGGGGTTTTCACTAAAAGACTTCTTCTGATTGAAAACTAATATTGCCATGGTGTTTTATCCAGAAGACTTCTTATCTTTAGTTGGTCCTAAATGAATATGGAGCCGATCTGATGTCCAGTATGGCCACCACAGTGGCCATGTTGAAAATATTATCACTACTCCTCCCTGATGGGTAGTTGTATCAGTATGAGGTTTTCACTGAAAGATTTGTTATGATGTCTAGTTGGTTGTTAATGAAAATGGTGCTGATCTAAACTTCTAATATAGGTGCTACAGTGACCATCTTGAAAATCTTGTTCTCACTTAACTTCTCCTAGATGGTTTGTCACATTGACATTGTGATTTCACCAAAGAGTTCTTATGGTATCTAGTTTGTCCTAATGAAAATAGTACCAATTATACATCCAATATGGCCACCATGGCACACATCTTGAAAATCTTGTTATCATTACTAAAAAAAAAAATGGAGAATGATATCAACAAAGGGTTACCAACAGAGGACTTTTGATGTCTTGTTGGCCCTAAATGAAACTGGTGCCAGTCTGACATCCAGTATGTCCACCATAGCAGCTAATTTGAAAATCTTGTTATCTCTGAAGAGTATCAGAAATGCTTTCAACACTCAGCAGTTAAAGGGAAAAAATGGTCTTATCTTGAATTTCTAGAAATTCTTTTCAGCCAGAAGAGCATTAATTTCTTCTAGAGACTTTTGTTTCTACAAATATTGCCACTATGTATGGCCAGAAACACAAAACATTTAACAACTTCTCAAAAACCACTCAACAGATTAAAGGTGACCAAATTTTACAGAAAATATCCTGCATAAGTGCTTTTCAAGTTTGTATAAATGATGCCAATCCATAATCACATATGACCACCAATACTAAAAATACTTTTTAAAAATGTTAAACGAATGATTGATATATGAGTCATTGCAGTTTTAATGTACATTAATAAGGCCTGAAAAAAATAACTATGTTTCTGGTTTCCCAACTGACTCGATTGTTGCCTGTGAACCCTTTAGATTGTTCCAGCCATCCTCCAAAAAATCTGTATTTTCTGAATATTGTAATCAGTCCAGATTTAATTTAATTATAGTTAACAGTACTAAACATCACACTCAATAAGACTTGCTGTTTGTCAAAATATTTGTAAGTGAGTTATATCAGGCAAATTTTAATTATGTACATAATAATAAAGAGATTTTATATCTAACCATCATATAACATGGTATTTTTGAGTAACACTGACAACTCTTTTTCAAAGGAATAAAAGTAGGTCATACAACCATTCGCTTTTTAAGCACCTAATTGATATAGACTAAAAAGCACGATTCACTTATGGCTACCTTTGCATGCTGTTCGCTAACCATGGTCAGCTTCAAATTTACAGCAAGTTCTTTGAGACAAATTTTAATTCTGTCAATAATTATAATGAGTAGTCAACAATACCATTGTATAACATGGTATTTTTGAGTAACACTGACAAGGTCTTTTCAGAGGAATCAAATTAGGTAATGCAGCTGTTCACTTTCAGTGATGGGGCTTGGGGGAAACAAATGACAGGGATTTGTGCCATAATGGGAGGTATTGGTGGTTGAGTGGAGAGTATATAGAAGGGCTCTAGAAATAGCACACAGAGCCACTCTACCCACCACTTTGCCACTAATCCTTCTGCTATAATCCAAATCCCTGTGTAAAAAAATCAGGGGAGAGCAAAACTTTTTCAAACTGACAAGCCCATTTTTTTAAAACATAAAACCAGAAACACATTATTTTTTTAAGCCTAAATAATGCATGTACAGTATATTAGGTTTGGTACGGTTATTGTTCCAGTATATCCAAGACTCCCAAGTATTATAAGTTAGCATGTGTACATGTATGTAGACTTTTATATGAACAATTCATGCATATTATTCAGGTATTCAAATAGTGCGTAAGAATTGAAATAAAAATGCTAATTTCATGGGATTCTGTTATATTGTACTATGGAAATCCATAATGACACCAACATTTGGGATTGTGTGTAGGAAGTACTAAGTGGCCTATTGGCTGGATTAAGACAACTTCAATCTCAGATGAGTACTACCTGTTATGTCCCAGTGTAAACACTTGAATTGCTCTTTGCCTACCTGGTGTATAGTACAAGACAAGAGTATTTTGCAAACATAATTACACATACTTATCTTAGAATAAACAAGAGTTTCATATTCTTTGTAGAATCGTGCAATAATGTTTAAGAGAGTCCTTTATTATCCACACATTTTTAAAAAAAGTGTAAAGGATATTGATACATACCTTCCATCTGTCTGTACATTCATCCATAACCACATCTCTTAATCTGCTTGGTTGAAATTGATGGATTGTTGTAGCTATGTTGCTTTTGGGGTAACCATCAACAAGAGGGGTGTAATCCTTGGCTACCACCTTTGGGGTCCCTGGGAGGGGGTCAGAGGTCAGATTTATAGAAAGTTTCATTATTACATGGACAGTGTCATACATTTCTGACCAAACATTATATATAAACACAACAGGAGGATGTTTCATATATTTGACAGGTTTTGCATTATGACCCCAGGTTAACAGTCAGAGGGTGTGGCATGAATAATTTGGATGGGTGGGGGTTTGGAATATGCAGTAGAAACACTATTATTTTGTGATGGCTGTAGTAAATTTTTTGTATAATCTCATCCCATATTGCCTAATTTAGTATTTTTATCCATTAAGGTTTTAAAAAAACTGGGGGAAGAATTTTAATGTGAGAGCTGCTTACATCAGTATACAGTAGCATACAGTAGTAAGTGTGAGTCATATATAGATGTATTCAGACTTTTACCTGGGAAAACATGAAAAGTTCATTAGTGGCAGGCAGTATTAGAAAGCAAACAAAGGCTTTTGTATAATCAGCAAAACAAATTAATGATAAATTGCATGTAAAAGTACCTGTTAAATTCAAGTTTGTTTTAATGGTAGTTTTAGGTGGCCTCAGGGACCAAAAATGGGCCCAAAAGGGCTCCCTTTCAAATATGAAATGCTTAAAAGTCACACTGAACTCTAAATTTTAGCTGGCTTCATACCTGATTTAAATTTATATTCTCAGTTAATCTCTTTTTAAGCTCTTTAAGGCTACTGGTCCAAGCCCCCTATAAAAATTGCAGTTTACTGTAACTCACATGCTTTGGATTTTGGACCAAAGATAGACTCACACAGAACTGTCTTATTATAGTGAGTGCTCACTGTACTTGTTATTGTGGGGGCCAACTGTCTTGTTATAGTGATGGACCACTGACTTGTTATAGTGATGGACCACTGTACTTGTTATAGTGAGGGCCCACTGTACTTGTTATAGTGAGGGCCCACAGTACTTGTTATAGTGAGGGCCCACAGTACTTGTTATAGTGAGGGCCCACTGTCTTGTTATAGTGAGGGCCCACTGTCTTGTTATAGTGAGGGCTCAAAGTACTTGTTATAGTGAGGGCCCACAGTACTTGTTATAGTGAGGGCCCACAGTACTTGTTATAGTGAGGGCCCACAGTACTTGTTATAGTGAGGGCTCACTGTCTTGTTATAGCGAGGGCCCACTGTACTTGTTATAGTTAGGGCCCACAGTACTTGTTATAGTGAGGGTCCACTGTCTTGTTATAGTGAGGGCCCACTGTTTGTTATAGTGAAGGCCCACTGTCTTGTTATAGTGAGGGCCCACTGTACTTGTTATAGTGAGGGCCCACTGTTTGTTATAGTGAGATCCACTGCCTCATTATAGTGAGGGCCCACTGTACTTGTTATAGTGAGAGCCACTGCCTCATTATAGTGAGGGCCCACTGTACTTGTTATAGTGAGGGCCCACTGTACTTGTTATAGTGAGGGCCCACTGTTTGTTATAGTGAGGGCCCACAGTACTTGTTATAGTGAGGGCCAACTGTCTTGTTATAGTGAGGGCCCACTGTCTTGTTATAGTGAGGGCCCACTGTACTTGTTATAGTGAGGGCCCACTGTACTTGTTATAGTGAGGGCCCACTGTACTTGTTATAGTGAGGGCCCACTGTACTTGTTATAGTGAGGGCTCACTGTACTTGTTATAGTGAGTGCCCACTATACTTGTTATAGTGATGGCCCACTGTACTTGTTATAGTGAGGGCCCACTGTACTTGTTATAGTGAGGGCCCACTGTACTTTTTATAGTCAGGGCCCACTGTACTTGTTATAGTGAGGGCTCACTGTACTTGTTATAGTGAGGGCCCACTGTACTTGTTATAGTGAAGGCCCACTGTACTTGTTATAGTGAGGGCCCACTGTACTTGTTATAGTGATGGCCCACTGTTTGTTATAGTGAGGGCCCACTGTACTTGTTATAGTGAGGGCCCACAGTACTTGTTATAGTGATGGCCCACTCTCTTGTGAAGCATTACACATTCAGGCTGATAGTAAATGTCAGTGTATCACCTGAACAAAAATATATTTCTTACCTTCTTAAAATCAGAAAAGTCCTTCTATGAGTTCTGACAAACTTTATTCATTGCAGACATTATGCATGCTCTTTTATATTCAGTTTGTAAATATTTTCCTTCCTATGGAAAACAAAGATATTAATGAGTAATGGGAACAACAGTGTTATTAGGATTGTTTGTTTCCAGAGCTGGCCTGAAATTGTGTGTTATATTGGAACACCAAGTTGTTGTGGGTATGGGTTGACTGCGGTCTTGTTGTGGAGTCAATAGTGTAATTATTGGGGATGTTGAATTTATGTTCCTTTGACTGAGTCTTTCCACTTCAGTTGCATGCTTAAGACCTTATGGGAAAATGAATAGACTGAGATGTATTGAAATATATTTTAAATTTTAATTGAGATCATACAGTTAAGTTACTTGAATACATGTGAGTTTACAGTACTGATTTTAGGCCTTGTTTTTTTATAAACATTGCAGGTCTCCCAGCAATCCTTGTATTAAATATAAATTCCTATAAAATCTTGTACATTTTTAGCCATACATTTTTTCTCCGCAATTTATTTTCCCAAATCTCTGAAATTTTGTAGGAGAAGCACATGCTAATTTTTCTTGCCCAGCTTGAAAAAAAAGGGGGGTAAAAGGGACATAGAATGATACATCATGATAGATGTGCTCAATACAGTAGAGAAAAGAAGTAGTAATGGATTATATATGTTTAAATTTTTATTTAAATTGATTATGTTATTAATATTGGCTAATTTTTGTTGTCAGGTACATGATAATGTGGTATTCAATCAGTAATATTAGTTTGCCATTAAATACCTATATTTTATCCATATTTTTCTAATTTCCCTATCAAACCTATATTTTATCCATATTTTTCTAATTTCCCTATCAAACCTATATTTTATCCATATTTTTATAATTTCCCTATCAAATACCTATATTTTCTCCATATTTTTCTAATTTCCCTATCAAACCTATATTTTATCCATATTTTTCTTATTTCCCTATCAAATACCTATATTTTCTCCATATTTTTCTAATTTCCCTATCAAACCTATATTTTATCCATATTTTTCTAATTTCCCTATCAAATACCTATATTTTATACATATTTTTCTTATTTCCCTATCAAATACCTATATTTTCTCCATATTTTTCTAATTTCCCTATCAAACCTATATTTTATCCATATTTTTCTTATTTCCCTATCAAATACCTATATTTTCTCCATATTTTTCTTATTTCCCTATCAAATACCTATATTTTATCCATATTTTTCTAATTTCCCTATCAAACCTATATTTTATCCATATTTTTCTTATTTCCCTATCAAATACCTATATTTTCTCCATATTTTTCTAATTTCCCTATCAAACCTATATTTTATCCATATTTTTCTTATTTCCCTATCAAATACCTATATTTTCTCCATATTTTTCTTATTTCCCTATCAAATACCTATATTTTCTCCATATTTTTCTAATTTCCCTATCAAATACCTATATTTTATCCATATTTTTCTTATTTCCCTATCAAATACCTATATTTTATACATATTTTTCTTATTTCCCTATCAAATACCTATATTTTCTCCATATTTTTCTAATTTCCCTATCAAATACCTATATTTTCTCCATATTTTTCTAATTTCCCTATCAAACCTATATTTTATCCATATTTTTCTTATTTCCCTATCAAATACCTATATTTTCTCCATATTTTTCTAATTTCCCTATCAAACCTATATTTTATCCATATTTTTCTAATTTCCCTATCAAATACCTATATTTTATACATATTTTTCTTATTTCCCTATCAAATACCTATATTTTCTCCATATTTTTCTAATTTCCCTATCAAACCTATATTTTATCCATATTTTTCTTATTTCCCTATCAAATACCTATATTTTCTCCATATTTTTCTTATTTCCCTATCAAATACCTATATTTTATCCATATTTTTCTAATTTCCCTATCAAACCTATATTTTATCCATATTTTTCTTATTTCCCTATCAAATACCTATATTTTCTCCATATTTTTCTAATTTCCCTATCAAACCTATATTTTATCCATATTTTTCTTATTTCCCTATCAAATACCTATATTTTCTCCATATTTTTCTTATTTCCCTATCAAATACCTATATTTTCTCCATATTTTTCTAATTTCCCTATCAAATACCTATATTTTATCCATATTTTTCTTATTTCCCTATCAAATACCTATATTTTATACATATTTTTCTTATTTCCCTATCAAATACCTATATTTTCTCCATATTTTTCTAATTTCCCTATCAAATACCTATATTTTATACATATGTTTATAATTTCTCTCTCAAATACCTGTGTTTTATGTTTGTCTGTATAATTAACCTATTAAATAACTATATTTTATCCATATTTTTATAATTTCCCAATCAAATAACTATATTTTATCCATATGTTTATAATTTCCCTATCAAATACCTATATTTTATCCATATTTTTTAGACCAAAAGCACTATCAGATCTCCATAATTTTGAAAAATATGGCTGGGATGCCTGACATTGGCAAGTCCATTTCAATCTTTAGGGTTCTTTGCTTGAAATAACAAGGTCTGTTTAATCAAATTTCAGTACTGTCCAGGTAATGTAATAATAATGTTACAGTATTTGATGTTGTACTTGTTGCAGCATACCATTTAACATACTAAAGATGTTTATGTATTTTGTCATTTTAAGTGTATGGATGTGTACAAATAAAGATGTAAGTTTACAGTTACATTTAAATTAAGAATATACATCATGAACAAAATCTGAATTCTTTAAATACAAAGGTGAAGATAAAATCTAGAAATAAAGAATTTAGCTTAAAATCTAGAAATAAAGAATTTAGCTTATCTCAAGATATAATAATTATTAAACCTAAGATCACATGGAAATATTTCTTGCTTTTTGTGCTTTTATTGTTTAGCTCTAATGGTTATAGACCAGAGGAGCTTATTGGATGGCCTTTTGTCCTTCTTCTGTCCACCATCTGTTGTGTGGCAGCTGTTAACACAAGTTTTTTATCGCTGTTTCTCTTAAACTTCTGGGAGAATTGCCATGATACTTTACAAATACAGTGAAATGGGCTTTTCACTAAAAGACATATAATGATTTCTAGTTGGTCCTAAAAGAAAATGGTATCCCTCAGACATCCAGTATAGTTTTAATGATGGCAATCTTTAAAATCTTGTTATCGCTACTCCTCCTGACTGGATGTTCATATCGACATGGAGTTTTCACCATGGTGGCCATCTTGAAAATGTTATTAAAGATACTCCTTCAGAATGGATGGTCAGGGGTTTCACTAAACAATTTCTTGTGATGTCTTGTTATAAATGAAAATGCTGTAAAACATCTTGAAAATCTTATCTCTACAGTGCTAAAACAATTGTTCATGTCAACATGGGGCAATAGAAAGCTTGTTATGATGCCTAGTTGGTCTTAAATGACATCGAATATGGCACAAATTTTGAAAATATTGTTATGATTGCTCCTCCTGATCAGATGGTACATGTAGCATTAATGTTGGGGTTTCACTGAATGACTCATTATGATGACTGGTTCATCCAAAATGTAAATGGTACCCTTCAGACATACAGCTGCCATGCCCATCTTGAAAATCTTACCACTACTTATTCTGAAAAAATGGTCCTGTCAACATGGGGTTTTTCACTAAATGACTTCATATGATGTCTAGTTGGTCCTAAATGAAAATAGTACCAATCAAAAATGTTCATTATGGCAACCATGGCTGCCATCTTGAAGATCTTGTTATTGCTACTTCTGAATGAATGGCCAATCATATTGAAATGTGGTTGTAAATGAATGACTTTGTATGATGTCTGCTTGCTACGAAAATGGTGCCCCTCAAACATCCATTATGGCTGCCACTGCAGACGTCCTGAAAGTCTTATTATCACTGCTTCTGAATGGATGGTTGTATCTACATGCTTTCACTAAAAGACTTTTCATCTCCTTTTGATACTAAATGAAAATAATGCTAACCAGAACTCCAACATAGCCACCAAATCTTTTTATCACAACTTCTCCTACATGGATGGCCATAACTACATGGAGTTTTCACCAAAGACCTTTTATCATGTCTGGTTGGTACTAAATGAAAATGATGCCATTCTGACATACAATATGGCTGCCATGGCAGCCATCAGGAAAATAATGTTATGGCTGCTTCTCATAAAATGATGGCTATAGTGTTAGTTTTCACTAACAGACTACTTATGATGCCTAGTTGGTCCTAAATTAATAAGGTGCTGATCTGACATACAATATGGTCACTGTGGTGGCCGTCTTGAAAATCTTAATTAATAACAGTAATACATTACAGTTGCATTGCTACCCTTTTCCAGAGTGTTGAGTCTCCAGTCCAGGCTAAATATTCCGTTCTCCAGTTATTGGAGGGCCAGAAAGAAAAGAACATAGTCCCAGTCTGGTTTCTTTGTCATGTCTAAAATATGGATTATATTTTGTCCTTGTACTATTGTGCTCATACACGTGTCAGAATGTTCTATGAAATTTGTCATCTTTGTTGACTTTACGCTTCTTTTAGGCCAAACATATATTTGTTGGTGCTTGTTTTAGTCATTATCTTCCCTGTACTTGCTTTATTTGTGTGTGTCTGTGTCCCTTTTTGCTGATTTTGAAGGGTTATTGCACCTTGCTTATCGAAATGGTGCATCAGTAAATTTATATCCCTTTTTAGCACTGGTGTCAGGGTAAGAATCTTCTTTTTTTTTTGGTTCTGGTCAAATTCTTTTTTTTGTGTTTTCCTTGTTCAGCTAATAATTACATCACAAGGTGTGGGTAAATGCAGGCATAAGAAGGCCCCATGGGACACTCACCCCACCTGTTTATTGTGTACTAAGTGTACACATACAGTGAAACCCCGCAATAACGCGATATTTGGGGTCCATAAAATTTTATCGCGGAAAAAGCGGGGTCGCGTTATTGCAGGGTTTTACTGTATTTTACTTTATTCAGAGAACAACATATACATGTCTGATGTATAGCATTAATAGGGTATCAACACCGTTTACTATCTGATATCGAGCCGTCGCGGCATGCAGTTTATCCATAATGCATGTAATTCCATTGAAAAATTGAACACAGATTTAAAATATTCAATTATTTTGTCACAGATCATTGTATGATTCATTATCTGAATTCAATGTCTAATGAACAGAGTATTAACATCGTTTACTTACTGTCTGATATCGCACCGTCGTAGCATGCATTTCATCCATAATGCATGTAATTCCATTGCATACATTGCATACATATTTAAACTATTCAATAATTTTGTCACAGATAATTATGTGTCTGAATTCAATGGGAAAAAAGAACAGCAAAATTACGCTATGAAAGACCGAAGCACATGTACGGTTCATTACGTTCCAGGGTCTATGAACGGTGTCTGTATAAATTTCATACTGCTACAATTTTCTCATATGCGTTTCTGTGCTCCTTTATCCATTGTAAATGTCCACTAATTACATATACACGTCTAATGTATAGCATGAATAGGGTATCAACACCGTTTACTATCTGATATCGAGCCGTCTTTGCTTTCCCACATGACAACCCTTTGATTGAGCCGCGAGTTTGATACTTGTTCAGTGCCAAGTAACAGAGTTGTTATTTGAACTCCCTGTGATCTTGTCGCCCAAGCTCAGTCTCTACATAAGCACCCACATATGACAATCTTTGATCAACCACCGCACTGTCTGGTGCTTGGTTGTGTATGCAGTTAAAGAAGAAACATTAGGTCGGCTATTGTTTGCGCAATTATTGTATACAGGATGAATTGAAGTCCAGCGCACGTGTTGGCGGCTTAAGTTTTTTGATGTTTATTAAATCGTGAGAATGTTTTATCAACCACCACATTGTCCGATTCTCGGTTGTGTATGCAGTTAAAGAGGAAACACATGTCGGCTATTGTTTGAGCAATGACTGTATACAGAATCAATTGAAGACAAACACAAAGAAGACTTACTGGCTTTACTCATGGATCAGTAATAAGTAACATTTCCGATAATATATATTTTGGCACAACACTTCAAGAAATTGGTGACATTGTTAAATTTCAGAAGCCACGCCACGATTGAATTCATACGTGATCTCTTCCCCAAATTGATAATAAACTTTTTATACGCTATTTCTCGTACTTACAAAAAATATTTTTTTTACGTGTATGAGAAAAATATATGTATATAAAATGTCAGGAACCACGCTACAAACATATTATACTCGAATTCATACGCGATCTCTTCCCCAAAATGATACTGTAATATACACATTTTATACACTATTTCTCGTACTTTGAAAAAAAATAATTTAATGTGCGAATGAACATATGAAATTTTAGGAGCCACGCCACGATCGCGTTATATCCGAATTCGCGTTATAGCGGGGCGCGTTATAGCGGGGTGTCACTGTACTGACAGTTGTCCAGTTTGTTTTCTGTAGAAAGATGTAGTGTGTGACTTTGTTGGAAAGTTGCCGCACTTACCGAGGGAAACAAGAAGGGTCCCACCTCCACCTCTTCATCTTAGGAGGGTTCTAGGCCACTTGCTGTCTGAGAGAGGTCTATACTGCCAATGAAGGAGTTGCTTTCCATGGTTCAGAAATCACCTAAAGGGCTTTTATCATGGATCACTCACTCTTGAATCAATGCTGTCATTTCCTGTCAGGGAAAGATCCTTGACCCCTACCAAGGGACGGAAAGTGATGGTGCCTGATAAGAGAGAGTCGTGCCTTCACAAAGGCAGGGAAGACCAGTGCTGTCACTTTAATAGATCTGATGCTGACTCTATTTCTGCAAACTGAGTTTCTTATGTCAGATCATCATCATGGGTCTGTACCTCCCCCCCCCCCCCCCTTATCCGTGTTACTGTTTAATCTCTATGGGGATAAGAAGTCTGGTTTTGCTTGCCCATCTGGGGAAGAGGATTGGATTGGCATTCCCACTTCTCTATATTCCCTTTTAATCCCTATTGGCTTTTGGGCCCCCACTACATGGTAGTTAGTCTTCCTTTCTCCCCATGACATCATAGATGTTTCCTCCTTGGTTCCAAAGTATGTCAGATGTGGCAGGCGATAGACCCTCTCTGTCTCCCCTGTCCTTTACCAGCAAAAGGAGGCAGACCACCACCCACCACCTAGATTGTCAAAAAGGATGGAAGATCAGAGGGTTAGTCCTGTTGCCTCCTGTGAGAGGAAACCTCCATTTTGACCAGGAAGGATAGTCCTGTCTTGTCTGAGAGCAGGGTCAGGAGAATAATGTCCATTCAGTTCTGGTAGACTTGAGTTTCCAGAGGAACTGGTTGTGGCAGGCCCTTTCTCTTCGATTATGGTCTTCTTCTTCATCTCACCCTTTGGGCCAGGTGATGGAGGAGTTAGTCTGGACTTTTGACCAGTTGATAAATGAAGGAAATGAAGTTTACTGCCTCCTTCCCACAGACCTGTGTTCAAAGCGTTCAGGAGCTGAAGACACAAGGATTCTCTCCATTTTGGAGAGACTTTCTGGGGCACATTCTTGTACAGATATTCTGTTGCTCCTGCACTCATCAATGATTCAGGAGCTTATTCAGAAGTTTTCTTGGGGCCAAGAGGCTGCCAGACAGTAGAAGTAGTGGTCTGTCACCTCTTCTATGCTTTAGTTGCTGGTTTCTGCCTCTAGTTATTAAATCCATTCACTTGCTTGGCCCCACAAGGCCCTCATCACAACCCCCCCACTTACTTTGGGTTTGGGTGCTTCCCAGGTGGGGATTTTGGTTAGAACCTGTGCTCATCTTTGAACTAAAGGCTAGAACTCTGGTTATCATATGACCTCACATGCCAGTCTCTTTTCAGCTGTCTCCTTCAGTTTGTTGAAAGAGGAATCTTTGTCTTCAGCAGTTTTACAGTGCTTGCTGGAGGCTGTGGTTAAAACAATCAGGCATGCACCTTTGATGCTAATAGTGCTTTATACAGAGCTTTTTCATCTGTGTTGAGATACTGCTTTGGAAACTTTCAAGGTTTTGCTGATCCAGAGCAAAACCTGTTAAAGGCTGCACTGCTTGATGCAGAGACACTCTTCAGAGGCCTGATTCGCTCCATGGCATAGCAGAATTTTAGGAACTATCAGCACTGGAGCCTGGCCACAACTTTGGGCAAGTCAAAACTGGCCAAGAAGCATGCCCACCCCGATCAGTCTATGGAACCTCCTCCCAAGTGTTTTTAATAGGGCTGTCTTCAACATTCACACAAATAGCTCCAGTTCAAAACTCCCTCCTATCCATCTTTCCCTAGATGAGATAGTCATAGAGGTACAAGGGAGGAAGTCTTCAGAAGTGGCAGACTCTTGCACCTTCCCTAAGTCAGCTCTAGGGAGTCTCAATTTCTCCAGTTCCTGTGTAGCATGTCAAGGAGGTATGCTGTTTGTGTGGAAGTCTTGAGTCTCCTCTGATTGGCAGTATCAGAGGAGATCACTCTCAGAGTCCACCATATTCCAGGCCGAATGAATGTCCCGTTTGACAGATGTCAAGACAGGGCTGTGTAGTCCTCACATAATAGGCTATTCACCAGTTGGTGGCAGAGACACTTTTTCAACTGTGGAGGAAGCCAATAGTGGACTTTTTTACTTTGAGACTGAAGCTGTCTCTTTATGTCTCTCTAGTGCCAGATCAGTGGGCCTGGGTGGAGGATATATTCAGTCTGAAGTGGGATTATCTGTGCGCTTATGTCTTCCCACCTTTCAAGATAATTCTGCCAGTTCATCACCAAGGCAGGGTCTCCACATCTTGGCTCATCCTAAATAACCCCCTTGTGGCCCTAACTGTTGTGGTTCAGCAATCTCCTTGATCTGTTGGTAGACATGCCCAGCAGAGTACCATTAGGCGCCTGCTATTGCAGTACAGGAGATCTACAAAACAATCCACATATTCTCCTCCTTCATGCTTGGCTCATGTCGAATGATTGATGCAACAAGACCGGTTTTGGAGTAAGGTTACCAACTGCCACATCCTGGCTTGGAGGCAATCTGCCCTCAGAGTTTGCAATGCAAAGTGGAGAATGTTCTGTAATTGGTGCAGTAGGAAACACATTGATCCTATCTGTCCCCCTTTAACTGCAGTTACAGATTTTCTTCCCTTCCTTTTTGAGGAAAGGGAATGTTCTGTATCTACAATTAAGGGCTATATTGCATCCCTTTCTAATACTCTCAAGTTCTCTATGGGAACTGACATTGGTAGGATCCTCACCTTTATGATCTCATCCGGTGTTTTGAGTTTCACAGACCGGTATCTCACTCATTAATATGGAATCTTTAATGTGTTTTTGAGGCATTATCTAAACGCCTTTATGAAAATTTGAGTAAAGTTTATTTTGAGAACCTCACCCATAAGACAGTTTTTCTGCTGTCCATAGCATTAGTGAAGAGAAGAGAAATTCATGTCTTGTCATTGGAAAAGGGCTGTTTACAGTTCATTGATAACTATGATTCAGTTTCTCTTCTTTGCCAACCCTAGTTTCTGACTTAAGAATCTGCTACCTTCAATAGTCCCTGTTTCTATTGAAATTCACGGTCTCAGTCATATCTGTGCTGGGGATGATCAAGATAGGCTCCTTTTCCCAGTTAGGATAAAGGAGATAAAAGATCATAATTGTTTCTTTCTCCCTCTCAAGGGTTCCTCATATTTTGGCAGCCACCATTTCCAGATGGATTGCCCTCTATCAAACGAGCTTAGCAGTTCCTCACTGAGGGGGATCTTTCATGAGGATTAAAGTCCATGAGGTTCGTGATATTGCTGCATCTTGGGCCTACTTGAATCACTCCTCTTTGGATGATGTCATGTGAGCCACCTTTTGGCAGTCTCAGTCTTCCTTTTGATCCTTTTAATTTCAATTTATGGCACACTAGAGCAAACACATTTACTCTTTGGGTCCAGTTGTGACAGCACAGCATGTGGCCAAACCATCTACGAGCTTTCAGTAGGAACACTCCTACAGTAAAGGTAAGTGTAATTTGTTTTGTACCAGTTTTTATTCTTGAGGTCATCAGCCTTCCTAACTGGTAAATTCAGCAATGCAATAGTAGGAGGTATGTATTACTGCTTTTAAAATGTATTTTTTTTTGTGGTGTGAAACTAATTTTAACTATGTAATACTTACATGCTACTGTTGCAAAGATTCCTTCATCCCACCCCACTCTGATGTCCTGTATTCTCTTTCCAAGTCAAAAGAAGAAGATATTCCTGGGATTGTGTTCTTTTCTTTCTGGTCCTCCAATTACTGGAGGAGGGAATATTTAGCTTGGATTGGGGACTTGGTATTCCGGAAAAGGGTAGCAGTGCAATAGTAGCAGGTAAGTATTTTATAATTTAAATTAGTTTTGCCTCTCCCAAAAAACTACATTTATAGGTACTCTCCTGAATGGGTAGCCATAGTAACATGGGGTTTTCAATAAAATATTGCTTACATGGTTGGTGCAACAAACAATGGTGCTGATCAGACCTCCAACATAATGATCATATTGGCATGTGGTTTTCGCTAAATGCAAATAATGTCAATGTGACCTTCCAGAATTTCACAGATCTTGTAAAGATACTTAACTAGAATGGATGTCATTACCGACATTTTCTACTTCACTAGAATGGATGACATTACCGACATTTTCTACTTCACCAGAATGGATGACATTACCGACATTTTCTACTTCACCAGAATGGATGACATTACCAACATTTTCTACTTCACTAGAATGGATGACATTACCGACATTTTCTACTTCACCAGAATGGATGACATTACCGACATTTTCTACTTCACCAGAATGGATGACATTACTGACATTTTCTACTTCACTAGAATGGATGGCATTACCAACATTTTCTACTTCACCAGAATGGATGACATTACCGACATTTTCTACTTCACTAGAATGGATGACATTACCGACATTTTCTACTTCACTTGAATGGATGAGATTACCGACATTTTCTACTTCACCAGAGTGGATGGCGTTACCAACATTTTCTACTTCACTAGAATGGATGACATTACTGACATTTTCTGCTTCACTAGAATGGATGACATTACCAGTATTTTCAAATTTTCAAGCTACTTCTTTCTTGCAATATACAGAGGAGCCTCCTTAATCCGGAAACCTCACTATCCGGACAGAGTTCAATGGGAACGGATTTCCTAAACATTATTTTGCTACGTTAATCAAGAAATCCGCGTTCCGGATCCGGAAATCAAAATCGGGGACCAAAGTGTAAAATTACTATAAAACTTACCTCGATAATCTGGAAATAATCTGTCCAAAAATAAGAAAATAAAAAAAAATCATATATGAAAATACAGTCAGGCGGATAACACCGATTCACCTACGCATATTTGGAGGTGTGTTAATGTATCAATCTCTGATTGGTCAAATTCTTGCGGCACGTTAAAGTTATAAATTGATCATGGGACTATGTGTGTGGAAAAACTTCAAGTTGTGTGACCGTATTGTAACCAGCGATTGTATAAACAATGTCTGTTTTAGCTAGTCGCCGACGGGGGTGTTAATAATTAAATAAACACACTGGGATCAAATCGTCCACACATTTTGACGTAACATATGGTTAATAAATTAAGTGTGTCATTAAGTCTATGTATTGTTTACCAATTGTATGTAACAATCACAGTTTGTTGATGCCTGAACAAATAAAGTGGATTGACTTAAGCTGTGGACAGTATAGGGCTTCATTTCAGAATAAAAGGGCACGTACATTATCGGCTTATTAGCAGCTATAACAGTTGTAAAATACGACTTATAGAAATGACTGCATTTTATAAGTTTACCATAACCCATTTAACTGCGACATATCAGTTTGTATTCGTTGTACTTTTTATATTATTATGGCGACACAACCAAGCAAGCGTAGATGAGTAGAGATATCGGCCAGCATAAAAAAGAAGATTTGCCAGAAGATTTGCTAACACAAAGAAGATCACCCAAAAGCTACTATTCAAGATATCCGCCAGCATATTATAGCTTACTCATCCTTAGACATTGGCAAGTCGACAATTGCGGACATCATAAAAAACAAGGACAAATGGTTGTCTGTACCTGCCGACTCAGCAGATCTAACCCGTGCTCGCCACGCCAAATATCAACAAGTCGATGATGCTGTATTCATGTGGTTCTCAGACATGCCGGCCCACCACGACACCGTCAACGATGAAATGCTCATTGCCAAGGCAAAGATACTCAGAGACCAACTCAGCATAACTGACTTTGCCTATTCTCGTGGTTGGCTCCAACGCTTCAAGAATCAGCGGGGCATCAAAGGAAAATTGTATGAGGGAGAAGCAGATAGTGCTGACATGAACAAAGTGCAGGCCGTACAAGTGCATGTTATAATAAAGTGAAATAAACATAAGTCAATAGATGTATTCATTAATTTATTTCAACCATTATTGCATATACAATACATTTACAGCTAACAAATACATGTACATGAACATGTTTACGGTATGATGACATCGTAAAATAAAACTGTGCATGATTCAATTATCCGGATTGACGAGGCTCCTCTGTATAACTGTTACAATGATGCTGATACAACCTCCAAAATGGCTGCCTTTATGGCCACCCTGAAAATCTTTAAATGGCAACTTTTATCCTGAGCAGATGGTCATATTTGCATCAGGTCTTCACTGAAAAGCTGTGTCAGTATATAGCTAGTTCTAATGAAAATAGAGCTCATCTGATCTCCAACATGCCACCATTGCCCTCTTGAAGATCTTGATCACTACTTCTCATGCATGAATAATGGTATTGACATTGAGTTTTCATTGAAGCACTTCTTGCAATAAATAAGTTTTTCTGAATGGAAATGTTGCATATCTGACCACCAAAAACATATTCACAGTTTTGAAAACCAGACCAAATTGAAATTGGGATCATAAAGTACAACAACATTGCCTGCATTTTTTTTACTTCATTCAGCGTATGAGCACAGTGACTTGTACATACACAAGTAAATTTTGACCATACTTATGATTCAGAACAAGTTTTTAGTCATCACTCTGACATTGATTTTAAAGATAATGATCTTGAGTTGAGGTTTTAGCTGTACTAGTTTTTAAGCATGATAACACAAACAAGAATAAATGGATTTTTTAAAAATTTAACCCAGTCTGTGGCTGTACAGTTCAGCTCATGTGATTTTTTGGAACTCTACCCATCGCGGTTGAGGAATTAATCCCCTCCACTTCAGCTCACTCCGCGGTGGAGGCATAAATTGGCATCAATACCTACAAATCACCATCGCGTTTTGGCAGGCACGCCAATGTCAATTTCACCGTGGAGGGGCTAGTCGACATTACTGATTGACATCTGAACAGCCAATGAATGAAGACCAGCTATGGAAAGACTGAGACGTCACGAGTGATTTACAACTGGATACCATTGGAAGAATCAGTTGTTTTTATTTCGATTGTATTTGGACAATAATTTCAAAAGGCTTGTATATTCAGTACATATTACTGTTTATAAAAGGTTGATCGACTTCTTTTGCAATAAGTTTATGATTTTAATTTATTTCAAAGAAATATGAACAAACTTATGCACTGACTTGATGAGAAGCGCACATTGCTGAGCTTCTCATGCAGAATAAATTTATCATTTTGTTCCAAAGGAAAATTATTCTCTGAGATATGGACAATTAAAATCCAAATTGACATCCGCTTCTGCTTACCCCCCCCCCCCAACAAACCTAAAACACTGAGTTTACACTGAAATGCAAACCGCGTGCTTAGTCTTTAAGCAGTAATAGCATTGTCATGAGGCTGAATAATATGACTGCATGTATACTGTAAGGGACTGACTATTTAATTTATGGGGTTTATATGTTGTTTTGTTTTATTCGACCGGGATATTTTTTGTTCTTTCATCACAATAGTTATTTATTTTAAGTGAAATATGGAACGGATTAATGTCTTTTATACTACAAAAATCAGAGAAAGACAATTGTTTTCATGCATTTACCTCCTCCCCCCCCCCCCCCATTGGAAAATTCAATTGTCTCTCCCTAATAAAGACTTGACTTCAGCGGATGTTCAACAGAAATCAAGGCAGTGACCATTGTGAACACTGTTGTAAAATATTAACAAGGGTTTGCATCAAAGGATGATGTAAGTTTCAGCTTGGGAACAGTGTGTTTTTATCACACGAAGCCATCTGACTTGGCGTGTTGCACTTTACAGCCGCAATTATGGTCCCGCCATTAACAACGGAAGTTTGATAATTGTTAGTAATTAATCTGAACTCGGCTTATTCCCGAAATGAAAAATAATATGGAAAATTCTAAAATCTGAGATGTTCAGAGATTTTAATTTCCAACAAGTTTAGAGCATTTTGCATGGATGTATTGTCTCCACGTGTATCTTATTATTTGCTCATTTTTCTATGGCGAAAATATAAAAATAAAATATACTCTTTTAATTATTTTTACGCAGATATTAAAGATTGCAGTTTCCTGTTTGTGACTGTTAGAGCCTTTGGTTATTGAGCGTGTTTCTGTATGTGGTATATTGCTTTACAGCTAGAGAGCTCGAGTTTCTGTGACCCAGTGGATAAAATGTGCGACTCACACACACACACACACTTGGGTGTCTGCAGGGGGGGGCATGTTGCATCTACCCCGCCCTGATTGTAAAAAAAAAAATATATATCCCTTTTACTTCGCCCCCCCCCCCCACCCCCCTGAAAATTCCTGCGGATGCCCATGAACACACACATGACTTCAGAGCATGTGCTTGGGAGTTCCTGTGCAGTGGTGGGAACATTTCTTTCTTTTTTGCTCCATAACGCTATAATGTCTTTTTTACCACTACTGAACGTTTCCAGATTTCAGTTTGTGTACGTTGAGATTTATAATGTCAGATTTTAATATTTTAATTCTGACGATTGACTAAAAATGTCGACAAGTCAAGCAGCGAAAAAGAAAAATTTGGTTAACATTAATAAGCATTTTAGCGTTTTTTTTGAAACTCGCATTAGTGAAAAACTCTACACAACATAAGCAGAATCCCGAAAAGCTTTAATGGCAGGAACATCTTTTTGGCTTAGTGTGAATGATGAAGCCACTAATTGAAGAAAGCTAGCCAATCATGGAATGCTTAAACTCTTACTGAAGCATGTACAAAAAAAAAGTTTCTAATAGTAATAGATTACAATGACTTGCGCAGTAGTGCTTTGGATTGCATATTTTATGAGAGAGAGAGAGAGAGAGAGAGAGAGAGAGAGAGAGAGAGAGAGAGAGAGAGAGAAAGGTGGGGAGGGGTCTTTTATTGATCATTTTTCTGTATTATGCATATTATGCAATAGGAAAATGAACAGAAAAGAAAAAGTTAAACATTAATTTCATCTGATGCGCAAGTTTGTTGAATCAATGGCAAAGAAAACAAACCAGCAGAAGCGCTGCTGTTGTACTTTTAGATTAACAGTTAGCACATAAAATGAACACGTCAATATCAAAGAAACACGCAGTGCTGATGGCTTCTCTTGTGCTAGGTTACTTGCACGTGTCAACTACATGTATCTAGGATGATCTTTTGCGACCATTTGTGATTTTAAAAAAACCCGCTACTTTGGTAATTAATGCAAAATAGTACAGTTTAAAATAAAATAACGATGTGAAATCTTAATAATGCTTTATTTAAGTGATTGGATGTCAGAAAAAATCATACAATATGTGAATGAGTACTCATGCATGGAGTAACCATCGGAACTTGTGCGATTTTGTTTCACTTCAGTCAGGTATGACTGCAGCTTTCTTATTAATTTGTTCAATGTTTATCGTTCTTTTCATTGCAGATAGTACAATATCACTGACTTTCATATGATCATCAAAATTTTGCATTGCGTTTACTGAAAAAGAAATAAGGATATGAATGCATGTTTAGATTCCGATAACATAGTATTAAAGATAAAAAAAATTAGATTCATTGAGCAAAATGTCGTATTAATCCAGTTTGCGAGGCATTGTCATTATGTTATCATCATCTAAAATATGATTTGGCACTATGTATCATACATTATCTTCGTTAGAACAAGGAAATATTTATAATTAACTGATTTACGTTTTTTCAGTATAAAAAAGTTAGCAAATTGCTTCCCAGAGGGATAACAATGTATATAAATTGGTGCCGCCCCCCCCCCCCCCATCTCTCTCTCAACCTCTGCTTGCATGGGTGATAAACAGTAAACCATGCCCATATTATCGAGACCAGTGGTGATCGGATGCGACTCTGTGAGAAAGTGTGGTGTGCAGGGCTATTCTCCGCGAGACGCCACGACAACTCCATCAGGACCTAGGAGTGATGGTGGAGGGGTTTTTCTTAATCCTCTCCACTCACTCTCCACCCTCACCGCGATGCGTGGGGTTCCGTAAAATCACGTGAGCTGTACTGTATCTTAAATGATACCAGTTCAATAACTTCATTTTCAAACCAAATACTTACTGATAGGCCATTATAAGGAATTGTATACTGCATTTATGGGTCACTTGTGGATATGTGAGCTCTGACAAAAGAAAATTGTTTTGTTACAAAATTTTGTATGTTGTAGTTTTTAAAGAATATCAGAGATGGTTTCAGTACTCCACAGTGAAAAGGGAGAAATGGTCTTATATGGGATTCCTGTAAGTTCTTTTTGACCAGTAGAGCATCACTCATTGGAATTGACACTTGGCTAACATATTACAGTTATTACATAATTTGTAACATTTTTCGAAATACATTTATTTATAAACAGTTCCTGCTTTTAAATATTTGGGCATTATATTGGAATTGAAGTTTATTCTTGGATGCCTCTATTGGCTTTGTTCCAGGGATAGGTTTAAATAATTTTTTCAGATTTTCGTTGCGTGTGCACAATGTTATTATCATGTGTTAGATACAGCAGTATTGTGGCTAGAAGCACTTTTGTGAGAATGCCTACAACAAAAAACTGTTCAAAAAGATCATCCTTATGTTTTAAATGATATCATGCCAGAAAATTTGACATGTCAAACCAGGTGAAAAAAATTGCTGGATCTAATTTTTAGAATAAAGAATAAATGTTCCGCATTTTCAAGCGAATAAATGTTTCTTTCAGATTGTAACTGCAAGGCCAAATGGTCTGTGGGCAACCAGACTGCCACATGAGTACAAGGATAAATTTGGTGATGAGGCACCACCTGGTCTGATGGACCTAGTCAGAAACTCCTTTAATGATATCTGTAAGGTGGAAATGTAAGTTGATATATTCATTCATTCAGTTTAGATTAATAGAATCTTGCCCATGTGGGCAGGATTAGCCTATGTCAGTTTCTGGCCTCGCTGAGTCCCTGGCACATACCTTTGGATTAGATTTTTTTATTCTGTCCACAAATGTTGGGATGATTCTTCTTTTGCCCACACAAATATTTATTTTGGTAAAAACATTGGCAAGTGTGGAAACTATGTACATTTTACACATTACAGTATGTGCACCATGATATCAAGTGAATATCATCATGTTAGTAGTAGGTGGACTTGTATATTCCAAGGGTAAGATTAATATATTCTCATGTTCCTGTATGTGTATGATCATGTTTTCCAGTGTAGAACACCAGTGCAGGATAACTCTTATCTTACTTCAAATGTGACCTTTATCCTAACTTGTGGACTATTTTGAACTTCTACTGCGAGCATAATGCACACAGAGTAGCAAGCAGTTCCCAATTTCCATCATCATTTGAACATTCTTTCACAGTAATTAAGATAAACATAATTGTAACACATGTACGTACTAAAACGAGCCAGTGCTTGATGTTAAGTGTCCTGCAGACAGTCCGTTTCGCACTGATTGACCTAGATACATGTACAGCTAAATTTAGTTGAATATTGACATGAAGAAGTCATTGTTGTAATTGTTATTTTTTCAAAATTCATATTCTCATTATTATTTCTGAAGGGTAAATCAATTCTAGATCAAAATTGAATTAAGGACTATTTCATTATTTTTGGTCTGTCTCAATTAATTTTAAGGATAAGAATGGACTTAACTTTTTGACCTATTCACATTTGTATCATTGTGCAAGATGTCTGCAGTACACAATTTGGATGCTGTGTATTGCCATTACCATAGTCATTTTGGACACTGTTCTTTCAAAGCTAAAATGCATTTAAATGTTATTTAAAGTTTACACTGAATTTTTCAGTGTAAACCTAACTTTGTATGCTCTATCTTAAGGTAAGAAAATTTTCAGTGGCTGTTTTGCTGTGCTACATCAGTATTCACAATATGCCATTTTGACCATGACACTCATTTTTCATTCCGAAATGTAAGATAAAGAATCCTACATTATGCTTCAGTGTGGGATAGGAAATTTCCACCCTCTGGATCAAAATTTTGCATTAGACACTAGGCAAAGCTCATGTCTGATGGAAAATTCTGACTCTCTGGTGGAATTTTCCTATCCCACACCAATGCATATGGAAGATTCTATTATTATATCATATTTATTGGTGTGGAATAGGGAAATCCTATCAGGTATGTCAAAATTCTTGGGTAGAAATTCGGTTTTTCCTGCCGACAAATTCTAAGCCAGAGAGTGAGATTTCCATATCGCACACCAATGCACATGGTTGATTCTTTTTCACACATTCTCAAGCCAAAAACATGAGCATTGAACAAAATGACAAATTTAAGACATTAATGGGATAAAGTGTTGACTGAAAATTTGGATCTTTTGAAAGAGTGTATCAGATTTGGTTGACACTGAAGAATTCAGTGTAGACTTGGAAATATGTTAAAATACAGGTAGATTACTTACCATATTTACTCCTGTATAACCTGGGTCCAAATGCAAAGAACATAGATCCTGATCTGCCGTCGCATAATGCGCTGGCAGATCAGGGTCTATGTTGTTTGTTCTACTGATTAGTCCTTACAAACTGCATAGACCCAGATCTGCTGGTGCATTATGCGATGGCCGATCTAGATCTGTGCAGTTTGCAGTTGGTATTGGGTTATGCGTGAGCATATACAGTAAGTTTTAAAATTAAGCCAATCTTGAAAAAAAAACTACGAGTCCAGAAAATCTGGGTTGATATTGATAGGGGATGTGAGCAAGATTTTATCTAGTCCAGTAAAAAAGTATGGGATACCTTTTGTTGGGTGGTTGAGAGAAACAATTTAGAAAAAAAAAGATAGTAGTTTACTCATCTGTAGGATTATATGTATGGTTAGTAAAGAGTATAACTAGTTTGTTGCTATAATTTCCCAAGTAGTCGCCAAATTTTCCCTGACAAATAATATGTTTGATTATCTAATGCTCTAGAAAATGGCTGTGCTATGGAGTTTTCTGTTCCAGCATCTGGTTCTTGTTCATCTTTAGTCATTATCCATTATTGACTAGTATATTTATATGCTCTTCCATTAGAGATATAACAGTTCATTGATTCATATTGGCATTGCAAGAATTTCTGCTATGATGCTGCATCAATATCATTACTACTGCTGGAATATGACAATACATATTGCATTGTGAGTCTGACAATACAACAATGAAGTAGCACTTGAAGATGATTTATCATGCTATACATGAATTAAGCAGGAAGCTCTTGCTCTTCATTTCCATGTACCCCCTACCCTCCCTCTGTCCTACAGACAAGGTCAGAGTCATTTGAAAACTTTAGCTGAGATTTTGGTAAAACTGTTTTTAATGCTACTATAGTTGTGAAGTCCAAAGTGATGTTACCAGGGTGAAATGTGCCACTGGAAAAAAACTGACATGACAACAACTTGTGTGTTGGAGATGTTGACTGCTTTTTTTAAGGAACTGCTCGGTCATAAGTTGTGGAGCATGTCAGATGTTTTTTTTGCTGCCCAATGACGATATTAATTTAATCCAAAGCATTTCCATGGTCTGGTGGTCATCTGTTGAATCATCTATTTTTTTAGTACAGGTGAAACGTTCCTTAGTTTATGTTCAGACTTGAATTTTGTATTCCTTGGCAGCATAAAATAAATGTACATGATGTCCAGAACATTTACATACTATGAAAATTATTTAAAATTTTAAAAATATAGTGTCCAGAAAATGTAAGGTCTGGATACTTACATTTATAATGGCAGCCCCAAACCCAGTGAGGGATAGCTGTATCATACTTAGACTGGAGAATCAGTAAGCACTTCCTCCTAATATTCATACACTGGGTCCATAACAAATCTTAAAATCTGTTCTAATTTTGTTTCTCTTCCAGTGCTCCAAATACAGACAGAGATCTCATTTATCCTGTGTTGGAGGATCCAAACAAAGGAAAGGTAGAGACAACTACTATGATATCTGCAGGCGTAGGCCAGAATCTAAGATTTTTGGCTGGATTGCAATGTAATTCTGGTGTATAGATTGATGATGTTTTGTAGATTTGTCTGTTAATTCATATATCCGCTTGGCATCAACACTGCTGTTAGGGTTTGCATGTATGTCATTATCTCGGACACAATTGCTCATAGAGTCACATAAGTTGGTATTTAGATGTGACATGTGGAGAACTACACCTTTCAGTGAAAGTTAGGTCACTGTTGTCTATATTTCACAGTATGTAATTATGTCATGAGGACTACTACAGCCATCATTGAAATTGAAGTCACTGTGAACTACATTTCATGGTTCAGTGATTTGTGCTTTCTTTGTGTTTAGCTTAGTTTGTCTGGATTAGGGCTTGCATTTGGTTCAATTTCTCACACACTGTTGCTTGTAGACTCACATGAGTTGTTATTTAGATGTATTAATTTATGGTTCAAAGGAACCAAAAATGTCTACAAAGATCAGTACCCCATGAATAAAAATAAATATACAGTATCCATGGTTGTCTACAAAGATCAGTACCCCATGAATAAAAATAAATATACAGTATCCATGGTTGTCTACAAAGATCAGTACCCCATGAATAAAAATAAATATACAGTATCCATGGTTGTCTACAAAGATCAGTACCCCATGAATAAAAATAAATATACAGTATCCATGGTTGTCTACAAAGATCAGTACCCCATGAATAAAAATAAATGTACAGTATTAGTGGTTTGCATTCTGGCCACAACAGCAATGGCAGTTTTCTTCTTGTTGATGGTATCATTTTTAGTGGAGTCTGAATTTCACATAGTTTGAGTATGGCTTAATGAGATGTGTCATATTGACTGATATATATTCAGTGCTTAAACTTCAATACATGTATGCAGGTTTAAATTTTTCACTAAAATATTACTTAATAGCAGGATTATGATTAAGTTTTTTCTTATGTTAAAGTGCTTGAACATTGTTAACTTTCTTTCTATTTTTGGCCTGGTGAGATTGAGAGGTTTCAGTCCCTATATGCTTATGGCATGGGTGTACTTTCTGTGTTACCAAATGTAGTTTGTATTACTAAAACTAGTAACAGACTTTATGGTTTCACCAAATATTAGTAACAAAGCATGCATCAACTGACCTTTCTTGTCAGTTTGTATGTCAAGGGAGGCCACTGAAATTAAGTTAAATGATTAGACCTGATAGTAGTTATCTCTCTTCAGTTTTGTTCACTGAAGGTAATACTTGAAACAATTATAGTAGAAAATGCTTTCAGAAGGAAATGACAGTAATTTCTAAAATGTTTCAAATATTAATACAAGTTCTCTAGTAACATACAAAGAAATGAAAATTGAGACAAATATTATACAAATTATTTAGAGTGGTATGCATAGGATAGTAAAAGGGACCATGCATATTAATATCTCTGGAGTTATTTTCTTCCATCTGATCTTATGTAAATTAGTATCACTTCAACCCTCCATTCACATTGTTGCTTGCAGAGTCAAGTAGTTTTGAGTGTGTGGAATCATCTAAGTAAATGCAACATGATTCAAAACAAATCAGGTCAGTGTGATCTGTCTTTCATGACTTTATAATGTTGTTTAAGATTTACATTAAAGTCATTGCACTGGATATTGTTTGGTGCAGGGTTGGGCAGTTTTGTGTTTGGAAACATTTTGGTGAGTACAACACCATTTCATCAAAGTAAGTCACTGTGGATTGACGTTTGTGTTTCATGAACACGTATCTAGTTATTCAAAAGTAGCTCCTTTGATATTCAGTACAACAGAAAAAAAACAACATTGTTTGTCTTACCAGCATTTAAAGACAGATGAGATACATACATCACTTTGTCTGGAAGATTTTGATGTTAATGGTTTTGGAAAGTCCTATACAGTGCACCCTCTTTATAACACTTTTTATGGGAGTGACTTAAGTAAGCCATGTTATAATGAGGTAGCATTACAGGGATGTATGTTGCAACAAGGCTCTGTCATAATAGTGCATAAAAAAAATAGCATTCAAAGATAAACTACATGAGGTCTAGTGTACTTTGTAATGATACAGTACACACACTTTATAACACTGTTTATGGGAATGGCATAAGTAACCCATGTTATAAATGAGGTAGTCTTACAGGGAGTTATGTTGCAGCAAGGCTGTGTCTTAATAGTGAACACAAACAAAGTAATAGCATTTTGGCGATTTGAAACTATATGAGGTCTTGTGTACTTGGTAATTAACCAAGAGCTACAACTACATAAAATAAATTAAGAGGTAATTATGATAAATCAAAAATATAACTAATATAATGAAATCCATGACCCATATTATAGGGTCAGTGCTAAACTGAGAGGTTTTTTAATGAAACGCCACTGAAACATAGATCACACTGCTGTTTGCAGGAGAGATGTAAAGTTACATTGAACCTGTGTTTCATTATTTTTTAACTTACAGGATTTGAGAATACCACAACAGGACCTGCTGCCTATTGGGTAAGTTACACATGGAATTGTAATAGATACAATATTAAGTAGACATGAAAAGTTAAAAGATGTGAGGAACAATTTGAATGAATGCCAGAGATTCCCAACACAGAACATCTTGGCCCTATCCGTGACTTGCTGGGAAAAATACTTGGAGATTAATTATGGCCTCTGCAAACTACTTCAGTCACATGTTCATCATGATGTCATCGTGAGATGTCATTACTCATAGCTTAACTTGAACTTTCTCTTATTTAACACATTGAAAGGGTTTACAATAAATCAGTTACCAGTTACAGTTAGATTCAAAGTCATGGTTTGTTCATTTTTGTTCAGCAGGAAGAATGTAAATACAGATATATTTGTTATGCCTTACCCAGAACATACAAAAAGGCATATAATGTTATCCTTGTTAATCCTTTAGTCTGTTGATAGATTCATATATCCATCCTTCCTTCCATATGTCTTGTTCATCGTACCCTAGTTTAGTTTTACATGACAGTCGGTTGCCTATGTACTGTTGCCCTCAGGTTAGATACTGCATTGCACCAAAAGTATGTCATTGTGACTAGATACTGCATTGCACCAAAAAAAGTATGTCAATGTGACTAGATACTGCATTGCACCAAAAGTATGTAAATGTGACCAGTACTATGTGTTTCAATGACTCGGTTTAAGTCTTGTGTTAGGGTCAGTTTATGATTTTGACTGCTTGGTCATGCAGCTTAAGTTTTGTGTAAAGGTCAGTTTCTTATTTTGTCTGCAGGGTAATACAGCTTGAGTTTTGTGTATGGGTCAGTTTCTTATTTCTTCTTAGAATAGATTCCCTGGTCACATTAATATTAGGAATATAAGCCTGCTACCTCCCAAATCCAGTCCTACTAAAAGATGAAAATTAATCTTTTCTGTCTATATCATATAGGCAAAGGACAATAACTCTTGCCCATTACCTCCCCTTGCCACCACTCGGTGTCGCTAATTTTCAAGCTTCACTGTCATACAGTCAATATCATATGATAAACCTCCTGTCAATCTATGCCAATATCAATGTGAATTTTAACCATCCATCCAGGAATTTGGATTTATATTGTGCATTAATCATTCCTCCAATATTTTTGTGAATTTGTCACTTTCTCGGACTTTGTCTATTTAGACCACATGGTACAACACACTAATGTTGATGCATGTTGTGATTCACGGTTTCACGCACACTGCCTATTGTTCACTCACCCAGTTAGTAACTTATGTTGTTGCAGGACTTATTAACACGCTGCATCATGAATTTTTTTTTTTTTTTTGTTTTGCTTTATTTTGTCATTTCAGTGAAACCTGTCGACGAAGTTTAATAAATGCAATAAGTTCAAGGCTAAGGAAGACATGCATGAGTTGTTCCTTGCGTGTACAAAATGTACTTCGTCAGTACTATGCAGAGTGTGTGCCATATGGTCTGAGAGTGTATGGACTACATTTGTTGCAAAAGTCGACCAAGGCAAAGAAAGAGGGTGATGACGATGCAAAATTTTAAATTCCTACAGGTAATTATGATACAATGGGAGAGTGTACTCCCTATTTTTAGGAAGCCTAGGTTTCTGTGCATGTCTGAGCATGGCCTTCGGGCCTGTAAGTCAGGGCGCATGGGGTTTTTAATCGATCCAAAGGATCCATCCTATACTACTATATCACCATCCAGAGCTGTCCATGAGCGTCTAACCAGCTGAGCTGGCTATCCATCCAGTCCAACCATCTCAATCAGGGGATCTTACTGAAAGATCCATCTGTCTTGCTAGGCCTTTCTTTCTACAGTTACGGAGATCTTAATGATAGATCTGTCTGTCCTACCATGCTATGGCTATATACAATTACAATTACACGGATCTTAGTGATAAATCCATCCATCTCACTGGGCTTACGGCTACACAAACATATTATGATGTGGATTTTAGTGATAGATCCATCTGTCCAGCCATCCCCATAGCACGGCTGGTACCAGCACCAACTGGACTGCCTTCTGCTCGGCTGGTAACCGAGCCGACCATACTCCCAGCGAACCAGCCATCTGTACCAGTATGACAGAATCATCTGGTAGAGCCACCTTGTCCTATATTCACTGCTTACCCACAGGATATTGGCCATGAATTATATAGAGATGATGGCATTACATCATCATTGCCGCAGGGAATGGTTTATCCTGAAATGGAAGCAGACCCTGAACAGAAGACTTCACACAGTGAGTGTGAAGATACTCCTGAGCAACAGCTCATCTCCAATCCGACCATGGAAAGGACGGAGTTTAGTTTCAAGGCTACCATTGAGGAGATATACCAGGTGTTGCCGGCTTTGGAATGCCCTCCACCCCATACCACCATACATGATTATAAAGTCAAAGTGTTGATCAACATCGACGATGAGAAATAGTCTCCATCCTTCTGGCTGCTTCCCCAGTCAAAAAAATTCAAGGAGATTTTTGATAGACTGTCTGGATGTATCTGTGACCCAGGAACGCTAAGGTTTTCTTTTCTAAGAGTCAAGTACCAGTGACGTTTTCATCACGCTGGTACAAGACCCATTCCACAGCCTACTATACTGAACTCCCAGCATTAGATAAAAATTTATTGGCAGTTAACATGTCTGCCCCATATCTTTTTATCAAGTGGATAAGAAAGTGTTTTTTGCCACATCAAAGTGATCAAAGTCATTTTGTAGGTGCTTCAGATTTCATTTATCCAACCCCCTCCTCTTTCTTCCTCTCCCCTTTTAACGGATGTGCTTTCAGATTGGGAGAATGACCATGTTCTTCAGCAGGAGATGGAGTCGCTCATCGACAAACGGGCAGTGGAGATTGTGCAATAACCATAATCTCCAAAGTTCTATTCACAGCTGTTCCTTATAAAAAATGACTTGTGCATGTTGGATTGGCAGTTTCTTTGTTGCTGCTGCCAACTTCAAATCAGACATATTCCCAGCAGACTCAATATCCTGGCCGACATTCTCTCCAGAAAGGGTTAAGTTATTCATACGGAATGGTCCCTTCCTCCATCGTTTTTTCATCAGATTTGTGCACTTTCGGGGCATCTGATGATTGACCTTTTTGCAACAAGGTGGAACCACAAATTACCCACTTTTGTCTCACTGGTTCCGGACCCAGAAGCTTGGGCCGTGGATGCACTGTAAATCAGTTGGGAGGGGTTATGGGCCTTTGTCTACCCCCCAACGGTCTTACTATTGAAGATAATACAGCAGATATGGGGTCAAGATAATTCTGATAGCCCCTCTCAGAGTGGACAAGTCCTGGGTCAAAGATATACTTGATCTAGCAATAGACCTAGCCAGGAAGATTATGGCCAAACCGAATCTTCTCAAACAACCTTGGTCTCAAGTGTTCCACGCCTGCCCGGACCATCTTCTCCTTCACGCTTATCAGGACAGCCTTGCAAGAGAAAGAATTTAGACCTTCGATTCTGGAGAGAATCTTGAGAGCAAGAAGGCCCTCCACTCTGAAGGTTTATGAGGGAAAGTGGCATGTTTTCAGGGACTGGTACTGAGACAATAACATCGTCCCTTTGAGTGCCTCGATCACTCAACTGGCTGACTTTTTACTCTGGAAAAAGTTGGCACTAGTTACCATAAAAGGCTACTGCTCGATGATATCTGACACATTCAGGTATCATGGCTGAAGACATGTGGGTCATGATAAAGATCTATCAGACCTACTAGCCAATTTTGGTTTGAATGGACCAAAATCTCTCACCCTGTTTCCAAGATGGAACCTGTCCTGGGTCTTAGCACAACTCAATTCAGAGAAATTTGAGCCTTTAGCCCAGACCATAATGAACCTGTTATCATACAAAACCTGTTTCCTGATAGCTTTAGCTTTGGCATGCAGTGTGAGCGAGTTACATACCCTTTCAGTTGAACCAAACTATCTTCAGTTCAGATCCGATGTTTCAGTGATCCTCATAACACAGCCAAGGCTTTGTAGCCAAGAACTGGTTACCATCAGTGGGAAATCAAAGAATCATCATACTCTCTTCTATAGATAAGTTGAAAACAAAGGCCATGCAAGATCCTGTCTGCGCCTTCAAGCGTTTCTTTAATCACATGGAGACAATTTGTGGCAACTGCAAATGACTCTCTCCCCATGAAGGCGGGAAAGTAGGATATTGCCTCTCAACTTCAATCTTTGTGGCTTAAGTGGGTTATATGCTTGGCATGCTCTGAAGTCTCAAAAGATCAGTCGCCTCATGAGGATTTTCGCTCTTGAAATTAGAGCCATCTCTGCGAGCCTCGCGTACAAACACAACATTTCGATCCAAGACATCACAGAAGCTGTTGGCTGGCATGCAGAGTCACCCTTCTTGAGTTTTTATCTCAGGGATTTAGCTCCGCAGAGACAAAACCTGAATCTGGTGCGTCCCATGGCTGCAGCCCAGACAACCACCAGACCGATTAAACTAACACAGTCTCTTAGTTTTGCTGAATTCGACAGTGAATTTTGACGGTAAGAAGATTTAATAATCATCTCATTAACCAGATAGAATAGTCATGGATCACATGACCATAGACTGTGTTGCTTTAAGTAGGAGAGCAGGTTATTGTTCACATAGGGAATCCAATCTTTCTTCCCTAGAAGGATACCCGGGTTATGGGTCGGATGTTCAGCATTTCCTCCTTCTATTACCTATTCTCCTAATTTTAATGTGATTGAGGAGCATATTCAAAGGAGAAAGCAAATTTTTCCTAGTAAATTGTTTCTCCAAGAATACGTACCTGATCACATTACTTAAAGACCCTCCCATCCTCCCCTCTATTTGAACATCCTTGTTAGTATTTTGCTCAGTTTAAAAACCAGTGACACCTAGTGGTGGCAAGGGGAGGTAATGGGCAAGTGTTATTGCCCTCTGTCTATATAATATAGGCAGAAAAGATGAATATTCATCTTTTAGTAGGGCTGGATTTGGGAGGTAGCAGGCTTATATTCCTAATGTTAATGTGATTGGGTAAGTATTTTCAGAGAAACATAATTTACTAGAAAAATTTGCTTTTGAGTACATGAGTACAGGTTCATACAGCTTAAGTGTTGTGTAAGAGTCAGTTTCTTATTTTGACTGCAATGTTATACAGCTTAAGTGTTGTGTAAGAGTCAGTTTCTTATTTTGACTGCAGGGTTATATGGCTTTTGATGTACAGTATGCCTTATAGTAAGCACAAACCCTTCATGTAGTAAAGTGACTTTTGGGAAGATGTTTTAAAAATGAATTTTTTTTTATTTTTATCTTTGACATCATTTTAGTGAGAAGGTAACAGTCTACTTAGCACACATCAACGACTGCAACCATTTCTGTGTACAAAAAGAAGATAGTTGTGTAGACCAGATTGCAGAAGAACTCGAAAAGGATTGTAAGGTAACAGAGTTTTAATATTCCAATTTCTCATTTCCCAGGGCAAGGTAATTTTTACATTGGCCAGCAAATATTGAAGGCCTGGGTCAATTACTTCCCCAACTTGCATGTGAATTTAATATCATCTTTTAGCAGGGGAAAATATATTGCTATACTTTTGCTTGAATTGACCCCCAAAATATTATATTTTATTTTCAAAGTTAACATGCCATCTGATTGGGTGCAAATCAAAATTTGCTGCAGTAAAATTCACTATTAGCTTCACATTAACATTATAATGTCATTACTTTCCTTGGGAGGCATGGATACACAAACTTTTTTTTATGTGTTTTGTACAGAATTTTCTAAAATGTATTCGATAGGTAATGACATATTGTTTATTGGATGTTTTCAAAACATTGATAAACATCATATTTCTGTTTCACATGCTTCATAGACACGTCTCCTCAGTGTATAGCAAGAAAACTACCATTTAATGTCCTAAGATCCGTATGTACAAGATTTGCAACCCCCAGTGCAGAGATGCTGCCAGGGCGCACGACTGCGCGAATCGCCAATGGGTTTGGGGTGTAGAATAGACCCTGCATGCGTAAAAAGCAGCTGGTGAAGGCAGGAGCTGTGGTGGCTCAATGATTAACGTACCTTATGAAAGTTAGCATATACCGTACACTTCGTCCATCTTTCCAGCTGAATGTTCAATCCAGTATTGAAATATTGAATTTGTAGACTTAACAGTCATCTATACCTATAAAGTTTCCGCACACACATAGCTGTATCTGTTGTCCCTCAATGCACATAGTGGACGGAGCATAACATAGTGCTATTCCTGTCCAAATGTCCATCCATCTTTTATATTTTTGCTCAGGGTATAAGTCCAGTGCTGTCCCTGCAGACAGCATTGGCATTTACCACTTGGAAACAGGATTTCAGCATTTTTATCATCTTTCTGGTAAATGTTTTGTCTCTGTTCTTTCCTGGGCTGCCATGTTGTTGGTACTTTGTTTTCTTTGTATGTCATAATACTAATCAGGAAGCTAGCATTTTTTAAATTTTGCCACAAGGTACCTTATTATTAAGCCAAATTTCTGATTAAAAAAGCCTGTACCAGGTACATTTTTGTTCAATAACACTTTTTTAAAAAAATATAAAAAAAATTACTTGACTGCATTCAATTTAAGTGACTGTAATTGCATTTAATATCTAGGATGAGTTCTGTTGCCAATATTTATATTGATTCCAAGTGAACAGCATGGACTGGAATCTGGTTGGACATTGTGTGATATCAAGTGTGTCTTTTTTCTGTATGCTTGCAGTTAAATGTGCATTATATCAGGATGAATATTGTATCCTATAATAATATGCCATTCAATACAACATCTTGTGCCATAACTTGTTACATATAACAATTTATGTAAAATACTATAATTATTGTTTCTCTTCAGATAAAGTCAGCCCCTACCTTTGAACTACTGAAGAAAAAACAGTTTTGTGCAGGGCTGTACAGTGCTGATAACTGCTGGACAAGGGCAGAGATCATTGATATTAAGGATTCTGAGGTAAACACAATGCTTGCAGTCGGTTAATGGATATATGCAGTGTGTGCGGGATATGGTGGCACTGTGTTTATACACAAGGATATATCTGTTATAAAGGGTGTTCCACAACTAAAGGTATGGAGGGTCAGAATGTACATAATTTAATAAGGCATGGGTCATGCTGGTAAAGCAGACTGCTCTGAGTGTTTTATGTTGACCAGTCCAGTTAAAATTCAATGGTCATTGAGTCTTTGATAAGTGGCTCCCTACCTTTCTCCCCTCCTCTCTCCTCTCCATTTGATTTTTGAACATCTCTGATTTGTGCTGTTCACTTCAGTGATGAGTCCTGCTGTTGTATATTACAATTGAGTACCGTATATGCATGTGTATAAGCTAGGTCCAAATGCAGACAACATAGATCCTGATCTGCTGTCACATAATGCGCTGGCAGATCAGGGTCTGTGTTGTTTGTTCTATTGATTAGTCCTTAAAAACTGCATAGACCCAGATCTTCCGGCGCATTATGTGATGGCAGATCTGGGTCTATGCAGTTGGTATCGGCTTATACATGAGTATATATGGTACCTGGGAGGCTGAAGAATGAGATGGACCATAAAATGGGTTGAGTTGAGCTGAAATAAATGAATCTTCCACCATTATGAGTAATCAGGATTTTTTAAAAAAGCTTAAATTGCTATATTATTCAGCCTGCTGGACATAAGACCCTAATGTAAATTAAATAAGTTTTTGTTTGTTTGCCAAAAAAAACCCCAAAACATGCTCATTCTTAGCCACCACTTGACAGAATGAGTGGTTGAGTGGAATGTTCAAGTCCTGGTAAGGTTAAACTTAGTTTATGATCTGCCATCATAACAATTGCATGCTGTACAGCCTAATGATGGCATCATGTTTATATATGGTGAAATACGGTATTTCTCCCATGATAGGACCATGGGGACAGCCTAATGATGGCATCATGTTAAGATACAGTATTTCTCTCATATCCAAGGCCTTTTAGGTCATAGTAATGTATAGCCAGACGGATTGGGATATTTTATATGTAAGTTTTTTTTTTCTCTAATTTTTTGGTCAATAAAAGATATAAGTTCAACATTACGTGCTTAATGTTCCCTTCACATTCAGTGCCTAGTTAGATAAGAAGTAACAACAAAGTCTTAAGGAGTTGTAGGTTTTAATTTATTTTTCTTTCCTTTTCCAGCCCAAAATAGAGTTACTTTTTGTGGACTATGGTAATGTTGACAGAGTTTCAAGCAAAGATATCCGCTGGTTGACTGAGAAAACTGCAGAGGCTCCGGCACAGTGTATTAAGTGCAGTTTATATGGGATCCAACCACTAGAGGTAGTTGCTACAACAAAAACAACAATGATCACAGCAACAACAACTGGTTACAACAGTAACAGCAGCAACAATAACAACAGCAATCAAAACAGCAAGAACAATATAAAACAGCACTAATTTAAACCTAATTCTAATAAATGTATCTTAAATATTTTAACACATTTGCCTTGAGATTAATTGATTTTTTTATATGGCAATGTTCTTACTTATCTGTTTAACCAAATATAAATACAGTAAATTTCGTGTAATTTGAAAAGCAGACTAGGATCTACTCATAATTGATCATTTTTGCTTGTATTCAACATTGTATCTAGTCAATAATTACTTTCCTTTTTGAAACATTTGTATGGCTATGTTTTGTAAAAAATGTAGAACTGGTCATAATATCATGCTGGCTAGCTGAATTGGACTATATATCTCAGATATTTTACATTAATTAATTAATTACTACTTTATCAATAAAGATAAAGAACTTATTTTGAATCAAAGAAGAGGAAGGAACAAGTCTCAGCACATATTTTTGTTACTGTTCTGTATAGACCATGCTTTTAAATCAGGACTTCCGTTCAATCCAAACATTTTTAATGGTGGATTGCTCATCAAAAATAGTATAAAGGATATGACATACAATGTGGAACATTATATCAAATAACCACACATTCTTACTGTTTGTTTCACAGTTCTTGAAAAACAGAATGTTAAATAAATTCTCATACTGTTAACAATCTTTGTTACACATCAATTCCACATGGCCATTTTCTTTTTTGTGTCCCACCAAGAATGTGACAGGTACATATAACTTTATCCTTGTCTGTCATCAGAACTTACTCTTTTCCATTTAGGTCAGTGTGACCTATATTTTACAACTAGGTAACTTTCATTATGTTGAGTGTTATGGTCTGTTTCAGATGCACTTCAGGTTGCAGTGCCATTAAAATTTATGTGTGCTTCTTGGCAAGTGCAAAGTGCAACACACGTCTACCAAAGGTTGGTCAGTGTGATATATATTTTATGCTTTATTGACTTCATTTAAGTTTTTTGAAAGAGGGATGGAAGGTCATTTGTGTTCTGTGAACACATTTCTAGTTTTGTCCCACCACAAATGTGGAAGGGACGTGGGGTTAACCTTGTCCATCCAACTACGTCCTTCTGCCACACCTTGGTTAAATTTTGCATTTAGGTAGGTTTCTCAGACACTGTGAGCCCCAGAGTCATGCAGCTATGTATGTTGATGCATCTTGGTGGGTGTAACATTTCATCTAGAGTGGACCACTGACCAAAATTTTATGCCTCAGTGATATCAGTTGACTTTTGCATTTTTGTCAGTTTCTCAGACACTGTGAGTCCCAGAGTCATACATATTTGTATGTTGATTGTGTCTTGGTGAGTTTAATGCCATTTCATCATAAATAGGTCACTGTGACCTAAATTTCATACTTCAGTGATTTTGGTGAAGTTTTTCATTGAAGTCAGTTTTCTGGACCTCATTTGCACCAGTGACTAGTTCATTGTGACCTAATTTTCATGCCTCAGTGACTTTTAATTTTGGTTTCTTGAGCATTGCTTGCCACAGAGGCATGCAGTCTTGCATTTAAATTTGTCTAGGTGATTACAACCCCCCCCCCCCTTCTAAAATGAGGTCATAGTGACATTGTGACCTACGGCCAGTTGACTCCAGTTGAGTTTTTTATTTGTTTCTATTTCTGAGTCATTGTAATCAGCAGAGGTAATCAACTTTGTATATTGATGCATCTTGGTGAGAACAACACCATACTACCAAAATAGATCACTTTGACTTATATTTCACACTTCTGTGACTTTGGATAAGTTTGCATTTAGATTTGTGGGCATTTGTGTTCTATAAACACATTTCTTGTTTTCAAATTATTGTAATTTGTAGAATGAGACAGAATGGAGTAAGGCCTCAGAAGCAGCTTTTGCAGACATAGTGAAAGATAAGCCACTCATTGCTGTTACAAGGACACATTATGGTGAGTGAAAGAAACTGGATATAAAAACAGGCATTGCTATTTGTGGAGATCTGGAAAGGTAATAATTGATTAAAATTTTGTGTTGAGGTCAAGATACTATACAAATTGTAACATGCTTTTTATGGTACAGGCAAAGAAAATATTTTAAACAGGATAAGAAGTGAATGAATGATGAGATTTGCCAAGAAGTTGTATACAAGAGAGGAATCATGCTAACAGATTATTTAGGCCTTTTTAATGAAATCATGGTAACAAGAGAACACTATTTCACTGGTGCAACTTGTTATAGAAGGAAAGCCTGTATGCAAGTTCAGCAATGTCTTAGATTTTTTGAAAACCTGAATTTATCATTTTGAAATGATTTTTCATATAAATGCCATGTTCAAATGAAAGAAATTAAAAGAATTAAAATATGAACCACTTGCTGATACTGATACTCCAGGCTGCATTCTCAGTAGAATTAAATATCCCAGAAACTGACATTATAGTGTTCTGGTCCCAAATGTTTCCCGTTTTCAATAAAATTGACGCATGAAGCTCAGAATCTCTTAGCACCAAACTTTTACTTTGGTCCCAAGGGTTTCTTATAGAGCAAACATTAATTGTATTGTGTACACTCCCATTATTTAACATTATTATGGAGACTCACAAATTTACATATATTTAATGTTGTCTGTCCTTCTATCGATCTATCTATCTATCTATCTATCTATCTATCTATCTATCTATCTATCTATCTGTCAGCTGTTTATCCTTCCATCTGTTTATCCATCAATTTATCTCTCTCTATGGTTTCTATCAACCTGTACCTACATACTATATCTATGGAACAGATTTGGCTGTGATATTTTTAATACTGTGGTATGAAATTTATCCATGTTTCCAGTTATCTGGCAAAATATACTTGTTTGCTATATTTCAGAGAAAACTTATAGATCTAATATTTTATAATAGATGAGATGTGTGATTAAGACTTTTTGATTTATATTTTGCTGTGATATGCATTACATAGAATTGACCTGAAAATTTCAGATGAGATGTGTGAAGTAGACCTATGCCTGATATCAGATCCCATCATCAGCATCAGTGAGAAACTAATCCAGCAGGGAGTAGTCCGCAGCATCTTCCCAGAGGAGGGCTGTCCTGAGGAGAATGAGGAAGAGGTGGTGGATGCCTCTTTTCCAGGTTCAAACCGACTCATCCTATAAATTTGACTTGAAACATATTTATATACCATTTTTATATGAAACTTTCCTTAAACAGTACATATTTGGGTTATTTATAGAGGTGACAAGTGTTACAAGGTTTTATAGGGACAAACAAATTTTACTAGTCTGTAGATGAAGCCAGGTTACAGTGGGGCTGATTTAGAAATGTGACCAGTCTGTAGATGAAGCCAGGTTACATTTGGGGCTGATTTAGAAATGTGACTAGTCTGTAGATGAAGCTAGGTTACAGAAGGCTTGTTTAAGGTTAAGGAAGTTTCATTATGATAGAGATGGCACAATACATTGATGTAATAATGAGTTGTGTTAGTATCACAATACACAGCCTATCAATATTTGATGACTGTAATGCTTTATTAAAACATGTTATAGAAAATTCAGTGTGGAAAGTGTGTTAAGTTTTAATTGGAAACTACACAATGTGCAGTTCAACTAAGAACTGAAGTAATGATACAGATGTTATACATTTTGTATACAGATAGAACAATATGTATTGTGGTAGAACTTTCTGGTAATACCCAGCTCTACATTTAGTACAGTTATAGGCTTTACCTGAGTTCAATACATTGTTTTATTGGGCTGTGAAATGTGATACTGTCCAACACAAAGCAGAGGCCAATCTCTTTATTTCACAGCTCAATAAAACAAGTTATTATATATTTCGAGAGATATTAAAATGAATCGGGGGAACAAATTGATACCACAACAGTGGCGATACCACTGTTATTACCACAGTGGCAATATCACTTGTGGAACTGGTTTCTTTTCACATTAGGAAATATATCTGCCATGATATATGTCTTTCAGACTTTTTGAACAAAACCAAAGCAAAGTAATTGTTTTATTACTTTTATACTGTGATCTTAAAATATCCCCAAATGAGAACAATACATTGTTTTGCAGAGCTGAAGTCACTCTAAGGAAACCAATATGCTGTATTACTGTTGAGCACATGTAACCTGTTCAGCTAATGAGAATTCAGATTAATTTGGATGAAAGTAATAAAATAGATTATTTTTATTGCTGTAATCAAGCACTACAGTAAAAATAGATCAAATCATTTTTTCATATATCCTGCCTCCATAGGCAGTAATTCTCATGTTCATTCATCCGTCTGTCTGTTATTATCAGCACAACATGCCCTGCAGTCTTTGATTGATTGCCATGAAACTTAGCAACTGTTATGGTCATCACCTGATGATGCACATATCAACAAATCACTTTGCATCCATGATTTTTGTTAGAGTTATTGCCTTTTGGTTCATCTAATTTTTATGCCCCCTAATACAATTGTATAGTGTATATTTGTCACCATTGTTGGTCTTTCCATTTGTCACACCTTGGTTAAGTTTTGTGTTTAAGGTTAGTTTTTGGCTTGCTTCTACAAAGTAAAAAATACCTATTGTACTATTCTCAGTAACTGCATCTGTGTCCACACGTATAAAAGCATATACATATGTTCAGCCTTGCTGCATCTCAACCATTTCTTTTTCCTACATCCTAGGCAAAAGCTTGGAGTGGATTTCAAAGTACCTGCCCCTTTGGGAGAGGATAACTGGGGTGGGGGGTAACTTTGTACATTGTGTTATTATTTGTACACTCTTGCTTAAGTTTTTGCATTTAGTTAAGATTGTTTGCACCATATATACATACTGTTATACCTGGAATCACGAAACTCGATGAGAGGATGCATCTTGACATACTACACTATCACCACAAAAGTAGGACACTGTGACCCATATTTCACATTTCTCTGTCTTTTGTTGAATTTTGTGTATTAAGTTTATTTATCAAGCTCTATTCATACTAGAATCATCAAACTTAAAGATTGTATTCATCTCTTCAGTGTTGCACATTGAGCACAGGTTTGCAGGTTCCCCACAAGTTTTTGTCCTATGTCCCACAAATCTTGACCCTGTGTCCACGTTGGCATACTTTTTCATCAGAAATTTTTTTTTTTGAAAAATATGTCTACACCTTTTCATTAGAAGATGTCCATCCATGTCTCTGTTGGCGATAGCAATAGCCAAAGTCACAAAAGGTGATAAAACCTGTAAGATGGCAATGAATATCTATTTTAAAACATTTTAGCTGGCAATGAAAACATTTAAGATTTATATTATTTGGCCAAGTTGCAATGTAAAGTGTTCAATGGCTGTTAGTGTAATGTATTTTCGAGGTTGAAGCCACCCCTATGGTGAGGAAGATTTAATTTATTTTGAATTTCAAATAATGGCAAAGAGAAAAAAATAAACACAAATATTTAATTTGTCATTTAATTAATAAAAAATTTTAAATTTGGAAAGAAAAGTCATTCAGAAAACATAGGTATTTATTATAATAATTGCTTGTAGATAATGAGTGTACACTAAAATTAAATGAGAGCAAGATCTGGAGTATAAACTTCCATGGTGCAGCTCATTTCAGGTTGGCCAGATATTCAAGCATGTTAATGTTTTCATGTGTTATTTGAGTGCATGATGAAAACTTCAATTGCAATAATGTAAGTGTCCAAGAAAAATATGATAGTACTGTGCTGACCACAAAGTATAGGTGCCAATACTGTTGAAGCAAATAAGATTATCTCATTTTTATCGCACTATTAGTGCATTATGTACTATTATTTTCATTTGTACCTCTAAAATATTGTGTCCCCCCAATTTGGAGGTTTGTGGACACAGTGTCCCCTGCCCTTGGGATCCTATGTGCAACACTGTGTCTGTTAGTATCACACCCTTAAAACAAAAGAAGATCACTGTTGCCTAAATTTAAAATTGTAATGCCTCAGGTGAAACTGTTATGTTTAGCTCAAGACCATGTAGGTCTTTTGCACCCTGTATACTAGAATCATGAAACTTGATGAGGGGACGCATCTTGATAAGTACTGCGCCCTTACTTCAAAAGTAGGTCACTGTGACCCAATTTCACACATCACTAACTGGTTAAATTTTGTGTTTTTACTGTTCATGCTAAAATCATTAATACTATATGATTGTATACATCTTTATTAGTACCACACATGTGCAGGAGAAAGGTCACTGTGACTTGTATCTATCATTTTTCTGGGATAGGTTAAGTTTTTGTGTTTAGCTCACAGCCATATATCTTTTTGCATGTATTGTACATCCTATCCTATCTAGAATTATGAAACTTGGTGAGGGGATGCATCTGGATGAGCACTACTCCCACATTGAAGAAGCATGTCATTATCACCCATATTTTACACTTCACTGATTTTGTGTTGGACATTTGTTTTTCAGGTACTGTTCATGCTAGAATCGTGACATTAGATGATGATATATATGTGTTACTACCACACCCTTGCAGCAAAAGAAGTGCATCATGCCCTATATTTCATTTTTACTGGCTTTGATTAAGTGTTTGCATTTAGTTCATGATCACACGATTTTTAGCCTGCTATATGCGTACTATCTTTCCTAAAATGATGAAACTCGATGTGGGGATGTATCTTGATAAGCACTTCACCTTATTGCAAAAAGAAATCACTGCTACCTTTATTTCATGCCTCTGTGACTTTGTTGAAATTGTGTGTTTAAAGTGTATTTATTTTGTGCTGTTTATGTTTGACTCGTGAAACTTAATAATTGGATGCATCTTTGTTATTTCACTCCCTTAAAACCAAAGAAGGTCACTGTGTACTACATTTTATGCTTTACTAACATAGGTTCAGTATTTATGTTTTACTTATGGCCACAGATTTTTCCAAGCTAGACACATAGACACATACTAGCCAACACATAAAGCATCATATGGGTTGGCAGCTATTTTATGTTGATAACACGCTGGCTTAGTTTGCATCATCATTTAGCAGAGTTGAAGCCCCTGATTGTTAGACCCATCCAATTCTGTTTCCATACAATAATTTCCTTAATTATTATGATTGGATTTCACAAAAATTATATAAGCTTTGTAATGATATAACTTAAGCAGAATTCCATCATCAGCTCCTTGTACCACTGTTTATTCTCATTATGACTGTAGAATGTTGGGCCGACATTTTGTATGCAGCTTTATATTGGTGAGGCCTCACCCAGGTTTCATTGTCAGTGTTCTGTGTCATCAACAGTGTCTTCCTTTACAAATGTACCAATAATCATTTACTGTATCACCAATGTCACCTAGCTCTTCCCTTTACAAGACTACACTCCCCTGCTTCCAATAAAATGTGGGGGACATCAGTTCATGTAATTTACTTGTTTCTTTTTTAAGGTGCAAGGATAACAATTGCAACATTAAACAAAATCAGCATACAAGTGAGCTTAATTGTCTTTCTGACAACTCTTCATCAGACTTAATGCAAATTTAAAGATAAAGTATATGCATTGAGACCTAATGGTGTTCAACATTATATGCCATATAGTTATGGTCTAAGTCAATCAACATTATATGCCATGTAGTTATGGTCCAAGTCATTCAACATTATATGCATATAGTTATGGTCTAAGTCATTCAACATTATATGCCATATAGTTATGATCAAAGTCATGTCATTCAACATTATATGCCATATAGTTATAGTCTAAGTCATTCAACATTATATGCCATATAGTTATAGGCTAAGTCATTTGACATTATATGTGATATAGTTATGGTCAAAGTCATTCAACATTATATGTCATATAGTTATGGTCAAAGTCATTCAACATTATATGTCATATAGTTATGGTCAAAGTCATTCAACATTATATGTCATATAGTTATGGTCAAAGTCATTCAACATTATATGTCATATAGTTATGGTCAAAGTCATTCAACATTATATGTGATATAGTTATGGTCAAAGTCATTCAACATTATATGTCATATAGTTATGGTCAAAGTCATTCAACATTATATGTCATATAGTTATGGTCAAAGTCATTCAACATTATATGCCATATAGTTCTGGTCAAAGTCATTTGACATTATATGCGATATAGTTCTGGTCAAAGTCATTCAACATTATATGTCATATAGTTATGGTCAAAGTCATTCAACATTATATGTCATATAGTTATGGTCAAAGTCATTCAACATTATATGTCATATAGTTATGGTCAAAGTCATTCAACATTATATGTCATATAGTTATGGTCAAAGTCATTCAACATTATATGCCATATAGTTATAGTCTAAGTCATTCAACATTATATGCCATATAGTTATGGTCAAAGTCATTCAACATTATATGTCATATAGTTATAGTCTAAGTCATTCAACATTATATGCCATATAGTTATGGTCTAAGTCATTCAAAATTATATGTCATATAGTTATGGTCAAAGTCATTCAACATTATATGTCATATAGTTATGGTCAAAGTCATTCAACATTATATGTCATGTAGTTATGGTCAAAGTCATTCAACATTATATGTCATATAGTTATGGTCAAAGTCATTCAACATTATATGTCATATAGTTATAGTCTAAGTCATTCAACATTATATGTCATATAGTTATGGTCAAAGTCATGTCATTCAACATTATATGCCATATAGTTATGGTCAAAGTCATTTAACATTATATGCCATATAGTTATGGTCAAAGTCATTTAACATTATATGCCATATAGTTATGGTCAAAGTCATTCAACATTATATGTCATATAGTTATGGTCAAAGTCATGTCATTCAACATTATATGCCATATAGTTATAGTCTAAGTCATTCAACATTATATGTCATATAGTTATGGTCAAAGTCATTCAACATTATATGTCATATAGTTATGGTCAAAGTCATTCAACATTATATGTCATATAGTTATGGTCTAAGTCATTCAACATTATATGTCATATAGTTATGGTCAAAGTCATTCAACATTATATGTCATAGTTATGGTCAAAGTCATTCAACATTATATGTCATATAGTTATGGTCAAAGTCATTCAACATTATATGTCATATAGTTATGGTCTAAGTCATTCAACATTATATGTCATATAGTTATGGTCAAAGTCATTCAACATTATATGTCATATAGTTATAGTCTAAGTCATTCAACATTATATGTCATATAGTTATGGTCAAAGTCATGTCATTCAACATTATATGCCATATAGTTATAGTCTAAGTCATTCAACATTATATGTCATATAGTTATAGTCTACGTCATTCAACATTATATGTCATATAGTTATGGTCAAAGTCATTCAACATTATATGTCATATAGTTATAGTCTAAGTCATTCAACATTATATGTCATATAGTTATAGTCTAAGTCATTCAACATTATATGTCATATAGTTATGGTCAACGTCATTCAACATTATATGCCATATAGTTATAGTCTAAGTCATTCAACATTATATGTCATATAGTTATGGTCAAAGTCATGCAACATTATATGTCATATAGTTATGGTCTAAGTCATTCAACATTATATGTCATATAGCTATGGTCAAAGTCATTCAACATTATATGCCATATAGTTATGGTCAAAGTCATTCAACATTATATGTCATATAGTTATAGTCTAAGTCATTCAACATTATATGCCATATAGTTATGGTCAAAGTCATTCAACATTATATGCCATATAGTTATAGTCCAAGTCATTCAACATTATATGCCATATAGTTATGGTCCAAGTCATTCAACATTATATGCCATATAGTTATAGTCTAAGTCATTCAACATTATATGCCATATAGTTATGGTCTAAGTCATTCAACATTATATGTCATATAGTTATGGTCAAAGTCATTCAACATTATATGTCATATAGTTATGGTCTAAGTCATTCAACATTATATGTCATATAGTTATGGTCAAAGTCATTCAACATTATATGTCATATAGTTATGGTCAAAGTCATTTAACATTATATGCCATATAGTTATGGTCAAAGTCATTCAACATTATATGTGATATAGTTATGGTCAAAGTCATTCAACATTATATGTCATATAGTTATAGTCTAAGTCATTCAACATTATATGTCATATAGTTATGGTCCAAGTCATGTCATTCAACATTATATGCCATATAGTTATAGTCTAAGTCATTCAACATTATATGTCATATAGTTATGGTCAAAGTCATGTCATTCAACATTATATGCCATATAGTTATAGTCTAAGTCATTCAACATTATATGCCATATAGTTATAGTCTAAGTCATTCAACATTATATGTCATATAGTTATGGTCAAAGTCATTCAACATTATATGTCATATAGTTATTGTCTAAGTCATTCAACATTATATGCCATATAGTTTTGGTCAAAGTCATGTCATTCAACATTATATGTCATATAGTTATAGTCTAAGTCATTCAACATTATATGCCATATAGTTATAGTCTAAGTCATTCAACATTATATGTCATATAGTTATGGTCAAAGTCATTCAACATTATATGTCATATAGTTATGGTCAAAGTCATGTCATTCAACATTATATGTCATATAGTTATAGTCTAAGTCATTCAACATTATATGCCATATAGTTATAGTCTAAGTCATTCAACATTATATGTCATATAGTTATGGTCTAAGTCATTCAACATTATATGTCATATAGTTATGGTCTAAGTCATTCAACATTATATGTCATATAGTTATAGTCTAAGTCATTCAACATTATATGTCATATAGTTATGGTCTAAGTCATTCAACATTATATGTCATATAGTTATAGTCTAAGTCATTCAACATTATATGTCATATAGTTATAGTCTAAGTCATTCAACATTATATGTCATATAGTTATGGTCTAAGTCATTCAACATTATATGTCATATAGTTATGGTCTAAGTCATTCAACATTATATGTCATATAGTTATAGTCTAAGTCATTCAACATTATATGTCATATAGTTATGGTCTAAGTCATTCAACATTATATGTCATATAGTTATAGTCTAAGTCATTCAACATTATATGTCATATAGTTATGGTCTAAGTCATTCAACATTATATGTCATATAGTTATGGTCTAAGTCATTCAACATTATATGTCATATAGTTATGGTCTAAGTCATTCAACATTATATGTCATATAGTTATAGTCTAAGTCATTCAACATTATATGTCATATAGTTATGGTCTAAGTCATTCAACATTATATGTCATATAGTTATAGTCTAAGTCATTCAACATTTTATGTCATATAGTTATGGTCAAAGTCATTCAACATTATATGTCATGTAGTTATAGTCTAAGTCATGTCATTCAACATTATATGCCATATAGTTATAGTCTAAGTCATTCAACATTATATGTCATATAGTTATGGTCAAAGTCATTCAACATTATATGTCATATAGTTATGTTCAAAGTCATGTCATTCAACATTATATGCCATATAGTTATAGTCTAAGTCATTCAACATTTGTAGCTTTTTATGGTCTAAGTCATTCAACATTATATGTCATATAGTTATGGTCAAAGTCATTCAACATTATATGTCATATAGTTATGGTCAAAGTCATGTCATTCAACATTATATGTCATATAGTTATAGTCTAAGTCATTCAACATTATATGCCATATAGTTATGGTCAAAGTCATTCAACATTATATGTCATATAGTTATGGTCAAAGTCATGTCATTCAACATTATATGTCATATAGTTATAGTCTAAGTCATTCAACATTATATGTCATATAGTTATTGTCTAAGTCATTCAACATTATATGCCATATAGTTTTGGTCAAAGTCATGTCATTCAACATTATATGTCATATAGTTATAGTCTAAGTCATTCAACATTATATGCCATATAGTTATGGTCAAAGTCATTCAACATTATATGTCATATAGTTATGGTCAAAGTCATGTCATTCAACATTATATGCCATATAGTTATAGTCTAAGTCATTCAACATTATATGTCATATAGTTATGGTCAAAGTCATTCAACATTATATGTCATATAGTTATGGTCAAAGTCATTCAACATTATATGTCATATAGTTATGGTCTAAGTCATTCAACATTATATGTCATATAGTTATGGTCAAAGTCATTCAACATTATATGTCATATAGTTATAGTCTAAGTCATTCAACATTTGTAGCTTTTTATATAAATATGTTTTTTCAGACCCCATAATTCTGTCCAAATGCAAACAGCATAAACCTTGATCTGCCGTTGCATAATGCGCCAGCAGATCAGGGTCTCTGTTGTTTGTTCTACAGATTGGTCCTTACAAACTGCATAGACCCAGATCTGCCAGTGCATTATGTGATGGCAGATCTGGGTCTATGCAGTTTGCAGTTGGTATCGGCTTATACGATAGTAAATACAGTAAATGTTTTTTCAGACGACATAACTCTGCCAGATGATAAGACCTGGGATGTACATATCACTTTCATAAATGGCAGTACAAACTCAGTGATGATGAGGTTTGTGGGAGTGTCATACAGTGTAAGTTTTCTCACAAAGACATAATTCAGATACTGTGTCTGTCTGTTTGTGTCTGTCTTTTATTTACATATTCCACTTACTTAACTGGCCATAAAGGTTCTCTTGTTCCATTGATACAAAATAACAAATTCATATTTTGTGAATTGATTTATTTTCATTTTAATTTGTTTTTTTCAATGATATAGTGTTGTCAGCTGTGACTTTTACAAGTTTTTAATGAGTGATATATTCATGCTTGCCATATCTGTGGTATATAGAATGTTCCTTTTGCATTCTTCAGTGTTTTTCTAATAGTGTCAGTTATTTAACCTTGCCTTTTTAAAATATATGCAAATTTGAAAAGTTATACATGTTAGAATGTAGCTTAATCTCAATTTTATCATAACTTGTACTGATAGCTTGAGCAACTGTGTCATCAACATAGTATACATAAACACATCAGTATGGTCAGATACCAATGTATGATCACTGATGCACATTAAAAATAAAAATGGTTCTAAAATTGACCCTTGAGGAACTCTTACAGTAACATGGGATGGATCAGTTTAAAGGCAACTGAAGCAAATGGTTTGAGATCTGCTGATTAAATATGAGCTAAACAAAGAAATGTGCCGCAAGATCAGGGTCTATGTTGTTTGTTCTACTGATTAGTCCTTACAAACTGCATAGACCCAGATCTGCCGGCGAATTATGCGATGGCAGATCTGGGTCTATACAGTTTGCAGTTGGTATCAGCTTATACACGAGTACATACGGTATTTTAGATCTTGGCCCTTCCTCCTCCCAACAACCCTGGAGAAAGAGAGGGAGATGGATTAGCTTTGGAATGACAATCTTCCCATATTATTCATTTTAGCAACAAATTTAGTTCAGCTTTTACAGATAGTTATCAATCAATTATCTGACTTCTATTCATTGCTATGCTATGATTGGGGCTGTGAAATACAATGCTCAGAGTCAGATGGCATCATTTAATATAAATGATACCTTTCTGAAAGGGGCCCCGGGTGGCCAAGTGGTCTAAGGCGCTCCCCTTTACAGGTCACTGACATTTCACCTCTGTCCGTGTGGGTTCGAATCTCATGCTCAGCCAATGTGGATATGTGAGAAATATTGCCAGTAGCTTCCCGGGGGTCGGTGGTTCTTCCAGGGGTTTTCTTGGGTTCTTCCTCCACCAAATAAACTGGCCGCCATGTATAGCCTATCATGTGCTTAAAAATGGCGTTAAATCCATAACAACCAAGCAAGCAACCAACCTTTCTGAAATTATTAATCATCAGTTTCCAAAATGATCAAACTTCTGCTCCTAATTACAGTTGGAGCTGTTAAATACTGCACTCTGTCAGATGGCTTTATGTAATATAAATGACAACTAAACACTTGTGTATTAAATATACAAGACTCTTTTGAAATGATTTTTTAAAATTGTCTAAATAGATAAGCGACATAAAGATGATTCAATCTTCATGTTGTATCTGGCTGTTACTATTGTACAAAAGGTTTGCACATCTTTTTGTGTGAAAAAAAAATAATTCAGAAGCACGTAAATGATCCTTTCTGTGGTAATTCTGGCAAGATTATGACACAAGTCAGTGATAAACATAAGTGAATCTTTTTATTACAATCGAAAATAGTTTTCAGAGGTATTCAGCTGTACTTAATGGAAATATACACATCATTTAAACAATGATGCAAACAAAAAGCCAGTTTTGTTGTTACTATCGTTGACTGTTGTGCATATTGTGCACAGTTCCTCCACTGATGTCACAACCTCGCATATGCACATGGGGCTGTATGCGAGAAGTTCGTCGTCTGTTTCCATAGAGGTCACATTTTGGTGATAATTAAATAGCCATATCGCATAATCCAGTAAATCAATTTGCATCAGGTCTTCCTAGTGGGCATGAAAGTCCTAACAACTTAGGATTTCCGCTTGTAGCATATAGGTTTCAGGTCTACCTTTAAACAGATTTGTCATAACTGAGACAATCTCTTGAGATACACACACATTTCTAATTTAATTAAAATGTAAATACTTGGAATTGTTTGCTTCTCTTCAGGACCAACTCGATCAGTTTGAAAACTTGCTAGAACAGGAGTTCAAGAAACAGGAATCAGAACCTGTTACAGAGGGAATGCTGTGTGTGGCTTATGACGATGGACTTTATCATCGTGTACATGTTGAGTCCATAGAGGATAAAAAGGTATCTAGTTACTGAAGAGATACAGGTGTGAGTATATTACAGAGGGAGTGCTATGTGTGGCATATGTTGATGGGATGTATCATCAGGTAGAAGGTTAGTTGGTAGAGGATTAAAAAGTTTGTAACTAGTAGGTACTTAAGAAGGACAGGTGGGAATGTTTTACAGAGGAAATGCTGTGTGTGGCATATGATGATGGGCTCTGTCATCATTGTTACAACTAGGGGTAAATGTAACAAAAGAAAAGACTCAAACAAGCTTTTAAGATTTAAATCACAAATATTTAATTTCCTAAAATATTAAAATATTTCAACAAACAATCAAAGTTAAAGAATTAAAAATAACTTACAGTATAGAATATCCTTAAAAGTCCTAAATTGTTCTGATGTTCACTGATCCGGAAGTTAATCCAAAATATTCCGAATGGAGAACATTCCGAATGAAACTACTAAAGTGTTGATGTACTAACAAGAATCAGTTATATCCAAATATTATTAATTCCAAGTAATCCTTGTGAATATCGAATATCACACAAGTTCTAGAAATGTTTCCGCTAATTCCAACAGAGCTGAATAATTCTTAAAGTTGAAGTAGCAGTACTAAATCCAAGATGTACTGTATATCTCTTAGCAGTACTAAATCCAAGATGTACTATACATCTCTGAAGCAGAATACCACACAAAATGAACCAATCTCATTTATAACCTCTCAAGCTGACGAACTATGACAGAATGACGAACGCTGTGATTACAACTATTTTTATATTTTCTTTACTGTGTCATTGAAATACAAATAAAACCCATTCCTTATTCCATCTCAGAATAACAGCTCAGTATTTACGAACTTATTCTACTTCTAGTCAACAGAAAATGAATCACTCTCTGTAATTGTGAAATCCCGGTCAGAACACTGAATGCAGGTCCAAATAATAATACATGTTAGCACGCGCTAGAATCACGTGACATGACTAATGCTTCAAACAACAATATTGATTTTTCCAGGGCCAATGTACTGGGTCACATTGAAATTACCGTATATGTGCACTCTGCAAAACGACACCTATTAGACTATTATACAGAGGTCATAAACTTGTAAAACTATACCATTATTTAAAGAAATGATACATAATTCCGTAACATCAGGTTAAAGTACTGTTGTGTCTGTGAGCATTAACAAGGGATACACTGTTTCTCCTTTGAATACATTCCCAGATCACATTAATGTTAGGAAGATGCTCCACTACCTATTGAATCTAGTAATCACGGAAAGATGAAAGAATTTGTCTTTCCCTTCTATAGTACATATAGATTAAGGGAGGAAACTCTTCCAAAGCCTTACCCTTACCTCTCCTTACCACTGCTAGGTGACTATAGTTGTTGCCCAGTTTTTTCCTTTCTCTGATATGAGATACTTCACCTCCAATACCTGTCATGAAATTTAAGCCAATCTTATGGATTATTACACCATCAGTCAACATATTTGGTCTAGTGTTCAGTGCAAAGGTATATACTGTATATTGCGATCATTATCTTTTGTGAAATATTGAATTTATTTGAATTTATCACAGTTGTGAACTTTGTTTATTTTCTGACCACATGATCCAGCATGGTATTGTTAGTACACATTGTTGGTTATATTCATGCACACTTTGATATTTCTTCTTATTTAGTAATAAGTGTTGTTTACACCTCTCCCTTGATAACTCGTGAACAGCAGGGTCCAAAAACACAGACCGCAGTATAAGCAAGGGTGGGAGTTATCTTGGGACCTCTGAACAATTAAGAAGGGGATGCCATCCCAGCTGGACATTAACAATGAGAAGATGAATCCGGGATGGATTTGTTTAATGGTTTAATACTTATTTATAATCTCTTTCGGAATAATTGTCAGTAAAATGCTTTTTCTAATGAAGTTCTTCGCTGTTCTGTGTAAATTACCTTCATTTTCAAGATATCAACCTCCAAAAGATCATTAAAGACATAACTCTTAGAGGTTTCAACATATATCTTGTGCACTTGCAAAAACATTGTAGATAACATCTCTGCTTTTTGCATGTGAATGTGGATGTATTAGAGTGTTATTGTTGATTCATAACAAAACAAGATTTCCTTTTTACAACAACTAATGACATTGAGTTCATGAAACAACCATCGACATCAGAACTTGATTGTTTTTATTGTTCTATTAGCAAACTATTGATACTTCGATTTAATTGCAAATAATAGTGAAATTTCTGTGCATCCTTGAGCAAACCTCTGAGTGCTTATTTGGGAATTTTAAGTTCACCACAAACTTTGGAACTTGCTTCTCCATAATGAACCGTATCTGCGAAACAAAGCTTATCATGCACTGAGTACTCCTTTCACTTGCATCCCTTGCTATCCTTGATCACACTTGCAAATTAGTAGGATAAACCACTGATTAATGTAACTTAGATACTTTAATCATGTTACCTGCATAATAATATTTATAACAGTATTCCATTGGTCAGTTGAAATGAGTTGACCTGACACACTACCATGACCACTAGCTCTTATGTGAGTAGGAGTATGGCCCTAGGGCCTGTAAGACTTGGTACATGGGGTATTTTCCAGACATAATTAAGATATATGGCCATCAGTCCAGTCTGTATAACACCATTCTGGCTGCCATCCAGCTAGTCCAGCTGGCTGTCTGGCTGTGCTTGACAATCAGTGATGGGGAATCCATCACTTCTGCGAGCTGCATAGTATATAAGTCATTTGCAAATAGTTATGTGGAGGTATACGGGGATCCAGTTGGTCAGTCAGTCCATTTTGCGACATGGTCTATTCAGGCAGTTACTGAACTGGCCATCTAGCCAAGAACCATGCTGTCCATGCAGACCACACAGCTGATGACCAGTCCATCCAGCCAACCAGTAACCAAGCTGACAGTACACAGGAATGATGGCACAGCCTTGTTGATGCCCCTAGGGATGTTGACAGAATACCTGATAAGGACAACCTCCATAGTTAGTGCAGGGATAACCTTGACGATTTACTTTATGCCAATACTGCAATGGAGTGTATGAAATATTGCTTTAAAACAGCTGTGGAGGAAATCTACAAAATGCTGCTGATTTCTGAGCTTCCAGCCCCATCAGTTGCAAGCCAGGCCTATAAGGTCAAGACTTCATTGGATTCAGAAGACAAAGAAGAACAGCCATCTTTCTGTCTTCTTCCACAGTCAGTGAAGGTTAAAGAAATTTCTGACCACCTGACTGATGAAATAAGGGACCTGGGCAATTCCAAGACTTTCATTGCAGAATGCCAGCTACCATTGCCACTTTCTCCATGATGGTATCGCACACATTCAGCATTGAGCTGCCACCCTTAGATAAAAATGATGTGGCAGTCAATATGACCAATCCTCTGTTTTATAAGGTGGATGGAATATTTTGCATGCCACCTTCAGATTAGTATGAAACATGATTGATATTTCCTCTATGCTAGATTTGACTTTGCTTGCTATTTTTCAACTGTCTGAAAAGTAGGTGCAGTAAAACCTGTCATGAGAGACCGCCCCTTCTGCCAGCGAAAAGCGGTCTCTCAAGACAGGTGCTCTCTCATAACAGGTTTGTACAAAAAGACCAGTTTCCAGGGTAGAAATTCAGTACTGTTTAAGAGGGAACAATAAGCACAATCATGTACATTTATTGTATTCTTTGTTCATAGTTCTTGTTAAAATATTGTACGCATTAATCTGAAAATAATTTTAAATAGTAATAAAGATATACATCTATCATTAAACATGAATCACATTTATATTTGAAGATCACACGTACATGTACTAGTATTTGCATACGAGTTCGTTTCTAATTGACTCCTTGTCTTTTATAACACCCCAAATTTGAGTTTTACCGACGTTTCAAGTGGCTGCTATGTTGCAAACGGTCTCCCGTTTTTCACTTCTTTCAATTACATTAATTCTTTTCTCTAATGTTAGAATTTGTCTCTTTTTTATTGGAGGTTCTGCCATTGTTATTAAAGTGCTAGGTGTTAATGTTATAAGGGATCAATTGTAATAATGACTGTAGCGGTTTTGATCAAGCTTTGGGGAATATGGAATACATATACAATGTATATGTACCAATGAATGAAATAAAAAGACACAATTAATTTATCCAGAAACAGAATAAATTTATTTAGAGACAAAAATCAAAGACTTTATTCACCGACGATACAAAGGGATTAACTCTATAAACAGAGGGTGTAAACAGCTGCTCTAAGGTGAACAGATGATGGTTTGGTGTGTGGGTTGTAATCTCTGTAACATCAAAAACACCCCAACAAACAACACAAGCCTTTCACAATGACAATTGAATCCGGAAAATGATTCTCACCTACTGGTATTAAAAATAAAGACAAAGACCTCATTCACCCCAGGCATTATGGATTAACTCCAAAGACAAATGATGTATGCGACCACTATATTGACTTTGGCACTACAATGGCAGTTAGTGACATGTACTTTAGTCTGGTTTACAGTCTAGAACAAAGGAAACTACATGCGTGACCTGCAAAAGTTAGGAAACCGGTGGCCAGTCTAATTTGTTTTTATAATTTTTTTTTTTTTAGAACAGTCTTTACTTTGGAACCGGTCGTTGTTACAAAGGATAAAATAAACGTCAGTGGTGTTTGTCTCAGTTCTCGCTATAGGGTCGTTCATTGCAGTATTATTTTAGAACAAGCTGCCATACACGGGAAATCCTATGGATCATACTTTAGTCTTGCAGAAATAGCCGAGATATTTCTGAATGAGCAATCGGCATGTACTCTAGTCTGGTTTACAATCTGTAACATATGACACTACATGCATGACCTGTACAATTCAAGAAACCGGTAGCCAGCCTAATTTGTTTTTAAGTTTTTGATTTTGTTTTTAGCGTCTTTGCTTCTTAAGCGGTCGTGGTTACAAAGGGTTAAATAAAGGTCAGTTGTGTTTATCTCTGTTTTTGTGATGCGGTCGTTCATAGCAGTGTCAAAATGCATATTTTGCCAAGAAATCGCGGTTGCTGGTCGCATTCTGCAGGTGGTCGCTCACGACAGTGCGTTTATATAATAAAATTGATCCGTGCATTACGATTGTGGTCACTCATGACAGGTGGTTGCTCATAGCAGAGGTCGATCATGACAGGTTTTACTGTAGTGATTATGTGTGGGAATCCATGACCTTTATTGCTAAGGTGTTTAATAGGGACACACATCACACAATGGCTAAGACCCTGATAGCATCGGCTAACGTTGATCTTGTGTGATGGGATGCTTGCCTGCATTTGAATGCCCTATAGCTGCATCATGCCTTGGCTTTACATTCGGCACCCTTTGACATGCCATTGCTGTTTGGCAGAAGTATGGAGGAAGTACAGAAGCAGGCATCACAAGAACTGCCACTTCTACTCACCTTTCCACCTGCACCTATTTTTAAGCACAATGAGTTAAAAAGTTAAATGTCAAATATTGTAATGACGTAAAAATCATTAACCATTAGTATCATCAGCTGTCCTAACTTCCTACCCATCCTTGATTCATGTGCCATGTTCCTCGCAACCTCACATGCTTGTTTTGAGATTTTGCTGTCGTTAACTTGGTCAATAGCGTTTGTTGACAGTGACAGTAAGACTTAGTTTAAGAAAATATTTGATGAAATGAGATTTAAATAATACTATAATTCAAAGAAAATACAATGAAAATGTCCAATTTAACTAATGCCTTATTTGCCACAAGTTTGATGCCATGGAGTGAGTGTTTGCTGTTCAAGCCGTGCCACTGTTCATATGTTGGTTTTCTTTACCTTTTTATTAGCAGGAAACCCACATCAGATTTTTGAGACAGCAAAGGCAAAGTAACAGTTTTTAAACTATAACATGCACTTCTTATATCATGTTAGAAAAAAAATATCCAATAGAAAACTAGATATTATGAAATTTTTTAATGAAATGTTTTTATATAAGGAAACAAAAATCTTTGTTATGAAATAGCATGAAAAAAAATCTTAAAAATTCACTATCTTTAAATATCATAATTTTATTAGAAAGCTTGAAAAAAACAAAATTAAAATATGCATCACATTTATTTTCTCATATTTTTGTCATCAGTATTTATAAGTGTTTTATTGCAGCTGATATGCATTTGAAAGAAATGTATTACACATACAAATATTAATAATACAGGGACATCATAAATGATCGATTTCTACACATTGGCCTAATTGTTACATTCCAATCTTATGTCATGAGGTCTTTATTTCAGGGGCATTAACCATAGATGTACTTCCAGAAATAGACAAATTTTGAAATGCTTGGAACAATGTTAGCATGCAAAGAATTTGGAGAGTTTATAAACATTTTTCAACAATGAATAAATTAAGTGGATATAGTTGAACACTTTCTATGGTGATTTTTATAGTTTCTCGCAATATTGTAATATAAGCATTAAAATTAATGTTGAGGGCATGAACCCTGGCAGGTCGAGGATATTTCAGACTCTGCAAGTTGAATAAGATTAAAATACACAATACATGCATACTCATAATATTTTTATAAAAATATAACAAACTCTTCAAGAATTATGAAAAAAGTTTTTATAAATTTACTATGCTTTTGCAAGATAAATATAATTAAAATGCACAAAATACTTTATGAAAATATAAAACAATTGTCTATCTTTGACAGCATATGGTAACTCCAAAAATAAGTATTGTGAATGCGCTATTTTTCATGGGGTACACATTACTATTGATTTCATTGTTGTTACTAACCACAAATTTACAACCTGAAGAATAGCAATCTTTCAGTTGAAACAATATGACCCCTTCCACCCTTCCTAACTGTTACTGTTTTCAGGTGAAATATTGAATAAAATCATGAATTTCATCGTAGTTTGTCCCACTGTGTTTTCAGGTGAAATATTGGATAAAATTATAGTTTATCCCAATTAATATCCATTAAAATATATGTCAACTGTTCACCAGAGTAGGTGACTAATACTTATTGAATGCATATTTTACTAAGTTTTCAGGTGAAATATTGGATAAAATCATAATTTATCCCACTACATATTCAGATGAAATGTTGCATAAAGTCATTAATTTACTCTTAGTTAATCCCACTGTGTAGTCAGGTAAAATATTGGATAAAGTCATTAATTTCCTCATGTTTTATCCCACTGTGTATTCAGGTGAAATATTGCATAAAGTCATTAATTTCCTCATGGTTTATATCACAATGTATTCAGGTAAAATATTGCATAAAGTCATTAATTTTTCCTCATGTTTTATCCCACTATGTATTAGGTGAAATATTGCATAAAGTTATTAATTTCCTCATATTTTATCCCACTTACGTATTCAGGTGATTTGGATAAAGTCATTAATTTCCTTATGTTTTATCCCACTTTGTTTTCAGGTGAAATATTGCATAAAGTCATTGATTTCTTCTTTTTTGTTTCAAAGTTTCTTTAAAGATACAGATTTTTGTTTTGTGGTTGACAAACCATGGAATTTCACTCACTTCCTACTTTCGCAGTTGTATTAATGGCATTAACAAAATAGTAACTGTGGGTATATTTAAGGACACCAAACCCTATAATTAGAATAAAAAATGATTATAATGCAAGTTTCTACTGTTTTACCCAGATAAACATAAGTTTTAGAAATAAAAACAATGCAAGATTCACTATTTTGTGGCATAATATCAATGGGTTCATTTGGGGAAAGGGGGTGGAACCAATATGCAAGTCAAAATTAACTTTACTTTCCTTGGTTTTATAAACAAGTATTTCAAATTTGTTAAAAGTGGTAGTCAATTGTGTCACCAAATTTGCAGTTTTGTCTCCAGAATCAGACAAATTTGCTAGTGGTGATGTTGGTGACTGGAAGTGTAAGACTTGATTGAGTACCAATGTGAAATAGTAATCCAGTTCTAAAAATAGCAATGTGAAATACAATCCAGTTCTAAAGTAGCAGAATGCATTTATAATCCAGTTCTAAAAATAGCACTATGAAATATAATCCAGTTCTAAAGTAGCAGTATGATATAGTCAACAAGTTCAACAGTAGCAGTATGCAGTAATAATACAGATAAAAAGTAGCACTCTGCAAGAGTAATCCAGTTCTAAAGTAGCAGTATGACATAGTAAGTTCATTAGTACCAGTAATAATACAGATACAAAGTAGCAATATGCAAGAGTAATCTGGTTCTAAAGTAGCAGTAGGACATAGTAAGTTCATTAATAGCAGTATACATTAATAATACAGATAAAAAGTAGCACTATGCAAGAGTAATCCAGTTCTAAAGTAGCAGTATGACATAGTAAGTTCAACAGTATGCAGTAATAATACAGATAAAAAGTAGCACTATGCAAGAGTAATCCAGTTCTAAAGTAGCACCATGATATAGCAATTCAGCTGTACAGTAACACTGTGAAATAGTAATCTGGTTCTAAATTATGACTGTGAAATAGTAATCAAGTTTTAAATCAGTTTTAAAGTACCACTGTTCACTAGTGATCCAATTTTAAAGTATCACTGTGCAGTATTAATCCAGTACTAAAGTGTGGCATTTTTTTGAAATTGTAAATTTGATTTGCTGAAAATAGTGAGGAGCAAATCCATTGGAACCTTGTCATTGCAGACACTTCTTTTCTCATCCCTTTTGTATGCATAAACACAAAATTATAATTAATAAATTGCTCAAAAGATAGTAGAGGAAATGTGTTCCCTGAGTTGTCATTGAGATGCTGAGATATCCAGACAGACTAGTTTTGATAAAATAGGTTTTACTGAATTTTTCTGCTTTTTTGTGTCCTCATCATACCTATGAAAAGGGCATAGAGTGTCTCCCATGTGTGTCCATCACATCCTGTCTTGTCAGAGCACATCACATTTGTTCGGAATGTTGTATCCACTCGATAAGTTTTTAAGGACTTCATAGACTGAAACCTAAGATGAAGCTTTGCATTAGGAAGATCTAGGTAAAGTTTAATTTGTATTGTGTTCCAGCAAAGTTCTATAGAGTTATGGCCCCAGTTTTTAACCTTGCCCTGCAATTTCTTGAACCTTTGAAGGACTTCATGGATTGAAACTTTATTTGGTATGGGGCTTAACATAAAGAAGATCTCGTTATAGTCAGATTTTCTTCATTTTCTGATCAAATTTAAAAATGTTATGGCCCCTGTTTGACTTAGGACTTTGACGTTTGATTGCATCGTAATGGTGGGCACACCCATGTCATATGGACACTTTTTTTCTGTTGAAAGACAAGAATTGTACCCCCTTTTATCATTTATTGGACAGGTGATATGCTTCTTCATGGACCATGGGGATACAGGTGTTCTGACTCCAGAACAACTCCGGCCACTAGACCCAGCAATCAACAAAAAACTCCCATACCAGGTATGTACCAGATACAGTTATCCATCGCTGCAGTGCTGTTCAGGGGATTCATAAAATACTAGTGCATTTTTTAACTGACATTGCCATATTAGCTCAGCTGGTCAAAGACAAGAGGAGCTTATGGGATGACCTGTTGTCCATCGGCCAGTGTCCATCCATCCATCCATTAGCACAAGATTCTTACTGCTATTCCTCCTAAACTGCTTGGAGGGTTGCCTTGGAACTTTACACTTACATTCATCCCAACGAGAAGTTGGTCATGAATGAAAATGGTGCTGCATAAACAGCCATTATGTCTGCCACAGTGGCCATCTTGAAAATCTTGTCGCTACATCTCCTGAATGAGGGTCATATCAACATGGGGTTAACATTAGAAGACTTCTTATAATATCTTGTTGGTCCTAAATAATGGTGCTGATCTGACATTCAGTATGGCCACAATGGTGGTCGTCTTGAAAATCTTGTTATCACTGCTCCTCCTGAACAAAAAGTCATATTGACATGGAGTTGTTACTAGAAGACTTCTTGTGATGTCTAGTTGGTCCTAAAAGCATCCAATGGCTGCCATAGTGGCCATCTTGAAAATGTTTGTTATAGTTACTCATGAATGGATGGTTACATCAACACATGAGTTTCACACACCTATTGTGATGTCTAGTTGGTCCTAAATTAAAATGGTGTCAATCAGATGTCCAACATAGCCACCACACAAGCTATCTTGAAAATCTTTTTACTATTACACCTGAACAGAAAGTTATATCAGCATGGGTTTTTCACCAGAAGACTTCTTGCAATGTCTAGTTAGTCCTAAATAAAAATGGTGATGCTCCGACATCCAATATGGCCATGTCTGTGGTCATCTTAAAAAGACTGTTATCGATACTCCTCCTGAACGGATGGTCATATCAACATGGGGTTTTCACAGATAGACTGACATCCAATATGGCGACCAATGCAGCCATCATGAAAATCTTGTTATAGCCAGTCCTTATGAATGGAAAGTTGTATAGACAGAGGGTTTTCACCAGAAAATTTCTTATGATATCTAGTTGATCATAAATGAAAATAGTGATGCAGCCAATGTGGCCACATCAGTGGTCAAATTGAAAATCTTGTTATCACCACTTCTTCAGAATCGATGGTCATATCAATCTGGGGTTTTCACTGAAAGACATCCTATGATGTCTAGTTAGGGATAAATTAAAATGGTGTTAATCTGACATCCAGTATACTTGCCATGGCAGTCATCTGTAAAATCTTGTTAACACTACTTATGAAGAGAAAGTCATATCGACATAGGGTTTTCACCAAAAGTATTTTTATGGTGTCTAGTTGGTCCTAAGTGAAAATGATGCCAGTATGATGTCAAATGTGCACACCATGGCAGCCAGTTTAAAAATCTTGTTATTGCAAATCTTCTCTTGTAAAGTCGCTTAGTGGAATTTAACCAATTTTGACAGAAAGCATCATGACATGCAGGCCTTTCAGTATTGTACAAATGATGCTGATCTGCTACCAATTATGGTCGCTGTCATTAAAAATTTAAAAAATGTTAAACAGCTACTGCTCAAAAATCACTCAGTGGAATTTATCAGTTTAGACAGAAAGCATTGAGGCATGAAGGGCTTACATATTTGCAAAAATGATGCTGACCCACCTTGACATGTGGCCACCATTTCTAAATATAGGAAAAAACTTTGTTGTCAATGTAAACTCAACATAATTTGAGGAAATTTGACAGAAGGCATCTTGGCAAAATGGCTTTCAAGTTTATACAAATGATGTTGATTTATCATCACTTTGATTGCCATTAATAACAATAGAAGAAAGAAAAACTTGAAATGATGTCTTCTTAAAAACATAACAGAATTTCACCAACTCTTACAGGAAGCATTCTTACATGAAGGCCTTTCAGATTTGTACAAATCATGCCAATCTGCCAACAAATAAGGCCACTCTTACTAAAAATATGAAGACCTGTAAATGACCTCTTCTCAAAAATTCCTCAACTGCATTTAATCAAATTTGACAAAAGGCATCATGGCCAAAAGGGCTTCAAAATTTATACCACCAATGACAATGAATGATACTCCATCAAATATGGCTGCTGTTGCTAAAAATAGAACAAGCTTTTGAGCACTTCATAGAAACTACTCAACAGAATTTAATGAAATTTGATAGAAAATACTTTAGCTTAAAGACCTTTCAATTTATACAAATAATGCTGATCTGCTATCAAATATGGCCACTGTTACTTAAGATTACACAACCCTATCTCAAAATAATGCTCAACAGAATTTTACTATCTTTGACAGAAAGCATCCTAGTATATGGGACTATCAATATCGGACAAATGATGCTGATGTGCCATCAGATATGTATGAAGATAAATGAAAAATAGAAAAACATTGAAACAGTTGTTTTATTGCCATATAGGCAGTCTAGAGCATTGGAAAATTTTTTTTTAACTTTAAGGCAGCTACGCTCGATTCTCAAATTTGAGCAAGCATCAGTGCTTCTATTAGAAAGAAAATTAAGAACAATAATACTTTTATGCTCAAACAAAAATATATTATATTTCATTTCTTTCTTTCTTCAACTTTTTGTTCTTTACTTTTTATTTTGTAGCAATTAAATATAAACATTCAAGGAAAATGTACTAATTAGTGCATATTAAAACTTTTCTTATGTACATGATGTAGGTTCACAGAGATTTACAAATGTTGTTTTAGAATCTTTCATGGCACAAGCTGATCAATAAATATTTGAAACAAAAGTAGCTCAATTTCATTTTGTGTGTCTGTATGTAATCCCCCCCCCCCTTATTGAATAACTGTATACAAGTATAGTCCTGTCTCTGCATCTCTGGGTCTCTCTGTGTCAGTCTTCTGTTTGTATCTTGTGTCTTTTTGTTCTCTCTCTCTCTCTCTCTCTCTCTCTCTCTCTCTCTCTCTCTCTCTCTCTCTCTCTCTCATACTCTTAATGACTTAGCTTGATTATTTAATTTTTGTTGTGGTATTTTGTAAATGCACATTCAAGCGAAACAGCCTTTTCCATCGTCTGCTGTACCTGCACTGTTTGTGTGTGTGTGGTTTTTATTGGTTTCATTCAGCACATAATAATCCCTCTGCAGCACTCATGGACGGAGTTATTTTTAAAGAATGCTTCGGCATGGTGATTTATTGATTGTTTATATAAAAGTAGATCACATAATCATCAAGTCAAGAGTGTAACATAAGACTAAGCAAACACAATTGGTATTTTAATTATTATTATTTCATGAAAATGAAAATGTTGTGAAATGTGAGAAATCTATATTGATTGTCACATGATTATTATATTCCCATGTTATTTGTACATTTTTAGCTCATCTATTCACAATGACAAGTGAGCATATGGTATGGCCTTGTATCAATCATGTGTTGCTCATTGTCTGTCATCCATCCATCAAATATTTGCTTGTTACCACTCTGGTGGCTATGTTCTGATTCGATTTTGATCAAACTTGAAATATAGGTTTATGGCATCAGATCATGGATAAGATAGAATATGAGTGAGATCCATGCATATGTATGAAGTGATCTTACACCAGATTGTCTGAACTTGTCACCACTCTGAAAATCATATCTCTGGTCTGATTTTGATAAAACTTGAAATATGGGCATATCTCATCCCTAAATAGTATTGGACATGATCTGTGTGCTTGCATGCACCACGTCAAATGAAAATCTACCATCTGCAATAAAATGCAATCATCCACATGTATGTATGTTAATGCTCATTGGAGGACAGAGAACTTGTGTAAGTGAAATACTTGGATGACAAACATTTCTTCTGATTATTTTACCCATTTATTTTCACACCCACCCACCCTCTAACAGTGAGTACATACTAGTAGAACTACATTTTCAATCCAAATTAATACGAAATCATGGAAATAGTAAAGACCTGTCTAGCGAGATCGAAATTTTGTAAATAATAGAAATGTGGACCAAGAATGGACTGTTTTCCACAAAGTAACTTATTTTGAGAATTGCTAAGCAGGTTCCCGTGTACAGTTACTCTTCAACATCTGAACATAACAACAAGAAATATCGAATGGTACAAAGAATATTGATTTGCAGTGTTAGAAATCACTGTGTACATAATATGAAACCAATCGGTTAAACTGCAATTAGGTGAAAAATGGCTGCAGAAATAAAAAGAAACTAATGATACAGATATTTAATGTAGAAAGCTAATGTTTTTGGATATTGTTTTGGCCAAAACGTTTATGAAATTCAAGGTTCATAAATTTCAGAAATGGATTCACCATTTAATATTAGACCTTCATTGTTTCTGATTGCATACATGTATATAGACTCATAGGAAGATACAACATAATTGTGTTGTTTGTTACTTTTAATGAACATGTTATTTCATGTGGCAGGATGCCAATTCTATGCAAAATTAATGCTTGGATTCCTGATTATGAATGAGTACAATGCATACTGTGGCACGATATTACATTTGATTGTCTAAACTTGTCAACACTCAAGCAGTTATATTTCTTACCAGAGTTTTATCAAACTTGTTCAATAGTCTTTTTATCATCATGTTGGATGAGTGATATTTTGGGCAAAATCTATGCATATTTATAAGGTAATTTTGTATCAGATTGGCTGAGCTTGTTTCCACTCTGAAGACTGAATTTCAATCAAATTTGTGCTCCACTTTAATAAATGGGCTTATATCATCATTATCTTGACCAGCTGTATAATAAATAAGATCTGTGATATTACTGGGATGATCTTGCATCAGATTAGCTGAACTTGTTCCTCTCTAGATCTTGAGATTTATCATTCGTGTCCAGTTTTGATAAAACTTGGTAAATAGTTTATATCATCATCATCTTGGACAAGTTGATAAATAGTTTATATCATCATGATCTTGGACAAGTTTGATTATGAGCAAGAGACTAAGGAAATTAATTATTCCATTATCTATTGAAATCATTTTTATCGAATTGTAACATATGTAAAATTAACATTATATAAAGTTTGGGAGAGTTTACATAAGGTTATGTTCTTACAAATCTTCACAATCCTGCTTAGTGAAATGGTCAACTGTTGTGCCGTGTAACCCAAATGAGCGAAATCAGGCCCACTTGGGTCTCAAGTTTTCATTATTACTGCATTTTTGATAATGGATCCACATTATGCTGCAAACATTAATCCTCCAGATAGTTACTGATTCTGCCAAAAGTAAACAACTTCCTTTGTGGAGGAAATTGACACTGTGGTATATGAAACAGGGAAAGTTAGTCATTTATTTTTGTTAGATATGGTAGTTATGAGTTCAGAGTATGAGGATTTTCTGTGGGAGATAATCTTTTCCTCCAAAATCCTCGATATATAGAGACCACCATGTAAGATCAAAGTTTCATGGTAACAGTATTCGATCTTAGTACAATATAAACGATTTAAGCTGCATTTTCACAGCTTGAGGCACCTTCAACAAACACTTTCCTCTTTTATTTAAAATGCTTGCTGCAGAAGAATAAAAAATATATGTGGCAATTTTTTTATTTCCATTTGGGTCATATTTAGAATATATGTGTACTCAGAATTTATGTTTCATCAGCAGTTATGGCAGCAAAATATAAAATAAAGCTGATCAAAATTAGTTCATCTTTAATTTGTTTTTCCTTAGAATCCTTATTTATTTATTAAAATAAATCTTTTTTTGTGGGGGCGGTGTGCATCATGTGCAAATTTGTCTTAAAATTTTGTCTTCAGTTTTTGCCTCGTAAGTTTACTAGAATAAATGAAACCTTGCCCCAAAACTGTCAGCCAAGAAAAGAATTCAGAAAGCAGGCTTGAATTCCATGAACAGAACTTAAATCTGATCTTGCAACTCAAGATTAGTCTTTATCATCTGATTGGATGAATTGGACAGAGAGTTGACCAAGTAGATGTCTCAAGTCCGGATTTAAACTTTAATATATTTTGGGGTGAAATTATGGACAGGTCATGGGTGTACAAATTTCAAAGTAGTTTAGAGCTCATTTTACCAAGTATACATACAATGCCTCAGCACCATTCTCATATGACATTCAGACTTTTGAAGGATTTTGGTCTCTTTATCTGTAAAGTTTCTTTAGTCAGACAGTATATTTTCTGTATGACTATGTGTAATTAGTTGCAAATGTAATAATGATGCTGATACTGAATCTTTGAATTTATGTTTTCCAGGCTGTAAGAGTGTCTCTCTATGGACTTGAGCATGTAGCAGAGGATATGACAGTTCTTTCCAAGTTATGTGATCTGGCTCTTGGAAAGACCTGTGTTGCTGAACCAGTAAATAGGTAATGATTGAGATATGCCATATATACCCGCTTATAAGTCAAGTCCAGCTGCAAACTACACAAAGCCAAATCTGCCATCACATAATGCGCCAGCAGATCTGGGATTTTGCAGTTTGTTTGGAGTGATCAGTAGAAAAAACAACATAGACCCTGATCTGCCTGTACATTATGTGATGGCAAATCAGGGTTTATGGTGTCTCCAGTTGGACTTAACAAATAAGCGAGTATATGCGGTATGTATTATTGGTAATGGTGGAGTAGTTAGGTTGGAACTAAAGGAAGTGTATATAGAAGGGTATACATTTATATTTACAACACCTATGAATTGAATAGTGGCATATCATAATTTCTTTCTTATTGTATAGATGCAGTGTACACCTCTCATGCAATAATTTGTGGGCAATGGGATCTATAAAAATCTACAAGCATAGTGGAGGGTGCAAGATAGCAAGGGAAAATCAAATTTTTCCTTCAAATACATTTCCCGATCACATTAATGTTAGGGATATAAGCCTGCTACCACCCGTATCCAGCCCTACTAAAAAGACGAAAAATTGTCTTTTCTGCCTATCTCTTATAGACAAAGGGCAATAACTCTTGCCCATTACCTCTCCTTGCCACCACCAGATATCGCTAATGTTTAAGCTTCGCTGCTGTATTGTCAACTTCGGTACGTGACACCTCATGTCAATCCAAGACAAATTTGTGTTAAATTCGAACCATTCATACAGGATTTTGTATTTATTTGGATTAATATTCATTCCTGAACAGGAAATAATATTTTTTTAACAGGTGTTCTTTTAGCGGCTTATTAACATGCTGCATCATTAATTTATAAAATTTTGTGTTTTTTTTAGTTTGTCGTTTCAATGAAACCTGTTGATGAAGTGTAATAAATGCAACAAGTTCATGACCAAGGAAGACACGCATGAGTCGTGCCTTGCGTGTACAAAATGTACACGCTCAGTACCATGCAGTGTGTGCGCCATATGGTCCGAGAGTGTATGGACTGTGGTTTTGCAAAAGTCGACTAAGGCAAAGAAAAGAGGTGACGACAATGCACATGTTTTTTTTTTTTAGGTAGCCCAGGTGGCATAAGTCCCCCTGCATGTCCGAGCATGGCCTCCGGGCCTGTAAGTCCGAGTGCATGGGGTTTGGAGCCATCCTCAGTCCTACAACCAGCTGAGATATCCATCCAGCCATTTAAATCAGGGGATCTTACTGAAAGATCCATCTATCTTGCCAGTCCCACATCTTCATCTTAATGATAGGTCTGTCTGTCCTACCATGATACGGCTATATACAATTACAATTATGGGAATCTTAGTGATAGATCCGTCTGTCGTGCCAGGTCTAAGGCTTCATCTCACTTCAATTACAAAGATCTTAATCATAGATCTGTCTGTCCTAACATGCCCACGGCTACATAAAATTACAATTACCAGGATCTTAGTGATAGATCTGTCCATCTTGGCAGTTGTAAAGATACACAAACATATTTTGATGGGGATTTTAGTGATAGATCCGTCCGTCCAGCCATGCCCACAAAACAGCCGATACTGCCAAAAATGGACTGAATTCCACACAGCCGGTAACCATGCCGACCATACTCACGGTGAACCAGCCATACGTACCGGTGCGACAATATCATCCGGTACCGGCACCAACCGGACCTCCTTCCGCATGGCTGGTAACAATGCCAACCATACTCCTGATGAACCAGCCGTCCATACCAGTGTGACAAAATCGTCCAGCAGAGCCAGTTTGTCCTAGATTCACTGTTTACCCGCAGTGTATTGCCCATGAATTATATAGAGAAGATGACATTGCATCATTGTTGCCACAGGCAATGGTTTATGCCGAAATGGAAGCAAACCATGAACATAAGGATCACACAGTTAGTGTGCAGATACTCCAGAGCAACAGCCCTACTCTGATCTGACCATGGAGAGGACAGAGTTTAGTTTAAGGCTGCTATCAAGGAGATATACCTGGTGTTGCTGGGCTTTTTTTCCCCGCAACATTCATTTTTGCTGGACATGTCCAAAGGGTCTGATTTCTGACCGACAATAAACTGCATGATTCAGACATTGGGAGTTTCTAAAAGAAACCTGTATTAGGCTTGAAAAGTACATTTTAATTGAGCTGAAAATTCATACAGGAGGCCAAATGTACTGTATTGACCTCATTATGTACTTGCGATGAGAATTCTGCAGGTGTGTGTATACATGTAAAACTGCCTGAACCCAGATTAAGAGTAAACCATTTGATTGTATGAGTACACAGTGAGTTCCATAAAAACAGTTGAGTCATTCTTTAGCATAGAGGAAAAAATAAATCCAATATTCATTTAAACTTTTGTTTATAACTATGACTTTGCTTCACTGCCGAGCAAAAGTGGGGAGTATAATGTTTTATTATATTAGCCAATCCCGCCACCCCTACAAATGAAATGGTTCTGCTCCAGTCACTGGCAGGACAGTTTTCTGTGTACAAGTGAATGATCTGAAGCTAGAAAATAAAAAGGGTTAAGGGGGGGGGGGAGAAGGGTTTCTTTTGTGTGGCAATTAAAAAAACTGCTCCTGACAATTCAGACCATAAACTTGTTTCAATGGGTGTGTATGACGGTTGATTGAGCAGGCATTGATACTCTATTGTCTTCCCTTAAAAAGGTAGGTAAATTAATTCATTTATAAATTCAGGTGAGAAACGTTTTCACTCCACCACATTGTTTGCTTGACTTGTGAAGACCTAAATCTGAAGCTAATTGCAGATTCAAACTACTTGGGTGTCTTCTTTGATGTCTATGCATAGATATTTTTAAATCCCAATTCATTTTGAATTTCATTCATACACTAAAGCTACAAATATTTAGAGAGCATAAAAGTGGGGGTATGTAATAAATACAAAACCACATTCATGTTTTGTTCTGAGTTAAGGGAAAGAACTCATTGGATATGGCTTATGAATATGTCTCAGCCTGACAGCCTCAACATACCCCTATGCCATATTATGCCATATTAAACTCGTTCTTTCCACTGACTCAGAACAAAACACATATGCAGTTTTGTGTTCGTATCATGATCCAGGTATTGTGATACATGCAGTATGACACAACAGTGTATTCCATGGCAAAATGAAAATTTTGAATATTCATATTCAAACATGGTTGAAATTGATGACTTGCAAATTTTGGGCTTTTTAAATTGCATATACCTTTTGTAATAAATTATATATAATAATTTTTTTACAGAGCAAGAGCACAATGCATAGTGAGGAAGTAATGAAACTAGTTTTAAGTTTCACAAATAAAAATTAGCACCTGAATTTGTATCATGACATGTATTGCATTGGAACCATTCACTGTGTCATGATACAGATTTATCAATATCAGCAATGATACTCAGTTCTAATCTTTATGTTCAGAAAAGTTCTTTATTTGAAATTTTGGCAAGTTACAGGCAAATGCTTTAGTAGAAAGTTACTTTTTGATTCTGTACTCACCTGTGCACTTTTTTTGTTTTTTTCTATTAATTGTAGGGATGATTCCTTATCAGTGATTCTGTATGACACAACCGGAAATTCTGATATCAACATTAATGAGGAGATAATCAAGGTGATAGAAAAGGAAGAAGGAGATGTAACAGCAGCCATTGGTGATTTAAATTTACCGGACATGGCTGCAACGTTAGCTACAGAAACACTTGTTCATGAACAAAACGATTCCCATTCTGACGAAAACGTTTCCAAAGAACTAAAATCTGAAGTTCCAAAAGGTGGTTCCAAACCAACATCACCAAAACAAAAAGTAGACACTGCTAGAAGTACCACTCAAGAATTAATAAGTACTGCTGAAAAATTATTGGCATCTGGAGAAATGGACTCAGTAGGAAAAGACAGTTCTGAGATTAAAAATAGTACTAAATCTTCTTCTTTGGATGCAGGGAATCTTTTAGAAAATACTTCACATTCATTTACAAAAACAGACAGTACAGAACAGTTAACAGCTACAGAAAGAGAAAGTAGTGGAATGGAACCTGTATTGTCTTTATGCAGCACATCTAAGCAGAAGTTATCTTTCTCTGGGAGCTCTTCAGGAATAAGTTTATCTTCTGAAGATGAAAGTCATGATTTAGCGGGAGATGCAAGGACAGTTTGGAATCCCATTGAGTATGCTAAAAGACCATTGCCACCTAAAGTTGTGATACCAAATGCAGGAGCCTATATTGATGTACATGTGATTAAAGTCGATAGTCCTTCAAATTTTGTAGTAAGTATCACACAAAGGACTATTTTTAAAAATTCTTTTTCCAGTTCTGCACATCCAGGCATAATCAAAGTCAGCTTCAATAAAAACAAAAAAAATCCTATAACAAATTTTTTTAAAATGTTATTGACAAGTCTACAGAGCTCTAGGTAAGAAGCTTATTTGCATATTTTATGCAAAAGAATTGACTAAAAAAATAATTTTTTCATGGCTTCAAATTAAGCAAAATTTAATTTTAAAAGTGTTTAGTCCACAGCAGTCAGTGAATTGCTCCTGCTGTAAGAACAGTCCAAGTTTTATTACAGTGCATTTATGCTATCACAACAAGTTCCAGATATTTCATGTGAAATGATACTACTTGTTGACTGTAAGAACACTCACTCAGATAAAGTCATACAAACAAATGCTTTCAGAATTAGTATTGCTCGTTTAAGTATGTATGCATTCTAAATGGCATTATAAATGCCTTGATTATTGGGAGTCAGTTCAGAATTGTTTTTGTTTGGCAGTGATTACGAAACACCTTCATTGAATTAAAAAAAAAAAATGCAATTCCAAACCAAGGAGTAAAATACTAAATTCATTAAATTCTTATCTAGAGCTCTGAGTCTATGACAAATGTTGCTGAAATGTTGCGATTTAAATTGTATATGGCTTATTATACTCAAGCCCTGTCTGTCTGTCCATCTGTCTATTAACTTTCCTTTTCCACATGACGACTTCAGTTTTGAGCACCTGCCTTCTACAGCCTTTACATGTAAGTTCTTATTGACCAAAGAAAGAAGCTTATAGATGGGGTCAAAAGGTCAAGGGTCAGGGTCACTGTGAATGAAAGAAGACATGTTTCTGCACAGAAATGTCAGTTCTCAACTGTGTACCTTTGCCAAAGATTGTGAATGACTTACACTTTGGATAAGAAAGAAGCCTATCAGATTTGGGGTCAAGGTCAAGGTCGCTGTGACTGCAAGAAGGAAAATGTTTTTTCCAAATAATAACATTAGTTCTAGGCCATGTACATGCAGAGATGCTGCCAGGGCACATGATTGCAAATCACTAACAAATTTAACGAATTTGCACACTTGGAAAGCTGTAATGCTTGAGAACTCCCACACATTTGTTCAAAGTTGTGCATATAAAAATTCACTCTTTGCAGTGTAATATTTTTATTTTACTTTTAAGATAAACTGAATAAATAAGAATCTAACAAAAATTAAAAAGTATTGATACTTATTTGACCAAAATATCTCTGTTCATTCCAAAGTATACAGATGTAGGTTAATACAAAAGAATGCTTGGAAGTCCTGCAAATTATTTATAACAGAAAAATGTGTGCTCGAGGGGTTCTGCAGTTGATGCCCTTTCCTTTCATTTGTGCAAGCATGAACTTTGGTCCATTTCCAGAAGGTGAGATTATAGTCAAGCATTACTGGGCAGAAAATTACTGATTCTTTTCAACTTAAGTCAGGTGTAGTGCATATGTGCAGAGTGAATGACAGAATGAAGAAGGTGAAAGATGAAGTGGAGTTTCTTGCCAAATGGAGTATAATGATTCTAAAACAATGTCAGATGCTAGGTTAGATGAACTGCCAAAGAAGAAACCAACATTTTATGCAAAATTTTAGAAATCTTGGCTGTTACAGTACAAATGGTTACAACCCATCTAAACACCAAGACAGGAGGTATGTTGGGTAATATTTGCAAAAGTTGTGTGGAAAATAACCATTTTACGTTGGAAATCATCTGTTTGAATTTCAGGATGTCAACTCTTATACTACATACTGAGTCACCAGATCACATGCATTTTGGAGCAAAGATATCCATCAGACATTACGTGTGAACTGTGGAACATTCTACAAAATAACCATGAAGTCAAACAGTTTTGCAGCTTGTTGAAGCTGACTAAGCTAGCTGTACATATACCTCTTCAGATGGCAGACCATGAAAGGAGCTCTCAGCACAGAACAATATTCATACACAGATAAAGAACATATTAAGCTCAGAAACAGTCATCATATTAATGCTTAATATACAACTAGAGGGGACATCTTAATGTTGATTTTGGTTTCAATAAAGCCCTAACAGAGTGGAGCACAAAGAAAGAGAGACTGATATTTAAGTGTTGGGTTAATAATGAACTGTGGCCATTTATTTTCCCCGCTCCTCCTTCTTTTCTACTCCCCCTTGTTTTGGTGACAAGGGTGGAGATCCTCCCATTAGATAAAATTCTGGCAGCATCTCTGTACACGTAACTGACCAATATTTGTGGAGAGCTTGCATTATAGGTTTGGAACAGGACAGTTGATTCTGGGGTCAAAAGGACAAAGGGCAGAGTCATTGACGCTCAAAGAAAAATTAATTTTGCAGAATACATTTTGTTCAAGAGTAAGTTTCCTGACTAAACTTTGTGGTAGGCATGCACATAGGGTAATAAAGAATCCTATAGATTCTGTGGTCTAAAGGTCTGAGGTTATGGTCATGGTAGTTTAATAAGAAAGTAATGGTTTCTGCATAGTAAGTTTAGTTCAAGACCCATACATTGATTAAAGGTCGAGGTCATTGAGACTTGTTGGTCAATAATCTCTAGAGTCAACCATGCTCAACTACTTTCTTGTATAGATGACTATGAAACATGGGGCAAGCAAATAACATGCTACTTACAGTATTCTAGTTGTAAAGTACATGTTTTTCAAACCAGCAAGCATTTCTTTGTAGGTTGAGAGTTTAGGAGAGCAGTACAGAAAAATCTTTCACCTCCCCGATTAGCCATACTTCTTAGAAAGAAACAGTGACCAATTTTCCATAACACCACTGCAGAATTCAAAATGTGAATCTAATATATTGTTACCCAAAAAAAGTGAAAAATAGTGAGTCAAAGAAAAATTAAAAGGTAGTGCTATATTTTGTGTATGTTTTCTGATTATGTTTTTAGATACCAACAATTGTTTGCTAAAATAATTTTTTAAACTCATTGTAATTAACAGATGATTTTTGACTATATTTTTTTTCCAGAACTTTGGTTTTAGACACAATCTAAGGAGAAATGGTGACTCATTTTCAAGCTAAAGAATTTTTGCCAGTAATTACAGAGGCTTGTATCATTGTTCATGAATCTATAAGATATATATGTAACAATATAAATAAATAGTACATGTATTACTTGTTGGTAAATAGTAAGCAACAGTATGAGTCATTGACTAGTAATTAAACGGAGACAAATTTAACATCAATCAATCATGAACAGGTAACTAATTATCTCAGAATATACTTGCTTTATTAAGTAAGAAATGTTTAATGTTATCATGAATAAATTAATTTCTAAATGACAGCCATTTTGTGCCGGCTGCCATATGACAGTGTCTCTGTCTAGTAGTGAGGCCCTTTCAACATTTGGTCTTTCTTTGTCTTGTCAGTTCAATTTAATATTTTCATTACCTCTACCATTTCATGTTTCTTTGGAAACCTTTATATTTTGAGTGACTTAACTAATCTTGTGATATAGTTATATGTGTGATTGGACTTCGCAATATCTCCCATTAACATCAGATTCAGTGGTCTTTCATCAAATCAGACTAAGTAAGAAATACCAGTATGGAAACTTCCAAGTGGTTCATGACCCAAAAGATCAAAGGTCATGATCAAGAGGTCATGTAAAGGTCAGGGGACTGAAGGATCAAGAAATCACAAAATCTTTTTTTTTCCTATTGCAGTGTATTCCATATGAACAGATGGATCATTTAGACCAGCTACTTCAGGACATGTTAGAATATTTCAGTCCACCCCCACAACTTGTAAGTATTGCCTTTAATGGAACTTCTGGTAAGCAATAATATATACTTTGGCACACCTGTCAACCTTCCTAACAGTGCTGGGGGCTTTTCAAGGCTAAATAAGTGTGTTTTGTGTGTCCCAATGGGGAGGATTGTGGGAGGGTAAGTACACATGACCAAATAAGGGATACTGTATGATTGGGAATAAGTTATCTGCTTATATAAGCCTATAGAAAATGACTTGAAATTCAAGTTTGAATAAAAGAAAATAAAGTATTTTTTCTTGAAACATTTAATAAAATAGCCTGTGGACTTGGCATTGTCATATCATATCGACAAACACAAACACACACATACATGTGCAAAATACCCATAATTGCAACCACACAGACATTAAATAAAAATACACCAAGTTTCTGTCTTTAAAATTCACTGGACTGGAATGCAGTGGTTTCACTCTTATAAGACCACCCCTTTTGCAGAGGAAAGTGGTCTTGTAAGAGGGGTGGCCTTTTCTGGAGAGGATCACCAAGATGTGAGTAACAGTTACATACAAAATATGAAAGTGTAACTAATGTTTAAATAGTAAATATTTGTTCATCTAAAAATCACAGGCATGTTATGGAATCAATATGATTAAAATGCTGTTTAATATAATTTATGAATAATCATCAATTGTGTAAAACCACCTTGTCAATAAAATCAGTGTACAAGCATCTGGCTGTAACTCTCATTGTCCATCCAATCTTTTGTCCCACTGCTGTAGAATGTATATCTGATGATATTTATTTTAATCTTTTGAGATAAGTTTATCAGCAATGATCAAAGGATTGTCCCTCTTTTCATTTAGCATAATTGCTTTCTCTTTTCCTTTTAAACTGAGAATGTCTGACAACATTTTGCATTATTTTCAACAACTTATTTCTTTTATCTGCAATCTGTAGATATTACAAAAATGCTCTGTGTATTCAAAGGAAGTAAGCTTTTAACATGCTTGACTGGTTTTATCCTGGTAACCTGTCATAATCGTCAACATTACCATTTTTACTTTATGGTGTCCAGATGTCACTAAGACTGCACTATTTACTCTGTAAACAGCTTAGTTTAGTTTACTGCCTGTAAACATTTACAAAATTGGTAAACGCATAAATGAATATGTATGTGGCTTAGGATTTTTTATGTTAATTCTTGTCTTAAAGTATGTATGTATAATTTTCAAATCAAATGTGTCATCGCTAGGAAAAAGACAGAAGTTGGCAAGAATTAGTTATAGTGCACGTTTCACAACAGTACACATCTGGTTGATTTACTGATAATACTGGTAAAAATTTCTTTAACTATCATATTTACCTTTAAACAACATGATTATTAACAGAACCTTTGAGTAGTAACATTTTATTTTAAAGAAACACCATTTCAGGTTTGTAAGCCACTGCATAGTTTCTTGGTCATTGTAGATGCTATAAAAGCATTCCCTGTGTATGTCCAGGCAGTGTTTTTCATCATGAACATATATATAATAGTAGAAAACAATATCAATATGATTCTTAGGATGTTTTACTGAAATTGTCAGATATATTCAACAATGGCATGTCTTACAAACTGAATCCTGATATAAAAAGAGGCAAAGGAAATTCATTAAATGAAACAATCGCAAATTTAGCGAGGTACGGCAGGTACAGTATATTAGGTGTCAACTGTTCTGTAAACTTAGTGGATAAAGGTTGAGCTTCTAATCATTTTGATCAAGCAATATCGTTTTTCTGTGTACACATTTAGACATTTTGGTAAACATTGCAGCCTTAGATGACACATTGACTTGAGCTGAACAATATTGTACTTCTCAGCGGTTAGCTTTTTTTAACATTTAAGGAACACAGAGCAGCAAATATAATTGGATTATTTACCTCTTTGTATGGATTAAAGTTCGGTATTTTATAAGCATGTTGGAACAAATGTCAGTGTGTTGAATTTAAAAATCAGCAAATATTAGTGGCATTTCTATATGTAAACCCCATTATGTGGCCACTCATGAGGGGTAGATTTGACAGTTTTGCACTAATATGTCAGTTACATTAGAGAAGTAAGCATCCTAGAGGGATACTTTTGTATACAGATTCATTGATGCCAAGCAAGGGATTATAAAGTGGGTGGCCAGGAGGTTGGGGGAGAGGGGGACAGGAGCCATTCAAGAGGGGGACCACTGTACAGTATTAACTGTTGCTGACTTTACCACTGTCAATATTTCATCTGAGGGTTTGAAGGTAATGTGAGTGTCATTACTGTTTATCTTTGCACTCATTAGAGACTGGATGGATGGGATTGTTGTTCAAACTTCCCTGAAGATCTTGAATTTTTATCAGCATTAACAATACTTTTGCTGCATCTGCCCTGATACAAAGTGGTATTCCTATGTTGATGGATGTTGTATACATTACTCCAGAATGACTAATGTCAGTATGAAGTTTGCAGTATGTGAAATGTTTAAAATGCTCCTCTTTACTGCTAAGCTTCACAAAGTCAATCCCCATCAGCCAGGAGTTCAGAAATTTTGCTTTGCTTGGCTTTGCTCACTTCACAGATGTTTCGTCCTTCTCAGAGTTTCGCATTTGTCTTAAAAAAATGAAGCACACTTCCACATTGCTATCTTTACCATTACAGCTACCAAAATAATAATGGTTCACGTTTTATGTATGGAGTAAAATCTGGGTTTTTTAATAGAAACATTGATGCTGATTATTATTTAGCCAGTATTCTTCAGTAAAGATAGCTTAAGCCTTTATGGGCAGCGAAGTATAACTTTTGTTTTTTTAACATGCATCCCCTATTTATGCAACTTCAAATGAATTGGGTTATTTCACTGCATGTACTACCTATGCAGATGAACCTAAAGCTTTACCACAACAATTCTGAAAGGAATAACAAACACAAAATCACCTTAGTTATTGTCAGTGTTATGTATAATTTAACCTATATTGTGTGTGTAACCTTGTCCATGACAGTAAGTCACACTTTTAAGTTCTGGTCAACAGGATAAACACCTTGTTTATTATTATTTGAGTTCAAGGCCAGTCTTATTTACAATTTGGCTGGGTTTTCCCCATTGAAATGACAAGTTCTGTTATGATGTGGGTCAACAGGAAATGTGTATTGTTACAACTAGGGGTTTGAATATGTAACAAAGAAATAAAGACTCTAACAAGCTTTCACAATATCCAAAATACAAATTTTTTTTCCTAATATATAAAATATTTAAAACAAACAGTGAAAGAATTAAAATTAACTTACAGTTTAGAAATTCCTTAAATAATCCTAAATTGTGTTATCGAATTCACTAATCTGAGAACTGTCCAAAGATATTATGAATGAGGACACTAATGTGCTTATGTGCCAAAAAGAATCACAGTTCTAAATCCAAATGTTATTACTTCCAGGTAAATTTCTGTGAACGTAGAATATCACAAAAGTTCTTGAAATGATTCTGATAATTAGAGTAGAATAATGTTCAGATCTTTGAATAAACATAATCCCAAAAGTACTGTTTCGAGTTAACAATAAATAAATTTCCTCTATGACTTTATCAAATGCCTTAACTGCAAAGAATGAATATATGGTGATTAAATCCCGTTTTATATTCTCTATACTGCGTAGAACAAATAAAACCCAATCTTCTCCATCTCAAATAAACAAAGCCGAATTGCAATGTTAATTCTTACAAGTAAACAGGTACTGAATCAGGGAATCAGGTCACAAAAATGATTCATTTCACCATGCACTGCTCACATGACGTAGTGAGTCGTGTTTAACCAACATTCTGAACATAATATATACATGTATTCAATAATAGCATTGGTTACTAAAGAAAATATAAATTATAATACAAAAGGTCATAAACCAAATGAAAACTATATTATAATTTAAAGATGATACATAATTCCATAACAGTATATATAGGAGACCTCATAAATTAATAAGTCATTCCTGTTCTAGAATTCATGTTCTAAAGAGTAGTCAGTATGGAATCATTTTGTAATCAGAGTTTATAGTTGTGCCACTGAACTCAGATATAATTCAAGAGGAATTATTTATTTAAACATTCATTGGATTTACAAAAGTGCTCATTGACTCATTGACTTTTGGATTAATATATGATTTTGGGATTTATGTGAACTCATTCAAATACATTCTGGATTACATTATTGGGGTACCTCAGGACATTCAAGGCTATTGGAATTCATTTGGAACATTTTATATTTTTGGACTTGTGATAGGGCATTTAGGATTATTTGGAACTTAATTCCCAAATTGGAAGTGTCTTCTGAATTTTTACTTTGTATTGTAGGGAAATAAATTGCCTGTTGACTTTACTTAAATTGTTGGTTTCTCTTTCTTTCTGTTACATATTTTAAGACCTAGAGTCATAACAGAATACTTTACATAAAACCTAGATAAATGCAAACATTTATATTTCTAATTACAGGTAGCAAACGTTCTTGTTAAAATTTAAATCCTCCTGAAACCACACCATGTTTTAACCATACATTTTTACTACAGAGGAGCAACAAGACTGCAAAATTCTAAAACAAATTCCTTGAAGCACAAGTACTATTTAAATTATGTACATACACTCACAGGTAGTAATTGAACTATGTATATACACTAATTATAGCATAAGTACATGTACTCATTAAACTACGTATATACACTGATTACAGTACAGGTACAAATTAAACTATGTATATACACTAATTACTGCATAAGTACTCATTAAACTATGCATGTACACTAATTACAGCACAGGACTAATTAAACTATGTACACTAATTACTGGAAAAGTATTAATTAAACAATGTATGTACACTAATTACAGCACAATACTAATAGTCACACTTCACTGATTTTCAGACAAAACCACTGAATGAACATTGTCTCAGTCAAGTCTCTTGGTGCACACAAACATTTGTGCACAAATAATCCTGAAATTGTTAAATTAGGACTGATCTTGGTGACATTTTATTGTGAGCTGCCTTCTTGCACTATAAATCAAAGGCTGCCACAGCCAGCTGACTTTGTTGAGCAAAGGGCATTTGGTCATGTTTCATTCACATATGGAATGATGACATTATCCACATAACAAGATCATAAGAACATACTGACTACATATGTATGGACAGTGGTTTCAGTAAAAGATTATATAGATGTGTTTGAATAACCACTTGCCACATGATTGACTAGTTTTTAGTCTTGTACCCTTTCCATTACACTTCATAATTTACTGCCTTGCATTGACTGTGTTCAAGGTTGAGCATTTGGACAAAAGCATGGTGTAAGGCATTGATCTTGACAGGTGATTAATTTGTTGCTCATCCTAGCAATAAATTATTGTTTAAAAAATTCAAGCAACTATAATTTCTTGTCAGCATAATTTTGTTCTTTTGTAATTTTTATTTTGGTTACCGGTATTTATTGAGGTTAATCCATGAAATAAAATACACTTGTCCCCCTCTTGAACAAATCTCCTGACCAGTTGCCATCCACTTTATGGCCAGAATCCCTTGGCACTGATGAGTTTGTGTTCAAAAGTACCACTCTAGGATGGTCACCTTTATAACGTGGTCAGTGAGTGGCATATTTGTGCAAACACTGTCAAATTTACCCCTTGCAATCGGCCACATAATGGGGTTTACAGATAGAAGTCTCTTGAATATTTCTTGGTTTCTAACTTCAACACATTTAAGTTATCCGATTATGCTTACGGCTGTGTTCCTTAGATATTATCTTTTGTCAATTTGATAATTACTTGCTATTATTACCACCGATATTTATAAAGAGGACAAAAGATAACGGCTGAGAAGCACAGTATTGTTCAGCTCAAGTCAGCATGACACTTGGTTGCCAGAAAGTAAAATTTGTATGTTAGCCACTTTGACTTCTCTCTGTTAAATTATGAAGTGTAGTGGAAAGTGTACCAGACTAAAAACCAGTAAATCATGTGACAAGTTCACTTTCCTTGTAAGCATGGAGCACTTCATTGAAATTGAAGGAAATAAGTTGCTGTGAAAAGTGCAAAATGTTATCAGACATTCTTGGTTTAAAAGGAAAAATGAAAACAATTGGACTAAATGAAAAGAGCAAGTGTCCTTTGATCATTACTGAGAAATTTAATGTCAGAAAGATTCAAATATACATCATCAGTTTTTGTATACATTCTCCAGTACAGCAGTGGGAAAATGGAATGGTTAGTCAGATGTTTGTGCCCTGATTTTATTGACAAGGTGGTTTTACACCATGACTGATGATTATTCATGATTATTTTAAATAACATTGATATAAGTTTTATCACATTGATACCATATTATAAATGCCTGTGATTTTAAATGAAAATATTAAATATTTAAAAATTAGTTACACCTTTCATTCTTTATATGTAATTTTTTACTCACATCTGTGTGATCCCCTTGTAGAAAGGACACCCCTCTTATAAGGCCACTTTCCTGCTGCTGTAGGAGTGACTTTATAAGAGGAGACCTTAGTACGTACAAGTATAAACACACAAACTTTGGACCAAGACAAATCCAGGAAGTACCACACAATTGTGCTTTTTTATTTTTAACCAAAATACGACAATTGATAGTCATGAAAATAAATGAAACTACATTATTTGTCTCTTTTGTATTATGTGGATTAAACATGCATTTTCTAAGGCCAGGTAATATTTATTTGTTAATCTTTGAAAAGCATGATTTAAAAATAGGAAAATGTTATGCTAATCCTACTGAATGTAAATATTTGTCCACTATGTTAACAATTCCCACAAGAAGAGATGCTGTTCATTAGAGATGGCCTTACGTGTTAATAGTGCATAAGACAAGAAGTCATGTTCAGTAGAGATGGCCTTACATGTTAATAGTGCATACAACTTCAGTAGAGATGGTCTTACATGTTAATAGTGCATAAGACAAGAAGACTTGCTGTTCAGTAGAGATGGTCTTACATGTTAATAGTGCATAAGACAAGAAGACTTGCTGTTCAGTAGAGATGGCCTTACATGTTAATAGTGCATAAGACAAGAAGACTTGCTGTTCAGTAGAGATGGCCTTACATGTTAATAGTGCATAAGACAAGAAGACATGCTTTTCAATAGAGAAGACATGCTGTTCAGTAGAGATGGCCTTACATATTAATAGTACATAAGACAAGAAGACATGCTGTTCAATAGAGTAGACATGCAGTTCAGTAGAGATGGCCTTACATGTTAATAGTGCATAAGACTTCAGTAGAGATGGCCTTAAATGTTAATAGTGCATAAGACAAGAAGACTTGCTGTTCAGTAGAGATGGCTTTACATGTCAGTAGTGCATAAGACAAGAAGACATGCTGTTCAATAGAGAAGACATGCAGTTCAGTAGAGATGGCCTTGCATGTTAATAGTGCATAAGAAAAGAAGACTTGCTGTTCAGTAGAGATGGCCTTACATGTTAATAGTGCATAAGAAAAGAAGACATGTTGTTCAATAGAGAAGACATGTTGTTCAGTAGAGATGGCCTTACATGTTAATAGTGCATAAGACAAGAAGACTTGCTGTTCAGTAGAGATGGCCTTACATGTTAATAGTGCATAAGACAAGAAGACATGCTGTTCAATAGAGATGGCCTTACATGTTAATAGTGCATAAGACAAGAAGACATGCTGTTCAATAGAGAAGACATGCTGTTCAGTAGAGATGGCCTTACATGTTAATAGTGCATAAGACAAGAAGACATGCTGTTCAATAGAGATGGCCTTACATGTTAATAGTGCATAAGACAAGAAGACATACTGTTCAATAGAGAAGACATGTTAATAAGACATGGCCTGACATCCTAACAGTGCATAGGACTGATACTACCCTTACTGAATGCAACCCAGAATAAACTCTGATAGGAGGTGAATATTGATCTGTACTATTTAAGTTTATATCTTCTACATGGATAGACACATTAACTTTAATCATTCTGTCAAAAATGCTTACTTTCCACAAAAGGGATAAAGACTAATGGCTTTATAATAATTTGTATCCAGCTTATTAAAGAAGATGAGATTACATTGGGCCACTTGTATGCTGGTAATGCTGATGGAATTTGGTATAGGGTCAAGGTTCAGCAATTTGTTGGCAACAGACTGGTAAGTCCTTCTTATTTTCCTTATTTGCGTATGTTATGTTATGGCAACAGACTGGTAAGTCCGTCTTATTTTCCTTATTTGCATATGTTATGGCAACAGACTGGTAAGTCCGTCTTATTTTCCTTATTTGCATATGTTATGTTATGGCAACAGACTGGTAAGTCCGTCTTAATTTCCTTATTTGCGTATGTTATGTTATGGCAACAGACTGGTAAGTCCGTCTTATTTTCCTTATTTGCATATGTTATGTTATGGCAACAGACTGGTAAGTCCGTCTTATTTTCCTTATTTGCGTATGTTAACTTTTTGTGATGCTATTTGAATACACACTATGACAATATACTGAACAGTATCTGTACAACTGTACACTTCCCAGAAGTATGCCATTATTTTAGACAAGATTTAACTACCACAAAGCTTCCCATGTCTTCATAAATACAGAAGTAGTTTTGGCAATTAATTACTTTTTCCATCTTCATCTCTCCTTATCTAGCATATATTAACAAGCAAAATAAACAAGAACTGTGTAGCAAATAAATGCAGACGTATGCGCATTATCTACCTAGATTGCTAGCTAAAGGATAAAAAAAACAAGTGTATAGCAAATAAATACAGATTTATGCACATTATCTACCTAGATTGCTAGTTAAAGGATAACAAGTATTGAAAGGAGATCAGTTATTGTTCTAGATATGAAAGTGTGTTGAAAGAAGTGTTTGATCAGATTTTTGGCTTGGAACTATTTCACTCATACTTACAGCATAATGTCCACTCTTCTTTCCAAATTATAGTTTGTGTTATTAATAATAGTGACAGATTTTATAGCCTTTCTAAAATTAGTAACAAAAGTATATACCCAGTGGCCTTTCATGTCAGTTTATATGCCAAGGAAGACAACTCAAATTTAGGTAAATGATTAGCCCTGATAGCTATTTCTCCTTAATTTTGTTCCACTGATGGTAATACTTCAAACAATGGTAGAAAATGCTTTTGAAAGGAAATCACAGTGCTTTCAAGAGTAATGTTTTGAATTTGAACCTGCACCCTTTTGGGTACGAGTCCTATACACTAACCACTGAGCTACTGCAGCTCCTTCCTCCATTAGACACCACTCATGACATGAAGTAGGGTGTATCGTGCCTATTCTACACCCCCGAGCCCACAGGGAGTGTTTGTGATAGAAATAAGGACCCTGAATATCTGTATCTCTGGAATTGTCTTCCTCCATCTGATGTCATGTAAATTAGTATACATTCAACCCTCCAAAACTGCCAGTATTCTCAATATTTTGATTCAGTGTTGCTTTGTTTATATGCTGTTTCTTTCTTTATTTATTTATTGATTGATTGATTTGTATTTTTTTTTTTTTCCTGCAGGTGTCTGTGTACATGGTTGATATGGGAGAATACTCTGTAATGTCATTGGAAGAGTTACAGCCCCTTCCATGGAAATTCTGGAAAATACCAATGCAAGCATTTGCTGCCAAATTAGGAGGTATGATATGCACAGATAAAGAGAGTGGGAAAGAAAGAGAGGGAGATAATTAAATAAAAGTTTGGAATGGCACAGAAAAAAGGCTTTGTTACATTTCTAATCCAAACCAGACAGCATGACACATTCACACAGAGTAATACATTGAACAGTTGTATATTTACAGAATGCCATAAGAAAGTAATACTATCCAAAAAGAATGAAAATATCAAAACTAATAATAAACTTTGTAAACATTTTCTTTATTTTGGATAGTTTTGTTTCTGCTTGTGATAGGTTAGCATTATGTAAATATTCAAGTGCCCATACCTGCCAACCTTCCAGACAGTGTTATGGAATGTTTGAGACTCAAAAAGTGTTTTATAGGTGATGGTGGCAGAGTTGGGGTTTGGGGGGGGGGGGTCAGTGTTCTTGACTTGAAAAGGGACATCTTACTGTTGAACATTACTTATCTACCCTTATAAGCCTATAGAAAATGACGGGAGATTCAAGGTTGAATAAAATAAAACAAAACATTTGTTTCCTTTGAAGCATTTAATACATTTTCAAGAAACGTATACTTGGTAGACAGCAGCATCAAATATCACCACACATACATGTGCACACATTCACATAATCACATATATACACAGACATTAAATTGAAAGAAAAACAAGCACAGAGTTTCTGTCTTTAAAATCCATTGAACAATGGAATACTGTCTTAAGTAGATGCAGACTTTGATGCTGTCAAAAGTTCATTGATGGGTTTAAAGTTGATACTGGTATCATTACTGTTCATCACAAAATGCTCACCATGCTGCTCTGCTTCACAAAGTCAAACTCTGTCAACCAAGAGTTTTGAAATTTAGTTTTGCTGGTCTTTGCAGACAGTTTATCCTTCCCACAATCGCAGAAGTATTTTGACATTTTGCCATAAAAAAGTGATTTACACTTCCACACTATTCCAACTACCAAATAATGATGTTTTGCATTTTATATATGAAGTAAAATCTGACTTCCAAGAAATGTTGCCTCTGAGCATGAACTAGTCAGTAATCTTTAATAAAGACATCTTAATCAATCTCATTAATGGCAGTGAAGTGTAATAATTTGTTTTTCTTCAGCACACATCTCTTTGATTTCCTAACTTCAAAAGAATTGGATTATTCCACTGTATGTACTTTACATATTCATATTAGCCTTTTGTGCTCTCCCACAGCAGTGCTTAAATGACTCTTAACAGGAAATTGCTCTTGCAATTATCAGTCATTTAAGTTGATTAATAATGAGGACTTGGTACAGTGCCTAATCTTTATAAGCTCTAAGCGCTTTACAATATTAGATAACACATAAAAACATATATAAAGACATGATTACAAAAACAAACACCATGAAATTAGAAAACAAAAACATGCTGAAAATAATTAAGGTAAGGAAACATTATTATTTCTTTAAGTCTGTTCTTGCAGTCTAAATAGGTGTATTTTTAGTGTACTCTTGAAAGAGATCACAGTGTCCTTGTGCCTGAGTTCAATGGGCAATTCGGTCCATGTAGCTGGGCCCTAGTACACAAAAGAACGTTATCCATATGACTTCTTTTTTATAGTGGGAATAATGAGAATATGAGTGTCAGAAGAAGAGCATAAGTATCTAGCTGGGGTGTACACATGGTTGATATCAGATAGGTATTTTGGACTGGAGCCAGTCAATGAAATGTGGCATAGAGAACAAATTTTGTTTTTTATTCTGAATTGAATGGGTTGCCAGTATAGGGTACAGAGCAGGGGGTAGGTGTGCTCGGTTCTTGGTACTCTAAGGATGATCCAAGCAGTTATATTTTTAAATATTTGAATTTTCTGTAGTAGATACTGAGATGAACCAGAGAAAAGTGATTTACAGTAGTCCAGTCTTGAAAGTACTAAGGAGCACACAAGTGTTTTAGTGGCATCAACTGAAAGAAAATTGTGAATGGAGCTGATGCCTCTCAGCTCCAGATATGTAGCCTTGCATATGTTCATGACATGTTGGTGTAATGAGAGAGTACTGTCGAGAGTGACACCTAGGTTTCGTACTGACAGTGTGAATTTAATGCTGGTGTTGCTGATACTTATTGTTTGAGGTAAAGGATGGAAATATGGAAGACATTGTGTGGTGATCAGAATGGCTTCAGTTTTATCATCATTCATCTGCAGCTTGTTACATGTCATCTATGACTTCACATCGGAAATGCACCTCTCTACGCCTTGGATGGTAGTATTAACTTCAGTTGGGTGACTAGATTTGTATATTTGGGTGTCGTCAGTGTACAGTTGGTGAGACACCGGATGACGATCTATGACACTTAAGAGCAGCTGAGTGTATTGAATGAAGAGAACGGGTCCAAGAACAGAACCCTGTGGAACACCAAAACAGAGATCATCTGGGCTGGAATGTTTTCCATTTATGGACAGTTTGTGTCCTGTTGACTAAGTAGGACTTGAACCATAGTAATGCTGTATTGTGAGTTTCAAATATATGCTGGAGACGATGAAGTAATAGATTATGGTCTGTTATATCAAATGCTGTAGACAAGTCAAGGAGGGTGAGGACTGTAATCTTTCCACTATCTAACGCAGAGAGAAGGTCATTAACTACTTTTTTTCAGAAGAGTAGTTTCGGTACTGTGGCGAGGTCAATATACAGACTGTAAATTGCTCAAAAGACTATTTGAATCCAGATGAGATACAAGTTGGGATAGAACAACTTTTTTCTAAGATTTTTGACATGAATAGGAGGTTAGAAACTGGGTGGTAGTTCTTTAAATCATTATGGTCAAGCATTGGTTTCTTCAACAGAGGCTTTACAATGGCAGTTTTGAAAAATGATTGGAATTCCCCAAATGAGAGAGAAGTATTAATAACATCAGTTAGTGAAGGCAATATTGAATCTAAGCTCTCAAACAGCAGTGATGTCGGAATTGGATCAAGTTCACATGACTTTGGTGCACTCTTCATCACAATTGTATGTACTAAATCCAGACTCAAATGCTGTTAAAGGTTGCCGTTGAAATTCTGTATCACAACTGTATGGTGACGAGTCAATTGAAATTGTGTTGTCAAGCTTATCTATAATGGTTTGTACTTTGTCACAGAAGAAATTTGAAAACAGGTCCAGAAGGTTGACCAGAGAGAAGCTCGTTGTGAGTGGTGTACATTTGTTCCTTGACATTAGCTTGTTAGTAATCCCTAAGAGCTCTTTGCAGCTGGAACTTTGAGTGATCTTAGTACTGTAGTAGGCTGATTTCGCTGCATGGACTATAATTTGTGACATTCTTCTTAGTGGCTTCACATATTTGCTTATGAATAGTGAGGCTGGTGGAAAGTCAAAGCCTCTCAGCCATATGGCATTCTATTTTAGCAGTGCGAAGCTGGTCCCTAACACTACCATACCATGGAGTACACTGTTTAATTGATACTCTGCACTTGGTTGCTGGGGCATGTTTGTCAAGCAATGAACGCAAGCACTTATCAAGTTGTTCTGCTGTAAGAGGTAACAAAGTTGTTAGGTTTGCTTGGATGTCATGTAATGTGTGTCTCACTTACCTAAATATTATGGTCCACAGTGTTGAAGTTTTGTGTGAAACTTTATGAAAGTCAAATACAGGGGTTATATTTATAAGCATATGTACACAGTAAGACACCTGGTTCTACAGAAAATTTTCGTTAGATTATTTCATCCAAGCATATATCTTTGATGGATATCCTTGTATTGTAATTGCTAGAGTTACCTATTCCCTGGAAGTACTGACAATACATTGCAGTGTTGCTTCTAAAGCATGGAAATACAGGTTTCTTCATTTTTCATAAGCTTTGTGCAGATTAAACCACTAGTTGTGCCCCAAGGATTGCTTATAGTTCAGATTTGGTGCATTTCCCTTGATCTTATGTGTCATGCAGCTCATATGCATTGGGTTTTGCACACATGTTGCTCAGAAACATCCTCTTGTACACATTGTCAAGAACAATTAACTCTTGTCAGAAACGTGACTTATAAGATGTATGGTTTACAGGTAGTAATCTGAGGCATTCTGATAATACAGGTAGTAATCTGAGGCATTCTGATGATACAGGTAGTAATCTGAGACATTCTGATGATACAGGTAGTAATCTGAAGCATTCTGATGATACAGGTAGTAATCTGAGGCATTCTGATGATACAGGTAGTAATCTGAGGCATTCTGATGATACAGGTAGTAATCTGAGGCATTCTGATGATACAGGTAGTAATCTGAGGCATTCTGATGATACAGGTAGTAATCTGAGGCATTCTGATGATCCAGCAGTCTGATTGGATAACATAGATAAAGTCCAGTTACATCGCATACTCATATTTGAACCTGTAGTCTGCAAGTGGAAAAATGGCAAAGAATCAGAAGTCAATTTTGCATTTTTTTTTAATACATTACAGAGAACAGTTTCTAGGAAGTTCAGAAATTTCAGCTCCTTCTGAGGATGGCAATTATTCTTTGCCAAGTCAGACATCTGAATATGAGACTGGAAAGATGGCTGCAACTCTTTTGCAGCTGTGACTGCTCCACTATTGACATGGTTATGCTTTATCAAAGGATTCAAACTACTGGTACCATAACACGGTTATGCTTTATCAAAGGATTCAAACTACCGGTACTGTAACACAATTGTGGTTTATCAGAGGATTCAAACTACCAGTACCATAACATGGTTATGCTTTATCAAAGGATTCAAACTACCGGTACCATAACACAATTGTGGTTTATCAAAGGATTCAAACTACCGGTACCATAACACGGTTATGCTTTATCAAAGGATTCAAACTACCGGTACCATAACATGGTTATGCTTTATCAAAGGATTCAAACTACCTGTACCATAACACGGTTATGACTTATCAAAGGATTCGAACTACCAGTACCATAGCACGGTTATGCTTTATCAAAGGATTCAAACTACTGGTACCATAACATGGTTATGGTTTATCAGAGAATTCAAACCACCAGTACCATTGTATAACATGGTTATGATTTAGCAAAGGGGTCAAAACTACTGGTACCATAACACGGTTATTGTTTATCAAAGGATTCAAACTACCAGAACTGTTGTAAAACACAGTTATGATTTACCAAAGGTGTCCAAACTACCGGTACCATTGTATAACATGGTTATGGAGTACCAAAAGGGGTCAGAACTTCCAGTACAATTGCAGTGGTATCCAGATACATGTATCATTAAAATTTACAATTGCAACAGTATTTTTTAACACAGACGTCATTGCAATGATTCTTGTATTTGTTACATGGATCACTTTTTTACTTTATATCCTATAATTCATATAAAAATATAGATTATTATAAAAGTCCTACATTTTACAAAAGGGTCTTTTAATTCATATAAAAATATAGGATGCTTTAAAATTCCTACATTTTACAAAGGTGTCCTGTAATTCCTTTTTTTTTTCAACCCTTATTTTCTTTGGCTGTGCCATCTTTTGATCAGTTCCGTGTAACTTGACATTGCTTCCTCAGGTAAGAAAGCTGATTGATAAAATTATAAACTTAATTAGTGCGAATGAACATGAATCTTGTCATTTATGCATTCTTTGTAACAAATGGGAGACATGGTGAACAGATGCAAAGTGTAGATGAGTCTGTCATAATAATAATTGTATGCCTTGTTTGTAACAAATGGGAGGCATGATGAACAGATGCAAAGGTTGGAATAGTCTGTCATAATAATAATTGTATGCCTTGTTTGTAACAAATGGAAGACATGGTGAACAGATACAAAGGGTGGAGTAGTCTGTCATAATAATAATTCTATATTTTATGGAAAAAAGAGTCTTATGAGTGTCCAATACTTAAAGTAAGAAATTCCAATTTCATCAATATTTTGGCACCAAAGTTAGTGTGATCCATGAAATTGGCTCTGATGCAAAAGGGGAGGGGGGAGCTTTCAGTATTTCACCATGAGCTGATATGCTTACTTATCATAGATTCAGTGATTACTATTGCATAGCTAAACATTTTTATAGTACAAATTGATACAGATATCTTGATTTATAGACAAAATAATCTTCCTCAAATTGTGTCTATTCCGATGTTGGTCATTATTCCAGTGGTGATACTCTCCATTTGTCCATCAATCTGTCCATGTGTCCATTACCACATTTTCTCCTAAACCATTTAGAGGAAATTCACAAAACTTTCTAGTTACGGTTAGGGTAACCAATTTTTAAAAGGGGGGATGGTAAAGGAAATCGTCCTTGTTGGCAACCACCCATGGGCTCTTCAGGGCCTTCATAAGGGGCAGACAAGACTGGGATGCCATTTCATGGAATTTGCGGTATTTTTTTCTGAGTGGCGGGCGCTGAAGGTGATGCTTGCCAGGGTCTCCATTTTGTCCAGAACAAACGTCCAACAGTCAAAATTTAAACAAATTTCAATTACAGTCATTTTTAAACAAATTTCAAAGTGACATTTTTAAATATTTTTTATCCAAGATGGTACATACTATCATAGCAGGAAGGCACATCCAATATGTGATGAATTTTGCATCATGAGCCTAAGTCTGTTTGGGAGGACGGTGGTAGATTGGAATATATGATAAAAGTCATGGAAATTTGTGATGGTTAGTCATTTCAATTGCTAAAGATTTTCTTTCTCCAACATGTCATAAATTTTCTGAAAAATCTGATTTTGTTAAGTTATTTATTTTACAAGTATTATTTAATGATATCATTATTTCAGGAATAAAGCCCATAGGAGGATCTTGGTCAGAAGGAGCAAAGTTGAAATTTATTGAGTTAGCATTTGACAAGGACCTAGTGGGCCTAGTGATTGCAAACAAAGAGGATGATGGAGTTGTCTCTCTTCGTTTGGTGGACACTTCACAGGAGAATTTGGATGTTTGCATTGATGAAGTTCTCTTGATCAAGAAATTTGCTGTTATTGCACGATAGTATTTTTTCCAATAGTTATTTCCCATTGATTCCCTGTATATGGTTAGCATTGGCAGGATAATATATTACACCTTGCATAATAACTCACTTAATATGTTAAATCCAGTGGGTATATTTATGCTCAAGGAAACCCACAGCATAGCTAGTGTACATTTAGGCTACAGCTGAGTGTAAAAAAAAACAAAATTTAACATGTTGAGACCTTAACAAATAATATTAATAGGAGAAATGCATATACATGTACATTTAATGATCAAGTTCACACACCCATTTATGACAGCTTTCAGTGTTGAATTAATATGATGTGTCAAGGAGTATAGACAAGGAGAGGTCAATTCATGTAATTTTTATCAAATTAACATATAATGTTTACTAGTCCATGTTAAATTATTATAATTTGTCAGGAAGCAAGCAGAGGTTAATTCATTTAACCTTTACCTGTTTACAAGTCCTTCAAATTTACAAGTTTGTTAAATACATAACACTTTGAATATAACTCTCTGTAATATAGATGTAAAGACATGCTCCATCGTAATATAGCTTTCTACAGTATAGATGTAAAGACATGCTCTATCATAGTTATTAAAGAACTTATGTCGTAAATGTCAAGTAACAAAGGTACACTTTTATCAAGCTCATAATGTATTAATGTATGTATGAATGTATGTATTCATATCTAAAGATAACCACTCTGCTCAGTATTATATGTTATTAAATTAAGTCTAATTTACATAACAATTCAAAGATTCTATCAGTAGATTACAGGAGTTGGCTTTGTATGATACTGTCTATTTTTTTGAAATGCTAAAATTCATTATTTAGTTACTGTGAAAAAAACTTGTTACCAGTCATATTTTGTGCAAGTATTATGTATTAACAAATTTTAAAGTAATTATGTAGACTTGGAGAAAAATCACTCGTTCATAGCTATCATCCCTAGGTAGAATTTTTGAGATGATTGTGGCTTGATCACTGTTCGATTATCAGGAACAACTCATGTTCTGATGGAGGGATGGTAATGGTCTTGCCAGTCAGTCAGTTGAAGAGAGAAAGAAATCGGCATGTCTAAGGAATGAGTTCTGTTCACATTACAAGCTTTAATTTTGTACAGTTCACTGGAAAGGATTGTCAAAGACCAGTCTAAAATATGACAAGGTAATATACAGGTCAACCTCATTTTAACACAGTGGTTTGTGTCCATGAAATGACATCCTGATATATATGGGATCAATTGTACAAGTCAGCGATCCTAAACCGAAGTTGAAATATCATTATTGGAAAGTGGAATGGGCGATAGATATGCATATGCTTAACAAATTTGTATTGTGCTTTGAGCATAACATTTTGTAAATGTTTCATGGAACAACAAATTAATGTATTTTTGACTGACAGCAGCTGTAAAAACAATTGAAAAGAAATTATTTTCTTTTTTAACGATTCAAACCAGTACAAATTAATTACTTCCATCAGAGAGAAAGAATAATTGAGGGATGGGAAGAACAGCAAGATTGCATAAAAAGTCAGAAAATGAGATGGTTTTGTAATTTTTTATTGGTTTTCACTATGGAAGTACCTGAGATCTTATATTTGATTATGGTCTATGTGATACAAATACATGTATGCAGCAGTAGAAACAATTATAACTTTTGCTCAATAAAGTTTGACATTGGCATTCAATAAAATGAATGCCAACATGCATTAATACATTCCTATTCCCTACAAATTACTTATTATAAACATAATTGAACTCTAATGTGAATAATCATAGACAACCTCACTGAGTATTCTCTCAACAGAGGTAACGTAAAGAAAATTGTATTTTCGTCAGTGAACAATATGAACATATACTAGTTCACAAAGGATATTATAAATATGTCATATGCATAATGCAAACAAAGATCACAATAGAAAATTATGCCCGCAGTTTTCACATACATGATCATGGAATTATTATCATTAGATAGATACCTAACAATCTTGGGTGGGATTGATTTTTTTTTGTGTGGACACCTCAAGACCTCTAGGTATAAAGAAATAAATATATATAGAAAATGATGCCAGGAGTTTTCACATACATGAAGATGGAATTATTATCAATATATATAGATACATAACAATCTTAGTTGGGATTGATTTTTTTTTGTGTGTGTGGACACCTCAAGACCTCTAGGTATAAAGAAATACATATATAGAAAATGATGCCAGGAGTTTTCACATACATGAACATGGAATTATTATCAATAGATAGATACATAACAATCTTAGTTGAGATTGATTTTTTTTGTGGACACCTCAAGACCTCTAGGTATAAAGAAATATATATATATATAGAAAATGATGCCAGGAGTTTTCACATACATGAACATGGAATTATTATCAATAGATAGATACATAACAATCTTAGTTGGGATTGATTTTTTTTGTGTGTGGACAGCTCAAGAACTCTAGGTATAAAGAAATATATATATAGAAAATGATGCCAGGAGTTTTCACATACATGAATATGGAATTATTATCAAAATATACATAATAGATTGATACATAATAGATTGATACATAATAGATAGATACACAATAGATAGATATATAATAGATAGATACAAAATAGATACACAATAGATAGATACACAATAGATAGATACATAATAGATAGATACAAAATAGATAGATACACAATTGATAGATACATAATAGATAGATACAAAATAGATACACAATAGATAGATACATAATAGATACACAATAGATAGATACATAACAATCTTGGGTGATATTGATAGGTAACAAATAAAACAACCACATTTCAAATTGGAAGTAATTCACAGCTGTTTTCCAGTTTATATACCTGACTTCAAGATTAATAAATATTAGCCAATGAACTTGCTTCAAAATCTTGACTGCCAAATAAAATACAAAGCTCGTGTGTGATTACATGAAAACAGTTCAATATAAAGCATGTGATGCAAAAGATGTCATAGCTTATTTATGTATTTTGAATCCCAAACTATATCAATTAACTGTAAACATGGCACATGGCAGGTAGCAAGAGCAACTCCTCAAAATGAAGTTGATTTAAGCATGTTAAATGTTGATCGTGAAATTTAAAGCTTACATAAGCTCCCAGAATGGGCACTCAAGATCAAATAATCATCATGTTTTCCTGTTAATTAAATATACAGGTATCAATGAATATAGGTTAGCTGAATGCACTCCATGCAGAAGTCAGTGTTACAGTACTTTGACACCCATGTTGTATTTTCTGTTTAGCTATCAAAGAAAATAATTGAAGACAAATATCGAGGTAAGTTTTGGACTAAAATATAGTTTTGTTGTTGACTTAAAGAGGCTTCCACATCAAATCATACTTGGAGTATACTTATAGCAGATATTATTTTGTTGAGTCTTAAATAACCCTAACACCCTTGACTGGTCTCCTGTCTGAAGTAGAATATATGCCAGCATGGCTATAAAGCTTAAGTTGGTAGAAAGGAAACAGTCTAAGCCATAGGATTATATGTCATTGCTTCAGTGAATATTGTCTGCTTAAGATACAATTAATGAAGTGTTTATTTTGATAAAAGGTGATTTTTTATCTGTTCTGAATAGGGGTGGGAAATATGGACATTACATATATATATATATATATATATATATATATATATATATATATATAAACTTATTTTGATCACGACCCTAAATACCATCTTTTGTGACCCAAAATGCAGTACAAGTATAGGTCACGAGGGGCCTCACAACCCTCATTTGGGTTGTGACCCGGGGTTTGGGAACCACTGAACCACTGACATGACTATTTGAATATACGTGTATGTTGTAACGTGTATGTTGTAACAATGCATGTTTCATGTTTATTCTAGAATAAGTACTCACCTCGTAAGCTTTTAAAATGAATACTGATATGTAGTCATACCATTGCACTTTGTTCATGAGGCAACCATTTAATCATTTAGGTGCTTTTCTAACATACACTGTATTCATGTTTGGTGTATTTTTCATACACAACACTTTGCATCCATGGTACGGTCATTTGGAACATTGTGTTCTGTTCAGATGAAAATATGTCCACTTTGGGTTGAGGAATAAATTATATATCTTTAAATGTATTTCTGAGTGTCATTTATGCTAGCAAATGAACAACTGGATCTGTGACATTTTATGAGTGAAGAATTTAATGTTTTAGAAAATCCATGTATATGGTTTCCTCTGCTGATCATCGCTTCTATCCACAGATGTTACGGCTTAGAAATGCCAAAACAACATCCATGATGTAGGTATCTTCACTTTCATTCCTCACTGGATATGTCCTCCTTGAGAAGAACAGATCAGAAGTTATTATAGCAGCTAACTAGAATTCACTTTAATGTACACTTCCATTAATAAGTAATTCTTGTGATCGGCAGCTTAGAGTAACAATGAAGTGTGGTATATGACACAGAACTACAATAAGGAAAACACATTAGGTATTGTTTTAATAAAGATGTACATACATTGACATCTAGTCTTCATGATTTTTGTTTTCCCTTGACCCCCATTATAGTTTTTTTCCTTGTACATTTAACTCCTTTTCCACTTACCATCATTTTCTTTGCCAAGCTTTTGTTTTGTCTTTTGTTTTTCTCCTTCATCTTTTCTGCTTTGTTGTTTTCAGCTTCTGTGCTTACTTCTGCATCTTTTTTTCTCTTTCTTGTTGTCTTCTTTTTCGTGAATAACACAAAAGGTTTGGGTATTTAGGAGTAGTATACATATTTACAGTTCTGAATCCTTGTGAAAATCAATATCATTACACTCCTGGCACGCAGTAATTAAAAGAATTTATACATAGACAAATTCTAATTCTAGAATTGTCTTTTGTGACCATCAAGTCGAATTGGTTTTGTAACGTTTAGAGTAGCTTCCATATTGAGGTATTGAGAGTTCTGGAATTGTAATTTCTTGAATTATTCATGCACTTATTGTCCAGAACTGTCAATATGTATAAAATGGTCCCCCTCTTGAACTGGTCCCATGACTAGTGGACACTCGCTTTATATGGCCAGAACCCCATGGCACTGACGAGATTGTGTTCAAAAGTACCCCTCAAGGACAGCTACCACTCTAATGTGGCTGTGGCTGGCATGTTAGTGCAAAAATTTAAATTTATCCCTCATGAGCAGTTACATAATGGTTATTTACAGATAGAAATCTCACTAATATTTGTTGATTTCTTAGCTCAACAAACTGACGTGTTCCAAATTGCTGATAAAGTAACTTTAATCCATACAAAGAGTTAAGTAATCTGGTTTTCCCTACTGCTGTATGATAACTAACTGCTGAGAAGCACGTTATTGTTCAGCTCAAGTCGGTGTGACATCCGGTCGCCAGATAGTAATGGCATGTTAGCTTTTGTGGCTTCCCAGTCATAGATTACAAAATGGTATTTAACTGGGTACCAGGCTGGGAAGAATTAAAAAAGTCGATTATGTGACAAGCTCACTTCCTTTGTAAACACTGAGCATCTCATGTGATAATTACAAATTGCCATGAAGGAATAAGTTGTTGCAAAAAGTGAAAAATGTCAGACATTCTCAGTTTAGAATGAAAAGTGAAAGCAATTTGACAAAAAGAAAAGAGGGAGAGTCCTTTGATAACTACTGAGAAATGTTATATCAGAAAGATTCAAGTAAACGTCATCAATATACATTCAGCTGCAGTGAGTGGAAAAATGGAATTGACGGATAATGTGGTTTTGACCACGATTGATGATTATTTTATAATTTTTTTAATAACATGGATATCAGTTTTATCACATTAAGTCTGCAACCTGATAATATTCCTGTGATTTTTAAATGAAAATATTAAATATATAAAAATTAGTTACGCCTTTCATACTTTACATGATGTTATTACTCACATCTGTGTGTTCCTCCGCTAGAAAGGCCACGACTCTTATAAGACCACTTTCCTGCTGCAGAATGGGTGGCCTTATAAGAGGGGGACCACTGTATTGTTTAAAATAATATTAATCTTTAGAGGACATGTGTGTCTTTTTAATTTGCGTTTCTCTTTCTGTCAGCATGGTATAAGAAAAAATGACAAATAGAAGATAACTACAATTTTCCAAATTCTACTAATATGGTACAATAAAACCTGTCTTGAGAGACCAGGTTCTCCATACACAGATTTATTAATTGCATAGTGTTATGACCTGTCATGAGACACCACCTGTCTTGAGAGACCATTAATTTGTGGCAGAAGGGGTGGTCTTTCAAGACAGGTTTTACTATAATTTATAAATATTCAGAAATTTACATCTTTCTAAATTTGGCATAATAAGAGCAGATGCATACAAAATGGCAGTTACTGTCAATGCTTTCAACATTTTGTTTTTAATATGATCCACACTGTGTGCTCTCTTGTTCACAGTTGTTCTATCACAGTCATTAAAACCTGTTCTGAGTATGTAGATATCGGGAAAGTGTTTATTGATACAAAAAAGCAAACCTTCAGTAATTTTTTTTTTATTTTCAGTTCTGAATTATATTGATAGGAATCATTGTTTTTGATGAGGTAAATACTAATTTAACATTTTTGCATTTGACCGATGGACAGTTGCATTACGCATTGTGACACTGAGTTGGATGCAATACCATTGGGTAAAGTCCAGCAGAGCGCATACTTTCAACGTATCAAATGTGATATAGCATGTACACCACTCGGTTAATGCAGCTTAGTACATACTGTCGATTGGTCGAATGTGTCACAGGGCATTCAGCCTTAGTCAAATGTGATATAGCTGTTGCAGTCTCCATTGAATGCAAAAATTGCAATTTGTTATTTGGACCATATTTTGGAAGAGTAATATCTGTTTGACGATTAAGATAATTAATTTAATTTGCTGTCCAGAAGGATTGGGATTTATGTTACTACCTTCTAAAGAAAGGAGAGAACTCTCACCCTGCAAACTATCGCTGTGTATCAGATACATGTATATAACAATGGAACATATCAGCTTTAACTGGATCACCTAAAATTTAGATCTGAACATGTATTACCAACATGATTTAAACAAAACTACTATTGTGAAACATCTTTAAAGCATAGTCAGCACATTATCGTGTTTAAACTAAAAAACGAGATATGAAAAAATAGATTATATATTAATGATGTATTGATGGCTATTTGTGCCAGATTACATGGATACAAGTTTTTGGTACTAGTAGCTGCCCTCACATGGTTGGAGGATATAATCTGGAAGCAGTTAAATCAAGACAAGGCTGCCCACTGAATATAAGGGGAAACGTAGGTACAGAAAATAGGCAAATGGCTGCTATGCAAGTATATCTAGTTTGGGGAGGATAGTTTCATCTCGAGAACAAGCCAATGAAATCAATTAATAGAGTTCAAGTGGAACATTTTTAACGTTCTCAATTCTGGATTTCATTTTTCTTCGAAAATTAAAAAAGATGGACTTTTTAGTGGAAGTTTTTTGATCAGAAGTTTGCCACAATAGTTTAATGAAACTTGTTAAGGTATTAAGCAGTTCAAGAATGCACTCACACCTTCTAGTTCCTTAGATGGATAGGTAGCTATCCAGATATATTGAGAGTTAAGCATAAATACAGATGAACAAAGAAACAAGGATGAATGCTTACATGTATACCAATATAGTGTGTACAATACGTACGTAGTAGATTTATAATTTGCATACACAAAAATGTAGCTATGCATATACATGCATACATAAAAACAGACGTTCTCAAATAAAACACATACATACATACATACATACATACATACATACATACATACATACATACACGGACTGTTAGACATATGGGTTGATGGATGGAAGTTAGATACCCAGACATGCAGAAACTATCATTCATAGCAGCAACAGTATCAGTGGTTACATTTCGATAGTCCAAACGTTCATTGGTCTGAAGGTTCTTTGGTATTAAAGAAAGGTTCACTGTTTCAGTGGTTCAATGATTCGAATTGTCATCAGTCCGAAAGAAAGGTTCAATGACCATGCATTACCAAACACCCAAATCCACCCATATCGACACCAAAATCCACCCAAATCACCAACAAATCTACAAGATTATACCATCTATCTGCAATATATATTATTTAGACATAATTTTCACCACAAAAAAATAACGTCATTTTAAATATATGACATTATTTGACCCACTTTTCTTTGCCAACGAAATTAAAAATGGCGGCGAGGGTTGTCACGAAAAAAACTACATGTGAAAATTAGTGATGGTAATAAGGAAAATATATTGTGTTTTTTTTTAGCAGAGATACTTTTCCCAGTATGATCTAAAGTGTTTATATTTTTCAATAAATGGCTCTAAAGTGTCGCACTGTGTTAATAAGTCCACCTCTGATTTTGCAAATACAATTCCATCTGAATTGTGGAAAATTATTCTACTAATGTGTTCTCTGTCTTTAAGGGGAGTGCCATGTTTTCCGGATACCTCCTCAAATTGTCTTTGATGTGTTTACTACACAGGAAGAATTCTGCCTTCGGAAATTTACAGTGCAGTGCATTTATCATACTTTCATTACTACCAATTTCAACAGCGACGTTACCCAATTTGTCATTAACGTGACTGAAAAAATTGCCATATGTGTGTTCCTCTGCATCGAAATGAATCATGCAGGGTCCAAACATTATAGGGAAATCCCCTGTTCGCCTGCTTTCTACGCACCTATTTTTATACGAGAATGCAGTAACGTAAAAGTGCCCTAGATTAAAAGTCCTGTCGACGCCCAGAACGCTACCGCACACCCCGACACAATTAATGTTCATATCATCCATTTGATGTTGTGTGTTCACTATAACAATAGGATTTTTGTCCTTAGTCAGGATGACTTCCTGAATGAATGGGTCTCTGTTTAGTGCCCCTATTGTGTGCAGAACGTCATCCGCTATGTTATTCCTAGAACCTAAATCATTCGTCCGAGATTTTTGTTTTTCTCTGGACCTTTTAGCGTATATTTACTTCATGGATTTGGGTGTGAGAAAACTGTCTCCTTTGTTTACTGGTTGAATACATCAGCCACTTTCTTCGAGTTCGACATTTGTGCGGCTATTTGAAGAACTCTTGGATCAGTGTGTATGTACGGCTCAGATTGTCAACATTTTGAATTTCCATTTGGCTGCTTTTTCGTTGAAGGCATCTTGCCGCAGTATTCGACAACAGCAAACTTGTGTATTGTATCCATATTATCAGGCAAACCCATTATTGTTGTAACACGTTTCCTGTACTGATGATCCGCCATTAATTTTGTATAATATCTGTGAAATGTCACTACATGATAATGTTGCGGTTCTATTTTATCGTGAGTCACTTGTTCTTTCACTGTTTTCATCACACTATAAACATCCTTTTTTAAATAAACACTCCTCAGTTTTCCCCGAAGTCCCTCAACTGCAGATATCTGGTTCACTGTTGTCGCACCTTTCCAGTTCCACACCCCACAATTGTCTGGAAAGTCTTTCTTTTCTGCGGATAGTGCTCTCTCTTTTATTTCCAAGACAACAACCACGTCATTTTTCTCTCCCTTTGGTATATATTCTCCCTCTTGTTAGTGTTCATTAGACACTCCAACAAAAATTCGTTGGACATAAAATTGCTTGGACTTGGCGCTGTCCTCATTGAGGCGTGTTTTTCATTGCCCTGTCTCCTGACGTATTTTCACTAATTTTATTTATGTTACTTTTCTCACCGAGAACATTATCATCACTAGCAATCTCTATTGCACTAGTGCTTTCTACATCACTAGTGTTTTGTAAATCACAAGCGCCACAAGTTAATTCGTCATCGTCATTACTTAATACCTTAGAACGCCGGCTACTCCTGATTGCAGTACCACAACACAGTTCATCATTGTCACTGTCGGACAAAATATCATATATATTGTTTGTGTTTGGTACAGACTGTTCAGATGATAATGAAAATACTGAACAGCGCGTTCTCTTTGTGGGAATATGGAAGTCTGTACTCGGTTCTGATTGAGCAGAATTTGGCTGCACATAAATAACTGCTGCATAATGGTTCACAGTATACCAAACACCCGCTTCACGGAGCCTACCCTGTCTGTACCACACAATATGAACAGTGGAGTGGTATTCTGGCACGTCCGTCAGTGGTAGAAACGTAGCGTTTAAAGAGGTGTGAGCCAGATCATTCGAACCATTGACAAGAAGGTAAATAATCCTAATGGGACGCTGAATTACATCGCTTAATGCCATTATGGTCCATGCCGAGGAATAGACTCCAATTTTCGCCGCAGCCCGACATGAACTCTCTAGTGAGGGAGACAGACATTGAATGTTACGCCTTTGAGGGTGGTTCAGGTAGGATTTGCAATTCAGCACCATATTTAAGCGTGAATGGTATCTTAATTCCACACACTTATCGAAGTAAGGAAGTGGCGTTGAAAAGGTAGTCGCTATTTCCAGTGGTTGCTACAGGATCTCCGCGCAAATCGTCAACGTAATTCAGCATCACTTCTTTTGCTGTTTTATCGATGTTGAATGGCAGCGGCGGTTGAATTACGTCTTTATTATTCACGGGCATGAATTCAGTTTTGAAAAGGGCCTTGCGCATAACTGCAGTCTCAACGTGGGAAAAGTTCTGATTGTCAGCAGCCCAAAAATAAACATCAAAACAAGAATTATTTTTAACAAATTAAATGATTTTAGGAAGCAAAAAAGTACTTAATGTATCGCTCAAATGGTTTATCTGATAATATAGATAATATTAATAGATTTACGACAAACGGAGAAATTACTAGGATAAATATAATATACTTATATACAAAAGACAGATAACAGAAAAATACATAAATATAAATATAAATATAGTGCCGAGAAGATCCGAAACCACAAAGTCAAATTGAAGTACATCGCTAGTCTTTTTTTTTTTAATCACCGTTTTTGTGTGGATTTTTGGCCTGAATTACCGCCTTTTAATGTTCAATATTAGATGGATGTATCAATGAATGAATGAATCAATGATTGAATGAATCATTGATTGAATGAATTAGTCAATGAGACTTCACGTTAAAAGCCATTGACAGGATTTTATAGTTGTGTTATTAAAATTTTAGATCTTTTACCTGTTTAAGTCGGTGAATACCCATCAAGTAGTCAAAATTATTCCCGTCACCAATCACTGATCTACAGGAAACACATATGTACTCCAGTTCAGTTGAAGCCCACTTATCTAGTTCATTAACACTCATTTTCTGACAATTTGCATGAACCACTTGGAACACAAACCTAAACGAATGCAGTCGGAAATACAATTCAATTTACATTCTCCACATGGAAATCTTAACATTGCGCTTGACATGCATTTTCAGCTTAAATTCAAAACACTATCAAATATATTGCAATCCACAATTTAATACTTTGGTATGAATTTGAATACGAACCCATATATATATAGATATATATATATATATATATATATATATATATATATATATATATATATAAATAACTATATATATATATATATATATATATATATATATATATATATATATATATATATATATATATATATATCGTGCGTAGATTTGCCATTTATCACTCTTAATTAAATTCTCATCATTAACGCTATTATGTTTTCGGCTACCTTTTCGGTTTGATAATTAAACAATAAATCAATTCATATGCTGTCTTTCGGCTCTCTTTTAAAAATGATTGAAATAATTTATAATAAGTCCGTAATAAAATCTGCTGCTTTCTCTACAAGAACCTGAGACGTGACGTCTTTAAATTTCACTGTGTACGTATAAGCGGTGGTTCTAAATTTTCTGGAAGTCACGTTGTGAGTGATTTGGATGTGAAAATAATATTTAGGGACTACTGAACCATTTTCCTTCTTGGACGAACTTTGCTGTGACGGTATTGTGGAGGAAGAGGTAGATGGTGTTGGATATAGGCCCTTTTCTGTGCGAAATTCATCTTTCTAGGTCGACGTCTGTATTCGCAATGAAGTGTTGGTCTTGGAACTTTTCCCCTTTTTATACTGAAGCTCAGAGTGTCCGTACGGTAAAGTGTTGTGGTCTGGAAGTCGCACTTGTTTCTGGTACACAATTTGATAGACTTTTTCTAAAGGACGACTGACGATTTGGTGGTTTGACAAACGTACATATTTGTGGGGATCCAATGTTTTCACGCAAAAGTCTTGATCTTGATAACATTGCCAAACTCGTCGGAGGGGGAAAACTTTGTCGTTTCTTCGAAATTGACCAAGATCAAATTTTCATGGATGATTTCCACGTATTTCATCAGTTTTCCTTTGTCGTCCACCAGTTGAAAGTAGCGGCTTGGATCTGCCATGTATTCCGTCTTGGGCAATATTGCCAATTTTCCCAACAAGCAATTCAACATGACTTTAACAAACGATCGCCTTCCTTCGTTCTTTTCCGCGTCTTCTAAAGTAATGCCTTCTATAGAACGGTACTGTTCTTTGAATTTGTCTTTGTCTTTTGGTGTCTGACACCAAGAGGGATAGCCGCTCGCTTCTTCTTTCAGTTTTAGAAATTCGTTCACGTAGCCTGAGAAAATTCCTGGATTCGAGACGTCGTCCTTTTGGTATTGTTCGGTGATAGGAAAGTGCCAAATTTCGTATTTTTTTTTTATCCCCGATCAAGATCACGAAACAACTCGACGCTTACCCTCGTTCCTGTCAAAGCACGCTCTTCCTCCGTGTGGTTCCAAGGTTGGTCTTGATTACATGTTTCAGCACACGTACGGCATAAAGGAAACATCAGTTTCCCTTGGCAATATTGGGGTAAGACAGGATGGTAAAATTTTGTCTGGGGTAAGAATTTGCATTTGATCAATCCTTCGTATTGACGAATGTGTTCTAAGTCGATGTGTTGTGTGATCATTTCAGGGTGCCCGGAAGGGAATCGAGCATATTTGCACACCCAAGGTTACAACGAACACACGTCGATGTATTTGATTTCTTCTCCTCGAGATTCGTCTACGTCGTACAGCAAGTGTGTGGCATTGGTTCGTACTCCAAACTAACTGTCGCCACGTCGTAACTTTCGGCGATGCGCCTAAATTCTGGATCTGTTTTGAAACGTCGATCGTACTCGTGCTCCCACATTTCTACCAATTGGTATCCTTGACTTTCTAGCTTCAGGCGTCGTTGGTATGTTTGCTCGTACAACTGTTCCATGGATAAACCTGAGAAGGATTTTTTAGGTCTCGTTGATGATAACAGGCGGGGCATCCGTGAAATAAACATCCTTGAAATTCGTAGACGATCTGGGGGCTTTCTATATCCCAACCATCCACAGAAAGACTTCCAGTTTTCTTTTCTCCTAATGAAAATCGTGCCGATCTGACGTCCAAAATGATCGCCATGGCAACCATCTTCAAAATCTTGTTATTGCTACTCCTACGTGGATGGTCATATCAACATGGGGTTTTCACTAAAAGACTTCAAATGATGTCTAGCTGATCCTATATACAAATGGTGCTGATCTGACATCTAATATGGCCTCCACAAGATGCATCTTAAAAATATTATTATCACAACTCTAATTGAACATACAATCATACTGACGTGGGGTTTTCATCAGAAGACGTCTTATGATGTCCAGTTGGTCTTAAATGTAAATGGTGCGATTTGACGTCCAATATGGCCGCTACAGCAGCCATCTTGAAAATCGTTTTATTGCTACTCCTCGTGAATGGAAAGTCATATCTTGGAAATATTGTTATCTCCACTCCTCTCCGAATGGATGGCTATATCAATATGGAATGTTCACCAATAGACTTCTTATGATACCTAGTTGGTCCTAAATGACGATGTTGCCAGTCGTACATCCCGTATGACTTCCAAGACGACACTCTTAAAAATCATGGTGCTACAAAACATTCCAGCCCAACTGAACTATGTTTTGCTGTTCAACAGGGTTCTGTTCTAGGTCGAGTTCTCTTCATTCTATATTCTATACACTCAGCCCCTCTCAAGTGTCATAGATTGTCATCCAGTGTCTCACCAATTGTACGCTGATGACACCCAGATATACAAATCGAGTCACCCTGCTGAAGTTCATGCAACCATCTAAGGCCTAAAGAGGTGCATTTCCAATGTGAAGTTAAGAATGACATGTAATAAACTGCATATGAATGATGATAAAACTGAAGCCATTCTGATCACCACACAGACACTTTCTCAATCCTATCCTTTACCTCAAACAATAACTATCAGCAACACCAACACTAAATTCACGCAATCAGCACGAAACCTAGGTGTCACACTCGACAGCACTCTCGTATTACACCAACATTCCTTGAACATATGCAAGGCTGCATATTTGGAGCTGAGACACATCAGCTTCGTTCACAGTTTTCTTTCTGAAGGTGCCACTAAAGCACTTGTGTGTTCCTTGGTACTTTATAGAATTGACTATTTCAAGTCTCTTCTCTCTGGTTTGTCTCAATATCTACTACAGAAAGTTCAAAAAGTTTAAAACACAGCTGCTCGTATAGTCCTTAGAGTACCAAGAATTGAGCCCTCCCCCCCCCCCCCCGCTCTGTACCCTCCACTAGCTACCCGTCTGCTCTGGAATCAAACACAAAATCTGTTTTCTATGCTACATTTCGTTGACTGCCTCCAGTCCAAAATACCTATCTGACCTCAACCATGAGTACACTTACGCTTCTCTTCTGACACTCGTATTCTCAGTATTCCCACTATCAAAATGAAGATCTACGGACAACGTTCTTGTGCGTACCAGGGCCAAGCTACATGGAACGAATTGCCTCTTGAACTTAGACACAATGACACTGTGATTTCATTCAAGAGTGATATTAAAACTCACCTACTTCGATTGCAAGAAATTGACTCAAGACTTAAACAATGATTCCTTACCCTGAATTATCTTCAGTATGCTTTTGTTTATAATTTCACGGTTTTGTTTTTGTAATCTTCTCTCTCTCTCTCTCTCTCTCTCTCTCTCTCTCTCTCTCTCTCTCTCTCTCTCTCTCTATATATATATATATATATATATATATATATATATATATATATATATATATATATAATATATATGTGTGTGTGTGTGTCCTTATGTGTTAACTAATATTGGAAAGTACTTAGAGCTTTTAAGCACTCTACAATATTGTAAAGCACTTAGAGCTTTTAAGCACTCTACTAAGTCCTCATTATTATTTATTACTCCCCTTGAATGGATGATCATTATAACATGGGGTTTTCACCAAACGACTTCTAATGGTGTCTACTTTGTCCTAAATGAAAATGGTTGCCAAACTGACATCCAATATGTGCACCACACCAGTTAATTTGAAAGTGCTGTTATCGCTGAAGAATATCAGAGATGGTTTCAACACTCGACAGTTAAAGGGAATAACTGGTCTTGTCTTGAATTCCTGGAAATTCTTTTCGCCCTGTAGAGCGTCAGTTTCTTCGAGGGACTCTTGTTTTGTTTGCTTTTTTACTGTTAGGAAAGTGTGCATTCTCATAATTAAGAGTTTCAGAAAGCTTAGGCACCAGGGTATATCTGAATTGTTTCTCTTAATGATTCACAACCTGAGTTCTCTTGACACGAATTCAACCTCAAAAACATGTTACACTATTGGCAGCAATTTCATTATGTATCAAAACTGAACTGACCACTGAACAAACTAGTATGTCCATCGCAAAAATTTATGTTTTCATTGAAGATATTCACCGCATGCAAACTTTATTCACCATTGGCGATTTTGCAGATCTATAAGGCCAAAGTAGTGTAACCAAGAAATTTAAAAATAAAACTTGCCTTGCGAATTAATTAATCATGTAATTTATTATGTGCATGTATTTATCAAATTGACATTAGATACAATATTAGATTAGTCAATTCTCTTTTCATTTATCTAATCTGAGTAATATGATAAGGTAGTTCTTGAGTGGTCTACAAATAATAATAATAATAATAATAATAATAATAATAATAATAATAATAATAAAAATAATAATAATACAAATAATAAAAATAATAATAATAATAATAATAATAATAATAATAATAGGTGTACACAATATAATATAATCATATGGAAGTAAGTGCAACATTACGTTTTAAATAGCAAAAATTTGCTCATTTACATTTTAAAACGGATTGTTTTGCAATTCACCAACGGATTCCAATATGCCTGTTTTCATACGGCTTACATGTATGTAACTTTACAGGAATGTATCACTACAATGGCCTCCTGTTTCATTTTATTTCAGTTCATAAATGTGTAGTTTTCTTTTATCTAAACTGTTCGTAATAATTAACATATCCTTACTCTTATGAATGCAAATCGCAATCGGAGATTTCGGCACTCCTGAAGGTATGACCTGTAGGACAGAACCATCTGTGGACAGCTGATGAATGTTGTGAGACTCCCATCCAAAAACATAGATGTTGTCATATCTTTCCACGGCTACTCCAAATGGGGCCTCTAAGATTGTTAGGACTGTAGGTAAACTGCTTCCTACCATCCATGTCAAAAGAGAGCAGCGAATTCGTACCATTCACAGAAACATACACTCGTGTTTTCATGTTATTCAGAGTTACGTAGTTGTAGTATCCATATGGAGAGTTATACTGATGTCAATACTTTACATTTTCTCTCTCCAGCGACTCTTGTTATTCTTGTCACATTCACCACAGTCACCATGCACAACCATCTATATTGTAGGTTTTTTAGGAGACAACGACTTTAGAAATTCGGTTGTTCTGATAATTGATTTTTTATTCATTGGTGATTTGAAGTTTTGGGACATTGTGGAAGTTAATTTGAGAGAACAATCCAGATAATCTGCATTGACATAATCTGCATTTAACTGCAATACTAATAATAAAATTATTGTTCCAATACAGGTAGAATACATTGCTTTTATCAAGTGTTTCATTTTTGTAACAAACATTCATTACCATTAATAAAAAAAGAATGGACATGGGAATTAGGTCTTATCTTTTCTACTATAAAAATCATTATTGAGAAATCAGAAAAAGTGAAAAAAGTATTATAACACATTTATAGTGCAAACGCATTTTTAAGAATGTTAGGAAATTTTTGCATTCCATAAATTTTCTTATTAAAAAACATGATATTATGTCAGTAAAAAAAGAAGAACTATATAATGGATGTATGATTTTTTATGCTAATTATATTCTCACTACAACAAGGTGGGGTATATAGGAGTCACATTTTCTGCATGAGTGGACCAGTCTTTTTAAGTCAAGTTGATGCACTCTTTGACCATTTATTATCGAATCCACCTTGTTAGATGCTCCAAATAGCGATTGCTTTGGTGTCCATGTGCATGTCTATCAGTCCATCCACACCCTAGATTAAAGGAAACGTTTTTCAGATACAGATCAACTTAAAAATGTGTTACTTTTTAAATGGATAAAAGGCAGGCTCAACAAATCAACTCTATTAACCTTCCCACTTGGCTTGAACTGGAGTAGATTTAAAAAGTAATGACATCGGTGTTTCTCACCTGACTGATATTACACATTTGTAACTCCATCACTCAGTTGAACACAGTCAAAGTGACTATCCATTAGTCAGAGTGTATATGCATCCCTTAGACTGCCTGGTAAGTCCTAGTTGCAGTTCCAATATCAATATGCATGTGTCAAGTGTATTGACTTCCACCATGTGAGACAAAAGTGTTTTAGTGTGAACGCATTTGAGAAGATTTGTTAAGTTGCACAACCAGAGAAAATCTTGGACAGTATAAAAGAATGCAGTTTATGCAACAAGTTTTTATCCTATATTTTAGGTCTTGTAATTTTTACCTTTATCTTTTAGATTTTTGGGTCATTACAGTAAATTTTCAAGTTGCTTTATACATTTGTTAATTTTTTGGGCTTAGACTATATTGAGAAAAATCTTATAAGCACAATTAAGCCAAAATCAATTGAGGTAGACAAATAAAATGTGTTGTATTTAAAGTTAGATGATTTGCTTGGATTTTAAAGTCATTACAACAATTTTTTATTCTCTTACACATATTTGAAATTTGTGGACATGGATTATTTTGAGAAAAGCCTTGTTAGTGCAATTAAGCAAATTTGAAAGGCTCATTTGAATTCCTATGCAGATGACCTAATTAGATTTTCATGACAAGATCAATTTGTTATTTTCATCTTAATATATATTTGGCTAACATTTTGACCTTTGTATAAAAAACTTTGTTAGCCCAATGTAACAAAAATCACATGAGGTAGACAAATGAAATTTAGTATTCATCTTTATATGCATAAATAGATGACTTAATTAGATTTTCATGCCCTTATAGGAATTGCCACTACTTAGTCTGGATTGTCCTGACATGCCGATAAATAAACATACATACATACATACATACATACATACATACATACATACATACATACATACATACATACATACATACATACGTACATACATACATACATACAGTAACTTTAAGAGATTCATTATCATATTATGTAATAGGTTTAAAACTCTAAGGGGTTCACTATCATATCAAATATGTAACTTTTAAAAATAGTCTGCATGATATCCTTATGCACAAGACCGGTGATGATAGAATGAATTGTCTATAAACATTGATGGAGTTTCTTAATATTGGTTAAGCACTCTGTCCAAATTTCTCAACTTTAAGTAGTTAATTGTATGAAATATGTGTCTACTTGAGAGTTGCATGATGACTGGGAGTGCCATATATGAAAGTGTCACCTTGTTCCTGAGCTATGATGGTACCAATTTCATGTCTTTTGGAAATTGTTATATAGTATAAATGGATACTCTTAAATGCAGTATGGATTCTGATTTGCTCTTTTGTTTCTTTATTTCGTTTATAGTAAAATTAGACAGAGGTAGGCAGAGACAGACAGACAAATGGTGATCAACAGATTAAGGGTGGTGAGATACTAGATCAACAAGAATGCATTACTTCAAAATCATTAAAGATCATTAAAGGCATGGCATGCATTATTTCTGGATTTCATAATAATTAAAATTCTGAAAGTAAAACAATTACAGTTGATTGCAATTTGATCCTGGCCAATATTATGTAAATTGGACATTTTACACAATCCCTCGCTATAATTGTCAGTTACAGGCTGCATTTAATTTCAAGTCATGGTAAATGTTTGCAGATAGGTCTATAATTTATTATGTGCATGTTTTTTTTATTACTGACATGATATACAAAAGGAAAATATTATGAAATTTTCTGTTTCATTCAGTAAGTTGCATAAAATTAAATATTTATTTTTCAGACAAGGTGATTCTGAATAGCCTATCAATACTAATAATAATAATCAGCAGCACTGCAAGCTATGTACTAACAAAGTAAAAGTGTATCCACCTAATATTCATTGTATTTAAGTAAATGCAGCAAGAAATCACACAAAACAAATTCTCTACATGATAGACATTATAAATAGTTTGCACTTTACCATTAATTATCCAGACATCTGCTACATGATGTTTGTGTGTCTTTAGAGAAATGTAGCTCTAAAATTGACTTCATTTTCATTTCGTTTAATATATGTATGTGACAAACATAATAAATAGTTTGCACTTTACCATTAAATATTCAGACATTTTCTTCATGATCATGATGATGATTGTGTGTCTTTAGATAAAAAATTGCACTAAAATAGCAACATTTACCATTAAAAATCATGGACATTTTCTATATGATGCTTGTGTCATTTGAGAAATGTAGCAATAAATTTGACTTCTTTCTCATTTCATTGATTGTGTGTGTGCGCGCATTTTAAGCGTTCATGATAAGTACATTCAAGTAAAAGCATTAAAGCTTTGCAATAGTAAATCTTATTATGTGTGTTGAGTATAATTATTTCATTTTATCTCATAAATTTTCCTTGAATATTCTAAACGTTTTCAATAAAAAATATTCTTTATTTCTGTTGATGTAAAATGTAAAATGTCTTTCTTGGCAACTAGTGTTTTTAACTAGTGTTTTTAACTGTTAAGGAAAGTGTATATCCAATTAATTCAGAGTTTCAGAAAGCTGAGGCTCCAGGTCTATATGCACTTGCAGTGAGCGCTGACGTTTTTCTGAGTTGCTGTTCTTTTGCAAATAATAATTCATTGATTAAATACTAAATTTTATATTTCTTCAAGATCCTTGGTTCAGAAATTGTGTAATTATGTTGTGAATTCAACCTGGAAAATACGTTACACTTGCGGACGTCAGTAACCTCTCCCATGAAACTCGACAGACAACTGAATAAACCTTTATTTCAACGGCCAGATTTGATGTTTTGATTGAAATTAATCACCATCTGTAAACTTATACCACCATTTGTGATTTGGGACATTTCAAGCACCAAAGATGTGAAATCGAGAAATTTGTTTAGTCGAAAGAAAAAGCTTCCCTTCTACATTATGTAATCATGTAATTTCTTATGTGCAAATATTTATCAAATTTATTTATAAAAATATGATTAGTCGATTCTGTTTCATTTCCCTAACTTAAATAATATTATATCACATATTCATTTTCAGACCAGATTATTCTGAATAGTCTTTTAATAATAATAATAATAATAATAATTATGAGCAGCAGCAGCAAACAGTGCAAGCTATGTGTACAAAACATAACAGTATAGACACTTATAATATTCATTGTACTAAAGTAAGTGCAACTATACCTATTAAATGATAACATTTATTTACATTTTTAATCGATTATATTACCAAAGAACTTATATATACATTTTGTTTTCATAACTCACATGGGGACAGCTGATGAATTTTGTTAGTCGTGAATCCAAGAACATAGAGGTTGTCATATCTGTCCACAGCTACTCCATAGGGGCCTCTAAAATTGTCAGGACTGTCGGTAAACTGCTTCCAACCATTCACGTCGAAACAGAGAAGTGAATTCCTATAATGCAAATTAACATACACTCGTGTTTTCATGTTATTCAGAGCTACGTAGTTGCAGCCATTGTTTGTAGTCATACTGATAAGAATACTGTACATCTCTCGTGCTAATCAGACTCCATTGACTCTTGATATCACCACCGTAACCATTCACAACTATCTCCCCCTTCTCGGCAGCTGCTATTCCAATACAACTGTATTTGGTTGTTATCGTTCTGACTGGCCAGATGACGTCACCTACCATTGACCTTCTGTTGAATTTTATTTCAGTTGATAAATGTGTAGCTTTGTTCTATCTGAAAGGTTCGAGATGATTAACATATCCTTACTCTTGTGAATGCAAATCGCACATGGAGAGTTCGGCACTCCTGAAGTTATGACCTGTAGGACAGACCCATCTAGGGACAGCTGATGAATGTTGTGAGACCCGTATCCAAGAACACAGATGTTGTCATATCTGTCCACAGCTACTCCACTTGAGTATCTAAGATTATCAGGACTGTAGGTAAACTGCTTCCTACCATCCATGTCAAAACAGATAAGTGAATTAATAGTATACACACTAACATACACTCGTGTTTTCATGTTATTCACAGCTATGAAGTTGAAGTAATCGTATGTAGAGTCATACTGATGTGAATACTTTACATCTCCTCTCGTGTTGATCAGACTCCACTGACTCTTGTTATTACCACAGTCACCATTCACAACCATCTCCCCCTTCCCAGCAGCTGCTATTCCATTACAACTGTATTTGGTTGTTATCGTTCTGACTGGCCTGGTGACGTCACCACCCACTGACAGAATCTGGATTTTATTCTGATTATACAACGACACCGCCACCTCCTGGTCATCCAGTACACAGATGTTCCATGGCTTAGCTGTTAGTGTATGACTTGTGATGAACTGATAGGAAGAGCTTAGAAGGATACATTGGCAATTGAAATGATCAGCAAACATCACTCTGTCGTCAGGGAGAAATGTGACACCAGAATACCATGTTGTTGTAACAGTAGGGACTTTAAGATGAATTACATCAACCCTCTCGACCTGACAGCCTTTCTTTGGCCGTCGCAAATATGTTAGGGGTAGCATGTTGGAGCTGGTTCTAGTTGCAACTTTCCCCAATTCAGACAAAGAGAGAGACAAAATAGATTGTATCGCAGGAGCGAATTGCACCTCGAATGTTATTGAGTCAGTTTCCTCGTACTTTTCTCCAACAAGATTACAATAGGAATTTAATTGCGACCTGATCTTTTCGGCCATCAGAAATTTTTGTAAGTTGCTCCCATATTTATCGACTGCTTTAAAGAGATAATGAGAATTTCTCACAGCATGAATTAGTGATAAACACTGATGATTCTCTTCCTGTTTCCTGATAACCTCTTCTTTGTAAATTCTGTTTCCCTCTGTCTTCACACGTTTCTCTAACTCGTCTAGAGCTGCATTGATTTTCTTTCTCACTTCTCTGATTTGGTTGATCATACTATTAACTTGGGGTTCAAGATTATTAATACAGGCATCGTTCATCTCCATAAACTTCTTTAAATGGATCTCGATTTTCTTTATATCCGCCATTATTTTTTCTGGATTGTTTTCATGTAGCAGAGCAGGGAGTTCTTCTTTCAAGACTTTCACTTTGGAGCAAATTTTATGGCCCTGGAAGAAGCATGTACCACAGCAGGGAACAGTGTGATCTTTGCAGTAGTATTCTATTTCTTTTCCATTATGTTCCGAACAGGTAAATCCTTCAGCAAGTTTCATCACATTTTCTGGGTTACAAACTAATTCCTCCACACTAAGGATGGTATGATCCTTTGACATTTTCAGCTTGTTGTGTACTTTCAAACAATCTCCACACATGGCCTCTTTGCACAATACACAGAACCCTTCAGCCGGGGCATCGGCACCCTCACTGTTACAAGCGTCACATAAACGATCTACTTCTGATTTCATTGGTAAGATTGATTGTAAGACTGTGTTGGCTGGAAACAGAGACGCCCATTCACTTGTCGGTCTATCCTTTATAGAGGGACTTGCAGACTTTCTACATACTGGACACTTAACATATCTCAGCTTCGTATGCTTTGTAGCCTCAGTTGTTATGTGGGACTGTAAACACTTCTCACAAAAGGAGTGGGCGCACGGAAGCTGTCTGGGTATGTTGAACTGTTCCAAACAAATTGGACAACAAGGCCGATCTTCAGTCTCTATTTTAGCAGCCGCCATCGTTAACAATATACCATTATATAGCCCTGCAAGGAAAACATCTAAATTTTTTCCTCTGTCACACTATTTGTACAAACACATTTACAAATACATCTTCACTGTGATAACGTTCTTGTTACTTCCTAGTTTGTATCAGTAAGGCATGGGCATGCTCGATTAGTCAGTGCCGATAGAAATAGGAAATGTTATATGTGTTCCGAGTTATCCTTCTAACAGAGTCGCACTATTTTTGCTATATAGTCCCTACATTTGTTTGTCAGTACTGAACTTTCCAGTGTGACCAAATCCTATTAAATCATATGTTAATCTAAATTATCTTCAAAGATGAACTCAAGGCATTTTTTGGAGAAGCTAAACTGTAAACAAGTCAAAGTGCAATGGGTCACAGGCTTCACTTCCGGTCACGCATCAATGCCTCTAAAGAATAGATAATTTCCTTTAAATCAATACCAAGAATGGCTGAATCTAAGTCAAGTATCACAACCAAAACGGGAGAGAAAAATTGCTATAAAATAGATTATATTCGTGGGTACTGACTCGAAAGTGATAATTGCGTCCATACGGATATATTGGATTGATTTTATTTCCTGAAGTAAAAGAGTACTTTTTTGTTGGACTGTCATTCTCAGTTGATAAAGAAAGGCTTACCCATCGTGTAGCAGAGGCGAATACGATGTAAATAGAATGGTGTGCCCGACAATATCGGACTGTCTTTCACACTTTAATGCAGGACAAAATTGTGTTATAATAGAAGAATAGTGTACCCGTCTCGCACGAAGTAAATTAGCAGTTTTCATAGATGATATCATGTCCCTTTTCCGCTTTATGTACATGAGGGCAGAGAGAACACCAGAAACGTAGAAAGTAGCAATTTTAAAGTAAAACGAACGCTATCAAAGGAAACTAGCAATAATTTCCTTCAAATATATTGATCTTATTTGTTTCATAGACATCCTTCTTCAGTCAGCTGTATATTATATAGTATCTGCGCAAATACATCGGACATTTTATAGGGTAGGCTCAAAATAGATTTTTACAAGTTTTCATTATTATTAATGTCAGCGGCTAAAATTAGTTGTGACATTTAAAGGAAGACTGTTTTATAATTTTTTTAAATAAATTTTCCTTTAAGTTTGTTTTCTCAGATTCAATATCCCGAAAAATCATGAAATTAAGATTGTGGTCAATATAAAAAGGCCAAAAGACGCCTTTAAAAATGGTCAACCTTAGACATACAGAGGAGTTTCATTATCTAAAAATAAAATATGACAATCTCACACACACACACACACACACACACATGCACACACACATTGTAATTAGATATATACAGAGATAGCAATTGCTTTGGTGAAGTATGTCAGACATTCTTTATCGTTTAATTGTAGCTCAGTTTCCTACACAGTGTTGCATGTATCGTCATGCAATTTCATGTGTGCATTCAAATTTATCTCTCATGTTGTTACGACCTACATTTCTTCCTAAACTGCCTACGCCAAGGTTATGGATTTAAGTACTGTACAGGCGAAGCGGGCGAGACAACATTCAACAGAAGTTCCTCTTGGTTCATTATTAGCACAGACCTTCAAATTTGTCTTAAATTATAAAAGTGAAAGAAGAGAAGATATCTTTCATTTGAATTGATTTAATGTTTCATACAATATTTCACTCGCGTCTTTTTGGTACTAATTTTATTCTTGTGTATTATTCGATTGGGGCTCTATATATTGCGACTGTGCTAATTCCCAAACAAGCATGGCATTAGATGCGGATATTTATCCATAGTATCCATGACACAATGTGCAATATGCGATTTGTATCTGCCTTTAAAAGCTTGCTATCAGGGTGGGTAGACGAATGTTTCTTTAAAGTTTCCATGCTACTGAAAAATATAGTGCAATGCTGCATATGTAAATTTTCCACACGCATGACGCCATCTTCATTCTTTCTTCACCACCTCCTCTCCCAAAACAGTTCTCGCTGTGTTAGAATTTAATTCCGTGTTACCAGAGGACACTAGAGCGTCTGTTTTCTTAGATTGGTTTTTGACATTCAGTGTTGGAGTCTTTCACACCTTGATACAAGACAAAAGTATATTATAATAGGAGTATAGCGTACCCATCTATAACGAAGTAAATCATTAGTGTACACGACAAGAATATAATTTTATCGATGATACCATGCCTCCTTTCCACTTCATGAGCATGAATATTGGGGGGGGGGGGGGGGGTCGGGGTAAACGTTGAACTCAGCAGTTGTAAAGCAGAATGCATCGTCTTAAAGGAAACTAACAATACTTTGGTTCAAATAGATTGATCTTATTTGCACTATGGACATCCTTCTTCAGTCAGACTTTGATTTTATAGTGTCTGCAAGAAATAAATGAATATAAATTATTCATAAGCAGCCTTTGCACCCGCCTGCATGGCTGTGTTACTTGGATATTATTCGTCATTTATTCTTTCTCGCTTTTATTACCCTCGCCGATCTTTGTATCTTTCTTCCACTGTCTTGTAATCATTAGCGGACACATCAAATTCGTCTTCAAGTTTATCAATATTATCCATTTTTACTGGATATCTATCGAGAATTACATTCTTATAATTTTGAAGAATATACTTTGATAACATTTGAATATCTTTTTTGGGATTCAATATTTTGAAAAAAGAAAAAAGAAACACAACTATGCATATTTTATTCACACTGGCACAAACATTTTCTGTTTAAATAATCGCATAAATCATCGATGTTCTCCCAAACACCCATTAAGTGTTATCAGTAATCATAGGATCAAACTGAGCATTAATATCATCAAACAAAAATTAGTTGTATAAAACATTCTTTGTTTCTTTTCGTTGTAAACACCTATATGACTCAATTTGACCAAACAAATGCATAGTGGTCTTGATCATTTGCACCAGCAATTGTGCACTTGTCATCAACATTCCTAAATGATGCTGCTCTTTCAAGCTTAATTGGACTTTGTCCAAACTTATCCAGATTATTTTGTCGTCTTGTTTCTGTCGTTAATTTAGAATTCTTTAACTTTTGATTTGTCCCAGGCTTTGACGTTATGGTTTTCAATGTTGGAACTGTTGTTGCCTTCGCCGTCATTGCTGTTAGACCCTGCTTCTCTGTGATATCCTACTTCTTTGTTGCTTACCATCATCTATCAGTCTTCCACGATGGACTCCGGTTATTTGCAAGAATCAAAGACTTTCTATTTTTTACTTTCAACTTCATCCGCAATCTGTCGTTTTAATATTATATGTTTGAGGTTATCAAGTTGTGTTTGAGTTTGATTTTGCTTTACCTCATTGTTGTTTTGTCTACGTTGGAGTTTTTCTTCCCTTTGCTATCTTTGCTGATGTGTCCCTCTTCTCTGGCATTTTTCATACATATTAGAACGACCAATCTTTCAACCTTTTCATCCATCAGTTAAAAATCCTCTGATTTATATACCAAAAGTGTCTTCAATTTATTCACGTTATACATTATCACACCTTCAACCGTATTATCTATGGGAGAAAAATCATCTGCTTTTTTTTGAGAAAATTTTGAACTTATTCACGTTACAACCCATTGAAATTGTGATTTATATTCTCGTTAGAACTCATCAAACTGCCAACCTTGTTATTCTTCAACAGTTTCAGGAAATGTTTCAGAAATTAATTCTTTTTTTTTTTTTCATTAATTTTTTTTTTTCTCTTTTAGGTTAAGTCTCATTGAATAAATTTGTACTTTTCTGAACGAACAGCAACTTGAATTGAAAAAGAATAGAAATTAAAATTTTACTAATTTCGACGAAATATAACTGCATAGGAAGCTTTTGTATCTTTTGTAAAATGAATTCGCACTGCCGAAAGACAAAACATAGACACTTTGTCAAGCTGGATAAAATATAAGATCGTTTGAATATATTAGTTATATTGCAATTGATAGTGGATAATGAGATTAAAGAGTAAATGATGTGCTTTCTTCAAACCTCAAAGCCATCGATGACAACATTGTACAAATAAAGGAAAAGCTATAAAGAACAACTGACCTGCGACAATTGAGGATGATAAAAAAGCAAACAATACAAGAAAGGAAATGTTTTTGTTTGGGTCACTGTCCATATCGAATTTCCTGTTGGTTGTTGATATCAGCTACATCATATACAAATTAGAGGCTTTCCCAAGCAATCAGCTGTACATAGTGCAATTGCAAAGCAAGAAAGAAAAATGGTAGAGCATACAGGATGCAAATAGACTTTACATCGTAACAACCATTTTATCTCTTAAATGTTGTAGTTTATTTTGCACGATATTAAGCTTAAGTAAATTAGATAGCAGAATTTCAAAGTAAACAACATGATAAACTACTTTAATGTGTATCCTTAGAAGCAGGTTTAATCGCTTGTAATGTGCATGTTGCTTTATCAGATATCACGGTAGACTATTTAGTTGTGCACTGTTTGTTGTCGAATACGATTGTTTCATATACATATTTTCACTTGCTTTTTCGGGGTCCTTTGTTTATGCAACCTTTCACACAATATATGCAACGATTCATGCTTTGCAAAAAGCCCGAAATGTACTGTAATCTTTTCTGCATTTACTGCAGTAAGAATTTAATTCTTTTAAAGTTTCGTTTGCGTAGGATGTCGCTATAATACCGATTGAAACGATTGTAATTTTATCCAGATCTGTGTAGATTCAATGTATTCCTTTTGCTTTTATCTTCTTAATTGGATGTAAATTAATATTTCTCCAAGTATCCTTTTCTCAGATTTTGTCTGCTTTTGTGTAACTTTTGTCCTTCAATTTTTCTCATTAAAAATTCGAGGAAAACATTGCTAAAAAAGCAAAAGTGTCATTTAGTAAAAAAAAACAGTCAAAAGAAGCAACTAACAATGATATCACGAAAAGCGAACAACATTTATAAAACATTATATAGAGCAAAATAAATCGCCATTAACCATTAAAGAGATTAAAAACTTTGTATTTTTTAATATGCTTTCTTTTTCAGTACAAAGTTTTAATAAATCTTAGCATAAATGCATACATCGATGATTTGTTTCCTCCATTTATTTTCAATATAGTATATGGCGTTTTGACTCCAGCTAGATAATAGCAAGTCATTTTTGCGTAATAATGAAGTATGATGTAGCAGCAGAGCGACGGAATGCCGATTAAAGCAGCGGGGCAGCGATCAAAGCAGTGGCAGAACATAAACATTGAAATATTGAATTTTTATAGAGAGGTCAAGAAATCTCAAATACTACTCTACTCTCGTTTTAAAAAAATGTGTTTAAACTGCACTGCGATAAAATATCTTACATAGTTAACTATTACAATATAGAAACACGGTAAAAATAAATAAATAAATAAATAGTACAAAATTCGATGTCAAAAACAAGGGCAGAAGCAATTTATAGTAGGGTTGTGACATGTTCTTGTCGACATGCATTTGTAACAGGACAGGTTTATTTCTGTTCCCGTTAAGGCACAAGTTTGATTTTTTAGTTCGGATCTGACATAGACGGGCAACTCTAAACGACGGGGTCAAGTCCAGACAACTAATAAAGTTAGTTTACTGTTTATTTGGGATGTACTAAGCTGCAGATACAAAACATGTGCATGTTATTATATGTCCTAAATTATAACATTATAGATGTGAACTCTGATCATAAATATCCTCAGGAAAAATTAGAAACAAGTCCAATATCTCGCCCCATAAAACATTGCAAACCCAGTCCCATAAGCAACATTAAACCTTAAGGGTATTCATATGCGAGACTCAATGAAAAAGAGATAAAAAAAAAAAAAAAAAAAAAAAGGAAACACCCGACGAAAAAATTTCAGTTGTGCCCTAACTATAATCCTTGTAATACCAACCCTTTTTGAATCAAGGCCAAACACTTGGGAAAGAAGTTAAATAAACTATGCAATACTGGGAATACATTTGCTGTATTGTGCCTTTTAGGCAAAATACTTGAAAATGGGCAAGGTAATAGGTATTGTACTGATGTACACGAATATACCCATGGTATAGGTGCTGCTAGTGTGTATTTTGTCCAATGCACAGGCAACACCTGGTTTGATTGACAAATCCCGATTTAAAGTTCTGAAGTTTTCTTAAAAATCCATATTACACGAGTCCACCTTACTTACTGATATGAGTCTGAAACACACAATCAATACCTGGTTTGGTTCGGCTGAGCCCGCTTTAACGTATTTTGTCTACAGGACATTTTCCCTAACTGTATGCCAAGTGATAGGTTTATTTGCGTGGACACCTCCATACCTCTAGATATGAGAAAACTAGCAGGCCTATGACGTGATGCTCCAATGGTCTGAAAGTTAAAGGCTTTTATATGTTTTTGTCTGCCCTCCCTATCTGCATTGTGGATATTTCTCTTAAAAATTCATACAGAATTTTGAGAATATTTTTGAATGGGATTCTTCTTTCTTTTGATAATGACGTACTTGGCGAGATTCCCATTTCCAGGTTTCCATTCTTTCTGTCACCAGGCCTAAAATTTGTTCACAAATAAGCTTATACTCCCCTCCTCAGGCATTACACCTTGTGGCTGGTTTCCTCTCCTATTTATGAAGGGCCATTGTGTTAGTCCTTTCTGAGTTTGCATGTTTAGTGTTGCATTTGTTATACAAGTGTAATTATCCCATGATTTGTGTAGATGCTAGCAATGGTTTTCTTTATTTATTTATTCATTTTATTTTATTTTTCTGCGTCAAATTCCACTATGAGTTCCTTTTAATCAATGAAAAGAAAACAAAAGTTTTCATGTACGGAATGTTTGTTGACATATATTTTCGACTTGTAACTGGTAGCACTTATTAGTGTATCCCTTCTTTTTCTTTGTTGTGCCCTTGTTTTCTTTAACTGATTTGCGAGTCTATCTACCTCCGCGTAGCTCCTAAATAGCATAGTCTCTCGTCAGCCTCGCCTCTTACTTAAGGAACATAACCCCCTGACATGTGTTTTATGACATCGAGGTGTGTTTCCAAACACTATTTTGAGTTAATTTTATGTTATTGATTACGAGTCTTTCTGGTTTTGTTAGATGTCATTTATTTACTTATTTCTGGTTGTATCTATCTAATTTATGAGGGGGTCTGTTCACCTCTAATTGGTGGAAGCTTTTTAGCATGTAGGAGGTGGGGGTTGGGTTGTATATGCGCACAATCTCACCGAGTGAGTCGTGGGGTTATATTGTGATATATGCAACCACTACTCGCCTGCCACAGTAGATATACTTCGTTCCTTCCCCGTCCTACATAAGCAGAGACTCTCTCTTATGAATTACAGAAGTATACAATAGGAATTATTACTACGTAAGAAAACAAGTGACATAACAACATACAGGCGCTGTTTGTGTTTATATCTTTATTATTTATTCGTAGGTCTCACAGTACGGATTGTTTTACGTTATATACATACATATATATATATATATATATATATATATATATATATATATATATATATATATATATATATATATATATGTGTGTGTGTGTGTGTGTGTGTGTGTGTGTGTGTGTGTGTGTGTGTGTTTGTTTTATAGTCTCTGTGTGGTCCCCATTCTAATACACGAAACAGAATGTACGAGGTTAGAGACCAGATCTGACTTTGTTGTTGTCACCTTTCCTTGTGAGGGGCGTTGGACCTGCACCGATATCTGCCCCCGAAAAATAAAATAACAAATAACAAATAACAAATAAATGACTTCGAGGTTTGATTACCCTTCCTGAGATACGGTAGTGTTTGTCTTCAAAATAGATATATTGTTATTTTGCTTATCACATACATATTGTTTCTTTCTCTAATTGAAACTAAGTGATACTTCTGCATAATTTATTTACTCGTAGTACACAGTAGTATGTAAATCAAAGCTTTATCAATTTGGTTTGTATATAGTATCTGATTATCATCTTACTTGCCGTATTCCTTAATTAATTTTCCTACAATTGGTTTTCTTATTACTGCTGTTTTCTTATATTGAATCATGATATGCTTTTTTGTATAGTGTCCTGACTTCCATTATGGGCATGAAGGAACATAGCTTACCATCTGTCTTTTATATGCTACTTCCCCCGTCAGGCATACATCATGGAAGTAGGAGAAAATTATCTCTTGTTTGAACGTTTGCGTTATTATGACCCACATCTTCTGTATTGTTTCCCAATTCAAATTTAAGTTTATGTTTTCTACTTTATTTATAGATTTTTTATTTCTTTATTTTTACATTCTCTTTTTAATTCGCATATTTTTTCATTATCATTTATAGTCCAAATTTCATTATCATTTATGGTCCAAATTGTTTTGTTGATCTCTATATTTAAAAGCGATTTGTTTAATTTCCTTGTGTTTACTAGGCGTTTCTAGTATTTTCACAAAGTTATTGTTCCCTTAAATTTCCAATATATTCCTTAACGTATATCCAAACCAATATGTGTGTGTGTGTGTGTGTGTGTTTCAGTTCAAGGATATACTTTTCTGTTAGATATATTTCTAAGTCAATTGAGAAGCCGCTTTTGAAGTTTCTAGAGAGGTACATTTTATTCCAAATTTACCAGCTTTTACTTACGCTCCATTTTCTTTAATATTGCTACACATTTTCGTATATTTAGTTTGCTTTTTCATTTTCTCTATTGTTTTGTTTTATACCGTGTATTATATTAATGCATTCTTTTTCTAAATTCTCTCTTTGTCATTTTTTATCAGTACATATATTTTTGTTTAGTGTTGTAATCTTTAGTTTCAAATCCTCCCATTCATTTAAGACATCATAACTTCCATATTCATACAAGGTTTGCATTATTTGTTATATCTGTATACAGTAGAATTCATTTTCTAAAATAAAGTAATAAAATTTCCATGTTCTTTCTCCCCATTTGTGTCTTTCCAGTATTGAAATTTTTAAGCTTACAGGATAATAATCAGAAGATTTTACATTGTCTATTTTACATTATTTTGCCAAGTGTTCATAATATCTTGTTGTATAAAATGTATCAATTCTACATTCTTCATTTTGTTTGTACGTATACGTGTATTACCTTTTATCTATGGTTTGTCTTTGGTATAAATCTATTAGTTTATTTTTGTCAAATAACGTCTTAATGTGTTTTAATAGAAATTTATCTTTTCCATTGAAACCTGTACTTCTATCAATTTCTTTTTCTACCGTGTAAAAATCTCTTCCTATTATAAAATTTTCACTAGAATATTGTTTTCGGTTATTACTTAAATCATTTATATATTTAACGTAAAGTTTCCCAAATGTAGATGGCGCTTGCACATTTTTAAAATGGCAATTGTCAATTTTTAAACGGAATAATCTTCTTTTGAAAATGTCTCCAGTCTCTATCATCCGGCAGTGTGATGTACTCCGTTTATTACTTATTACGATCCCTTGTACATGGATGTGAGTAATTAATTAATGGTATTAGTGGAGATGAATGTAAAACTGTGATGTTTTAAGGACTGTATATATCAGTTCAAATGTTCCAGTCATGCAGTTATATCTGTCTTGTTATCCCATAGATTTTTAAAAAGCATCAGGGATATTGTGCACCGCTTTGTCTCCATCTGTCTAACCGTTCGTGTGTCCATCCATCTGTCCCTAACTCTTACTTCTCCTAAATGACTGGATGGAAAGTCACCAGTCTTAACGTACAGCTTTCCCATGTGACAACTATCTCCAAGATGGGGTATTGTGGCGTGGTTACTACTCTCGTTACAAGGTGTCCTCTTTATTTGGTTGGTTATCGTTTTCTAGAGGATGATCGACCTCGGTGTTATTGCCCGGATCGAGTAAATAATAATATAAATGATGAAACTTATAGATAGAATAAATAGATATCTGAGCAGATATATAGAACAGAATAACACGAGCCCCCGTACATGAGATATAACAATTTAATCAATTACATAAACAAACTGGGAAAATACATTAAATTAGGAAGATACACTTCTTTTTGAAATAAATCATTTACCGAATTTCAAAACACAAATATACTTATATAAATAGCCGATCTGTTTAAACGATAGAATTAGTTCATCATAGAATCGAGTGTACAATCGAAGTCATTGTCCCTGCATAACAGCATAACCTGGTTAACGCTGGACCCTCCAAATTGACCGTTGCTGTTTTCTTTGTTCTTCCGATTTTTTCCCTTCCGCACTCTCTCTATCTCGCTTCTGTCGGCCCTCAACTCTGTGTGGGTAGGTGGATACGTGGATACGTAGGTACGTGGATACGTAGGGGGGTGGGGGGTGGATGCGTCAGTGGAGCTATTTCCCCTTTCAAAATAGACAGAGAAGCAACCTAAATCTTCTGTCAGATGTCCTACTGGGAATAGATCATTACTCCACTCTCGTTACATCAGATATCGTCCTATTGGAATTCAAACAGATACCAAAGGCTATCTGGTCAAGCCAAACATGGCAGACCATAAACAAACCTAGTTTCATAAGATTAATGTACTTCCTAACGGCTATTTCATCGCTGACTCACATTAACATCACACGAGACATAACAGTTCCGTTCTCGTCTCAATTATACAAATGAATAAATGAAATTCATTGCATGGCTTAACTACGTTAATTTCAGCGAATACACACATTCAAGTCTTTAGCATACATGAAATCTCACTTCATGGCTTAACAACGTTAATTTCAGTCAATACACACTCAAGTCTTTATCATACATGAAATCATCTAAGATCGGTGAATTCACACGGATTCTCGTAACTCATATCAACTAAAGTAATGCATGAAATTCTTAGAATACATGATTCCTATAACAATCAAGACGACAAATTCCAATAATTCGTCAAACTTATATAAAGAAGATCATTGTCCGAATTCAGATAAATGAACTCAAACACAGTTATACCCATATCAAGAAAATTGATCTACGAATTTAAACAAATAAATTCATGCAAATATAAGCAATTAAATTCAAGCAAATAATTATATTGGTATCAACGAATTACATGAGATTGATGCAAATACCTTGTGTTTTCAAGCCTTGCTTGCTTTTTCCGCCAGAATTGTGTCCGTCAATTTTCCAGACATCCGGCCCCTTGGATAATTGTTTTACGAGATAATTTCTTCTAAATTCAATCTCGGAGTCCGCTATATTTTTCTCTTGCAGAAAAAACGTGGACTGACTAAATTTTGCGATGGGGCATATTAAAAACCATGAAATTTCTTATGGACACAATCTCCTTATTCAGCGTAGCCAATCAGATTAAACGGATCTACCGCCTTTTATAAATATGCGACAATTCGGTCAGCGTAACCTTCTAGATTTTGCGCTATTTATGTAACTGATTCTGGACAAACTCAAAAAGATAATACTACGTCCACTAGCTTACAAATGGTTTCTGTACCCTCTCAACTCTGACATTTTCGATACCAAGATAGAAGTTAACCTTTTCCTTCCAATCTGTCTGACCGTTGAATAAATGAATGCTTAATTAAGAATCCATCTCGCCCACAACACGAACATTAAAACCATTGCAGTCTAGCGATTTAATATGGTACCTGTCCTCATAAATCTAATTAATGGTTCTCTGTCAAACTAAACTGTGCTCTACTGAAATCGACAGAAATTTGCACCCTTACAGGTATGAGTGTTGGCTCGTTCCACAACGGGGGAGGGGGTATTAGTGTCAAAGTTGAAATATAAAATTGCATTACAGTGTCAGTTTTTAATTTTTTAAACTAAATTTTAAACTTGCATGCAGCAGGAGGACAGATGTTATGTAGTATATTTGTATTTATGACCCATTGGTCATGGTCTAGAAGGGGGAAGGACTGGGGCATGGTCTCGGGTAGAGGAGTGTAATTCAAACTGCATGAAGGTTTGTAATTGTGAGCCATGACAATTATCTCTAGAGTACATTTTTCACTATAATCAATCATATCTATTTTACCAGGGTGTGGCGAACTACCTTCTTACAAGGTGTCCGATTTGGTTGGTTACAGATATCTAGAGGATGATCGACCTCGGTTTTATTGGGGGAATTGAGTAAATAATAAAATAAATTATGAAACTTATAGATGGAATAAACAGAGATCTGAGCAGATATATAGAACATAATAAAACGAGCCCCCGTACATGAATTATAACAATTTAATCAATTACATAGAACAAATTGAGATAATACATAGCATTAGGAAGATACACTTCTTTTTGAAATAAATCATTTACCGAATTTCAAACACAAATATACTTATGTAAATAGCCAATCTGTTATAAAACGATAGAATTAGTTCATCATAGAATCGAGTGAACAATCGAAGTCATTGCCCTGCCTGCCTGCATAACCTGCTTATCACTGATCACTCCAACTTCAATGCTGCTGTCCAGTCAAGATTGACGTTCTCCTCTTCTTTTTCTTCTTTTCCTTCTCACGCTCTCTGATCACGCCTCCTTCCGCCCCTCAAAATTTGTGTGGATAGGTGGATAGGTGGATGGAGCTATTTCCCCTTTCAAAATAAATAGAGAAGCAACCTAAGTCTTCTGTCAAATATCCTTCTGGGAGTAGAGCATTACTCCACTCTCGTTACATCAGATATCGTCCTATCGGAATTCAAACAGATACCAAAGGCTATCTGGTCAGGCCAAATTGGACAGACCATAAACAAACCTAGTTTCAGAAGATTAATGTACTTTCTAAGGGCTATTTCATACCTAACTCAATCTAACATCACACGAGACATAACAGTTTCAGTTCAGGTCTTAATTATACAAATAAATCAATGAAATTCACTTCATGGTTTAACTACATTAATTTCAGTGAATACTCACTCAAGTCTTTATCTTACATGAAATCATCTAAGACAACTTGTATCAAATAAAGTAATGCATGAAATTCTTAGAATACATGATTCCTATAACAATCAAGACGATAAATTCAAACAATTCGTCAAACTCATATAAAGAAGATTATTGTACAAATTCAGACAAATGAACTAAAACAAATAGTTATCTTCATATCAAGAAAATTGATCTACGAATTTAAACAAATAAATTAATGCAAATATAAACAAATAAATTCAAGCAAATACTTATATTGGTATCAACGAATTACATGAGATTGACGCAATACCTTGTGCTTTCAAGGCTCGCTCGCTTCTACCGCCAGAATTGTGTCCGTCAACTTTTAGACATCCGGTCCTTTGAATAATTGTTTATACGAGAGAATTTCGCCTAAATTCTACCTCGGAGTCAAGACCTTTTTCTCTTGCTGAAAAAACTTAGACTGATTAAATTTTGCTATGGAACTTATTAAATACATGAAACTTCGTCTGGGAAACACTCCCCTTATTTAGCGTAGCCAATCAGATTAAACGTATCTACCACCTTTTATAAATACGTGACAAACGCGCATAGCATACCCCCTTGATTGTCGTGCGATATTTAAATAACTGATTCTGGAGAATTTCAAAAGATAATGCTACTTCAACTAGCTTTAAATCTAGTCCTGCGAACTCTCAACTCTGACATTTTCGATACCAAGACCTCAATTAAGGCTTAATTAAGAATCAATCTCGCCCCCCAAACAGGGACATTAACACAATCGCAATCTAGCGATTTAATACGGTATCTTTCCTCATAAATCTAATTAATTGTTCTCTATCAAACTAAATGTGCTCTACCAAAACATCGACAGAAATTTGCATCTTTATACAGGGAATATGAGAAGAAAGAAATGAGATATAGCTGATGTAGATGAGGCCATGAGGGGGTCATCATAAATTGAGAATCACATTATCGTCAGTGATATATGCATATTTCTGTTAGTATTCCCATGCTTGTTTAAGAAAACATCAGTGATATTGTGATGCCCTCTGTTATCCATCTGAAGGCCAGAGCCATTTACTCTCCTAAGCCTCTGGGACATAGATTGCCCATGTTGTGACCATCTGCGAGAGGAGTGTTATTCTTGGGTACATCACCTGGGATCCATGGGAAGTGGCCAATTTGTTGTTGTTATTGTTGTCATGGGTTTAACGCCATTTTTTAGCTCATGATATGCTATACATGGCGGCCAGTATATTTGGTGGAGGAAGAATTCCGGGAAGAACCACCGACCCACGGGAAGCTACTGGCAAGCTTTTTCACATACATACATACATTGGCCGAGACGAGACTCGAACCCACGCGAACAGAGGTGAGATGTAAATGATCTGTGAAGGCGTGCGCCTTAGACCACTAGGCCACCTGGAAAGTGGTCAAAAGTAAAAAAATAATAATAATAATAGTAGTAGTAATAATAATAATAATAATAATAATAATAATAATAATAATAAATTTTTTTACAATTACATGGACATTGTTTAAATATGTTTTGACCACACTTTGTGCATGCATTTCTAGGAGGAGGACACATAATATATTAATATGTGTTGGGTTAAGGCCCTTGGGTCATGGTCCAGAGAGGGTGGGGGTGTCAAGTATGTTATAAAAGCCTGGAGATTTGTCATATTGTGCAATAGATGCAGCTTTAGTGTTACCCCTGTGGTGATCATGTTAAAGAAGCATGAGAACTCCTGATATTAATTTCATAAATTGGTATTCTGTGATCATAGGGAAACACTAGACCAACAAGTTGGAGAACAACTTGTTGGTCTAAGGGAAACACAAAAGTCTCAATCATCAATATGGTAACCACGCCTTTCTGAATACAGCAAACGGCTTAGTGACCAAGACTCGCTCAAGGTGCAATTAATTATATAAGTCTGTTTGAGTGAATGCTCTCTTAGTTATCAAGTACAAATGTGTAAGGAACATCTGGAAATTTAACATAGCATTATTTTCTGTATATTGATCAAGCAAACCATCTAATAACATGGACCGTGCATATGGAAGGAACAATACATTGACAACTTTTATCTTACCGTTTAAAATTAAATTGTTTTGTGCAATTGATACACATTTAAAAACACAGGGGCTCATTACAAACAGGATCATACAGGTTTGGACTCCCCCTCCCCTCTACCAATTGACCGATACTCTTAATTTCATTTGTAACGAGTCCCTCTGGTCATTGCAAGAAGACCCATCAATATATGTGACGGAATTTGCATTCTGACCCCTAGGTCATCGTCTTGGGGTGGAAGTGAGAGGTGGGTTTAGGAATATACAGAGAAGAGCATGTGATTTGCAAAGGTGAACCATTGAAGGTTTATGGTTTCAATTGTATTCATGTTTGTATACTATGCAATCTCAAGAAGTCTTGCATGATAATATTTAGTTTTCACATAATAACACCCACCCACCCACCATGGCAACATGCACACTCATCAAAAGCTACCTCTAATCTTCAGCGATTGTCTGAATTTTCCAATCTGCCACTTTCCAAATGTAATTTACCTCCCTGTAATATCCACTATGGTTACAGAGACTTGATTTGTTCATGCTTAATAAAGCTCATACCTGTCAATTCTCATGCACGGCATGTGAGACTCGTGCATTTTGTACTGAAATCACACTCACGTACATCCTGAATTTTCTAATGCATACTTAAAAAATGTCTCATGTATTTTCAACCTAATGATTTTATAGTTTCCTAACTCTCTCTGGTAAATTTCCATATTTTTGGCGCAAAGGGATTCCTAAAAATATACTTACCATGATGTGATATTTACTTGGAATTGAGTTAACCTCTCACCCCCCCCCCCAACCCACCTCTGATGCTTTGCTCCAGGTCCCCAATCAGAGAGCTGCTGCCCCCAGGAGATGATCTCACATGTGACACTTAAGGACCCTAAGTGACAGCTCTATTAGTCTGCAGGTTAAGAGTGGAAGCAGTGTATTTTTGTACAATTATTTTATAAAATCTTCCAAAATGCTGTATGTCAGATTCCTGAGCTATTTACATCATAAAGTTGAAGTGTTTGCTATGTTACCTCTGCAGTCCTTTGTTCAATACCCAGAGCTGGATATTATAGTTTCTTAGTTAATTCTGTATGTATGTAGAGGGTTTAAACAGCACTTCAGTGCCAATTCAATGTAATGTTAAAAAAATATAAATGTAAAAAATTCACAAAATTGAGGAAGAAAAGATAGTCCAAGAAGATGCATAAATGCATATGAATAATTTCTTACTGGATTACAGATCAATTCTGTCTTACTGACAGTATGAACACTCAGGTTATGATTTGTGTTTAGGTCATTTTCTCAGACACTATTCCTCTTACAGTCACATAAGTTGGTTATAGATGTGTTAATATGAGTTTAACACTATTGCTCTTACAGTCACATAAGTTGGTATATAGATGTGTTAATACGAGTTTAACACTATTGCTCTTACAGTCACATAAGATGGTATATAGATGTGTTAATATGAGTTTCAAAGGAATAATAAAATCTACAAGATTGGTGCCTTATAAATAAAAATTAGATGATCTTCCATCTGATTGGCCAAGTTTGTTGGCACCTTGGAGGCCATATTTCCAATTGATTTTAATCAGACCAGGAATATATGCTTATATCATCAAGTTCTTGGACTAGGTTGATAATTATTGAGATTCATGCATATTAATGAGGTGATCTTCCATCTGTTTGGCTGAGCTTTTTACAACTCTGAGGGCTAAATTTCTGATCCAGTTTTGATCAGACTTAGAATATATGCTTATATCATCAAACTTTTGGACAAGTTAGATAATGTAAGATACATTCATATTAAGAGCAAGATGCATGCATATTAATGATGTGATATTGCAATCTGTTTTGCTGAGCTTGTTAGTATTCTAGAAGACTGATTTTAATCCAGCTTGGAATATATGCGTATCCCGATTTTGGATGAGTTCTATAATGAGCAAGATCCAAGCATATTAATGAGGCAAGCTTGTATCTCATTAGCTGTCCTTTCAAGTTCTCTTGGACATAAGTGAGCTTATGGCATGCCTATGTGTCCATGGACCGTCTATTGTGCATATATCGTCCATCTCTCCACATTTGGTTGTTACCACAATGTAGGCCATGCTTTTGTTCTGATTGTGATCAAACTTGAAATATAGGTTTTTATTATCAATATCTCATAAGAGTACAAATATAGGTGAGATCTGTGCATACTAAAGCCAAGTGAGCATATGGCACTTGGTAAATATTATCTTCATCACCTGAAGATGTGCATATTGATCAATCAATATGCTCCATTAATTTTAGCTCACCTGGCAATAAGGCCAAGTGAGCATATGGCATGGACTTGTGTTGGTCATCTGTTCATCACCCATGCCTCAATATTTGCTTGTTACTACAGTGATCCAACTTGGGATATATGATTTTATCCTCAGCATATCGGACAAGTTTTAATACAAGCGAGTTATATGCATCTTAATAATGTGATTTTCCATCTGATTGGCTGAGCTTGTTAACACTCTGGATGTCATATTTCTAATCTGATTTTGATCAAGCTTGGAATATATGCTTATACACCATAAAGAGCTCAGACAAGTTCTGAATTAAGAGTGAGATACATGCATATTAATGTGGTGATGTGGCATCTGATTGACTGAGATTGTTACCATTCTGGAAAACATATTTCTGGTTCAATTTGGATCCAGTTTGGAATACATATGCTTATATCATGAAAATCTTGGATGAGTTCAGTAATTAGCAAAATCCAAGCATAATGCTGAGTCGATCTTGCATCTGATTACATGTGTTTACTAGTTCACCTGGCCATATGTGAGCTTATGGCATGCTCGTGTGTCCATCATTTGTTGTCCGTCCATCAACAGTTGCTTGTCACCTCTGTGGTGGCCATATTTTTGATATGATTTGATTAAATTGGAATAAAAGTTTATATTATAAATATCTTGGATGAGTACTGTGAGATCGATGCATCTGATTGGCTGAGCATGTTACCACTCTGGAGGCAGTATTTCTGATCTGACGTTGATCAGACTTGGAATATATGCTTATATCATCAAGATTTTGGCCTGTTTGATAAAGAGCAAGAGCCATGCATGTAAATGATAAGGTAATCTTGCATCTGATTGGCTAAAATTGTTACCACTCTGGAGGCCATAGTTCTGATGCAATTTTGATCAGACTTGCAGTATAGGCTTATAAGATCAAGATCTCACCTGAGTTCAGTAATTAGAGATACGCAGATATTAATGAGTTGATTTTGGATCACATTATGTTAATTTGTTGCCACTCTAGATATGGTATTTCTGATTTGACTTTGAGTAAACTCAGTAACTGATTTAAATCATTAAGTTCTTAGATGGGTACGAGTATCAGCAGGATTAACACATATTGATGAAGTGATATTGGGTATCATTGGCTGAGCATATCAACACTTTGGTGATTATTTCTGATAACTTTTTCTTTCAAACTTACTAACTTAGTATATAGGTTTATATAATCAAGATATCAAATTGACTTTATTATGAGCAAAATCTGCACATATTACTGAATTCAGCATAGATAGAACTAGTTCTGAATGCATGTGCTATATAATAATTTATTTTCTTTGTTAAATAACTTTCTTCTCCCACAAAGGAAAAGAAGGGAAGTAACCCTTGATGTTCATTGAGAATCACAGATTTGGTTTTACACAGAGTTCTTCCCCTTGCAAAGAATGTCAACCAGATATAAAAAATTGGAACACAAGACGAATACATTTCAACAAAACAATTATAAATTAGAGCAAAATAATAGACCTTAGGGATTAAAATGAATAATTTGAATTTATAACTAAAGCATTATAAAATAGAAATACATGTATAGCAAGTGCCACTCCAAGAAGATACAGTATTTGGCTATGAACTGATTTTGTAAAACCAATGAGACATTGTTATAATAATGCATTGTGAGTGGACAAAGGAATAATATCTGATGAAGTTAAACTTAGGAATGCCTTTTATGGAAGAGTGGTAACTCAGCGGTTAGCATGTTGGACTCAGAGAGGAGTACTGGGTTTGATTTCTATACCAGGCTGAATGAGCTGCTATGTTGTGTCCTTGGCAAGACACTTAACTCTCGTTGCCCAGTAAAGCTATCTAAAGCCATAATTCAGAACACATTAATGAGGGCTTAATCCATATAAACCATTATATTCAATGCCATGACTCACAAATTATATGAAATTGATATTTTATTTTCAATGTGAACTCACATTATGAAACTTGGTAAATATTATGGTCATCACCTGAAGATGTGCATATTGACAAATTACTTTGCTCCCTGAATTTTAAGCTCACCTGGCAATAAAGCCAAGTGAGCATATGACATGGCCTGGTGTTGGTTATCTGTTCATCACCCATGAATCAATATTTTATTGTTACTATTGTGGGGGCCATGTTTTTGATCCAACTTGGGATATATTATTTTATCCTCAGTATGTCGGACAAGTTTTAATACAAGCGAGTTCTGTGCATCTTAATAATGTGATTTTCCATTTGATTGGCTGAGCTTGTTAGCACTCTGGAGGCTATATTTCCAATCTGACTTTGATCAAACTTGGAATATATGCTTATACACCATTAAGATCGAAGACAAGTTCTGAATTAAGAGTGAGATACGTGCATATTAATGTGGTGATGTGGCATCTGATTGACTGAGATTGCTATCATTCTGAAAAACATATTTCTGGTCCAATTTGGATCCAGTTTGGAATATATATGCTTATATCATGAAGATCTTGGATAAGTCAGGCTGTACTTATTTTTGGCAGAATTACAGTGTGGTATTTGATATATTTGCATGAAGATCTTGGATAAGTCAGGCTGTACATTTTTGGCAGAATTACAGTGTGGTATTTGATATATTTGCATGAAGATCTTGGATAAGTCAGGCTGTACATTTATTGGCAGAATTACGGTGTGGTATTTGATATATTTGCATGAAGATCTTGGAAAAGTCAGGCTGTTCATTTTTGGGGGGCAGAATTACAGTGTGGTATTTGATATATTTCCAATGCTCGTCTTCTTTATCTATGGTTTTATAGCACCATTATTGGGAAGAATTTAATGGAGGTCACATAAAGTAAATCATGCAGTACTAGATTAATCAAAATTCTTAAATGCTGATTGCGGCTGTAAAATGGAAAAAACACAATGCAAGAAACTATTATTTGAATCTTTAATTACATTACACCATAAAGATCTCATACAAGTCCCAAATTAAGAGTGAGATACATGCATATTAATATGGTGATGTGGCATCTGATTGACTGAGATTGTTACCATTCTGGAAAACATATTTCTGGTTCAGTTTGGATCCAGTTTGGAATACATATGTTTATATCATGAAGATCTTGGACGAGTTCAGTAATTAGGAAAATCCAAGCATTATGCTGATGCAATCTTGCATCTGATTACATGTGTTTACTAGTTCACCTGGCCATATGTGAGCTTATGGCATGCTCATGTGTCCATCCATCAACAGTTGCTTGTTCCTCTTTGGTGACCATGTTTTGATATGATTTGATTAAATTGGAATATAAACTTATATTATCAAGATCTTGGAAGAGTACTGTACAAATATGATTGAGATTGATGCATATTAATGACTTGATCTTGCTTTTCACTGACTGAGCTTGTTACCACTGTGGAGTCCATATTCTTGATCAGATATGTGTCAGTCTTGGAATATATGCATACATCATCAATATCTCATAGCACTTCAATAATGAGTGAAATTCACAGATATTATTACATCTTGTTGCTTGTGCTTTCACCACTCAGGAATCTGTATTTCTCAGCCAATTTGTATCAAACTTTGAATATGGGGTTATATCATCAATATCTCAGACAAATGATAGATTCATGATTATTAATGATGTTTTCTTGCATCTGATTGGCTGAGATTTTTACTACTCAGGAGTCCATATTTCAGACAGTTTTGATCAAACTTGGAATATAATCTTATATCATAAAGATATAAAGTTTGGGAGAGAGTGTACAATAAGCCCTGCTTTAATTGAGATAGTCAACTGTTAAGTTATGGTAGCCAGGTGGGTGATATCAGGGACACTTGAGCCTCTTGTTGCCAGTATGGAAGATAAATTCATTTTAGATCTGACTTTGATCAAACTTGGAATATATGCTTATATCATCAAGAACTCAGACAAGTTCAATAAGAAGCAAGATCCACGCATACTAATGTGGTATCTTTAATCTGAGCATGTTACCACTCTGGAGGCAGCATTTCTGATCTGAAATTTGATCAGTCTTGGAATATATGCTTGTATCATCAAGATCTTGGCCTGTTTGATAAAGAGCAAGATCCATGCATGTTAATGATAAGGTGATCTTGCATCTGATTGGCTAAAATTGTTACCACTCTGGAGACCATATTTCTGATGGAATTTTGATCAGACTTGCAGTTTAGGCTTATGTGATCAAGATCTCACTTGAGTTCAGTAATTAGAGAGACACATATATTAATGAGTTGATTTTGCATCACATTATGTTAATTTGTTGCCACTCTAGATGTAGTATTTCTGATCCGATTTTGAGTAAATTCAGTTAACCGATTTAAATCATCAAGTTATGAGATGGGTACAATTATCAGCAGAATTAACACATATTGATGAAGTGATATTGGGTCTCATTGGCTGAGCTTGTCAGCACTTTGGTGATTATTTCTGATTAGATTTTTATCAATCTTAGTATATAAGCTTATATAATCAAGATATCCACTGAGCATTATTATGAGCATACTCTGTGCATATAAATTGAAATCAGTATATATAGAATTATTTCTGAATGTATATGCTATGTAATTGTTGTCTTTGTTAAATAACTATCTTCTTGCACTAAGGAAAGGAAGGGAAATAACCCTTGATGATGTCTATTGAGAATCACAGATTTTGTTTTGTCTTCCCCCTGGAAAGAATGCCAACCAGATAAAAAAATGGAATACAAGATGAATACAGTTCAGTAGAATAATTTATACAAGATAGCAAAATAAAAGACCTTAGGGATTAAAATGAATAATTTTAATTTATAACTAAAGCATTATAAAATAGAAATACATGTATAGCAAGTGCCACTCTAAGAAGATACAATATTTGGCTATAAACTGATTTTGTAAAACCAATGAATCATTACAGTCATGAGACATTGTTATAATGATGCATTGTGAGTGGACAGAGGAATAGTAACTGATGATGTTAAACTTATGAATGCCTTTTATGGAAGAGTGGTAACTCAGTGGTTAGCATGTTGGATTCCTGTGGAGGAGTACTGGGTTTGATTTCCATATCAGGCTGGATGAGCTGCTATGATGTGTCCTTGGGCAAGACACTTTACTCTCATTGCCCAAAAAAGCTATCTAAAGTCATAAGGCAGAATGCATTAATGAGGGCTATCTAAAGCCATAAGGTAGAACACATTAATGAGGGCTATCTAAAGCCATAAGGTAGAACACATTAATGAGGGCTATCTAAAGCCATAAGGTAGAACACATTAATGAGGGCTATCTAAAGCCATAAGGTAGAACACATTAATGAGGGCTTAACCCATAGGAACCATTATATTCAATGCCATGACTCACAAATTATATGAAATTGATATTTTATTTTCAGCTTTCAATTAAAAAAATACCCACAATGCTTTTCACCTGAAACATTTCGAAATGTATTTACCAAGAGTAAAGAAATCCAAGGTCTTAAAAGAGACAATTAAACTATGAATTATGCTGTCAATTTGTGTGAAAGAGACTAGGCACATCAATTTTGTCTATCTTTGGAGAAAAAATATATCAGAATACATTAAAATAAGTAAAATTGACATGATATAAAGGTTGGGAGATAGTTTATGTAGGTTGAAGACAGATCAGCCTCTTGACATAACAAACCATTGACATGATGCTTTCATGTCATTCATTCATTTTACCTCTGCAATATGGTGATACCAAACACACTGTAGATACACTACATTTTAAAATGGTTGAACTAAATATTTCCATAAGCATAAGTTTTTCAGAACTTCATGTATATTTTCCATATGTATGAAGTTATTATCTATCAAATAATAAAGAGTGAAAATCTTCATGGTCAGGTTGATTTTAATTGTTTTCCCACTGCATTTTACTGAGTTATGGCCCCTGTTTACTTATAATGTTTCACTTAAGTTGCATCATATTGTTAGGGGCATCCTGTGGACACATTTGAAGTCCAGTACAATGTTGTTTCCAAAGATCTTATATAGCCATTTGACACTAAGCAAAGTACAAACAGCATAGACCCAGATGTTCCAGCATATAATTGTGTTGGCAGATCAGGATGTATGCTTTCTTGGCTTACATTCCTAATTTGAACAAATGATGTAAATTATAAAGTTGGATCAGGGTGTATACTGTTGGCATAAAATCATAAGTACAAGAAATGATGTAAATTATAAAGTTGGATCAGGGTCTATGTTGTTGGCATAAATCATAAGTACAATAGATGATGTACATTATAAAGTTGGATCAGGGTCTATGCTGTTGACATAAAATCATAAGTACAACAAATGATGTAAATTAAAAAGTTGGATCAGGGTCATGCTGTTGGCATAAAATCATAAGTCAGTAGATGATGTACATTATAAAGTTGGATCAGGGTGTATGCTGTTGGCATAAAATCAACAACAAAGATCATAAACCCTGACTTGAAGGTGTATTTGGCATATCTGTGTTGACATTATTAACTTTTGAGTGCATGTTATCAATGGTTAAATACAATTAAAAAATATGAATCTTTTGTTTTTTTGTTTGGCATTTGCAGCAATCAAGGCCAGATCTGGTGGTGGTGTAAAAATGGGACGGCCTCAAGGTTTTGCAATTAAACTGGTGGACCAGACATTGCTGGTATGTATCAGAATATGAAACATAATGTAAATAGCTGTATTATTATTAGGTGTAATCTATTATGTGCGGAGGCTCTTCATTAAAGTAGTAGGGGCATGTAGCATTACTCTTGTTATCCATCCATTTATCACCGCTTGCTTATGTTTTGAATCTAGGTCAGTTTTCAAGTGTTATGTGATGGGGCATCCATGTTCCATGAGCACATTGTTTTTTCTTGTTAAGCCTACACTAAAGGAATAGTAAGACATAGCAGTCACATTTCCAAAAAGGAAGTCATGGTCAAAGTCTTGATTAACGGCTTTTATATAACACATTTCGACTGTATATTTTAAGGGTTTTGTAATTTTCAAAGCCCATTCAGAAAAAAAGAATATACTAATTATGATATTCAAAGCACTAACAATTTGATAATTGAATTGGGGTACATATGACACAATAGGATGTCCAAACCATGTCCATTTTATTCCATAGTTGATCGCTGGTATTATTATCATCACTTTTGGGGCAACAACAGAACATTACTAAGCAACCAGATAAATCTGCTGGGTATCCAAGAAATTTCAAGATTTTTATATTCCAAGTCATTCTAGATGTTTCATCAACCTGTGCCCTTGAGCATTGATCATGGAAGTGGATAATTAATTATGGATTTTAATGCGGATGACTGTAAGAATGTGATGTTTTAATGTGGATGATTGTAAGAATGTGATGTTTTAATGGGGATGACTGCAAGAATGTGATGTTTTAATGGGATCGATGACTGTAAGAATGTGATGTTTTAATGGGGATGACTGTAAGAATGTGATGTTTTAAGGCTTGGGCAAGCTGATTATATACCTTTAATGTGTTAGGGACATTGTAATCTGCTGTGTCTGTCCAACTGTCTGGCCATTTGTCTGTCCATCCATATGTGTGTAACACTTCTCCTAAATGGCTGGGTTAAAATTCACCAACCTTTGTGCATACATGTAGGTTGTTCATGTGACAACCATCTTTGAGAGGGGTATGATTTTTTAGACTTATCTCTCTTTGGGATTGGAGGGGAGGGGTCAAAAGTGAAATATAAAGATTGGAATTACCGTTACACTTTTTGTTATCATCATCCAGAAGGGGGAGGGGGATATTGCTTGTAGTAGGTAATGTAATTAAAACCATGGGGATTTGCTGTAAGGAGCCATAACATTTTCTTTAGTGTACATTTTCCACTATAATCAATCATATATATTTACCCTTGAGCATGGATTTGGGTAATTACATGTAATTATTGGGATTCATGGAGATGACTGTAAAATTTTGATGTTTTAAGGCTTGAACAAGCTGACTATGTATCTTTTTAACTTTATATATCAATTTAAATGTTCTGGTTATACAGTTATTTCTGTCTTGATAATCCCCATGAAATGTGTCATCGATATTGTTAACTACTCTGTGTGTCCATCCATCTGTCCCTAACTCTTACTTCTCCTAAATGGCTGGATAGAAATTCACCAAACTTAGTGCATAGGCTTAGCACACCAAACTTAGTGCATAGGCTTAGCACACCAAACTTAGTACATAGGTTGCCCATGTCACAATTATATCCAAGAGGGGTGTGAGTATCAGGCCTTTCCTCTTGGGGGTGGGGTAGGGGGTTGAGCGTCAAAGATGAAATATAAAAATTGCACAGGGACATGTTTTATTATTTTTAACCAAACTTTACACTTGCATGGAGCAGGAAGACTCATGAGTTATGTAACAGGTGTTTGCTTATGGACCCTGGGTCATGGTCTAGAAGGGGAAGGGAGGAGGGGTAGGGTCTGGAGTGGGGAAATGTAATTTAAAGAACATGGACATTTGCAATGGTGAGCCATGACATTATCTCTAATGTACAATTTTCACTATAATCAGTCATATCTATTTACCAGAGTATATGAGGAGAAAAAACGAAAGAAATGAGAGAAAGCTGATGCAGATGAGGCCTTGAGGTGGTAGTCATAAACTGAGGATCATCTACAGTGGTATGCATATTTCTGTTATTATTCCCATGATTGTTTAAAAAGTATCAGTCCATCTTTATGTTTATAACCACTTCCCTTCCTAAGCCTCTGGGTGGAACATCAATTGACCATGCAGTGACCATCTGTGAGAGGAGTATGATTTTTGGGTACATCATCTGGGATCCCTGTGAGGGGGTCAAAGGTCAAGTACAGACAAATTACAATTACCATGAAATTTTAAAAAAATATGTTTTGACCAAAACTAGTACATGCATTCCTAGGAGAAGGACACATAATAATATATGTAATGTGTTTTGTGTTAAGGTCCTTCGGTCATGGTCCAAAGGGGGTGGGGACATCAAACGTGTAATAATAAAAAAATCTGGAGAGTTGTCATGGTGTGCCATGGAAGCAAATTTAAATTTCTCGTATGTTGACCATGTGCAAAAAGCAGGACTCCCAATAATAATTTCATAAATTGGGTATTTTTTGAAAATAGGAAAACACAAAATTCGCATTAAAGGACTGAATCTTATTCATCAATATGGTAGCCATGCCTTTATGAATACATCAAATGGTTAAATGACCAGGACTAGTTCAAGGTGCATTTGCTTATATGACTGTTTGAGTGAGTGTTCAAGTGCAAATGTGAAAGGAACATCTGGAAATTGAAATGATACCAAAATTTACTGTATAATAATCAAACAAACCATCATAAAACATGGACATGGAACATGCTTATGGCAGGAGCAATACATTGAGAACTGTTGCCTAAATGCTTAAAAAATGAAATTGTTTTGCATAATTTATACACATTTAAAAATAGTACTTTTGGTCAAATTGTCTTCAGAAAATGTACGAATCTCTAATTAGCAAGAGCTCAGGTGAGGGGGGTGTCATTATTGGCTCCTGTACTTCAAATCCCTGGAGTGGAGTGATTAAAGGTCAAATATACAGACATTTCTGACCAAGTTTCATACTTGCAGTCATTCATTGCAAGAAGACACATCAATCTATCTGATGGAATTTGCAGTTTTAACCCAGCAACACTGTCTCAGAGTGGAATTGAGAGATGGGTTTAGGAATTGCAGTGAAGATTATGGGGATATCCAATGGTGAGCTATTGCGGTTTTATGGTTTTAATTTTATTCATGTTTGTATACTATAAAATAAAACTGGTCCGCAAGAAGTCTTCCATGATAATGTTCAGTTTTAACATAATTATCCTCCCCCACCCCCACCCCCACACACCCACCCCTAGCAACATACACACTCATCAAAAGCTACCTCTTATCTGCAGCCATTGTCTGATTTTTACAACTGCCACTTTTCACTATGGTTACAAAGCCTTGATTTGGTAATGCTTTAGCTTGCTGGTTAAGAGAGGAGCTAGGTTACGTATATTTTTGTAAAAGTTGGTATCATAAAATTGTAAAAAATGTTGTATGTCAGATTCCTTCGATTTACGCAGCATAAAGTTGAAGTGTTTCCTGTGTTAACTCTGCAGTCCAATGTTAAGTACCAGTGTTATCACATTATAGCTTCTTTGTTAATTCTGTATGTATGTACATAGTTTAACAGCACTCCAGCACAATCCTGGTTGCATAGTGCTGTTTGAATGTAATGTTCCAAAAATATAAAGGTAAAAGATGCACGACTTGAGGAAGAAAAGATAGTCCTGAAAACAAGATGAAAAATGCATATGAATAATTTTTCACTGGATTGCAGATCAATTTCTAATTTTGACATCTCTTTTATCATGACTTGAAGTGTGACTTGCAGTCATATTACAGTTGTTAGTCTGTTTTTTGCACATGTCAGTTGTCAGTCATTCTTTTGTATGTGTAAGTTATCCATCTGTCCTTTGCATCTGTTAGTTGTCACTCTGACTTTTGCATATGTCAGTTGAATTGTTATTCACATAATAGAACAGATCACCTTTTTCAACTGATATTGATTAACTCATGTATTTTTTGCAAGTCAGATATACGGGAGGGGAAATACAGTATAAAATATACATATCAATCCAAAAACAGGCATAGCTCTTTATGCAACATTTCCATTTCAACTGAAATAATTCTTATAAAGTTTCTGTTTGATTCTAAATGTTCGTGGATAGTTTTCCATTTAAAAGTGAAAAGTCTTGTCAGGCTGTACAATTTCATTGTCAGAATTATAGACTGGTCTTTCCAATTTCCAACACACTCTTATCTTTGGTTTTATTGCACCAAGATTGGAAAGGATTAAATTGGTTTTATAGCACCAAGATTGGAAAGGATTAAATTGGTTGTATAGCACCAAGATTGGGAATAATTAAATGGAAGTCACATTAGGTAACCTCTTTAGTACTAGATAAATCTATGGTCTGACAAATTTCAACAGTTTTGATCATTTGCCATGAAACTTGGTAAATATTATGGTCATCACCTGAAGATGCACTTATCGACAAATTACTTTGCTTCTGGAATTTTTCGCTCACCTGGCAGGAAGGCCCAGTGAGCTTATGGCATGGCCCTGTGTCCATCATTCATCCATCATCTGTACTTCAATATTTGCTTGTTACCACTCTTGAGGCCATGTTTTTGATCCAGCTGGGTAAATAGGATTTTATCATCAGAATCCCAGACAAGTTTTAATATGAGCAAGATCTATGCATCTTAATGAGGTGATCTTCCATACGATTAGCTGAGCTTATTAGCATTCTGAAGGCCATATTTCCAATCTGATTTTGATCAAACTTGGAATATAAGCTTTTACTATCAAGATCTCAGACATATTCAGTATTAAGGGTGAGATACACTCATATTAATGTGTTGATCTTGTATCTGATTGGCTGAGCTTGTTACCATTCTAGAAAATATATTTCTGATCCAAGTTTGATCACGCTTGGAATCTATGGTTGTATCATGAAGATCTCAGATGAGTTTCATACTGAGTGAGATCCAAGCATATTGATGAGGTGATTTTGCATGTGATTACCTGTGTTCACTTTTTCACCTGCCCATAAGTGAGCTTATGGTAATGTGTCTGCCATTTGTTATCCATCAGTTGTCTGACCATCAACATTTGGGGCCCCGGGTTAACGTCTCACCTCTGTCCATGTGAGTCTCAGCTTGACTAACATTGATATGTGAGAAAGTTTGCTAGTAGCTTCTTATGTGTCAGTGGTTCTTCTCTGGTTTTTCCTCCATCAAATATACTGGCTGCCATGTGTAGCTTATCATGTGCTCAAAAATGGCGTTAAATCCCACAAAAACAAAAATACAAACCATCAACAATTGCTTATTACCACTATTGTGGTCATGTGTTTTAATTGGATTAGATTAAATTGGAATATAGATTTGTATTCTCAATATCTCAGATGAGTGAGATAATGCAAATTAATAATAATGACTTGATCTTGCTTCTCATTGATTGAGCTTGTTACCACACTGGAGGCCATATTTCCATTAAGATTTGTGATCAGTCTTGGAATAGAGTCTTACATCATCAAGATCACAGAGCGCTATGATAATGAGCAAGATCCATGAGTGAGATGGATGCATATGAATTAGGTGATCTTGCATCTGATTAGTTGAACTTGTTACCTTCTGGATGCCATATATCCAATTCGATTTTGATCAAATTTGGAATATGGGTTTATATCATCATGATCTCAAACAAGTTTGATAATGAGCAAGATCTATGCACATTAATGAGGATATCTTGCATTTCATTGACTGAGCTTGTTATCACTCTGGAGGCCATATTTCTGAATTTATTTTGATCAAACTTTAAATATAAGCATATATCATCAAGATGTTGAACATTTTTTATAATGGGTGAGATATGCATATTAATGAGGTGACCTTGTATCTGATTTGGCATAGTTTGTTTCCATTCTGGAAGCCATATCTTTTATCTGATCTTGATCAAACTTTTAATATAGTCTTGTATGATCAGGATCACACATGAACTCAGTAATGTGCAGGATACAGTGAAATAGGCAAAAGTAAACGCAACATGATATAAAATTTGGAAGATAGTTTACATAGGTTGTATTTTTCCAATACTACATAATCCTGCTTGGTGAAATGGTCAAATGATAAGTTATGTATAGAGTTGAATGATATCAGTCCCACTTGGGCCTCTTATTACCGCTATAGAAGCCAAATTTTGTATCCTGATTTGATCAGACTTGGAATATATCCTTATATCAGCAACATCTCAGACAAGTTTGATAAGAAGCAAGATCCACACATAATAATGAGGTAATATTTCATCTCAATGTCTGAGCATGTTACCAGTCTGGAGGCAGTATTTTTAATCTGAATTTGACAAGACTTGGAATATAAAGTTATATCTTGAAGATCTAGGCCTGTTTCATAATGAGCAAGATTCATGCATATTAATGGGTAGTTGATTTTGCATTTGATTGGCTAACATTGTTACCACTCTGGAGGCTATATTTCTAATCCAATTTTGATCAAACATAAAATATGGGCTTATATGATCAAGATATTGTTACGACTCTATGGTCTAAGAAAAATGTAACAGAAAGAAAGCGAAACCAACAAATGTAGGAAAAATCAACAAACAATTTATTTCTAAATAATTAATCTGAAAATTCAAAAGACACTTACAGTAACATTAATTAAAATCCAAATAATCCAATAATCCTAAGTGTCTTAATCAGAAGTACTAGATATAGAATGTTCTGAATGAATGAATCTTCCGAATGAATAAATGTTCCGAATGAATGAATCTTCCTAATGAACGAATGTTCCGAATGAATGAGTGTTCCAAATGAATGGGAAGTCTGGAATGTCCTGATGTACCAACAATAGTGTAATCCAGATCATCTTTGAGAATGTTCACAGGTATCCAAAAGTCATATATTTAAATCCAAAGGTTAATGAGCACTTTAGGCAACTCCAATGAATGTTCCAATAAATAATTCCTTTCGAATTATGTATACAGCAATACAGCGTTACGGCATTACAGGATTACGGAACTACAGGATTGAGGAACTACAGCACAACTATGATTTAAAACAATCTGATAATTCTAAAAACTGATAATAAAAACAGATTTTTTTAAAAAAACATAATTTAAAATTTGAATGGTTATAATACGTATAGCAAGGTTTTATATACTCTTTGCAAATGGCCTATTTCACAACAGGACCCAGAATGCAATAATAAATGCGTCTTGCGAATGGAAATTTCCTCAAGAAATTGATAAACAACTCAGACCTTGAACTCAGATGTAGTCAATATCTAGTTGATAACTTTGATCATACTTAAAATCCGACTTACTATTTGAGACAATTTTAAAGTACAGTCATGGACCAAAAGTTTAGGCACTCATTCTTATAGATTCCATATACATGTACATAACAATCTCAAATAAGTTTTGTAATTAACGGGACCCACACCTATTAATGGGTTGATTCTACATCTCATTGCGTCAACTTGTTGCTGGAGCCCCAGTGGGCCAAGTGGTCTAAGGTGCTTGCCTTTACAGATCACTCACACATGTCCGATTGAGTTCAAGTCTCAGGCTCGGCCAACATGGTATGTGAGAAAGCTTGCCTGTGGCTTTCCCTGGGATGATGGTTCTTCTCTGGGTTTCACGGATTCTTCCTACACTAAATATACTGGCTGCCATGTATAGCCTGTCATGTGCTAATAAATGGTGTTCAACCCAGAAAAACAAACACAAATAATTTGTTGCCACTCTAGAGACTGTATTTCTGATTCAGTTTTCAGCAAACTTGGTAAACCAATTTAAATCATCAAGATCTTAGATGGTTATAATTATGAGCTGATATTGGATCTGATTGGCTGAGCTTTTTAGCAATTTGGTGATTACTTCTGATCAGATTTTTATAAAACATAGTAAGAAGGCTGATATTATCAAGATATCCAATGAACCTTTTTATGAGCAACATCTGCACATAGTAATTCAATTCAGTGCAGCTAGAACTAGTTTTTTTATTCATATGCTGTGTAATAATGTTTGTTTTTTTATTCATATGCTGTGTAATAATGTTTTTTCCTCTGTTAAATAACTTTCTTCTCTTGCTAAGGAAAGGAAGGGAAGTAATCCATGATGTTGACTATTAAGAATATCAGCTTTGGTTTTACACAGAGTTCATCCCCTTGTAAAAATGCAAACCAGATATAAAAAATGGGAATATAAGAATGAATACATTTCAGTAGAATAATTTATAAAAGATAGCAAAATTTACCGTTTATGTTCTGCTCTGTTTTGTGTATATTTGCACATAAAATATCAGTAGTTACATAATGCTCCTTCCAAATTCAAGGTAAAACAGCAGATAAAAAGAAAATGAAAAAAAAAATATTTGTCCATTCCTGGATTTGAACCCAGTTTGCTTGGATGCAAGGCAGCCATTTTAATCTTTACACCACGCAAGCGTCTTACATAAAGTTCGGAATTTCTTAGTTATAACGTTATCAATGTTTATTGAAGGCCAGTGCAGTTAAATATCACAATTATTTTACTCGGAAAATCCAGTAATTCACTGCCTAGCATAAAGGAAAGCAAAATAATTAGGACTTAAAATTATAATATGATGGATTGTGAGTGGACAAAGATAGTAAGTGATGAAGTTAAACTGAGGTATACCTTTTATGAAAGTGTGGTAACTCAGTGGTTAACATGCTGGACTCCTATGGAGGAGTACTGGGTTTGATATCCATACTCAGCTGGATGAGCTGCCATGTTGTGTCCATAGGCAAAACATTTTTCTCTCATTGCCCAACAACGCTAACCTGAAACTTTGCTCTTGTCCTGAAATAATTCAAAATTTATTTACCAAAAGTAAAGAAAATAATGGACTTAAGCAGGAATTATAAACGGTGAATTATAATTTCAATTTGTGAGAAAGCCATGTGACTCTTTAGACCACAGATTAAGTCTTCATTTGAAGACTTAACATTTAAAGATCTTGGATGGCATTTGATTATGAGCAATCAACAAGGCACATTATTATCTTTTGAATTTATTTTATCAGACTATAGTAAAATAGCTAAAATTGATATGATATAATGATTGGGAGGTAATTTACATGGTTGTATTCCTACAATTTTACAGAATTCTGCTTAGTGAAATGGTCTACTGTTAAGTTATGTAAGAGAGATGAATGATAGTGGGCTCACTAGGGCCTCTTGTCTTAAAATGCAATCATCATTTTGCTTATTCTGCATTTCATATGCATTCATTCCATATTCTGTTTGCATTAATTCTTTACTTGCTCTACATTCTACTGTTGTTTCAATGGTAAAATTATTCATTTCAGCATTGCAGTGAAGCAAACCAACCTCTTGATGTAACAAACCATTGACATGATGCTTTCATATCATTCATAAATTTTACCTCTTATGATTTTATGATTTACCTCTGCAGTCTGGCAGTACAGTAAAACCTGTCTTGAAAGACCGCCCCTTCTGCTAACAAAAAGCGGTCTCTCAAGACAGGTGGTCTCTCATAACAGCATATTTTGCCAAGAAATCGTGGTCGCTGGTCGCGTTCTGCAGGTGGTCACTCACGACAGTGTGGTTATATAATAAAATCGATCCATGCATTACGATTGTGGTCGCTCATGACAGGTGGTCGCTCATAGCAGAGGTCACTCATGACAGGTTTTACTGTACCACACACAATGTAGATACACTCAGTTTTAAAGTGTTTGAACTAAATATTTCCATATGCATAAGTTTTTCAGAACATCATGTACATTTCAATATTTATGAAGTTAATATCTATCAAATAATCAAGAGTGAAAATCTTCATGGTCTTTCCCTTCAAAAAGACCTAGGTCAGGCTGGATTTTAATTGGTTTGGTTTTGTGAGTTTAATGCCATTTTTCAGCACATGGTAGACTGTACAAGGCAGACAGTATATTTGGAGGATGAAGAACTCATGAAAACCCAGGGATGAACCACTGACCTGCGGGAAGCTACTGGCGAGCTTTCTCACATACCCATGTTGGCCGAGCCAAGACTTGAACCAACTCGGACAGAGGTGAGATGTCAGTGATCTGTAAAGACGAGTACCTTAGACCATTCAGACACTCCAGGGCCTCTTGATTTTAATTGTTTTCCAACCGTATTTTACTGAGTTATGGCCCCTGTTGACTTCGAATTTTTCACTTCAATTGCATCATATTGGTAGGGGCATCTGTGTCATGTGGACACATTTCTAATCCAGTAGATTGTTGTTACCCAGGTATTATTTAGCCATGTCAGACTAAGCAAAGTGCCAATGGCATAGACCCAGATGATCCAGCACATAACTGTGTTGGCAGATCAGGATCTATGCTTTCTTGGCTAAATTTCCTAATGTGAACAGATGATGTATATTATTAAGTTGGAGCATGATCTATGCTATTTGCATAAAATCATAAGGAAAACAAAAATCATAGACCCTGATTAGAAGGTGCATAATTCACAGATATGTGTTGACATTGTTCAGATTTGAGTGCATGTTATCAGTGGTTAAATACAATAAAATATATAAAATATAATTATTTTGTTCTTTTTTAGGTTTTTGCAGCAATCAAGGCCAGATCTGATTGTGGTATTAGAATGGGACTGTCTCAAGATTTGCCAGTTAAACTGGTAGACCAGACATTGCTGGTCTGTATCAGAATATGAAACATGATGTAAATAGCTGTATTATTGGATGACAATCTATTAGGTGCGTAGGTCCATCACGACAGTAATAGGGGCATGTATCATTACCCTTGTCCATCCATCCGGTTATTACACCTTGGTTTGGTTTTGCATTTTAGGTCCGTTTTCAAGCACTATGATGGGGCATCTGTGTTCCACAAGCACACTGAAAGAATAATAAGACATAGCACCCTTATGGAAAAACCCTTTACATGGTAACTTAATATTGATTACTTATAAAGGGCTTATAAGTGACTATTCTCTTTACTTGTACATATTTCGACTATATGTTTTAATGATTGTTTAGTTTTAGCTCACCTGACCAAAAACCTTTTGTCCTGCATCCATTGTCTGTCGTCCATTATCCCAACGATCATCTACATAAACACTCTAGAGACCTCATTTCTGTTCAGATTTCAATCAGAGTTTGTATGTAAGCTTATATCATCAAGCCTTTGCTTGGATTTTATTATGAGCGATATTCAAGCTTAATAATGAGGTGATCTTGCATCTGATTGGCTTAGCTTGTGAACATTCTAGAGGCCATATTTGACATCAGATTTTAGTCAGATTTGGTATTTAAGGATATATCATCAAGACCTTGGATAAGTTCAATTATGAACAACATCCACACTTATTAATGAGGCGATCTTGCATCTGATTGGCTTAGCTTGTGAACATTCTAGAGGCCATATTTGACATCAGATTTTAGTCAGATTTGGTATTTAAGGATATATCATCAAGACCTTGGATAAGTTCAATTATGAACAACATCCACACTTATTAATGAGGCGATCTTGCATCTAATTGGCTTAGCTTGTGAACATTCTAGAGGTCATATTTGACATCAGATTTTGGTCGGATGTGGTATTGAAGGATATATCATCAAGTCCTCAGATGAGTTTCATTATGAACAACATCCATGCATATTAATAATGTAATCTTGCATCGGATTGACTGAGCTTATGAATACTCTAAAGGTCATATTTCTGATACGATTTGTATCATATTTTGTATTTAAGTTTATATCATCATTTAGAACTCGGTTGCATTTGGTTATGAGCAACATCCATAAATATTAATGATGTAATCTTGCATCAGATTTGTTGAGCTTATGAACAATGTAGAGGTCATATTTCTGATTGAATTTTGATCAGATTTGGTATGTAAACTTATGTGACCAAGAACTCTGGTGAGCTCAGTTATAAGTGGCATCCATGCATATTTAATATTTAATAAAGTGGTCTTGCATCTGATTGACTGAGCTTATGAACACTGTACATGTCATATTTTTAAACTGATTTGTATCAGATTTGGTATGTAAGTTTATATCATGAAGATCTCTGATGAGTTTGATTATGAGTGATAACCACACATATTAATGAGGTAATATGTATCTAATATGCTGAGCTTGTGAAGATGCTATATTTAAAATAATATTTTGATCAGACCTGGAATGTGACCTTGTATCACCAAGATCTTAGACGAGTTTGAGTCTAAATAATATCAAAGCATATTAATTTGGTGGTCTTGCATCTTATTGGCTGAGTTTTTGAACACTGAGTATACTATATTTCTTGACAGATTTTGACCAAACATGCTATCTGTGCTTGTATCATACAGATCTCAAATGAATTGGATTATGAGTGAGATCTATGCACATTACTGAGGAATCAGGCTTATCAGATGGTAGGAATCAAACTTGCAAACTTCTGGTCTTGAGTGCAACACCTTAACAACTAATCATTGCAGCTATCTTGGGGATGGTCTAAATGGTTTCCAAGTCCTGACTCTAGACGTGGGTCACCAAGGAGATAAGGACTGACCCAGGAATCAATGCTAACTGCATAGATTAAATCCTGTTATAATGCTGAGTAAGTGTGTGTACTTAAAGGGCAGGGCTATGAATCAGGGTCTAGTCCCCATGAGCAGTTAGAGATCCAAGGGACAATGCTGGTTGTTTAAATGACTTGTCCTTTTTTATGGTCTAGGAAAGTAGATAAATGAGACCAACATTAATAGACAATGTAGAAACTCCAAGTTTATTTTTCTTCCACTTTGCAATTTCAATACATGTGAGTATTTGCATTCACAAGCTGACATATGTCAACTAAAGAGGTGAATGATAACAGCCCCACTGGGCCTCTTGTTTTACCTTTATCTTTGATTTTATATTCATTTTACATACTAGTAACATCTTAACCGTTTATGTTCTGTCGTGTAGTGCTATGTGTTTACTTTTGTTTACTTTATCTGCCTGAAGGTTTTATGTTTTTGTGTTTTGTAATTCTTTATCTTTACATTTCAACAATTTAAGTTTTATTTGGCACAATATAGCCAGTATTTTGCTAACATTACACTAAACTCTGTACATGTATATATATATATATATACACACACACACACACACACACATATATATATATATATATATATATATATGTATATTTATATATATATATATATATATATATATATATATATATATATATATATATATATATATATATATATTTTGTTTGTTTTTGTTTGTTTGTTTTTCCAAAAGAGTGGTCATATACATATGTGTTCTGCTTAGGTAAGTAAGCTACACCTTTGTGTAAACAATAATTTTCTCTAACTGTTTTGCTACTCCTACAGCTTTCTTTATCTACACCTTATCTTTCCCACTTCATCTCAACTGAGGTAGCAATTGCAACTTCATTGCTCCATCACATCCATTTTAAATGGTTCCACCACAAGACACTTCTAAAAGTAATGTTACTGCCGCGCTTGACCTTCTGTGTGTCATTATATACGACTAATGTAGGCAACCTGTTTGGTGTGGGTTGTATCCCTTGTCAGTGGTGTATAAGCTCCTGGTAGTTGAATGGAGGAGAGGTCAGTTTTTCTACTCTAGTGCAACATACTAGTTCAACCTCAACTGAAGGCTTGAAGTGTGGGGAGAAGGGCCTGCTATTAATAATTGGCTAGTCATACCAAACATTCAGTTTACATGTTTCCTGACTTTTAATGTCACCAGCAGTATACAATCAACCTTTTTTCTGGAGAAAACTCTTGTTTCAATAATAGATTTTGCTCCCTTAGTCTGGCTGATTACAAATCTAATACAATACATTCTGCAACACACTTGCTCACTACTTTGTGTGGAGGTCAGGTTCCATATTCTCATTGCTGTGTGTGTGGAGGCCAGGTTCCATATTCTCACTGATGTGTGTGTGGAGATCAAGTTCCATATTCTCACCTCTGTGTGTGGAGGTCGGGTTCTGTATTCTCACCACTGTGTGTGTGTGGGTCAGGTTCCATATTCTCACCACTGTGTATGTAGGTCGGGTTCCATATTCTCACCACTGTGTGTGTAGGTCAGGTTCCATATTCTCACCACTGTCGGTGTGGAGGTCAGGTTCCATATTCTCACCACTGTGTGTGGAAGTCAGGTTATGTATTCTCACCACTGTGTGTGTGGAGGTCAATGTTGAGAATGAACAAATCCCAAAATCAGATTTAATACTGTAAAATCAGAAATATTCATAGAGGATTTTCTTTAATTATCTTCATGGATAACAAATATCCATGAAATTAAATCCATCAAGAAAGATAGTATTGCTAAGCAACAGTATGTTAAACAATGTGACTCCACGAAATTGTATCCCTATGAAATAGTTTATTTAAAGCTAAACCATGAAAATGTATCCCATTAAATTGTTCATTTACTTCAAAAGCGCGAAAATGTATCGTCATGAAATTGTCCGTTTTCCCAAACGATGAAATTGTATTCCCATGAAATTTACCATTTACTCTTAAACCATGAAATCTTAACTCTTAAACCATGAAATCTTATCCCAATGAAATCATTCTTTTACTTCTAAACCAAGAAATGTTATCAGATTGAATATATATGACTTTACAACTTTTTATCGTTATCTAAATTATATGGAAATGGAAACTGCATGCTAGTAGAGGAAATTCCTGAAAGTTGTATGATCTTAGTTATTATTCAGTTACAGAATGTCAACATTTCCTAGCTGGGAACATGAGTTTATGGCTTAACAAATTTTGAGTATAAGAGGTCAGGCTCCAGTTTTACCAAACATCTCAAAATTTCTTTCTCAAATTGAGATCTTTGAATATCTTTCCTATGTCTTGGTTAAGGAACTCCTCTTTTTTTAAGAATAAAAGGATTTCCAGGTGTTCAGTTTTAAAACTAAAGTGTGATTTTGCACCCTTTTCAGTCTCTACCTCTTATAAAAATCCTGAAATTGTCTGAAGTATCATAAGCAAGATAAATGTAAAATCTCAATCCAATAAATTTTGAGAGATTGTCTCTTAATAAAACTGGATCCTTGCCAGAAGTCTCACAAATGTGAGTTGAGCATGGGCTTCACATGCAGGAAATGGACTCCTTGGTTTACAAAACTGAGCAAAAACTGTTATATATACTAAATTTTTCATACAATAAGTGGTAATATGTAGGCTCATAGATTTTCACAAAATTAATAAATTCAGTATTTCTATGACAAACGTTTTGCAGTTTGCTCATTTATTGGTTAATATGTATGTATGTATGTATGTATGTATGTGTATATATATATATATATATATATATATATATATATATATATATATATATATAGATTGTGTAACGATGTTGCCAATTGTTTGAAAAAAAAATCAACAAGTACAGTTGTTCTACTAAATTTACTAAAAAGTTTTTATCTGTCAAGATTTGCTATTTACTATTTACAGGTATTAAATTAAAATTAGATTTCCTATAATAAATCCATGGAAATAAATGTGTCAATTGATGTATTCAAACTTCATGCATACAGGTCAAAGGTCAACATCACAGCAAGTCAGATAAAAAAGTTTTCCATGATAACTTTAGTTGTAGACTATTTTCCTTGAAAAAATATATAATTGTACATGTGACTGTTTGTCTTTATATTGTGGTTTCACTGGCTATATATATATATATATATATATATATATATATATATATATAGAGAGAGAGAGAGAGAGAGAGAGAGAGAGAGAGAGAGAGAGAGAGAACTTTAGTTGTAGACTGGTTTCATTGACAAAAGTTTATGGATGGCTTTTACTTTAGATTAGAAAGAAGCCTATTAATTTGGGGGTCAATTTATCAGAGGTCAAGTTCAAAATAACTCATAGAGGAAAATGGATGCCACATATGAGGGGAAAAGTGTCTTTAATTAAAAACAACATCATGATACAAAACTTTGAAGATGGCTTGCTATTATAGGAAGGATATATTCTATAGATGTTGGACTAGAAATATCACCAGAGCCTGAATTATTAAATGTTTTTTTTTCTTCACATTATAATTTGTGTACTACACCATCTTGTTCCCCACCAAACCTGTTAATGTACATATACAGATAGTATATAATATAGTATTTACAGTATCCTTCTTGCAAGTAGTTATTGACTGATTGCTTGTGAAATGTTGGAGTACATAAATTTGTTCAAAATGGATATTTTTACTTAGCTAAGGGTCCAAACAATCCAGAATTTATTGAGATCACATTGGTTTTTACCAACATAAAACCTGCACAGTCAATTTAATAAATGGCAGGTTGTAAATTGCTAAAGATTTCCCAAGGTCTTGTATACTTTTCATTGACTTTATCATTTTCATTCACAAGACTGTTATTGCCATTATGAGGGACTCTTTTTCATTGATATCAAGGAATAGGTGTCTGCTATTCAAAAGACAAGAAGATTTACAATAAATATAGCACTTATTAATTGTTAACTGTAGTAAAACGTTTGTTCTCACTTTTTCTTACAGGGTGCAGCAAACATGGTTTTAGAGACAACAAAAAAAACAACAACAACATCCAGACAAGCTGATGGATGAGGCTTTTGCTCTCCAGGATGCAGCGCTATCACTGTCATGCATGTTCTGGAGAAGGAGGGTTTCCCAGGAGCATTGATTGATGCAGTGGAGGCAGACACTTGAAAAGCAAGAGAACTGGGATCAAAGAATTACATTTGGCTGGGAATGTGGAGGGAAAAAAAAAATACCAAAAGTGAATCATTTTTGCATCTTAGTACCTATGACCATCTGTTATGTATGAAAAATAGAACACTTACATACTTGTGAATGAACCAAATGTATATTGCATACATAACTATTCTGTTATGTATTAAAAATATAACACTTACATACTTGTGAATGGTCCAAATGTATATTGCATACTTAACTATTCTGTTCATGTGAAGATAAAATAGAACAAGAATGAAAGATACTTCTTATTAAAGGGACACTTTTTGTATGCAAAAATGATCTGTCATATCCATAGAGAAATGGAACTATGCTACCTGCTGTCTTGTAACTTTTGCATGAATGCTCATTATGCATATCTGGAAAAATTTTGAGTGGTTTCTTTTTTTATCCTACATTATCATTGTCAGGGACGTCTACCTTACAGTCTACATCAGACACTTCAAGCGCCAGTATTTTACATATCAAGGGAGACAACTGCACATATTTAGCGACATTATTTGGTATTTTACTTCTGACAACAACAAAATTTGCAGAGTTGCAGTTCTTCATTAGAATACCCCTGATTACTGGACTTCAAATCAATAGTCTTGAGTAAGAACATTAGTTCAAAAGGAAATCAGTCTATTAAAATTCATAGCTCTGCTAGCATAATATCTAAAGAAAAATATAGCATGTTTCATGTTAGTTATTTTTATGTAGTAAGTAATATGATTGTAAAATATCTATTAAACTGAATTCTCATCTATTGTTTTATACATGTGTATGGGTATGTATATGCTTTTGTGTGTATATATTGGTGTATGGTGTATTCTGTTTATATGTATATATTGGTATATGGTGTATTCTGTGTATGTGTGTATATTTCTGTATGGTGCTTTCTGTTTTGTGGGAGGTTTTTCTTGTTCTTTTCACAACTCAGATGGTGGCATGCCTACTTTTTGAGTGCAACAAGTTCATGTTTGTTTTCAGATTATCTTGTATATTATACCACACAGTTTGCTTTTTCACGACACGATGGTGTAAGACGTTTTTTTCTTCTTTTTTTTTCTTCAGATTATCTCATGTAGCTTCAGAGTTTTCAACTGGGGAACAGTTATATTCCATTATGTACCAATTACATATACTACAATATTTAAGGATGTATTAACTGTCAAATTCAATTATATGTTTCAGAGTTTGCAACTGAGGGACAGTTGTATTGCATTATGTACCAATTACATATACTACAATATTTAAGGATGTGTTAACTGTCAAATTCAATTATATGCTTTAGAGTTTGCAGCTGAGGAACAGTTGTATTCCATTATGTACCAATTACATATACTACAATATTTAAGAATGTGTTAACTGTCAAATTAAATTATATGCTTTAGAACTTTACATGTGTGTTTGAATTATGTTGTTTAAAACTGCACTCAATGAAACTGCACAAGAATCTTTTTGGACAAGTACTGTCCTTGACTGTCTTGCACTTTGTGTAAGACTGAACCCTATTGCTGTTGGAATCAAGTGGTCAAAGGCCAAGGTCACTGTTTCTGAAAGAAGAAGAATGTTGTTTTCACAATGACATTAGTTCTACATGACATACCTGGACCAACCTTTTTGGATTGCTTGCACTCGGGGTCAGGAAGAAGGCTGTTGATTTGGGGTTCAAAGGTCAAAGATCAATGTCACTGATTGAAACAAGAAGAATGGCTTCTGTAAAAGAACATTAGTTTTACATGACAGACTTGACCCAAAATTTGTGGATGGCTTGCACTTAGGGTAAGGAAGAAACTTGTTGAATTTGGGGTCAAAAGCTGAGAAGTCAAGGTCAATCTCACTGAAAGATGAACAATTATTTCTGTGCAAACATTTTAGTTATCAAGATAAAAGTATAAAGTGCTTTTCATGGTACTCTTGTTTGTATCTTAAAAATTATATTTTTAATTTTTTGTTTCTAAATACAGGTTTTCATTGTAGATGGATCTGATCTACAAATTTATAATATATTTAAATCCTTGCCAGTGTACTTTTGTGCAATATTTTGATTAGACTATTTATTTTTCAAATCAGTTATGAATTGAGTTGATTATATTTCTACATGTAAATGTATCATCCAATTCTTTTATATCCATTCTGTTTGTCACATGTAGTTAACACAATAATATTTTTATACAATTTTTAAGACATTTCTTTTATATATTCTTTACATTCACATTGATTGTTAACTACTTGGAAATACATCAGTTATATAAACCTGTCCATTGGCATTGTGCAGGTTATTTAAGCTATTGAAACATAGTTTTTTTTATTTATAAATTTTGTGTCACGTGTAGAATGAAATTTATTCTTTTCTTTCATGTATTTTACAGATAATTAAACATTACCTATTTTGCTACTTATATGAAAAAAAGTGATTTATACAAAAAAGTTGTACTCATTTTTTAATCTAATTGACTTATTTGACTCCTTGGCAGTAGGTTGCATCTGTCAATCAACGACTGATTGACATAGATTCCAACTGAACAGCAATCAATTTAATCTTATGATGGTGGATGGACAAAAGCTAGACTAACCAAATAGGGCACTTAGACAGAATTAACTATACATGTACAATCTGAAAGCTTTATAACGTACCTAGCTACAACATACGAAAAGAAATGAACTTTGGTATATTAAAGGACTCAAAAGACAGCAGAATTGTATACAAACTATGACATTTAGGAGGAAATCAGTTTTATGCGATGCATTAAAAATGGTCTGGTTGTCTGTACAAAGTGAGGACATTATTCTTCAGTTTTAGTGCTACATGTGCAAGTATGTTAAAATGAATGCCCGGAAATTATGGGAACCTTGTTAAAAACTGTGACATTGTGAGTTGCAAATCAATTAACCATGTATAGTAGTTAGAATTCAGTTATTCAAATACTCGGGTTGTTATCATGTATTTATAAATAGCTGTACCAGTCTGTACTGAATATTGATAGAATATTTAAATTCTGACATTTTTACAATGACTGTTTGAGAATAGGATTTTAGATGCGACAATTGTGTTTAAATCAGCCAATAAACATCACTGCATATATGCAGGAAATAGCCAGTTTATGAATACATGGAAGTAAAATATACTATGCTATTACACTGATGACAAACATCAAACATGTCTGTATTTATTGCAGGATTTTTAAGAGACAATGACTTTTGAAATTCGGTTGTTGTGATAATTGATTTTTTATTCATTGGTGATTTGAAGTTTTGGGGACATTGTGGAAGTTAATTTAAAAGAACAATCCAGATAATTTGCATTGACTTAATCTGCATTTAACTGTTATAATTATAATAGAATTATTGATGCAATACATGTAGAATACATTGCTTTTATCAGATGTTTCATTTTTGTAACAAAAATTCATTTACCAGTAATAGAAAAATAAAAGAATGGAGATGGGACTTAGGTCTTATATTTTCTACTATCAAAATCATTATTGAGAAATCAGAAAAAGTTACAAAAATATTGTGGAAAGGTATTTTTAAAAATACATTTATAGTGGAAAGGTATTTTTAAAAAATACATTTATAGTGGAAAGGTATTTTTAAAAATACAAAGAAATGTTTGCATCTTTGTATATTTTCTTATTTAAAAAATGATATTATGCCAGTAAAAAAGAAGAAAAACTGTAAAATGGATGTATGGTGACTCCCACTACATGAGTGGACCTGTCTTTATTGAGTCAAGTTGATACTCAGTTTGATCATTTATGTGAATAACACTGTCTACATGTCCTTATCAGCTTATCATTGACAGCCCAATGGTTTGTTACCATTCAAGTAGTCCCACTTCTTGTTTGTTTTTAGCCAAATTTGCTGGGAACCTTTATGATAAAAGGTTCAGGTCATTGAGACCCATTGGTCAATAATCTCCAGACTCATCCATCCCCTACTAGTGCCTACATTGAGGACTATTAAACATAGGGTAGGTGTACAGTATGTCTACATTTGAGGACTATTAAACATGGGGTGGGTGTACAATATGTGTCTACATTTGAGGACTATTAAACATGGGGCGAGTGTATAAGATTTGCATACACTGAGGACTATTAAATATGGGGTGGGTGTATAATATGTGTCTACATTGAGGACAATTAAACGTGGGGTGGGTGTATAATCTGTGCCTACATTGAGGACTATTAGACATTATTTCTGTGCAAACATTTCAGTTATTGACATAAAAGTATACAGTGCTTTTTATGGTACTCTTGTTTGTATTTTCCAAATTTTATTTTTAATTTTTTGGTTTTTGTTTCTAAATGCATGTTTTCATTGTAGATGGATCTGATCTACAAATTTGTAATATATTTAAATCCTTGCCAGTGTACTTTTGTGCAATATATTGATTAGACTATTGATCAGCCAATAAACATTGCTGCATATATGCAGGAAATAGACAGTTTATGAATACATGGAAGTACAATGTACATACATGTGATTCTACCGGCGGTAGGACAAAAGTACCATTTTAAAGGCCATCTACCACACATACCGTATTATAGTTGACATCTACCACTTTTGTTGTATCCTCACATTACAGAAACCAGCTGGAACCAATCTAATGGTGACAGGAAAAGTTATACCGGTGCAATGATGTGTGACCATGTAGTCAGCTTAAGAAGGCTAACGTGTACACAACAAGCTGTTAATTATTACCTTATTGTTGTAATCTGAGGAGTTTAAGGTGAAATGCAGAATGTTTTATGAGTTGTTATAAGTAATAAGGGGATCCAAGTTGGTCCATGATGGCGTTTGAGTCTTAGAATACAAATTGGACAACTTTTAGAGGAGGTGAGACATAAAGGAGAGACCGACCCAAATATTATTTTGGTAGAAACACTGGAGTTAGTATTTTGAGTTTTTGTATTGTTTTATTGTTATTGCTTTGTTCAAGGTGTTTCTAGAGGAATTTTAAGGGCAGCTCATATTTTTTTGTTCAGTTCATGTCAAAATGCCGAAACATGCGCTTTATCCCAATGCTAAAATACCACCGGCTAAGAAATATGAGACTCAGAAATACATCTGAAGTCCAACTCCGGAACTTCCTCCTCTGGTTGAACTTAGTTTTGGAGGAGTATTGGAGAGCAGTCAGCAGCCTTAAACACCCAGAAACAGGAAAACTGAAGTTTGAATTTCTTTGCAGGCTGAGCGTGGTTGTTTATCATTGACACTTCTGATGCTGATACAGAGAGAACATTCTCTATTCTTTGCAAAATACAAAGTGATTCAAGGGGAAATCTGGACCAGAAAACTATAGAGAGCCTGTTAAGTGTGAAATGTAATAATTCCAATGAATGTCATCAGTGGTCACAAGTCAGTGATCTTGTGAAGGAAACCAGAACTGCTTGTAAATTTTATAAAAAATCCTTGCAGTGAATTATGAGATATACAACTATTCCTTTTTTATTTAACTGACAATACTCTGGCTGGTATTCATTCATTATTATTGTAATATTTTCCATTAGAATCTGATTCATGTTAAAAACTTGCTGTTTTATTATAGTATGAAGAGAATACATATTATGTCAAAAAATCCACTTGTTTCTTTCCAATCCCCATAAAACATGTAAAATTTATGTCGATGAAAAATCTACTGATTTAAAAGCCAATCTACTGATCAAAATGTGTAAATCTACTGGTTTGATGTCCTGGTTCTGTCACATGTATGAATATACTGTGCTATTACACTGGTGACAAACATTAAACATGTCTGTATTTATTGCAGGTTTTTTAGGAGACAATGACGTTTTAAATTCGGTTCTGATAATTGATTTGTTATTCATTGGTGATTTGAAGTTTTGGGGACTTTGTGTAAGTTAATTGAAGAAAACAATCCAGATAATTTGCATAGCCTTAATCTGCATTTAACTGTAATAATGATAATAATAATAATAATGTAATAATGATACACAACTCACTACGATATTCATTGTCGCCAGTAGCACGTGGTTGCATAGTTGTTATTTTCATGCTACAAGTACATGTACATGTACTTAAACTGGCCTAGATTTTGGTCAGCCAGAAGCAATACATGTTCCCATCTTACTGAATCTACCAAGGGAATGGGGCTATTCGCAGGGAAATGAAAACCTGTCAACAAGTTGGTTTAAACAGTACATGTATTTATTTACGGAAGTCATCGTAAAAAGTACATAAAATTGAACAAGAGATATGCGGCTGATATGATTAATTTACCTTCAACGTAGCCTTTCTTCATAGACTCAGCAGCTTTCATCCATCCTGACAGGGTGTTATGTATAAGTGAAAAGTTTTAACAGACATCTTTGCGAGATGCCCCACCTTCATCTTCCTTAATAGCCAGATATTTAGCTTCCAGAGACTGTACATTTAATTTGCGTTTAACCTGCCGTTGGTAGCTATCGTAAACATAAATAAAGTTAAAAAGGAAACTTTCACAGCACAATAAACTTGTTTTAATCACCGATCACTTTGGAAAATGTAACAATCGATCAGATTCCATTGCTTTTATTGAAGTTTGGTGATGATTTTTTTTAATGAAGGGTGCATTGTAACCGGCTTTCTTTGATGAAGGGTACGTGTTATTTAAGTCGCCACGAGGGGCCAACTTTATAGGACCAAACTAAAGCCTGTTTTTTTAATCTGGCCATGACATTAAAGCCTGGTGGCAAGATCAACTAATTGTTGAACAAAGTACAGGTCGAAACTGGCCGCTTGTCGACATAAATGATCCAGATAAAAAATTAATGCTTGGCAGCAAGATCAATTAATTGTTGAACAAAGTATGGGTCGGATCTGCCAGCTTGTCGACATAAATGATTAGAAAACAAAGGATTTGTTCAAGCTGAGACCAAGGGCTTCTGTCGACATGTACGTTTAATTTTTATCTCGACGTCGACATAAGCATGACAAATTTGGTAGTAATAGTAGACCAAGGGACCAGGACTTTGCTTTTTTGTTGACATAGGCGGCATGTCGACATAAGTGATGTCGATATAAGTGGGTAGGACAGTAATACAATTATTAATGCAATACATGTAGAAAACATTGCTTTTATCAAATGTTTCATTTTTTTAACAAAAATTCATTTACCAGTTATAAAAAAATAAAAGAATGTACATGGGACTTAGGTATTATCTTTTCTGCTATCAAAATCATTAATGAGAGATCAGAAAAAGTGAAAAGGTATTGTAACACATTTAAAGTGGAAAGGTATTTTTAATAATGCAATGAAAATGTTGCAATCTCATACATTTTTGTACTGGTAATTATATTCCCACTACAACAAGTTGGGGTACATAGGATGTATATTTTGTACTGCTAATTATATTTCCACTACAATAAGCTGGGGTATATAAGAGTAACTTCTTCTGCATGAGTAGACTAGTCTTTTTTTAAGTAAAGTTGGTACTCTGTTTTATCATTTATTATCAAATCCACCTTGGCAGATGCTCCACATAGCGATCACTTTGGTGTCCATGTGAATGTCTGTCTGTCCATCCACACCCTAGATTAAGGGAAACGTTTTTCAGATACAGATCAACATAAACATGTAATATTTTTTAACTGGATAAAAGGCAGGCTCAGCAAATTAATGCTATTAACCTTCCCACTTGGCTTGTACTGGAGTAGCTTTAAAAAGTAATGACATATCAGTGTTTCTCACCTAATTGATATTACACATTTGTAACGCTATCAGTCAGTTGAACACAGTTAAAGTGTCTGTCCAGTATTGTGCTGATATGCCATTAAACCAAATAATACATGCATACTATAAAATCCCACATATGATATTATTTTGAGGCCCAAATATAAAACCTGGTATGCTCAGAAAACAAATTTCATTCCAATTTTCGGAATGCGAACTTGTTCTCATCCAGATTTTGCAAATAATGTAGAATTGTCATTTCTCAAATTATCATCTTGTTTATCAAATCCATCCAATATAATATTTTGTCCTTGTCACTACACAAATGTGCTCTAATCCTCTCATTTTCCTACTAAATTCAATGAAATCAGAGCCTCCTATCATTGCCATATGTTCCAGTTTACATACAGTTCAAAAGATGAAGACAAGTTAGCAGCTGCATTTTCAATATCATACATAACTGGAGAAAGCCTCCATTTTACCGTAGAAACTACAGCCATAACCACATCTTTGAACTACATCAAAACCTCACACAAAACAAATTTCATCTTATTTTAAATCCCCTTTCCGCACTGAAAGCCTTGCAAAACCTTTCATCTGACAACCTGGTAATATCCCAAATGTTAAAGAATATCATTTGCCCATCAACTCAAGGTAAATTTTGTATTAATGGCTACCTTGTCACATTGGTATTAAGGGTAATGAAATGGCAGGTAGAGCAGCCAAAACTGCGGTCCAGCCAGCTACAGCTGAATGTAGGATTCCAGATAAAGACTTCAAATATAATATAAATTGGCATGTTCTATATACTTGGTAAAACATGTGGAAAGAAAATCCCCCAAATAAGCTTCAAAATATTACACCAACATTACAGAGTGGCATCCCTTACATGGAACAGATCGTATAAATGTGGTGGTATTATCAATTGATGCCACTTGCATATAGGACACACATATTTGACCAATGCATGCCTCCTGAAGGGTGAACTTGCCCAGTGTGCATACCTAGCTAGTGTCCACTGGCATTGGAACATAGTCTTTTCAAGTGATTTGACTTCCACCATGTGAGATAGAAGTGTTTTAGTGTGAATGCATTTTGAGAAGATTTTTAATTTGCACCAGAAAAAATCTTGGACAGTATAAACGACTGCAGTTTATGCAACAAGTTTTGACCCTATATTTTTAGGTATTGTAATTTGTTTACCTTTATCTTTTAGATTTTCGGGTCATGACAGCAATTTCTCAAGTTGTTTTACACCTTTGTTAATTTTGTGGGCTTAGACTAAACTGAGAAAAATCTTGTAAGCACAATTAAGGCAAAACCATTGAGCAGATAAATAAAATGTGGTATGCATATCTGTATTTCAAGTTAGATGATTTGCTTGGATTTTAAAGTCATTACAGCAATTTTTAACATTATTTTACACATATTTGAAATTTGTGGACATGGACTATTTTGAGAAAAACCTTGTAAGCACAATTAAGCAAATCTGAAAGGCACATTTGTGTTCCTATGTATATGAGCTAATTAGATTTTCAGGACAACATCAATTTTGTTATTTTCATCTTTTTATATATTTGGCTAACATTTTGATCTCTGTATAAAAAAAACTTTGTTAGCCCAAAGCAACAAAAATCACACGAGGTAGACAAATGAAATCTAGTATGCATGTTTATATGCGAAAATAGAGGACTTAATTAGATTGTCATGCCATTATAGGAATTGCCACTACTTAACCAGGATTTTCCCGAAATGTCGATAAACACCATCCATCCATACATCCATACATACAGAGATACATACATACTGTAACTTTAAGAGATTCATTACCATATTATGTAATAGGTCTGTAACTCTAAGGGGTTCACTATCATATCAAATATATAACTTTGAAAACTAGTTTGCATCATATCCTCATGTACATGACCTGCGATGATAGAATGAATCGTTTGTAAACACTGATGTGGTTTCCTAATATTAGTTAATCAATCTGTCTAAATTTTTCAACTTTAAGTAGTTAATTGTATGAAATATTTGTCTACTCGAGAGCTGCATGATGACTGTGGCAGTGCCATATATGAAAGTGTCACCATGTTCCTGAGCTATGATGGTACCAACAAATACATATATTTTGCAAATTGTTATATAACATAAATGGGTACCCTTAAATGTAGTATGGATTATGATTTGCTTTTTGTTTCTTTATTTCGTTTTAGCAAAATTAGACAGGTACAGACAGACAAATGGTGACCAACATATTAAGGGTGGTGAGATACTTGATCAACAAGAATGCATTACTTCAAAATCATTAAATGCACGGCATGCTTTATTTCTGGATTTCATAATAATTAAAATGCTGACAGTAAAACAATTACAGTTGATTGCAATTTGCTCTTGGCTAATATTTTTTAAAATGGACACTCTACAAAATCCATTGCTATGATAGTCTGTTACAGGCTGCATATAATTTAATGTCATTGTTACAGTTTTGCAGATAGGTCTATATTATCTATATATATATATATATGTGTGTGTGTGTGTGTGTGTTTGTGTGTGTAATTTATTATGTACATGTTTTTAGTAACTGACATGATATACAACGGAAAATTATATCGTTCTATTTCCTGTTTAATTCAGTAAGTTGCCTAAAATGACATTCATTTTTCAGACAAGGTGGTTCTGAATAGCCTATCAATAATAATAATAATAATAACAATAATCAAAACCGAGGCTCTAGGTCTGCAGGCACTTGCAGTGAGCGCTGGCCTTTCTCTGAATTGCTGTTCTTTTGCAATTAATAATTCATTGATTTAATGCTAAATTGTGTATTTCTTCAAGATCCTTGGTTGAGAAACTGTGTCATTTTGTTGTGTATTCAACCTCGAAAATACATTACACTTGCGGATGTCAGTAACGTATCCCTGGATACTCGACAGACAATGGAATACACCTTTAATATTTCAATTTCCAGATTTGATGTTTTGGTTAAAGTTAATCACCATTTATAAATTTATATCACCATTTGTGATTTGGGACATTTCAAGTGCCAAAAATGTGAAACCGAGAAATTTATTTAGTCGAAAGAAAAACCTTGCTTCCTACGTTATGTTCTCATGTAATTTATTATGTGCAAATATTTATCAAAATTATTTATAAAAATCTGATTAGTCGATTCGGTTTCACATATCTAACTTAAATACTATTATATTTTACATTCATTTTCAGACAAGATTGTCATCAATAATAATAATAATAATAATAATAATAATAATAATAAGTAGCAGCAACAACATTGCAAGCTATGTGTACACAACATAACAACATAGATACTTATAATATTCACTGTATGAAAGTAAGTACAACTAAGCCTATTAATTGATAAAAAAAATTTACACAGCGTTTATTTACATTTTAAAATGGATTGTTTTACCCAAACATTTCTATATACATTTTGTTTTCACAAGGCTTTCTTAACTTTACAGGTATATAGCACTAAAATGAACTCATGTTTCATTTTTTTTCAGTTGATAAATGTGTAGTTTTGTTCCATCTGAAACATTCGTGATGATTAACATATCCTTACTCTTGTGAATGCAGATCACCCATGGATATTTCAGCTCTCCTGAAGGTATGACCTGTAGGACAGACCCATCTGGGGACAGCTGATGAATTTTGTCAGACGAGTGTCCAAGTACATAGATGTTGTCATATCTGTCCACAGCTACTCCACTGGGGCATTCAAGATTGTCAGGACTGTAGGTAAACTGCTTCCTACCATCCATGTCAAAACAGACAAGTGAATTTCTCTTGTACAAAGTAACATATACTCGTGTTTTTATGTTATTCAGAGCTATGTAGTTGTCTTTGTCGCATGTCGAGTCATATAAATGAGAATACTTTACACGTCCTTTCGTGTTAATCAGACTCCATTGACTCTTGTTATTACCACAGTCACCATTCACAACCATCTCTCCCTTCCCAGCAGCTGCTATTCCACTACAACTGTATTTGGTTGTTATCGTTCTAACTGGCCGGATGACGTCAACTACGACTGACAGAATCTGGATTTTATTCTGATTATACGACACCGCCACCTCCTGGTCATCCAGTACACAGATGTTCCATGGATCTTTTAATGTATAACTTGTGATGAACTGATAAGAAGAGCTTAGTAGGATACATTGGCTATTGTTATAATCAGCAAGCATCACTCTGTCGTCAGGGAGAAATGTGACACCAGAATACCATGCTGCAAAACGAGTAGTAGGGACATTAAGATCAATTACATTACCTCTCTCTACCTGACAGTCTTTCGTTGGCCTTCGCAAACATGTTAGGGGTAGAGTGTTGGAGCTGGTTGTAGTTGCAACTTTACCCAATTCAGACAAAGAGAGAGACAAAATAGATTGTATCGCAGGTGCGAATTGCACCTCGAATGTTACTGAGTTGGTTTTCTCGTACTTTTCTTCAACCAGATTGCAATAGGAATGTAATTGCGATCTGATCTTTTCCGCCATCAGAAATTTTTGTAAGTTGCTCCCATATTTATCGACTGCTTCAAAGAGATAGTGAGAATTTCTCACAGCATGAACTAGCGACAAACACTGATGATTCTCTTCCTGTTTCCTGATAACCTCTTCTTTGTAAATTCTGTTTCCCTCTGTCTTCACATGTTTCTCTAACTCGTCTAGAGCAGCATTGATTTTCTTTCTCACTTCTCTGATTTGGGTAGTCATACTATTAACTTGTGGTTCAAGATTATTTACAAAGGCTTCGTTCATCTCCATAAACGTCTTTAAATGGATCTCGATTTTCTTTATATCCGCCATTATTTTTTTTGGTTTGTTTTCACGTAGCAGAGCAGGGAGTTCTTTTTTCAAGTCTATTACTTTGGAGCAAATTTTATGGCCCTCGAAGAAGCACGTACCACAGCAGGGAACAGTGTGATCTTTGCAGTAGTATTTTATTTTTTTTCCATCATGTTCTGAACAGGTAAAGCCTTCAGCAAGTTTCATCACATTTTCTGGGTTACTAGCTAATTCCTCCACACTAAGGATGGTATGATCCTTTGATATTTTCTGTTTCCTATGTACTTTCAAACAATCTCCACACATGGCCTCTTTGCATACTACGCAGAACCCTTCAGCCGGGACAGCGGCACCCTCAGTGTTACAAGCGTCACACATACGGTCTATTTTTGATTTCGTTGGTAAGATTGATTGTAAGACTGTATTGGCTGGGAACAGAGACGCCCATTCACTTGTCGGTCTGTCCTTTATAGCGGGACTTGCAGAATTTCTACATACTGGACACTTGACATATCTCATCTTCGTATGCTTTGTAGCCTCAGTTGTTATGTGGGACTGTAAACACTTCTCACAAAAGGAGTGGGCGCACGGAAGCTGTCTGGGTATGTTGAACTGTTCCAAACAAATTGGACAACAAGGCCCATCTTCAGTCTCCATTTTAGCAGCCGCCATCTTTATCAATAAACTATTATATAGCCCTGCAAGGAAAACATCTAAATTTTCTCCACTATCAAACTATTTGCACAACACATTTACAAATACTTCTTCACCTGGATAACGTTGTTGTTACTTCCTAGTTTGTATCAGTAAGGCATGGACATGCTCGATTAGTCAGTACAGACACAAGTCGGAAATGCTCTTTGTGTACCAAGTTTTTCTTGTAACCGAGTCGCACTGTTCCAGAATGTAATTTTTTAGAGGACGCTACAGGTTTCTTTTATTAGTTTTTTTGTCTTCATGTGGTCTCGATCAGAATTATTTTCGCTATATAATCCCTACATTTGTTTGCCTGTACTGAACTTTCCAGTGTGGCCAAATTCTACTAAATCATATGTTAATCTAAATTATCTTCAAAGATGAACTCACGGTAAAGTTCATGTCATATGTTATCCGGCATTTTTGGAGAAGCTAAACTGTAAACAAGTCAAAGTGCAATGGGTCACAGATTTCACTTCCGGTAAAGCATCAATGCCTCTAAAGAATAGACAATTTCCTTAAAATCAAGAAAAAGAATGCCTGGATCTAAGTCAAGTATCACCACCAAAACGGGAGAGGAAAATTGCTAAAAAAAATAGACTGGGACTACATTCGTGTGTACTGACCCGAAAGTGATAACTGGGTCCATACCGGTATTTTGGGATGATTTTATTTCCTGAAGTGAAAGAGTACTTTCTTGTTGGACTGTCATTCTCAGTTTCATAAAGAAATGTTTACCATGATCACATAATGGTGCAGCAGAGGCAGATACGATGTAAATAGAATGGTCTGCCTAACAATATCAGACTGTTGTTCACACCTTAATGCAGGATAAAATTAAGTTATAACAGTACAATGGTATACCCGTCTCTCACGAAGTAAATCAGCAGTTTTCATCGATGATATATCATGTCCCTTTTCCGCTTCCTGTACATAAGGGCGGAGAGAACAGCGGAAACGTAGAAAGTAGCAATTTTAAAGTGAAAAATGAATGCATTCAAAGGAAACTAACAATTTGCTTCAAATATATTGATCTTATTTGTTCTATAAACATCCTTCTTCAGTCAGCTGTGCATTATATAGTATCTGCGCAAAGACATCGGACATTTTAGAGAGTAGTCTCAAAATAGATATGTACAAGTTTTCATTATTATTAATGTCAGCAGCTAAAATTAGCTGTGGCACTTCATGGAACACTGTTTTATACATTTGTATAAATTTTACTTTAAATTTGTATTCTCAGATTAAATATGCCGAAAAATCATGAAATTAAGATTGTGGTCAATGTAAAAGGCCGAAAAACTCCTTTAAGAATGATGATCCTTAGACGTACATTTCACCATCTAAAAATAGAATATGACAATGAGTAATATGGTCACTTGACGCCTCCACGAGTACTGTAGTCTGAGGGCAAAATAGCATGTAGACCTTGAGAGCTCTGAAAAATATAGTGCAATGCTGCATTTGTAAATTCTACACACGCATAACGACATCTTCATTCTCTCGTCACCATCTCCTCTCCCAAAACAGTTCTCGCTGTGTCAGAATTGAATTCCCTGTTATTAAAGAACACTAGAGCATCCGCTTTATTAGATTGGTTTTTGACATTCAGTATTGGACTGTCTTTCGCACCTTGATACAAGACAAAAGTATATTATAATATGAGAATAGCGTACCCGTCTCTCACAAAGTAAATCATTAGTGTACACGACGAGAATATATTTGTATCGATGATACCATGCCTCCTTCCGCTTCAAGAGCATGAATAGTGGGGTGGGGGATCGGGACAAGCCTTGAAAGCAGCAGTTTTAAAGCAGAATGTATCCTCTTAAAGGAAACTAACAATAATTTGGTTCAAGTTGATTGATCTTACTTGCTCCATGGACATCCGTCTTCAGTCAGACATTGATTTTATAGTGTTTTGATTGCACAGGATGTCGCTATAATACCAAATGAAACAATTGTAATTTTATTCTGATCTATGTAGATTCAATGTATTCCTTTGCTTTTATCTACTTAATTGCAAGTAAATTAATATTTTTCCAAGTATCCTCTTCTCTGCTTTTGTCTGCTTTTGTGTAACGTTTGTCCTTCAATTTTTCTCATTACAAATTCGAGGGAAACATTGCTAAAGAGGCAAAAGTGTCATTTATTAAACAAACAGTCAAAGCAACTAACAATGATATCACAAAATTTATAAAGCAATACATAGAGCAAAATAAATCGCTATTAAAGAGATTAAAAACTTTGTACTTTTTAATATTCTTTCCTATTCTGTACAAAGTTTTAATAAATCTTAAAATAAATGCATGCATTGGCCATTTTTTTCGTCTATTTATTTTCAATATAGTATATGGCAGTTTGAGGCCAACTAGATAATCGCTAGTCACTTTTGCGTAATAATGAAGTATCGTGTAGCAGCAGAGTGATGAAATGCCGTTTAAAGCAGCGGGGCAGCGATCAAACCAGCGGCAGAACATAAAATTAAAATATTATTGAATTTTTATAGAGAGGTCTTTAAATAGCGAACACTACACTACTTTCCGTCTAAAACAATATGTGTTTAAACTGCACTGCGATAAAGTAGCTTACATAGTCGACTATGACAACATAGAAACATGGTAAAAATAAATAAATAATACAAAAGGCGATGTCAAAAACAAGGGCACAAGTAATTTAGAGTACGGTTGTGACATGTTCTTTTCGCCATACATTTGTAACAGGACACGTTTATTTCTGTTCCCATTAAGGCACAAATTTGATCTTTTAGTTTCGATCTGACAGAGACGGGCAACTCTAAACGATGGGTTCAAGGCCAGACAACTAATCATGTTTTTTGTACTGTTTATTTGGAATGTACTAAGCAGATACAAAATATATGAATGTTATTTTACGTCCTAAATTATAACATTATAGATGTGAACCAACTCTGATCATAAATATCCTCAGGAAAAATTAGAAACAACGCCAATATCTCGCCCCATAAAACATTGCAAACCCAGTCCCAAACTGTTACCAAACACTATTTTAGATTAATCTTATGCTATTGATTACGGGTTTTTCTGGTTTTGTTAGATGTCATTTATTTACTTATTTCTGGTTGGATATATCTAATTTATGAGGAGGTCTGTTTCTCTAATTGGTGGAAGCTATATAATATGTAGGAGGTGGGGGGTTGGGTCGTATATCCGCACAATCTCACCTAGTGTGTTGTGGGAGTGATATTGTGATATATCCAACCTCTACTCCCCTCCACCACTGGCTATACTTCATCCCTTCCCCCTTCTACGTAAGCCGAGACCCTCTCGTATGAATTACAGAAGTATACAATAGGATTTATTACTACCTAAGAAAAGAGTGATATAACAACATACAGTCACTGGTTTGTGTTTATATCTTTATTATTTATTACAGGTCTCACAGTACGAGGTTAGAGACCACAGAGCTGACCCTTGTAGCTGTCACTGCTCCTTTTGAGGGGTGAGGGACCTGCACCTAAATCTGACCTAAAAAAAAATAAAATAAATAAATAAATAAATTTCTTCGAGGGCTGATTTTCCTTTCTGAGACAGAGTGGTGTTTGTCTTCAGCATTGGTATATTCTTATTTTGCTTATCACCTACATATTATCTCTTTCCCTAATTGAAACTAAGTTATACTTCTGCATACTGCATTTACCCGTAGTACCGTAGTATATATTCTAATATATCTCTATAAATCAAGGCTTTGTCAATTTGGTTTGTATATAGTATCTGATTATCCTCATACTTACCGTATTCCTTAATTAATTTTTCTATAATTGGTTTTCTTATTACTGCTGTTTTCTAACATTAAATCCTGATATACTTTTTTGTATAGTGTCCTGACTTCCATTATGGGCACGGAGGTACATAGTTTACCATATGCCTTTATATGCTAATTTCCACGTCAGGCATACATCATATAAGTAGGAGAAAATTATCTCTTGTTTGAACGTTTGCGTTATTATGACCCACATCTTCCGCATTGTTTCCCAATTCAAATTTAAGTTTATATGTTCTACTTTATGTATAGTTTATTTCTTTTCACATTCTCTTATTAATTCGCATATTTTTCCATTAACATTTATAGCCTAAATTTCATTAACATTTATGGTCCAAATATCATTATGATGTATGGTCCAGATTCTTTTCTTGATCTCTATATTTAAAAGCTATTTATTTAATTTCCTTGTGTTTACTAGACGTTTCGACTATTTTCATAAAGTTAGTATTCCTATAAATTTCCAGTATAATCCTTAACGTATATCCAACGTGTATATAAGTCCAAGGATATACTTTTCTTGTGGGTAGATTTCTAAGTCAATTGAAAAGCCTCTTTTTTAGTTTTTAGATTAAGTACATTTGACCCTCCTGCCAAATAGCATTTATACATCGTATCTCTCTCTCTCTCTCTCTCTCTCTCTCTCTCTATATATATATATATATATATATACTTTTGCTCCATTTACTTTATATTGTTACAATTTTCGTGCATTTCTTTTGCTTTTTCATTTTCTCTACTGTTTATTTTTATGCTGTTCATTATATTAATGCATTCTTTTTATAAATTCTCTTTTTTTCTTTTTTATCAGTACATATATTTTTGATTAGTGTTTGAATCTTTAGTTTTAAATCCTCCCATTCCTTTAAGACATCATAGTTTCCACATTCACAAAAAGTTTTTAGTGTTTGTTTTATCTGTATACAGTAGAATTCATTTTCGAAAATAGAGTTATTAAATTTCCATGTTGTTACTCCGCATTGTTTTCTTTCCAGTATTGAAATTTTTAGGCTTACAGGATAATGATCAGAAGATTTTACTTTGTCTATTATACATTTTTTGCCAAGTGTTCATAGTTTATTGTTGTATAAAATTTGTCAGTTCTACATTCTTCATTTTTTTTGTACGTATACGTGTATTTTCTTTTATCTATGTTTTGTCTTTAGCATAAATCTACTAGTTTATTATTGTCAAATAAGTTCTTAATGTGTTTTAATAGAAGTTTATCTTTCCACTGAAACCTGTACCTTTATCAATTTCTTTTTCTATCGAATTAAAATTTCCTATTATTTAATTTTCCATACAATATTGTTGTCAGTAGTTACTTAAATCCTTTATGTATTTAACTTTAAGTTTCCAAAATTTAGATGACACATACACGTTTATAAAATACGTCAATTGTCAATTTTAAAGTGGATTAGTCTTTTTTTGAAAATTTATCCAGTCTCTGTTATCTGATATAGTGCTTTACTCCATTTACAATGTATTACTTATTACGATCCCTTGTGTGTGGATGTGAGTAATTAATTAATGGGATTAGTGGAGATGACTGTAAAACTGTGATGTTTTAAGGACTGTATATATAACTTAAAATGTTCCAGTTATGCAGTTTTTTCTGCCTTGTCCTCCCATAGATTTTACAAAAGCATCAGGGATATTGTGAGCCGTTTTGTCTCCATCTGTCTGCCAGTTCATGTGTCCATCCATCTGTCCCTAACTCCTACTTCTCCTAAAGGACTGGATGGAAAGTCACCAAACTTAGTGTATAGCTTTCCCATGTGATAACTATTTCCAAGATGGGATATGAGTGTTGGCCCATTCCTCAGGAGTGGTGTGACAGAGTGGTAGTGTCAAAGATGAAATATAAAATTGCAATACAGCAACAGTTTTGAATTTTTAAAACTAAACTTTACACTTGCATGCAGCAGGAGGACACATATGTTATTTAATAGGTTTTTACTTATGATGCCTGGGTCATGGTGTAGAAGGGGGAGGGACTTGGAGTATGGTCTCGTGTAGGGAAATGTAATTTAAACTGCATGAAGATTTGGCATTGTGAGCCATGACAATTATCTCTAGAGTACATTTTTCACTATAATCAATCATATTTATTTTACCAGGGAATATGAGAAGAAAAAATAAAAGAAATGAGAAGTAGCTGATGTAGATGAGGCCGTGGGGCAGTCATCAAAATTTGAGAATCACATTATCTACAGTGGTGAAAATTGTGCTGATCTTTCATTCAGTATAGCCATTATGATGGCCAATGTAAAACTATTGCTATCATTCTAGAATATCAGAGATGGTTTTGACACTCAGCATTTGAAAAGAAGACATGGTTTTATCTTGGATTCCTGGAAATTCTTTTTGGACAATAGAGTATCAGTCCCTTCAAGAGAATCTTGTTTTCTTACTGTCTTTCTTCAATTAAGGAAAAATATAAATAAATATTTCTTCCTGTTTCTTTTGATTCCAAAATTGTACTGGATTATACATGGAAAGCCAGAAGGTTACTTGAGCTACCATTGGTTTCAAAAGAAAGAATGAAAGAAAATAGAAGAAAATATTACAAGAGTACAAACTGCAATTTAATTTTCTTTTCATCTAATGTCTGCAGACATTAAATAAATAGGCCTTAATGTCATCTGATATATTTATTTATTTAAAGTTATTTATATTTATTTATTTATTTACAAAATTGGTGAATTGATCTTAGGTAATATAATGCCAGCTCGAGAATTATTTGGTGTTTTCAAATCATTGATGGATGTTTTGTTAAGATTTGTACAAGTCTGAGTGGACCCATTGTTTTGGTCTGCAGCTATTAAAGCTTCAACAATTCCTTAATGGCTGCAGACATTAAAGATGAAGAGAAAAATATTAGGCATGTGCAGTTCAACAACGTAAACTGTTGTATTTACATGCTCTTTTTAAATATTGTGGGACCAGCTATTGGAACTCATCCTATTTCTCTTGTTCTCTCTCTCTCTCTCTCTCTCTCTCTCTCTCTCTCTCTCTCTCTCTCTCTCTCTCTCTCTCTCTCATCTTTTAAAATGGATACCTGCACATGTGTAGTGTATAATTGTTACAGTTATGAAAAAAGTCCAGTTTAAGAAAAACCAAAACAAACCAAGAACTGTCCATGCATCGCTGTTGGATATGATCACAATGGGAAAGAATTTGATCTAGCACCAATTTTTATGGATTCAATCAATGTTTTGCTTCATTTTCACTTTCACTGAGCAATTCCAGCTTAAGGAGAGATAAGACTGTCCATCAGGTCTCTGCACTTAATTTAGGGTATGCATTTAGGTCATTTGTTCAGACATTATTGCTTGTAAAGTCACATGATTTGGCATATAAATGTTTCATGAATATATCAGTGAAAATTAAGTCACTGTGACCTATATTTCATGGTAAAGTGATTTATGTTTACCTTTCTGTCGAGCTTAGTTTCTGTAGGTTAGGGTTTGTGTATAGATCATTTTCTCAGACACCATTGCACTTCAAGTCAGATGCATTAGTATGTAAATGTGGCAATGCTGTAGTCACAATACAAATTATTCCCAGTTGAAATAGGTCATTTTATGCACTACCATTACTGTCGATGGAAAACATATTGATAATCTTTGTCTGTCTGTCGTTAGGGTCTGTGTTTGGGTATATAATATTATCCTTGTCTGTCTGTTGGTTAGGGTCTGTATTTGGGTGTATAATGTTATCCTTGTCTATCTGTCAGTTAGGGCCTGTGTTTAGGTATATAATGTTATCCTTGTCTGTCTGTTGGTTAGGGTCTGTGTTTGGATATATAATGTTATCCTTGTCTGTCAGTCGGTTATGGTCTGCATTTATATATAAAATGTTATCCTTTTCTGTCTGTTGGTTAGGGTCTATGTTTGGGTGTATAATGTAAAACTTGTCTGACTGTCATTAGGGTCTGTGCTTGGGTGTATAATGTTATCCTTGTCTGTCTGTCAGTTAGGGGCTTTTGGGTAATTTTCTCAGATACAAATGCTGTCAGAGACACATGAGTTGATATGTAGATGTCAATGCAAGTTTCAAGGAACCAAAGTCTACATAGATTTGTATCCCATGAATAAGAATGAATTTTATGGTATTTGTGGTATGTAATCTGGCCATAACCACCATTGGTAGTTTTCGTGTATGATCAATAGTTTTATATAATTTGATAATACAGTAAGCTTTTCCAATTTTGAAATCATCATGACATAAAGTATGAGTTGCAGTCATATTACAGTAATCTGACACTGAGCAGACAGACTCCAAAGTGTGAGTTGCAGTCATATTACAGTAATCTGACCTTGAGCAGACAGACTCCAAAGTATGAGTTGCAGTCATATCACAGTAATCTGACCTTGAGCAGACAGACTCCAAAGTATGAGTTACAGTCATATTACAGTAATCCAACCCTGAGCAGACAGACTCCAAAGTATGAGTTGCAGTCATATCACAGTAATCTGACACTGAGCAGACAGACTCCAAAGTATGAGTTGCAGTCATATTACAGTAATCTGACACTGAGCAGACAGACTCCAAAGTATGAGTTGCAGTCATATTACAGTAATCCAACCCTGAGCAGACAGACTCCAAAGTATGAGTTGCAGTCATATCACAGTAATCTGACACTGAGCAGACAGACTCCAAAGTATGAGCTGCAGTCATATCACAGTAATCTGACAGTGAGCAGACAGACTCCAAAGAAACAAAAATATAATAACAATTCTGAGGAGAAGGAGAATAAACTTCCTAAAGTTGTAAGAAATCTTTAGCATCAGTTTGTTCCACAAATAATGAACAATCCCAGCTACAAGCTCATGACTCAGAAACAAGAGACTCTTGAGATTTCAGTTTTTAATCTTGAGATTTTCATTTCGACTCTTGAGATTTTGGTGTCAAGGGTCAAATGACTCTTCATATTTTCAATTTATTCAGAACCCTGCTGGAGGCAAATCAAGGAAATTAAGACTGATGCTCCAGCCCAAATTAACGTGCATCATAAATACGCAACCCATTTCTGACACATGGAAATTCCAAGCTATAGCTTGGAATTTCCATGTGTCAGAAATGGGTTGCGTTAAAATACCAAGCATCAAAACCCGAAGGTACATGCTGGTTGCAGTCATATTACAGTCATATAAGATTCATCAGTCTGTCTTTTGTATGTGTCAGTTGGACTATTAAACATATAAGATTCATCAGTCAGTCTTTTGTATGTGTCAGTGGACTATTAAACATATAAGATTCATCAGTCTGTCTTTTGTATGTGTCAGTTGGACTATTAAACATATAAGATTCATCAGTCAGTCTTTTGTATGTGTCAGTGGACTATTAAACATATAAGATTCATCAGTCAGTCTTTTGTATGTGTCAGTGGACTATTAAACATATAAGATTCATCAGTCTGTCTTTTGTATGTGTCAGTGGACTATTAAACATATAAGATTCATCAGTCTGCCTTTTGTATGTGTCAGTGGACTATTAAACATATAAGATTCATCAGTCCGTCTTTTGTATGTGTCAGTTGGATTATAAATCATATAAAATTCATAATTGTCACTTGTCAGTCTTTTGTATATGTCAGTTGGACTATTAAACATATAAGATTCATCAGTCTGTCTTTTGTATGTGTCAGTTGGACTATAAATCATATAAGATTCATATTACAGTTGTCAGTGTCCTTTGTATCTCTCATTTGGACTATTAATTATATAAGATTAATCAGTCTGTCTTTTGTATGTGTCATTTGGACTTTCAGTCATATAAGATTCATATTACAGTTTTCATTGTCTTTTGTATGTGTCATTTGGACCTTTAATCATATAAGATTCATATTACAGTTTTCATTGTCTTTTGTATGTGTCATTTGGACTATTTAATTCATATTACAGTTGTCAGTCTGTCTTGTCTATGTGTCATTTGGACTATTAATCATATAAGATTCATTTTACACTTGTCAATCTGTCTATTGAATGTATCAAATAGGGTGTTAATCATATAAGATTCATCAGTCTGGCTTTTGTATGTGTCATTTGGACACAAGAAATGGGAAAAACTAAATTTGTTAATAATTTTTTGTACACAGGAGATTTCAGTGAGTGATGGGAAACACCCATCATCTCAGGAGGAAAACTATTCAGACTGAGAGGTTCACATGTGTATTAAAGTATGACTTGCAGTCATATTACTAGTTGTCAGTCTGTCTTTTATATTTGTCAGTTGGACTATTAAACATATAAGATTCATATTACAGTTGTCAATCTGTCTTTTATATTTGTCAGTTGGACTATTAGTCATATATGATTCATCAAATCATGTTTACAAGAGTATGTATTAGGTATTAGACCACAAATTAAGTTGTCTGTAACGGCTTTTAAAGATCTTGGATGACTTTGATTATGAGCAAGAGACTATGCATATTAGTTATGCCTGTATCTTTGGAAAGAATTTATATCAGACTATAGTATAATAGGTATAAGCGACATAATATAAAGTTTGGGAGTAAGTTTCCATAAGTTGTATTCTTACAATACTAAAGAAGTTTACTTAGTAAATGGTCAATGGTAAAGTTATGTATGACAAGTGAGTGATATAATGCCCACCTTTGCCTCTTGTCTTACTCACAAAATTACCCATTTCAGCACTACATTGAAGACAAGCAGACCTTATGGTGTAACAAACTATCTGACTCTCAGATGTTCTCATATCATTCGTACATTTTACCTCAGCAATGTGTTTTTCAGAACTTCATTTACATTTTTCATTTTTATGAAATTAAACTCTATCAAACAATAAAAAGCGAAAATCTTCATGGGCTTTCCAATTGAAAGGACTTGGGTCAAGCTTGATTTTAGTTTACTACATCAACATTTTACATAGTTATGGCCTCTGTTAACTTAGAATGTTGCCTTTCATTTACATTATATTGGCAGGGGACATCCATGTCATATGGACACAGTTATATTCATATGGACACATTTCAAGTCCAGCACAGTGTTACTACCAAGGTCTTATTTAGTCATGTGACACTAATCAAAGTGCAAACAGCATAAATCCAAACATTTCAACACATAATTGTATTGGCAGATCAGGACCTATGCTTTTTTGGCTTACATTCTTAATTTGAACAAATACTGCATACATTATTCTGTGTGATCAGGGTCTATACTGTTTGCATAAGATCATGCGTACAGCAAAGATCATAGACCCTGATTTAAAGGTGCTTTATATATATTGATATTGTTTATACTTGAGTGCATGCTACAAATAGTTAAATACAATATAAAATATTCTTTTTTTTTTGTCAGGCTTTTGCAGCACTTAAGACCATATCTGATGGCGGTATCAAAATGGGACTGCCTCAAGATTTGGCAATTAAACTGGTGGACCAGACATTTCTGGTATGTATCAGGATATGAAACATAATGTAAATAGCTGTATTATTGCATGATATTCCACTTAGTGTGGATTTGTATTCCTCACCATGACAGTAATAGGATCATGTAGTGTTACCCTTGTCCATCCATCCATCTATCACACCTTGGTTAGGATGTTATGCCCCACTCTAACAATAATAAAGGTCTGTAGTCTTAACTGTATCCATAGATCTTTCTATCACACTGTGGTTATCATGGCTTGCATGTACATCAATTTTCAGGCACTATGATGGGGCTTCCATGTTTCATGAGTACATATTTTTTTCTTGTTAAGCCAACACTAAAAGAAAACAAAATATAGATTAGTCACTTTTCCAATAGGGTAGGCATGATCAAAGTTTTCATTAAAGTTTTTTTTGACAGAATGCAGTTTATATAGTATATTGTGACTGTATATTTTAAGGATTTTATAGTTTTAGCTCACATAGCCAAAGGCCAAGCAAGTTTATAGTATGGCATTTTGTTTTGCATCCATGGTGTATCATCCATCATCCATCCATCTATTAACACTTGCTTGTGAACACTCTATAGGCCATATTTATGATCAGATTTGGTATGTAAGTTTATATCATGAAGATCTCCAATGAGTTTGATCATGAGTGACATTCACACATATTAAGGAGCCATGTGGCTCAGTGGTCAGTGTGCCGGATACATGACCAGAAGTGTGTGGATTCAAATCCTACAATTAGATCAGCCCTAGTCAGCTACTGTGGTGTTTTTTTGAGCAAGGCACTTTACTCCAATGGCCTTGACACTAAATAGCCCACTTGTGTTTCATTTTCTGTGCTAAAAAACACCAAATCAAAACAAACCAAATCAATCCATGCATATTAATGAGGTGATCTTGCATCTGATAGGCTGAGCTTGTGAACACTCTAGAGGCTATTTTTCAGATCAGATTTTGATCAGATGTGTTCAGTCACGAGTGACACCATGAATGTTAATAAAGTGATCTAGCATAAGATTGACTGAGCTTGTGAACACTCTAGAGGCCATATTTCTGATAAGATTTGGTATTTAAGCATATATCATCAAGGCCTCAGATGTGTTCAGTCATGAGTGACACCATGCATAATAATAAGATAATCCAGCATGTAATTGGTTGAGTTTGGGTTGTCAAACATATGGCCCATGGACTAGATACGGCCTGCCAGACTCATTATTTATTATTATTATTTATTATTATTTATATCAAATCTGTCCGATATGTTCAATTATGAGTGACATCCAAGCATATTAATGAGGTGGTTTTTCATCTGATTTATTGAGTTTGTGAACACTTTTGAGGTCATATTTCTGATCAGATTTTATCAGATTTGGGATAAAAGCTTATTTGATCAAAATCTCAGGTTGGTTTGATTATGAGTGGCTTCCATGCATAGTAATTTGGTGGTCTTGTAACTTGCTGGCTGAGTTTGTGAACACTCTAGAGCCATATTTCAGATCAGATTTTTATCAGACCTGGAATGCAAGCTTGAATCATCAAGATCTCAGATGAGTTTGATTAATCATAGCATCAAAACATATCAATTCGGTGGTCCTGTATCTTATTGGCTGAGCTCGTGATTTTGCATCCTTTTCATTATCTTTGTCTCTTATTAAAGTCTTTGAATTGTCTTGATGTATCATAAGCAGGATAATATAAAATCTCAGTCAAATACATTTTGAGATTTGATAAAACTGGTACTGGTCACAAAGTTTCACAAATGTGAGTTGGGCATGGATTTTACAAGTGGGAAATGGACTTCTTGGTTTACAAAATTAAGCTAAACTGTTATTCATACTAAATTTGTATATATAAGAAATAGGCTCCTTGGTTTACAAAATTAAGCTAAACTGTAATTTATACTAAATTTGTATATACAAGAAATGGACTTCTTGGTTTACAAAATTAAGCTAAACTGCAATTTATACTAAATTTGTACATACAGGAAATGGACTTCTTGGTTTACAAAATTAAGCTAAACTGTAATTTATACTAAATTTGTACCTACAGGAAAAGGACTTCTTGGTTTACAAAATTAAGCTAAACTGTAATTTATACTAAATTTGTATATACAAGAAATGGACTTCTTGGTTTACAACATTAAGCTAAACTGCAATTTATACTAAATTTGTACATACAGGAAATGGACTTCTTGGTTTACAAAATTAAGCTAAACTGTAATTTATACTAAATTTGTACCTACAGGAAAAGGACTTCTTGGTTTACAAAATCAAGCTAAAACTGTAATTTATACTAAATTTGTACCTACAGGAAAAGGACTTCTTGGTTTACAAAATTAAGCTAAACTGTAATTTATACTAAATTTGTATATACAAGAAATGGACTTCTTTGTTTACAAAATTAAGCTAAACTGCAATTTATACTAAATTTGTACCTACAGGAAAAGGACTTCTTGGTTTACAAAATCAAGCTAAAACTGTTATTTTATTTATACTAAATTTGTACAATAGCAATAATATGTAGTCTCATTACATTTTTATAAAGTCAATAAATATTTCTGTGACATAAAAGTTTGTTTGCTCTTTGGCAAGTATGTATGTTTTATAACTGATTCGACCAGAGTGTCTTACCCTATACTAGAATAAGGTTATAAAGTCCCATCTTATACAAGTATAAGACTAGAGTATCTTACCCTATACCAGAATAAGGTTATAAAGTCCCATCTTATACAAGTATAAGACTAGAGTGTCTCACAATATACCATATTAAGGTTATAAAGTCCCATCTTATACAAGTGTAAGACTAGAGTGTCTCACCCTATACCATATTAAGGTTATAAAGTCCCATCTTATACAAGTATAAGACTAGAGTGTCTTACCCTATACCATATTAAGGTTATAAAGTCCCATCTTATACAAGTGTAAGACTAGAGTGTCTTACCCTATACCAGAATAAGGTTATAAAGTCCCATCTTATACAAGTATAAGACTAGAGTGTCTTACCCTATACCATATTAAGGTTATAAAGTCCCATCTTATACAAGTATAAGACTAGAGTGTCTCACCCTATACCATATTAAGGTTATAAAGTCCCATCTTATACAAGTGTAAGACTAGAGTGTCTCACCCTATACCATATTAAGGTTATAAAGTCCCATCTTATACAAGTGTAAGACTAGAGTGTCTCACCCTATACCATATTAAGGTTATAAAGTCCCATCTTATACAAGTATAAGACTAGAGTGTCTTACCCTATACCATATTAAGGTTATAAAGTCCCATCTTATACAAGTGTAAGACTAGAGTGTCTCACCCTATACCATATTAAGGTTATAAAGTCCCATCTTATACAAGTGTAAGACTAGAGTGTTTTACCCTATACCATATTAAGGTTATAAAGTCCCATCTTATACAAGTATAAGACTAGAGTGTCTTACCCTATACCAGAATAAGGTTATAAAGTCCCATCTTATACAAGTATAAGACTAGAGTGTCTTACCCTATACCAGAATAAGGTTATAAAGTCCCATCTTATACAAGTGTAAGACTAGAGTGTTTTACCCTATACCAGAATAAGGTTATAAAGTCCCATCTTATACAAATGTAAGACTAGAGTGTTTTACCTTATACCAGAATAAGGTTATAAAGTCCCATTTTATACAAGTGTAAGACTAGAGTGTTTTACCCTATACCAGAATAAGGTTATAAAGTCCCATCTTATACAAGTATAAGACTAGAGTGTCTTACCCTATACCAGAATAAGGTTATAAAGTCCCATCTTATACAAGTATAAGACTAGAGTGTCTTACCCTATACCAGAATAAGGATATAAAGTCCCATCTTATACAAGTATAAGACTAGAGTGTCTTACCATTTGTCTGTATTATAAAGGTAAGAATGTCAAGCCCAACTCCATTATAAGATGAGACAATGTCTACAACTATATCTTTACAAGATAATGATGAATGATCTTACACAGGTATAAGGTAAGGATGTCTGCCTTTATCTTTTTGTCTTTCTTTCCTTCAGGTATAGCATAATAAGGTTGAGATATTCCTATCACAACATATGCTATCATACAACATAAATAATGCTTGACACATAACAGTGAGAGGTGTAAGGATGTATAAAGAATGTATAAGCATCATCAAAACCATTTATAAACAAGAAGACATCACCCAGTAAGTCAATTCTACATCTAAAAGGGAAACAACTTTATTACCAATAGTGTTAGTGTAAATATCATAGCATACAGTATGGAACTTGTACTATCTAGTATACAGTTGATTATTTAAAAGTGAAAAATTTCATATTCTGAACACAAAAATATTTTCTGAAATTATTTAATACCCATTTTTAATTTAATTGACTCGCTTGATTGAAAGCAAAGGGTGATCTAAACTAATCATGATGGCTTTGTTTTATTTGAAGTGTTTTGATTGGCCTAATTCTGTTGGTTAGCCCAATATGCAGTCAAGCCATAATGAGAGCAGACACACATGGGACTGTTCTTAAATTCATTAAAGAAAAGGAAATAAATGACAGAGGTAGATTCAAGCATTCGGTATGCTCAGAGGGCATTAATGGTCAGATAAAGTGATTAAAGCATCAAAATTAGCGCTCTCTAACCTGTTTGAAAACTGGAAACAAGCACTTGTTGCAGACTAACACCTTGCAAAATTGTACTTGTCTGGTTTAAAACAAAAATAGTCTGGGACATCGAGCTATGGGATTTTATCAATCCTGATATTGTTCATTCTATCTTAATTAACTCTTAAGTGTTCAAATTAAGAAATTTTCTTAAATTCATTAAAGAAAATCCAGGAAAGAAATGACAGCATACCAAAACAATATTTTTTATCTGAACATAGAAACCCACTGTAGAAAGACTGTGGTTGTCATTAAAATCATACAAATCCCCTCTTTAAATCATGAAGTAAATTGAAATCTTATTGACTGACATTGCTATTAAATATATTGGGATAAAAATAGCAATTTATATTCTGATACTTCCTGCTGCAGGCTGCAGCCTTTATAAGAATATCTATATGACACAGAAGAACTTCAAACCTCAAAGTTACATGTCATTTGTTTATCTCACTTCAATAATCTAGCCCATGTGTTTTTTGGAAATAGATTGAATGATTACTTAACCACATCTAACACTAACCTTTTAACCTTTTCTGACTTAATTGTTAACCTTTACTGACTTAATTGTTAATTACAATATACTTAAGGTACATGTCCTGTATATTTAATTTCTCAGCTATAGAATTCTACTCATTAAGGAACACTTGAAAAGGACCATAATGTCCACAAATTGACACATTACTGTATATCAGTCAAACCCTAACAGCTGCAGATAGCTATGGGCTACCAACCAATATTATTGCTGGCAAAGGTGTAAGGCATCATGTGATTTATTGGTGCATTGAAGCTTGCCTGACAATCAGGCCTAATGTCTGTCACTTATGTGACCACAACTATGTATCATAATATAAAAATGAAAATCACCATAGCTTCAACATTTTTTCATATTTTTTTCATGAAATCTCCAGTATACACTTAAAGAAATAACTCAGAATAAAATAAAATGCTCTGATTTTATATGATGTGATATGCTAATGAGTAGGTGTGGTTATTCCTGCTCTGTGTGGTGATAGGTCAGTTACTACATGTCTGCAGACCTAACAAGGGGTCATCTCAAAAGATTAAAGACAAATATAGTGAAAAAGGGTTTGATGATTTGGACATCTTCTTCATGAAAGGGAAGTGCATTGATTATATTTATTAAATAACTCGATAAATAAGTAAATAAATAAATACATTCTTTTACATATGCAGACAATAAGAAATATATGAAAAGTATTTTTAAAAATTACCCATGAAAGACCTTTGCTATCAACGAAACAAGAAATTACTACTAAAGTTGGGTTGAAAAAAAAATGCAATTATTACATGCAAATGACTTTGTACTTAACCATAGTTTACAATTGGTCAACCACAGTAACAAGTTTTCATTCATCCATTCTAGTTGGTATTAAAGGAAAATGGTGCCTATCTGGCCTCCAATATGGCTGCCATGGTGGCCATCCTGACAATCTTATTATCACTCCTAGATGGATGGTTATATTGACAAGGAGTTTCCTTATGATGTCTAGCTATTAATTCCTAATTGAAAATGATGCTGACCTGTCCTCAATATGGCCTCCATGGCAGTCATCTTGAAAATCATGTTATTGCTACTCCTCCTAAACAGAAAGTTATATTGACACAGGGTTTTCACCAGAAGAAAATGATTCTAATATGACATGTGATATAGCCAACATGGTGGCCATCTTGAAAATCTTGTTACTGCTACTCCAACTGAATGGATGGTCATATCGACATGAGGTTTTCACCAAAGGACTTTTTCTGATATCTACAGGGTTAGAAACAAAAATGGGACTGTTTTTTCATCTGGTATAGCCGCCATGACATGCAACTTAAAAATCTTGTTATGACATTGGAATATCATAGATGTTTCAACACTCAACAGTTAAAAGAAATGGTTTTATTTTGGATTTCTGGAAATTCTTTTTGGCCAGAAGAGCATCAGTCTTTTCAAGAGACTCTTGTTTTCTTACTGTCTTTCTTAATTTAAAAACAATAATAATAATTCTTCCCATTTTTTCCATTCCAAAATTGTACTAGCTCATGTACATGAAAAACTAAAAGGCCAATTGGTTTCAAAGAAAGCAGAAAAGAAAAAGAAAAGAGAAGAAAATGTTACAATATTACAAGCAGTATTCATTTTAAATTTATTTATCTGATCTCTGCAGACATTAAAGGATGGTCAAAAGAGGCCATAATGTCCACACATTTTTTAATGTCTTCTGATCTATTTATTTATTTAAAGTTGTTTATAATTTATTTTTTGATTTATTTACAAAATTGGTGAACTAATTTATTTCTAGGTAATATAATGCCTACTTGAAAAAATGATTAAGTTTAAGTTTCAAATCACCAAAGGGATGTTTTGTTAAGAATTTTAAAAATTTGGACAGACTTTACATATATTGAAGTCTGAGGATGTGTTGTGTATAATTTGTACCATTATAAAAGAATCCAATTTGTAAAAAATAAAATAACAGAAACTATTCATGCCTGACTGTAGGATATGGTCACTATGGGAGAAAATTTGATCTAGCACCAAATTATGGATGCATTCAATAATATGCTTAATTTTCACTTTATATATTGCAACATCAGTACACACTTCGATGCAGACATATCATATAATCTGAGATATTACAGTTACAACATCTGTACCACCATGTACATGACCAACTGTCTATAATTACCCATGGAATAACATCACTCCACACTTTGATGCAGACATATCATATAATCTGAGATATTGCACATGACCAACTATCTAGAATCACCCATGGAATAACATCAGTCCACACTTTGGTGCAGAGATATCATATAATCTGAGATATTACACATGACCAACTGTCTAGAATCACCCATGGAATAACATCAGTCCACACTTTGATGTAGACATATCATAAAATCTGAGATATTACAGTTACAACATCTGTACCACCACTGACCCATTATGTACAATTACCCATGGAATAATATATGTACACACTTTGATGCAGACATATTACATAATCTGAGATATTATAGTTTCATGTCTAATTCTGTATTTATATACAGGGTTTAGCAGCACCTCAGCACAATCCTGGCTATATAATTCCAATTAGATGTGATGTTCCAAAAATATAAAGGTAAACAACACAAAACCTTGAGGAAGAAAAGATAGTCGAACAAGATGAATAAATTAATACATAATGGATAATTTGTTTCTGGATTGTTGAGCAATTCCAGCTCATGAATAGATAAGACTGTCTGCCTCATGTCAACACTTAAGTTAAGGTTTGTGTTTAGGTCATTTTCTCATACGATATTGCTTGTAAAGTCACATGACTTGGCATATAAATGTTTCATGAATACATCAGTGAAAACTTAGTCACTGTGACCTATATTTCATGGTTAAGTGGTTTGTTCTTACCTATGTGTTGAGCTCAGTTTCTGTAGGTTCGGGTTTGTTGTTAGGTCATTTTCTCAGACACTTTTGCACTAAGTGGAGTCAGATGCATTAGTATGTAGATATTTCAATGCTATATATAATCACAAGACAAATTGTTCACAGTTGAAATAGGTCTTTACATGCACTTTTTATGTGTTTGGGTATATAATGTTATCCTTGTCTGTCTGTTGGTTAGGGTCTTTGTTTGCATATATAATGTTATCCTTGTCTGTCTGTCAGTTATGGTCTGTGTTTGATTATATAATGTTATCCTTGTCTGACTTGGAAACAGGGTCTGTGCTTGGGTATATAATGTTATCCTTTTCCGTCTGACAGTTAGGGTCTGTGTTTGGGTAGATAATGCTATCATGATCTGTTTCTCAGTTAGGGTCTGTGTTTGGATATATAATGGTATCCTTGTCTGACTGTTGGAAACGGTCTGCGTTTGGGTATATAATGTTATCCTTTTCTGTCTGGCAGTTAGGATCTGTGTTTTGGTAGATAATGTTATCCTTGTCTGTCTGTTGGTTAGGGTCTTTGTTTGCAATTATAATGTTATCCTTGTCTGTCTGGCAGTTACAGTCTGTGTTTGGTTAAATAATATTATCCTTGTCTGACTTGGAAACAAGGTCTGTGCTTGGGTATATAATGTTATCCTTTTCTGTCTGACAGTTAGGGTCTGTGTTTGAGTAGATAATGTTATCATGGTCTGTTTCTCAGTTAGGGTCTGTGTTTGGGTATATAATGTTATCCTTGTCTGACTGTTGGAAACAGGGTCTGTGTTTGGGTATATAATGTTATCCTTTTCTGTCTGGCAGTTAGGGTCTGTGTTTTGGTAGATAATGTTATCATGGTCTGTTTCTCAGTTAGGGTCTGTGTTGGGGTATATAATGTTACCTTTGTCTGTCTGTCGGTTAGGGTTTGTGTTTGGATATATAATGTTATCCTTGTCTGTCACAGTTAGGGTCTGTGTTTGTCTGTCTGTTGGTCAGGGTCTATGTTTGAGTATATACTGTTATATTTGTATGTCTCTTGGCTAGGTTCTGTGTTTGTCTGTCTGTCAGTTAGGGTCTGTTTTGGGGTATATATTGATATCCTTGTCTGTCAGTTAGGGTCTGTGTTTGGGTATATAATGTTATTTTTGTCTGTTGGTTATGGTCCGTGTTTGGGCATATAATGTTATACTTGTCTGTCAGTAAGAGTCTGTGTTTGGGTGTATAATGTTATTGTTGTCTGTTTCTTAGTTAGGGTCTGTGTTTGGGTATATAAAGTTATTCTTGTCTGTCTCTCAGTTAGGGTCTGTGTTTAGGTATATAATGGTGTACTTGTCTGTCTGTTTGGGTCTGTGTTTGCATATATAATGGTATACTTGTCTGTCAGTAAGAGTCTGTGTTTGGGTATATAATGTTATTCTTGTCTGTCTGTTGATTATGGTCTGTGTTTGGGTATATAATGTTATCCTTGTCTGCCTGTCTGTAAGGGTCTGTGTTGTGATAATTTTCTCAGACACTAAATGCTCTTAGAGTCACATAAGTTGGTATGTAAATGTGTCAATGCAAGGTTCAGAGGAACCAAATTCAATGTAGGTTAGTACACCATGAATAAAAATGAATTTTATGGTATATGTGGTTTGAAATATGGTCATACCACCATTTGTATTTTATATGTATGATCAATAGTTTCCCATAATGCAGCAAACTTTTCCAATTTTGAAATCATCATGATGACTAAAATATGAACTGCAGTCATATTACACTTGTCCGTCTGTCCTTTGTATGTGACAGTTGGATTATTAGTCATATAAGAGAATATATATATATATATATATATATATATATATATATATATATATATATATATATATATATATATATATATATATATATATATATATATATATATCACCTTTATTCAATTATTCAATTGATATTAATCAACTCATGTTTATATGATTATGTATTAAGCATTAGACCACAGGTAAAATCTTCATCTGTAACAACTTTTAAAGATCTTGGATGAGTTTGATTAAGAGCAAGAGATTATGCATATTAATTATGCCATTATCTTTGGAAAGAATTTCTATCAGACTATAGTGAAATAGGTAAAATCAACATGATATCATGTTTGGGAGATAGTTTGGTTGTGTTCTTACAATACTAAATGTCTACTTCATGAATGGTCAATTCCTAAATTATGTATGACAAGTGAGTGATATAAGACCCACCTTTGCCTCTTGTCTTAAAAATGCACTCATTTTTTATTTTTGTTTATTCTTCATTTCATGTGTGTTCATTTTGCATTCTGTCTGTATTCATTCTGTATTCACTTTTTATTCTGTTTTTGTTTTACTCGTACAATTACTCATTTCCACATGACATTGTAGACAAATTGACCTTTTGATGTAACAAACTATTTGGTCAACAGATTCTTTCATACCATTCATACAATTTACCTGACAATATGAGAGTACCATACATACTATGGATCTATGGATGCACCCGATTTTCACAAGTTTTAACTACTGTACATGTAAATATTTTCATAAATATCAGCTTTTCAGAAATTCATTTACATTTTCCATATTAATTAAGTTAATATCTATCAAATAATAAAGAATGACCTGGGTCAAGTTTGATTTTTATTTTCCAGGAACATTGTACAGAGTTATGGCCCCTGTTGGCTTAGAATCTTGCCCTTCAGTTGCTTCATGTCATATGGACACATTTCTAGTCCAGCACAGTGTTGTTACGAAGGTCTTATTTAGCCATGTAACACTAAGCAAAGTGCAAACATCATAGATCCAGATGTTCTAGTACATACATTGTGTTGGTAGACCAAGATCTTAGATATTTTTGCTTATATTTCTATTTTGAACATATAGTGTACAATATTCTGTTGGATCAGGGTCTATGCTGTTTGTATAAGATTATAGGTACAACAAAGATCATAGACCCTGATATGAACATACATTATAAGCAGGTATGTGTTGACACTGTTTACATTTGAGTGCATGTTGTAAATGGTTAAATAAAACATAAAATATAATTCTTTTTTCATCAGGCTTTTGCAGCAATCATATCCTTATCTGGTGCTGGCATCAAGATGGGATGGCCTCAAGATTTGGCAATTAAACTGACTGCCTAGACAATGCTGGTATGTATCAGGATATTAAACATAATGTAAATAACTGCATTTTTGGATGATAATCCACTAGTTGTGGAATGTTATGCCCCATCACAACAGTAATAGGGGCACAAAGTGATACCTTTGTCCATCCATCTGTCTTTCACATATTGGTTAGGTTTTTATGTCCCATCACAACAGTGATAGGGGCATGAAGTTTTATCTTTGTCCATCCATCTGTATATCACACCTTGGTTAGGTTTTGTATATAGGTCAGTTTTCAGGCACTGTGATGGGGCATCTATGTTCTATGAGCACATTTTTTTCTTCTTTCTTGTTAAGCCCACACTAAGAGAATAGCAAGGCAAAGCAGTCACTTTTCCAACAGGGTAGACATATTCAAGGTTTTAGATTTAAGACTTTTTGAGGGAATGCAGTTTATATAACACATTTTGACTGTATATTTTAAGGATTTTGTATTTTTAGCTCACCTGGCCAAAGACCAAGGGAGCTTATGGTATGACTTTTTGTCTGCCATCCATTGTGTATCATCTGTCATCCATCCATCCATCTATCAGCACTTACTTGTGAACACTCTAGAGGTTTCATTTTTGGAAAGATTTCAAGGTAAGTGTCAATGAGTTTGATTATGAACGAAAACCATGCATATTACTGAGGTGATCTCGCATGTGATTGGTTGAGCTTGTGGCCATATTTCTGATCAGATCTGGAATGTAAGGTTGCATTATCGTAATTTCAGATGGGTTCGATTATTAGTAACATCATAGCATATTAATTTGGTGGTCTTGCATCTAATTGGCTGAACATGAACATTCTAGAGATCATATTTCATGACAGCTTTTCATCCAACCTCAGACATATGTTTTTATTATAAAGATCTCAGATGAGTTTGATTATAATCTATGGACAATAATAAGGATCCAGGCTGATCATATTATGGTAATCAAATCTGTAGCCTTCAGTTCATGAGACCAACACCTTAACCACTGAGTCACCGCAGCAGCCTTGGTGGGTGATCTCTATTGTTTCCAAGTTACGGCTCCAGGTACTGGGTCATAGGGGTAAGGACTGACCCAACAATTCATTCACAACTGCATAGATTAACTCCTGATAAGTTGTAATATCAAGTAAGAGTATATACTTTAAGGGTGGGGCTATAAATAGTTTGTAAGTTATGAATCATTGCCAAGACCTCATGGGCAGCTAGAGATCCAGGGATTATACTGATTGTATAAATGGCCTTGGAAAAGAAGCAATGGAAAGAAGATAAATAATGACACCAACATTAATAGACAACGTAGCAACTCCAAGCTTGTGTTTCCCATGTACAGTTTAAAGATGTGTGTGAATTTGCATTTACAAGTTTACATGTCAACTAACCAGGTGAGAGATATCAGGTACACTCTAGTCCTCATTAATTGCTAGCATGCTGTAAAAACTACTGAAATAGCAAACAGGGCATGTGTTAAAGGTCTTATGTCTCCCATGTTTTGGGTTGGATGAAAGTCCTTGAAGTAGCAAACAATGCATGCCATGTTAAAGGTCTTATTTCTCCTATATTTTGGCTTGAGTGAAAGTCCTTGAAATTGCAAACAGTGCACATCATGTTAAAGATCTTATGTCTCTTATGTTTTGGGTTTTTGTTGTTGTTGTTGTTTTTCTCTTTTAAAGAGGTAATTTTATTTCCAAATTACACATTTATCTGTGAAAGAGAATGTACTCAGATTTTAGAAGTTTACAGTTGTTGGTGAGTTTGTAACTGAGTGACAGTTGTATTCCATTATTAACCTCTACAGATACTACAATATTAAAGAATGTGTTAAGTATCAAATTCAATTATTTGCTTTAGAGTTTTACATATGTGTTTGGAATTATATTATTTAAAACTGCACACAATGAAAATTACACAAGTGGAAACTATTTTTGTACACGCACTGCTATAAGTCGTCTCCCTTTGAAATTATCAAATATACAGTGTGTGTAAACCATTTATTACAGTGGTTAATGATTAGATGTAGTATATGGTGGAGAAATGGAACCAAAACATTTGATTTGGAATCTCTCTGATTTTTATATGCCCACCATGTGGCAGAGCATATTATGTTGAGATGTCCATCTGTGTGTTACCAGTTTTGTATCCACACAATAATTTTAGTTGTCCTACATCTACATTTACCAAGCTTTGTGGATGGCTTGCACTTGAGGTAAGGAAGAACCCTGTCAATTTCAGGGTCAAAATGTCAAAGGTCAAGGTCCCTGACTAAAAAAGAAACTTGGTTCCTACACAGTAACTTGAGTTAGAGCTGCAGAAGCTCAGTTGCTAGAGCATCAGACTTGTAATGCAAGAGTAGTGGTATTGATCCCCGAACAGGCCAGCCTGGGTCTGCTGCTTCAGTTTGCCCTTGGAAAAGGCACTTGTCTCCCATTTCCTCTGCATGATACAGCCAATATAATGTTAAAGTGCCATTAAAAGCAACAACAAAATTCCATTATCGCTTACCAAACTTTGTGGCAGGCTTGCATTTAGTGTAAGGAAGAATCATATTGATTTTGGAGTCAAAAGGTCAAGGTCACTGAAAGAAGAAAAATGGTTTCCACATAATAACAGTTATAAATGACATGCTTCAATTAAACTTTGTGAATGTCTTGCACAAGTGATAAGTAAAAAGGCTATTGATTTTGGGGTCCAAAACTTAAGGTCACTGACTGCAGCAAGAAAAATGGTTTCCATACAATGAGAATAGTTTTATATTACAAACATTGTGAATGGCTTGCACATAGGATAAGAAAGAAGCCTGTTGAATTTGGGGTCAACAGTTCAAAGGTCAAAGTCACTTTAAAAAAAGAAAAATTATTTCTACATGGAAATTCTAGTGATCGATACAGAGGATTATTAAACATGGGGCAGGCATATAATGTGTTGTTTATGGTGCTCGTTTTTTATTTTACGAATGTTATTTTAAAATTTGTATTTCCAAATGTACTTTTTATTGTAGATGGACCTGATTTACAGATTTATAATGTATGTAAATTGTTGCCAGTGTACTTTTGTGCCATATTTTGATTAGACTAAATTTTAAAATTAATTAAGATAGACCTCTGTATGTAAATGTATGCTCCACTTTTTCTTGTCCAAATTTGTTTCTCACATTTAGTTAATATGGGAACATTTTTTTATGCAAATTGTTTTGGACATTTCCTTTAGATTTTTTTAAAATTCACATTGATAACTACTGGGAAACTTGATTTTTTACATTAAAAATGAAGATTTCTATGTGATCATTGTTACATAAAAGAGCCAAATGTAAGGACTGTTTTTGTGAATATATTTAATTTTTCCTTATGTCAGAGTAAAATATATTAGAGTTAAATAGATCTGTCCATTGCATTATCTGGTTAAGTATGCTATTCAAACATATTTATTTTATTCATAAATTTTGTGTCATATGTAGCACAAAATTTAATTTTCATATATTTTACAGATTATTCAGTATTATCCATTTTGCTTATGATATGAAAGAAATGTGATTTATACCAAAAAAATTGTGCTCAGCTTTTAATCTAATTGATTTATTTTACTCTGTAATCAGGGGTTGCATCTGTCAATGAACCATTGATTTTAACACCAATTTGAATGGAATATGCATCATTTATGTTGCTAGCTAGGTATAAATCATTATGTAATTGAATTTATGATGTTGGCTGGACAAGAGCTAGCCTTAATATGGTACTTACACAGAATTGACTATATATATATACAATTTGAAATCTTTAATAAAGTTGTGTTTTTTAAACCAATTTGTAAGACAGTTACCATATGTATGACCTGGGTGAATTGTATAGGAAATGTACCATATATATGACATGGATGAATTGTATAGGAAATTTACTATATATATCACCTGGGTAAATTGTATAGGAAATGTACCATGTATATGACCTGGGTGAATTGTATAGGAAATGTACCTTATATATGACCTGGAAATGTACCATATATATGACCTGGGTAAATTGTATAGGAAATGTACCATATATATGACCTGGGTAAATTGTATAGGAAATGTACCATATATATGACCTGGGTGAATTTTATAGGAAATGCACCATATATATGACCTGGGTAAATTGTATAGGAAATGTACCATAATTATGACCTGAGTGCATTGTATAGGAAATGTACCATATATATGACCTGAGTGCATTGTATAGGAAATTTACCATATTTATGACCTGGGTGCATTGTATAGGAAATTTACCATATTTATGACCTGAGTGCATTGTATAGGAAATTTACCATATTTATGACCTGGGTGCATTGTATAGGAAATTTACCATATTTATGACCTGAGTGCATTGTATAGGAAATTTACCATATTTATGACATGGATGAATTGCTGGAAACATTTGTATAAGAATAAATGCTTATAAGTAGGCAGATCATTCTCCATTTTTTGGAAGGAGCAAATATCAAGCAGTTATCAACTGATTATCAACCAATTGTCAACCAATCTTTCTGTAATCGTTAAAAAAAAATGTTAAGACCCTGCTGTATCACCCTTTAGCTTTTCTGAAGACTAATTCAAACAGTGCAAAAAATCTGACAAATTTATACATGTACAAATAAAAAAAAAGCACATTTCTTAAATGAATTGAAATGTACATAGATACAATATTCCAAAAAAAGGGAACATTGGCATATCTAAGGACTCAAAAGATAACAGTATTATATACAGACTATGATATTCTATAGAAAATTAATTTTATCTGACTTGTTAAATAATGGTCTGCTTGCCTACATGAAGTTAGGATGTTATTTTTCAGTATAGTACTAAAGTAAATTTCATATTCATGGATCTCTCCTTGTTCATAATGGAAGATCTGTTAATGCCAGTCTTTTATGGAAAAAATGTTTAAATTAATACCTGAAACTTTTGGGTATCTTGTTAAAAATGGTGTCAGTGTCAATTGCAAATCAATTAACCATGTCTGTCTAGTGTTTAGAAATCAGTGATTTCATATACTTGGGTTGTAATTATATATTTATAAATGACTGTACCAGCCTCTATTGAATATTTATAGAATGTTGATATTCTGACATTTTTACCATAGCTGTTTGAAAAGAGGATTTTAAATTGAGACATTTGTGTTTGAATGAGCCAATAAACATCACTACACGAGTTCAGGAATAGACAGTTTTTAAATACATGTACATGGGAGTACATTTTACTACATGAGTCCAGAAATGGACAGTTTCTAAGGACATACGAGTAAATTATACTGTGCTATTACACTGGTGACAACCATCAAACATGTCTGTATTTATTGCAGAGGTCATTCCCCACTATATGGTAAGCTATTTAATCCTCAATAGTATTCCAGCTAGAATCTGAAAGGGCAGGGTGACAGTCCACCAAAAGGACAATGAGCACGTGAAATTCTTGTAAAAGGGCATTAAACCTTGTGTCAGTGTACAGAAGACCTTACATATCCAGCTATAAAAATTTACCAATTTAAAAATAAAAATGTCCAACTGTCAAAAATCCATGCAGTTGTAGAAATGTAGCTACATTTTCTGCCATTGAGAAAGCAACAGTGTACATCCCCTCTGGATTTTTAATAATCTCTTACGTTCTAAAAGTGCTCAGGAATGAATATTATTAATATGTGGAGACTTTAAAAATATCTAATCAAATTTTGACTGACTTTGTAGGAATTTTACAGGATCAAGATTACTCCTAGATAAACTTTGTCATTTGCAAGACATCAGTTGATTGCTTACACATCAGTTGATTGCTTACACATCAGTTGATTGCCTACACATCAGTTGATTACTTATATTAATAATAATAATAATAATAATAATAATAATAATTCTTTATTTAACGAGGGTAGCTCAATTAGATTACAGATGTATCTAGTCTCCCTTGAGGCCCTCAGCTATTCTAAAACCAAAAACACAGATTACCATGAACAAAGACAAGACAGTTGGAGTAGAGACAGGAGATGTTACAAGGTATACCGACATGTAAAGGTCAATTAAAAATAAAGTTTCAGATATTTGAGATATTTTTCTTTAAACAGAAGTGGCTGATCTAACAGATGTGGGCAAGGAGTTCCATATCTTTGCTCCGGAATATTTAAGACTATATTGAAATTATTCAGTCTTGGATTTGGGGAGTTTCATGTGATATTGCATGGTCAACCGTAAGGCATATTGTCCTTGGATTTCATCAAAGATTTCTCTCATGTATTCAGGCATTTTCCAATTTATACATTTGTAGACCAGTACTGCCTTTTGAAAGTTAATTCTGTCATTTATTTGAAGCCATTTTAGTTCATGGAAAAGGGTTTTAGATGGTGTGTCAAAAGAAGCATCCAGTATTAGGCGTGCTACTCTCTTTTGTATCTTGTTAATTCTTTCTAATTGGCTTTTGGGACAGTTTCCCCATATTGTCAAACAGTAATAATAACTATCTCCTCTGCTATCTATTTTCAAAATGTTCTGACCCTAAGCACATATCGTCATTTATTGTAAAACTTATTTAATCATAAATAGTACATTATTTTTCTTCAAGTCTCAATAAATAAAGTCATTTTTTGCCTGAAGATGTTTGTTTTTATTGCTCTTTGACAAGTCACAAACTTAGTGTACTATATTGGCACATACTGAAGGTCAATTCAGGACTACTTACTGTGAGTAACACTGTACAAAAACAACATACTAATCTGGAAGGGGCATGGCAGCAGAAAAAAGGACTATGTAAATGTTGCAAAAGAATATCGGACAGGGTGCAAAATCAAAGGCCAGAAAAATATATGGGGAATGCAGCATTTGGACAGGGCACGATGCCCTTCTGTGCCTGCCTAGTTGGAACATTGCTCAAGGAAAGACAACATTTATTTTTTATTTATTAGTTTTCTTTAAGCAGAGTCATGCTTTTTAAAGCAAACACTATCACAACTTAAAGGGGAAAATGACTTTGGAAACTCAGTTGCTCTGATAATTGATTTTTCATTCATTGGCAATATGCATTTTTGGGGACATTGTGGAAGTTAAAATAGGAGAATCTAAATAATGAGCATTGACATAATTTACATTTAACTGTAATATTGATAGCAATATTTTTGATGAAGAACATGTAGAATACATCGTTTTTATCATGTGTTTCCATTGTTGTGACAATAATTCATTTACCAGGTTCTGTAGCAGTACTAAAAGAAAAAATGAAATGACGTGAATTAGGTCTTATCTTTTCTACTATCAAAATCATTATCGAAAGATAAGAATAAAGTGAAAACAGTATCATAACACATTTATAAACCATGATTTGGGGGAAACAATTTGTAAAAATGCAAAATCATTTTTGAATTTTCAAACAATTGTAAAAGAAAAACAGTATTACTACACATTTATAAACCATGATTTGGGGGAAACAATCTTTAAGAATGCAAGAATATTTCTGAGTTCGGAAACAATTTTATTGTTAAAAAAACCCCCACAAAAAACAACATTGACAGTGTGCCAACGAGGATAGATAAACTGTATAATGGATGTATATTTCGTACTGTTAATTATATTCCCACTACAACAAGCTGGGGTATAGAGGAATCACTTTTTCTAAATATGGAGTGATCTTGTTTGTTTTCAAGTTGACACTGGATGTCATTTATTATCAAGCCTGCCTTAGCAGAAGCTCAACAAGGATCACTTTGGTGTCCGTGTGTATGTCTGTCCATCCATATAGACCCTGGATTAAGATCATTGTTAATGGGTTTCAGATTAAGCTCAATGTAAAAGTTTACTTTTTAACTAGATAAAAGGCAGGCTAAAAAAAAATGCCACTTGTGCATTCATTAGTTCACAAGTAAAAAGACAAGAAAGACTAAACAGGAGTAATTACTTTTCAGTAGCAAGTTGACTCTACAAATGCTCCCACTTGGCTACAAATGGAGTAGCTTTAAAAAATATGACATCAGTGCTTCTCACCTAACTGGTATTACATGCTTGAAAACCCTAACACTCAGTTGAACAAGACCAAAGTGTCTGTCCATTTAGATGGCATGTATGTTCATCCCTTAGTCTGTCATCCAAATCTTGGTTGTAATACTGTATCACTATGCCTATTTACATCAAACACACATGATGGTTCCATCTTAGGAGGAAGGGTGTTTGCACTGCAAAACTTGGGTGTGATCTACTGTCCATTGAGAGTGTATGAACCACTTTCATGTCTGTTTCAAGATCTTTTCCTTTTAACAGCAGTAGGTAAAATTTATATGGTTTATTCAGTCTTATTGTTGGTTTTGTCTTACAGTTCTTCAAATTTATAATTACAGAATTTAGGGATAAAATTACAATCTTGGAAACTAATCATGACATGCCATAAACAGTTTTATGTCTCAATATAAAAACAGTACTGTTGAAGTTTTGTGGTCATCATTTAAAACATACAATGTCAAAGGACAAATACCTACAAAAATCGTCATAGAATCATTGCTTGAAAATGCTATTATGTACGGAAAAAAATATAAATTTCCTCAAATATGTTCATAGATACAAGAATGAATGAAAAGCAGCTGGTAAAAAACTACTCTGCTTTCTAATAATTTTGTTTCATTGTTTATTTACACTTTTGCTTCCTTAACTATGTTCATAGATACAAGAATGAATGACAAGCAGCTGGTAAAAAACTACACTGCTTTTTCATAATTTTGTTTCATTGTTTATTTACACTTTTGCTTCCTTAACTATGTTCATAGATACAAGAATGAATGACAAGCAGCTGGTAAAAAACTACACTGCTTTCTCATAATTTTGTTTCATTGTTTATTTAGACTTTTGTTCCCTATCATTTAACTGATTTGACATAGAAACAGTATTCCTCTGCCTGTGCACAAGCTTGTGTACACTCTAGCATCTATATTTTCCATTTTATTTGAACCAATTTGGCTGTGAAGCTTCACGCTAACAATGGCTCCCACAAGTTTGATAATGAGCCAATTTGTAAGAGTTCTTTCCCTTTACCAACTTAGTGTTGACATTCCAATGGTATGTGACCATTCTAGTATTCACACTAATTGTTTGATTTTAGCAAATATTTGCTGTGAATCTTCATCTTAAAAATGATGTCATCCTAAAAGGTCCAGGTCATTGAGACGCATTATTCAAATTATTAAATCACACAATGAAAGCCTTGCAAAACCTCATTTAAAAAAAAAAAGTTTTATCGACAAAAAGATAGATTACACATACATGTGATACATTAAATATCTGAACAGTATTTCAACCATTTTTCAATAAGACAAAAACTGTTGGCAGTTGTAAACTATTATTATGTCACTGTAAGATAAAAGTAAAATCTAAGAAAAGAAAAAGTGAATAGGAAAGAAAAGGAAATATTGTTTATCGCATGACTACTGTTATTTATGTTAATATGTGTAACACATGTAATAAGATCTCATGTATCAAATTTAGTATTAAATTTGACAACTTGGTATTAACTTAGTATTAAATCTGACAACCTGGTATTAACTTAGTATTAAATTTGACAACCTGGTATTAACTTAGTATTAAATCTGACAACCTGGTATTAACTTAGTATTAAATTTGACAACCTGGTATTAAATCTGACAAGCTGGTAATATCCCAAGTTTTACAGAAACATGATGGTTGACTTGACACATTGGTAAAGGTAAAGCAAGGGTGGTGTAGCAGAAAGGTTTCTGTGCCGTCATCCATATCTGAATATAAGTTTCCATGTAGAGACTTCAAATATTAGATAAATTCACATGAGCTGTATGCTTGGCAAAATATGTGGAAAGAAAACTCCACAAGTAAGCGTTGGAACATTAAATCATAATTGGGGAAGTGGCATCCCTCATATGAAAGATATGGTAAAGATGACATGGTATTTTAATACTCACATATAGGACACTGATACACACATACGTGGACTTAAAAGATATTACATGTTATTTTTATTTTCTTACACATTTGTTTCACATTTTGGACTTTTATTCAAAAACTTTCTTTGCACAATTTAACAAAAATCACTCATGGTAGACAAATGAAATTTGGTATACATGTTTATGTGCATAAATATATGACTTGATTAGATTTTTATGCCAATATATCAGTTTCTTAAATTCTAACTTATAATTGGCACTATATAGCCAGGATTTTGCTGCAGTGCTGATAAGCCCTATACATACATACATACATACATACATACATACATACATACATACATACATACTGTTATGACCCTATGGTATTAAAAACGTAACAAAAAGAAAGTGAAACCAACAATGTTTGTAAAAATCAACAAACAATTTATTTCTAAATAATCAATGTGAAAATCAAAAGATACTTACAATAACGCGTTAAAATTCAAATAATCAAATAAATTATTAGTGTCCTAATCACATATAGAAATTATAAAATTTTCCAAATGAAGGAATGTTTCGAACGAACGAATCTTCGTAATGAACAAATGTTCCGAATGAAAGATTGTTCCGAATGTATGGATCTTCGTAATGAACGAACGTTCCAAATGAAAGATTGTTCCGAATGAATGGATCCGGAATGTCATGATGTTCCAACGATAATGTAATCCAGATCATCTTTAAGAATGTTCACAGGCATCCAAAAGTCATAAATATAACTCCAAACGTTAGTGAGTACTCCTGGTAACTTCGATGAATATTCCAAAAAATAATTCCTTTAGAATTATTTATACAGCAATGCAGCATTACGGCATCACAGAACTACAAGATTTCAGCACGGCTATTATTTCAAACATCCGATGATTCCAGGCTGATCATAAAAACAGATCTTTTCAACACAAGATTTAAAATTCGAATGCCTATAATTCCTATATCAAGGTCTTTTATACTCCTTGCACAACAGGAAACATGTCATATTACGACCCAGAATGCAATACTAAATGTGTCTATTTAATGAAAAAGTACTGTAAGAGTGGTAAACAGCTCTGACCATGAACTCAAACGTGGTCAACATGTTGTTTATTTGACTAAAGTACAACTCAACCTAACTTTATTACGACTCACTATTTGACACAAGTTTAAAGTACAGTCATAGAACAAAAGTTTAGGCACATTATAAATTCCATATACACAATTCCCTAACAATACATACATACATACATATATACATGTACATACACAGACAAAGGTGATCACCAGATTAAGGGTGGCACTACACTAGATCAAGATGAATGCAATACTTCAAAAATCAGTAAGTGACTGGCATGATTTAGTTCTGATTTTTGTAATATTTAAAATGCAGGAGATTGGTAAAGCAATTATGTTTGACTGCATTATGATCCAGGCCAATATTATGTGCATTGGATACAATCTCTGGCCATTATATGGTCTATATTACAAGATGTAGATAATTTCAAGTCAATATTTCAGTTTTGTATATAGGTCTATATTATATATTTATTTAATTTATTATGTACATGTTTTTAGTATTTGACATGATATACAATGGAAAATTATATCATTAAATTTTCTGTTTCATTCAGTAACGTTGCAAAAATGACTATATTCATTTTCAGACAAGGTGGTTCTGTAATAATAATAATAATCAGCAGCAGCCATGCATTTCTCGCAAAGTAAAAGCATACCCACTATTCATTGTATTTAAGTTATTGCAGTTATCAGCAAATATTTTGTGACATGATTGCCATTTTAAATAACTTGTTGGCACTTACCAGCAAATTTCCATATACATTTTCTTGATAAGGCATATGTATCACTAGAGTAATTTAGCACTAATATTGCTTTCTTTTTCAGTTCATATTAGTTGATAATCATATTGGTGTGTTATTTATTTCTTTGCTTTTAAGTGTTTGTGATGATTACATTCAATTAAAACCTAAAACTTTGCTATATTTTCTACATGATGCTTGTGTGTCTTTAGAGGCATGTAACACATAAATTGCCCTCTTTTTCATTATATATATATATATAGACACATTTTAAGTGTTTATGATGATTACAATCAAATAAATCAATGCTTATTAAGCATGTTAAGTATAATTATATCTGTCTTTTTTGGCAACTATTATTTTGTTTCGGTTTTTGTACTGTTCGGGAAAATGTGCATCCTCATAACTCAGAGTTTCAGAAAGCTTAGGCACCAGAGCTGGAAGCACTTTCAGAGAGTGCTGGTCTTTTTATGATTTGTTTCTCTTTATGGTTCAAAAACTGAGTTTTTTTTGTCATGAATTAAACCTGAAAAATATGTTCTACTATTGGCAGCCATTGACCTTTACATGTAAATTGAACAGACAACCTGACAACTGAAAAAACAAATAATATGTCAATTGCCAGATTAGATGTTTCATTCAAATTAATCGCTGTATGCAAATTCTAATCACCATTGGCGATTTTGGAGATCTATAAGGTAAAAGTAGTGAAACAGAAATTTGAAGAAAAAAAACTTGCCTTGCAAACAAAGTAATCATGCAATGTACTATACACAAAAATTTATCAAATTGACATTATATACAATATTAGATTAGTCATTTCTCTTATCATTTATCTGATCTGAGTAATATGACATAACATTCATTTTCAGACAAGGTGATTCAGAATAGTCTACCAATAATAATAATAAAAATAATAAAAATTAGCAGACATTTTCTACATAATACTTATGATACTTGTGTGTCTTTAGTACTAAAATTAAAAGTCTTCTTTTCATTGTATTTCATTTAATAAATGTATATATATATATATATATATATATATATATAGATATACAGAAAGCTCAGTCACCAGGGCTGGAAGCATGGAAGCACTTAAATACAGTGCTAGTCTTTTTCTGAATTGATTTTCTTTTCCAATGAATAATTAATTGATTTAATGCTAAATTAGGTATTTCTGCAAGATTATTTGCTGATAATGATATAACATTCCAGACAAATGAACAAGGCTTAAGTATCTCCATCACCAGATATGATGTTTTCACTGAAATTAATTATCATATGCAAATTTTAATCACCATTGGTGATTCTGGAGATTGACAATGAGAAATTTGATTTGTCAAAAAATAAAAGTTGACTTGTAAATTGTGTACACTAATCTTGTAGTTTAATATGTACAAATATTTATCAAATTGACATAAAATATTACACTAGTCAATTCTCTGTTTTATTTTATCTAACTTGAGTAATATGAGATAGCATTCATTTTGGTCTACCAATAATAATAATAATAACAATAATTATGAGCATTAGCAATACTGCAAGCTATGTGTAAACAACATAACAGCCTACAAACTTATGTCCATCATATGGAAGTAAGTACAACATGTTTCCAATGAGAAAAAAATTTCAGCATTTATTTACATTTTAAAATAGATTGCTTTGCACCTTACCAAAGAACTTCAATATGCATTTTTTGTTTCATACAGCTTATGTAACTTTACAGGAATGTGGAACTAAAATGACCCTCTGTTTAATTTTATTTTAGTTGATAAATGTTTAGTTTTGTTCTATCTGAACCGTTCGTGATGATTAACATATCCTTACTCTTGTGAATGCAAACCACCCACGGATATTTCGGCACTCCTGAAGTTATGACCTGTAGGACAGACCCATCTGGGGACAACTGATGAATGTTGTGAGTCGTGTATCCAAGAACATAGATGTTGTCATATCTGTCCACAGCTACTCCCATGGGGTATCTAAGATTGTCAGGACTGTAGGTAAACTGCTTCCTACCATCCATGTCAAAACAGACAAGTGAATGCATATCATACACACTAACATACACTCGTGTTTTCATGTTATTCAGAGCAACATAGTTGTTGTTGCCATATGTAGAGTCATACTGATGAGAATACTTTACATCTCCTCTAGTGTTAATCAGACTCCATTGACTCTTGTTATTATCACAGTAACCGTTCACAACAATCTCCCCCTTCCCAGCAGCTGCTATTACATTACAACTGTATTTGGTTGTTATTGTTCTGACTGGACTGATGACTTCACCCACCACTGACACGATCTGGATTTTATTCTGAGTATACAATGACACTGCTACCTCCTGATCATCCAGTACACATATGTTCCATGGCTTACCTGTAAGTGTATGACTTTTGATGAACTGATAGGAAGAGCTTAGTAGGATACATTTGCTATTCCCATTATCAGCAAGCATCACTCTGTCGTCAGGGAGAAATGTGACTCCAGTATAAGATGCTGTATTACCATAAACTTTAAGATCAATTACATCAACTCTCTCGACCTGACAGTCTTTCATTGGCCTTCTTAAACATGTTAGGGGCAGAGTGTTGGAGCTGGCTGCAGTCACAACTTTCCCCAGTTCAGACAAAGTGACGGACAAAATTGATTGTATTGGAGGAGAGAATTCCACCTCTACTGTTATCATGTCAGTTTTCTCATACTTTTCTCCAACCAGATTGCAATAGGAATGTAACTGCGACCTCATCTTTTCCGCCATCAGAAATTTTTGCAAACTGCTCCCATATTTATTGACTGCTTCAAGGAGATAGTGAGAATTTCTCACAGCATGAATTAGTGACAAACACTGATGATTTTCATCCTGTTTCCTGATAACTTCTTCTTTGTAAATTCTGTTTCCTTCTGTCTTCACTCGTTTCTCTAACTCGTCTAGAGCTGCATTGATTTTCTCTCTCACACTTCTGATTTGGTCGGTCAGTCTATTAACTTGGGGCTCAAGTTTATTAATACAGGCATCGTTAATATCCACAAACTTCTTTAAATGGATCTCGATTTTTTTAATATCCGCAATTATTTCGTCTGGCTTGCTCTCACATAGCAGAGAAGGGAGTTCTTTTTTTAAGTCCATCACTTTAGAACAAATTTTATGGCCCTCGAAGAAGCATGTGCCACAACAGGGGACAGTGTGATCTTTGCAGTAGTATTTTATATCTTCTCCATGATGTTCCGAACAGGTAAAGCCTTCAGCAAGTTTCATCACATTTTCTGGGTTACGTTCAAATTCTTCCACACTAAGAATAGTATGATCCTTTGACATTTTCTGTTTCCTATGAACTTTCAAACAATCTCCACACATAGCCTCTTTGCACACTATACAGAATCCTTCAGCTGGGACAGCGGCACCTTCAGTGTTACAAGGGTCACACAAACGATCTACTTTCGATTTCGCTGGCAAGATTGATTGTAAGACTGTGTTGGCTGGAAACAGAGACGCCCATTCACTTGTCGGTCTGTCCTTTATAGAGGGACTTGCAGAATTTCTACATACTGGACACTTGACATATCCCAGCTTCTTATGCTTGGCAGCCTCAGTTGTTATGTGAGACTGTAAACATTTCTCACAAAAGGAGTGGGCGCACGGCAGCTGTCTGGGTATGCTAAACTGTTCCAAACAAATTGGACAACAGGGTCCATCTTCAGTTTCTATTTTAGCAGCCGCCATCTTTAACATTAAACATTAATAAAACGCAGAAAGGAAAACATCTCAATTTTCTCCTGTATCAAACTATTTGGATAACAAATTTACAAATACCTCTTCGCTTGGATCACGTTTTTATTACTTCCTCGTCTGTATCTATTGGGCATGCTCGATTGGTCAGTTCAGCTTTATTTAGGAAATACTCTATGTATTCCGAGTGTTCCTTCTAATCGAGTCGGCACTGTTCCAAAATTTAATTTTTAGAGGAAAAGTTTCCTCTTTATTAGATTGCTTTTTTTACTGACTCGTGCAGACTTATTTTCCCTGTGTAGTCCCTACATTTGTTTGTCAGTAATGAACTTTCCAGTGTGTCCAAATCATATGATAATCTGAGGTAGCTGTGTTGTCTGAGGTGAAAATAGTATGTAGACCTCGAGATGCTTTCACGTTAATTTATTTGGTAATAAAAGCCTATCTACTTCTGTCACGGATGGATGAAATCGTTCTAATGCACATTGATGCATTCTCGAAGAAGTAAGTCAATTTTCATCTGCTACTTTTACAACAATAGATCAAGCAAGTCGTTTGTTGTGTAAATGGATCGTTGGGTGTGATTCAGTGTGCTAACGAATGAAATTTTACGTTATAACGGTCTCTCTCTCTCTCTCTCTCTCTCTCTCTCTCTCTCTCTCTCGTTGTAGTTATATATATATATATATATATATATATATATATATATATATATATATATATATATATATATATATATATATATATATATATATATAGCGATAACATTTGCTTTGGCGATTTACGTCCGACACTCTTTATCGCTTAATTGTAGCTCAGTTTGCTAGACACTGTTGCATGTATGGTCATGCAATTTTATGTGTGCATTCACGTGTATGTCTCACGTTAACACCCTTTAAAGGTAAATTGTGTTTGTTATGACCTACATATTTTGCTAAACTGGCTATGCCAATTTTCTGGATTATATGATGTACAGGTAAAGGAGGCGAGACATCATTCAACAAAATATTCTGTTTATTCATTATTAACACAGACCTTCAAATTTGTATTAAATTATAAGCGTGAAGGAATAGAATAACTCTTTCGTCTGAATTGATTTCATGTTTCATGCAATATTTTAATTACGTCTTCTTTGCAAACAATTTGTGTATTATTCGATTGGGATTGCGATTGTATATATTCCAACTGTGCTAATTTCCAAACAAGCATGGCATTAGGAATTTTTCCATAGCTGTCATGACACCATGTGCAATATGCGACTTTTATCAGTCTTTAAAAAGCTTATACTATCAGGGTTGGTAGATGAATACAAATTATTCATATGCAGCCTTAACACCCGCCTGCTCGGCTATATTATTTGGTTATTATTCATTATTTATTTTTTATTTCTTTTATTACCCTCCCGGATCTGTGTATCTTTCATCCACTCTCTCGTAAACATTAGTGAATACATCAATATTCTCAATTTTTGCCAAATATCTATCAAGAATTACAGGCTACTAATTTTGAAGATTATACTTTGATGGCCCTTGTATATCTTTCTGGGGAGTATTTTAAACTGATTCAATAGATTTTTTTTTTAAAAATAAATAAAATAAAAAATAACTATGCATATTTGGTTGATATTGGCACAAACATTTCCTGTTTAGCTAATCGGCAAATCATCGATATTCTCCCAAACACGCATTAAGTGCTATTAGTTATGGTTAGATCAAACTGAGTAATGATATCATCAAACTGTATCGAGTATAAAATTCATATAACTTTTGTTTAGGATCGATTTAAATTTAGTTGCATACAAAATTCTTTGTTTCTTTTCGTTATAAACCTATATTTACCTCTTTTATTAGAGGAGAATTGTCTTAGTCTAACTCTTGAGCAAAGATTCCTACTAATTATTTTCTTTATGTGTGATTCAATCTGACGAAAAAACTGCACAGTCGTCTTGATCATTTGTATCAGAAAATGTGCAATTGCTATTTATATTCCTAAACGATGCTGCCCTTTCAAGCTTAATAAGTCTTTGTCCAAGTTTAAGCATTTTATTTTGCCTCTGTCGTTATCATAGAACTCTCTACCGTTCAATTTGTTCCAGTCTTTCATGTTATAGTCTTCAAGTCTTGATCATTTGTATCAGAAATTGTGCAATTGCTGTCTACATTCCTAAATGATGCTGCCCGTTCAAGCTTAATAAGTCTTTGTCCAAGTTTAAGCATTCTATTTTGTAGTCTTGCCTCTGTCGTTATCATAGAACTCTCTACCGTTCGATTTGTTCCAGTCTTTGAGGTTATAGTCTTCAAGATTAAAACTGTTGTTTCCTTCGCCGTCATTGCTGTTGGACCCTGCTTTTCTGTCATATCCTGCTTGTTTGTTTTCTTACCTTCATCTATCAGTCTTCTGCGTTGGAGCCTGCTTTTCTGTCATATCCTGCTTGTTTGTTGCTTACCTTCATCTATCAGTCTTCCGCGGTGGACCCTGCTTTTCGGTCATATCCTGTTTGCTTGTTGCTTACCTTCATCTATCAGTCTTCTGCACTGGAGCCTGCTTCACTGCAAGAATCTAAGCCTTTCTATTTCATCCGCAATCTGTCGTTCTAATATTATGTTAAATTTTATCTAGTTTTGTTTGAAATTTGTTTTCTTCTTCTTTTTTCTTTTTTTTTTACATCTTCGTTGTTTTGTTTACGCTGGAGTTTTTCTTGCCTTTGCTATCTTTGTTGATGTGTCCCGCATCTCTGGCATTTTTCATGCTTACTAGAAATCACCAATCTTTAAATTTTTTCATCCTTCAGTGAAAACTTCTCTGATTTATATAGCGAAAATGTCTTGAATTTAATCACTTTATAAATCATCACACCTTCAACCTTATTATCTATCGGAGAAACATTCTCTGCATTTTATAGCTAAAATTGTTGAACTTATTCACGTTAGAATTCATTTAAATTTTGATTTGTATTCGCGTTAGAACCGATCAAACTGCCAACCTTGTTATTATTGTTCCAGACATTAATTCATACTGAGTTTTTATTTTTATTTTAAGTTAAGTCTAATTAAATAAACATTTACTTTTCTTTAACATTGAGAATGAATGGTTCTTTCTTGCTTTGGCATCCCAACTTTTCTATTCCTTTCAGTAGTATTTGTTTATTTGCACATTTGTTTTTGCATCTCATTCATCTATTATTCTTTTCCAAGAATTCATCTGGTGATTTTTGACAATGATACTTTCAACAAGTGAATTTGATAATTTGTTACAAAAGCTGTTCATCATCGCCTTTATATTTGTATCTTCTGCTATTTTGATTGATGGATTTATATTAATTGAAATTATTCACTCATTTGTTCAGCTCGATTCGGTAGCTTTTATTTAGTAACATTTAGTGCAAATTGGTGACTATTAGTAACATTAGTGACAATTAGTAACATACATTTACTCTTAGTGACAATTTGTTAGTACCTATTACTGACCTTCAGTTACTTTTATTTACAAAATAGTTAGCAGGTATTGGTGACTTTCATTTACTTGTTTTTATATATCTAACTAGGTAGCATGTATAAAAATTACCCTTATTGTTCCCAGTCGACAAGGGACATGTGGAATCTTTCACAACATATTTATATTTTTTTTTAAAAATCTAATGAAATAAATGAAATTACACACTGAAAAAGCCAGTAAATTATTATCATTGGAGGCAACTTCACTACTAGTGGAAAGAAACATAGAGAACACACAACAAGGACTAGTAAATGAGAAGCAACTTGAATTGAAAAACAATAGTAACACAAATCTTGCAAATTTCGACCAAATATGACCATGTAGGAAGTTTTTTGAAAAGTTTGTGAAATACATTTGTACTGGAGAGATAACACATAGACACTTTGTCGAGCTAGAACAAAATAGGAGAACGTTTGGACATATTAATTATGTTGCAATTGATAGTAGATATTGAGATAAAGGGATTAATGATGTGCTTTCATCAAACCTCGACGCCATCGATAATGACATTGAACAAATAAAAGAAAAGGTATAAAGAGGAAATGACCTTCAAGAAATGGAGGATGATACATACAAAAAAAGAAAAAAAGAACAGAAGACATGAAAAGAAAAGTTATTGTTTGGGCCACTGGGTCACTGTCCATATCGAATTTCCTGTTGGTTGTTGATATCCGCTACATAATATACAAATTAGAGGCATTGCCAAAGCAACCAACTGTACAACGTGCAATTCCAAAACAAGAAAGTAAAACTTTATAGCATACAGCATGCAAAACAACTTTACATGGTAGCAACCATTTTGTCTCTTAAATGTTGTAGTTTCTTTTGCACGCTATTAAGCTTAAGTAAATTATATAGCAGAAATTCAAAGTAAAAAACATAATGAACTAATTTAACGTGTATCCTTAGAAGCAGGTTTAATCCCTTGTAATGTGGATGTTGCATTATCGGATATCACGATAGACTATTTAATTGTGCTCTGTTTGTTAGCAATTAAAACAGTTTTCTGGACATCTATTCTCGTACTTTTTCGGAGAACTTTGTTTATGTAACCTTTCACACGATATGTGCAACATTTCATGCTTTGCAAGAAGCAAGTAATGTACTATATATTTTTTCTGCATTTATTGAAAGAAGAATTAAATTCTTTTAAATTTTTGATTGTGTAGGATGTCACTATAATACCAATTAAAACAACTGCAATTGTATCTAGTTCTGTGAAGATGATATATTGGTTTTGTGTAATGTATTCATGTTGCTTTTATCTACTGAAGTGTATGTAAATTAATGTTTTGTCCAAATATCCTGTTTTCGCTTTTGTCTACGTTTGTACAACTTTGGTCCTTAAATTTTTCTCGTGACAAATTCGAGGGAAACTTTTCTAAAGAGGACAAAGTTTTATTTAGTAAAACAACAAATTCGAAAGAAACAACTAACAAATGATATCATAAGAAGCTAATGTGATATATAAAATAATAGATGGAGCAAAATAAATCGCTATCAAAGAGATTAAAACCTTTGTATTTTTTTTAAATATTCGTTCTCTTTCAGTACAAATTTATGATCAATCTAGAAATAAATCTATGCATTGATCATTTATTTCTTCCATTTATTTTCAATATAGTATATGGAAGTTTGAGGCCAACTAGATAATAGCAAGTCATTGTTGCGCAATAATGAAGTATGGCGTAGTAGCGGAGCGATGGAACGTCGAGTCGTTGGGCAGAGATCAAAGCAAGGAAGAACATCAAAATTGAAATATTATTGAATAGTTATAGAGGACTCCAGAAATCACGAACACTACACATCTTCCGCCAAATGCTCAACATAGTAGAACTTTTGTTTCTGTTTTTGAAAGAAATCTATTCCAGTGTATGATGTAGCGATCATTATATATATATATATATATATATATATATATATATATATATATATATATATATATATATATATATATATATATATTTCGATCATAGTGTACATATCTGACCTACTTATGTTTATTATTTAAAGTGAAGTTGTCAAAATTACGACTCATATATTACACGTATATACGGGACAAAAATATAAATTGTGTTGAAAATTTAGTGCTTGAATATTTTTAAGTAATTTCTTGGATATTGATACATTGTCAGTAACATTTCTTTAAAACCAATGCCACGTCTATCTTATACAAAATGAAGTTGAAAATATTTTTTGTGACACTACTGTAAAGTGCCTGTGTTTGTTTTTGAAATGATGCGACGTCTAAATGAAAATGAATTTTGAATTACAATTTGGCTTAAATTATCAAGCGTTTATCAAAATTAATGATGGAGATTAAAATTTACAGTCTTGCTCAAATATAAGGCAGTGATTGAATGAGGCACGATTTTTCAGACATAATGGAGAATGAGCCTCCTAAGCGAGTCTGTCTACCTCGCGTAGCGCCTTGATAGCATCGCCTCTCGTCATCGTCGCCTCTTACTTAAGGAGCATATCCCCCTGTCATGTGTTTTGTTAAATCGAGGTGTGTTACAAAACACTATTTTGAGGTTATTCTTATGTTATTGATTACGAGTCTTTCTGGTTTTGTTAGATGTTATTGATTTATTCATATATTTCTGGTTGTATCTATCTAATTTATGATTTTATTCCTAGGGCATCGACGAAAAGGTTGGAGACCACAGAGCTGACCCTTGTTGTTGTCACTTCTCCTTATGAGGAGTGAGGAGCCTGCATCAATATTCGCCCTCGAAAAACAAATAAATAAAAATAATACAATAAATAAATACGAAATAACAAATAAATGACCTCAAGAGCTGATTTTTCCTTTTTGAGCAAGGGCGGTGTGTGTCTTCAACATAGGTTTATTGTTATTTTGCTTATCGTTTACACATTATTTCTTTCTCTAATTGAAACTATGTTATATTTCTGCATAATTTATTTACCGTAGTATAAATTCTAATATATCTTTGTAAATCAATACTTTGTCAATTTGGTTTATAGATAGTATCTGAGTATCTTCTTAATTACCTTAATTAATTTGTCTACAATTGGTTTTCTTATTACTTATTAAAGGGGGGGGGGGGGCACTGTTTACCTTATGTCTTTTATATGCTAATCCCACCCACCCTTTCAGCCATACATCATGTAAGTAGATGAAAATTACGCTTATTTGTATGTTTGCGTTATTTTGGCCAACATCCATAAAATATTAATAGGACTTTGACCATGTCTTTTATATAGCAACGTGTTAGCCCAGGATGATTGCTTCTACAATTCCCCATTAAAAGTATCAATGTTTTCTCTCCACAGCTTTGACTAATGTTTATTTCATCCATGCAATAATTATTTCATTTTGCTAAATTTTACTTAAAAATGTGTAATCTGAATCTAACAAAGATATAGGTCTCCATTTAGATTCAATGCTGTCTCAATATATTAATTTATAGTTTCTTGTACTACAAGGTTTCGTACATATCTTTTGTTTTAACATTTTCTCTATTGTTGTTTGTATACTGTTCTTGATATTAATGCATTCCGTTTCTAAATTCTTTATTTGTCTTTTCTTATCAGTACATATGTTTTTGGTTGGTGTTTTAATTTTTAGTTTTAAATCATCCCATACTTTTAAGACATCATAGTTTCTATATTCACACAAAGTTTATAGTATTTATTTTATCTCTATATAGTAGAATTCTTTTTCGAAAATAGGGAGTTATTAAAGTTCCATATTTTTGTCTTTTCAGTAATTTAATTTTTAGGCTTACAGGATTATGATCAACAGTTTCTACTTTGTATATTTTACATTCGTTTGCCAAGTGTTTACAGCATATTGTTGTATAAAATGGGAAAATTCTAAATCCTTCATTCTGTTTGTACGTATACGTATATTCTCTTTTATCTTTGTTTTGCCTTTGGTATCAATCTAGTAGTTTTTTTTTTTAGTAATCTCAATTGACTTCTTAACGTGTTTTAATAGAAGTTTATCTTTTCCATTGAAACCTGTACTTCTATCAATTTCTTTTTCCCTCGAGTTAAAATCTCCTATTTTAAACATTTCCATAGAATATTGTTGTAGGTAAGTATTTAGATCATTTATATATTTAACTTTAATTTTCCCAAATTTATATGGCGCAATTATAATTATAAAATGGCAGTTCTCAATTGTTATATGGATTAGTCTTCTTTTGAAAATTCATCTAGTCTCTATTATATGGCATTGTGATTTACTCCATTTATTACTTATTACAATCCCTTGTGCATCGATGTGAGTAATTAATTAATGGGATTAGTGGGGATGACTGTACAGTTGTGATGTTTGAAGGACTGTATATATTAGTTAAAATGTTCCAGCTATGCAGTTATTTATGTCTTGTTACCCCATAGAATTTTAAAAAGCATCAGGGATATTTTGAACTGCTTTGTCTCCATTTGTCTGCCCATTCATGTGTCCATCCATCTGTCCCGATCTCTTACTTCTCCTAAAGGACTGGATGGAAAGTCACCAAACTTAGTGCATATCTTTCCCATGTGATAACTATTTTTAAGATGGGGTATGAGTGTTGGCCCATTCCTCGGGGGTGGGGTGAGTGGGTGGGGTGAGGTCAAACATGAAATATAAAAGTGCAATACAGTGACAGTTTTGAATTTTTAAAACTAAACTTTACACTTGCATGCAGCAGGAAAATAAATATGCAGATTTTTTTACTTATGACCCGTGGGTTATGGTCTAGACGGGGGAGGGACTAGGGTAGGGTCTTGGGTAGGGGAATGTAATTTAAACAGCATGGACGTTTGCCATTGTGAGCCGTGACAATATCTCTAGAGGACATTGTTTTTACTACAATCAATCGTATGTATTTTACCAGACAATATGAGAAGAAAAAATAAAAGTAATGAAAGATGGCTGATGTAGATGAGGCCATGATTGGGTCATCATAAATTGAGAATTACATTATCTACAGTAGTGTGCTTACTTATGTTATTATTCCCATGCTTGTTTAAAAAAAAAAACATCAGTGATATTGTGATGCCCTCTGTCCATCCATCTGTCTATAATCACTTCCCCTCCTAAACCTCACGGTGGAAATTCGCCAGACTTGGGACATAGATTGCCCATGTAATGTCCATCTGCGAGAGTAGTATGATTTTTGGATACATCACCTGGGAAGAAGCAGAACTCCTGATATAACTTTAATAAATCTTTTATTTTGTGAACATAGGAAAACAAAAACTTTTGGTAAAGGCGTAATCATCAAGATGGTAACCACTCCTTTCTGAATGCAACAAACAGCTTAGGTTGCGCACTACAGTTTCGTACTTTGCATAGGGTTTACTTTTTAAAGAAAAAGAATTTGCCAGGTTTTCCTCATTGGTTATCCTGAACATTTAAAAAAGACCTTCATTATATCTATCTATCTATCTATCTATCTATCTATCTATCTATCTATCTATCTATCTATATATATATATATATATATATATATATATATATATATATATAGAGAGAGAGAGAGAGAAAGAGAGAGAGAGAGAGAGCGAGAGAATTATGAGCTGACAAAGCTACTTTTTCATTTAGATATTGTACATCTCAGCGATAAGACCTTAAAAAATTAATTTCCTTCGAGTTTTTCTTGTGGACAAATAAATTCTTATAACAATAAAATCTAAGATTATTTTGATAGAGTATTTTGCAATACTTTCATGTTAATTTCTCTTCATGATCAGGCTTTAATGAATAGAGTTTTGATACTAACCCTTTTAACTCTTTAATAGGTTTGCCAGTTAGTTCATCTTTGAAAATACTTTTTCATATGTGGTATAGAAATCATACTGCCCTTTGCCTACTTACTAGGGTTATAATGTGATGTTTTCTTTCATATCATTGTTAGAAATATCAATTTAAACACAGATACATAACGAATCATTAAAAGTTGCATTCTTTTGCGGTACTTTGTTGTTGTTGTTGTTGTTGTTTTTGAGGTGTTTGTTATCTGTTTGTTGTTGTTGTTGTTTTAATGTGTTTCTTATCTTGTTGTTGTTCTATAGTTTACTGTTGTATAATTGTGTTTGCTGTAGCACAATTCGTAGAGAAATCATTTTGATAGATCAAACACTGTGTATCGTCCGAAAATTGGTTTGGTTAATTTGATGTTCTTGTTTTTCATGCTAATTAAACCAAATCATCATCCATTATCGTTCTCCTATCGAACAAATATCTTTTGGACATTTTCATTTTCAGATACTGTAACTGAGATTCTTCTCGAATTCATTTGATGCTTTTTTTCAAGGCTGTATTCGGCGTTGGATTTAATCAACAATGGTTGTTTAAATAAAATAATTTGTGTATCCTTTTCAGTTTAAACCCATAACTTTATGAAAAACTTATGATTTCTGTAGTCAAATCAACTTCAAAATAAAACCATTATCATTATCTTTCAATGTATCTAATATATCCCCTTCTCCGCATCTAATTTGTTCATCTGTTTCCCATCTGAAACTCTATAAAGTAATTTGATGACATATGACACATTCATATAAATTGTAAATGTCTAGGTACATGCTGAAGAACTTTAGACTTGTCGTATTTACCATTATTTTTTAATATTGCCGTTATCATCCGTATATTATTCATTAATTCCTTCATCACATATATGCGGTATGCTGCTAATTCAACCTTTCATATATTTCACTCTCAATCATCTGGAACATATCATAGTATGTTAATAATTTTTTTTTCTACTCCCGCTAGCTTTAAACTAGCATCATGCACTAATCTTGGAGCACTGAAATAATAAGTTTGTAGTTTTCATACATGCATTTCTAAACTCACAAATATATTGCATAACATCAATGAATCTCTTTGAACGAAGGAGTCCGGAAGATTCTGAAGTGTACCTACCTCAGACTTAATCATTACATAGTTGCAATTGTCTTTGGATCAAGCTATTTACTCAACCTATTTACAGATAAATGTAACTTTTCTACTTGTGGAATACATGTTTCGTTGAATCTTTCAAAGCAATCCATATACTCACAAGGATAAATGTATTTTCTCTTATATTTAGGTTGCATATGTTGAAAGAATCTTGTAGTTTCTGCGAACTTAACATCGCTAAAATTCTTCGCTGATTCTTCCAGAGATTGTCATATAAACCGGAAACTATGCACAAACACAATTGTTCTTTTAACTGTTATTTCTTGCCTGTCTTTCATGAACCTGTCAACTATGAAGTCATTGCTGAACCTATTTACAGATGAATGTAACGTTTCTATTCGAATACATGTTTGTCTTTGGATATACTCAACCTATTTACAGATGAATGTAACTTTTCTATTCGTGGAATAGATGTTTCGTTGAATCTTTCAAAGCAATTGATATACTCACAAGGATAAATGTATTTCCTCTTATATCTAGGTTGCATATGTTGAAAGAATCTTATTGTTTCTGCGAACTTAACATCGCTAAAATTCTTCGCTGATTCTTCCAGAGATTGTCATATAAACCTTAAACTATGCACAAGCCCAATTGTTCTTTTAACTGGTATTTCTTGCATTTCTTTCATGAACCTGTCAACTATGAAGTCATTGCTGAATTTCTGATCTTTAGCTCATGCTCAGAAGCTGACTAACTAGTTCCTTGATAAAGCGGCGTCTGCCATAACAAGACACGATACGAATCAAGATTGGCATCTATGTTTTTATTTATAACTTAAATTCCATTTGTTTTGATCGCTGACCTTGTGAGTGCAAATTTTGTTATCACTTATTTTTTCTAATGTATACTTCACCATCGCGAACTTTATTACTCGCTATCATTTTATCTCAGATATGACATATGTTGGATTAGCAAATACGTCTCTAATCATTCTCTTTGAACACAGTAGGTCTTGCAGTTATAGGTTCTAATTCTTCGTACACTAGTTTTACAAGTTTAATTAAAGCATCGTAAAATACTTGATTGCAATCTGCACTTTTGTAGATCAAATCACCTTAATCGTATTTCAAGTACGTGCAGAAGCCCGATGGATGTGTTTACTATATAGTTTGTATGTGTCTAAGGTGTTGTGTGTTCCATTAATTTGATTAAATCCTTGCACACATATCCATAACACATTCAAAATCAGAGTAAATAAGAAATGGAACAATTAAAAGATGTTAAAGAATTAAAAACTTTATCACAATACCTGTTTTGGACATGATTGTGCATGGCATAGTTTAAACTTTTGTGTTCTGTTAATATTTCTGTAAATGTAAAATGTTTCGTTATTTTTGCATATACATGTACACCTATTTGCATTCTATTTGTTTATCCAGCGCGCAACAACTTTGAAATATATTTCATTCCAACGTAATAATATTTTCACTCTATGCAGTCAGCATTGTTAAACAGAAGAATACACCCGATTAACATTTCATCATGCTGTTCTCTTTCTCGTTTTATTATCCTCAACGGTCCAATGTATATTTGTTCTACTGTCTCGTAAACAATAATGGATATATCAAATTCGTCTTCAATATCAACATTGTCTCATTTTACCGGACAGCTTTCAGGAACTACATTAAAGCAATACTTATAATTTTGAAACGTTAGACTTTGATAGACTGTGTGCATCTTTTAGGTAGCATTTAAAACTAACTGAATGGCTTTTAAAAAATAAAAAAGATAAATAAACGATATCGATATTTTTCACATTAACACAAGCTGTTGCTCTTTACCTAATTGGACAAATCGATAATCTGCCAATCACCCCTTTAGTGCTATCATTTATCGTTGGATCATGTTGAGTATTAATATCATGAAACAGTGTAACCAGTATGAAATTCATATCAATTTTGTTTAGGATACCTTTGAAATTAGTTGCAGGAAAAGTTCTTTGTTTCTTTCTGTTCTCAACTTGGAATTTCCTCTTCTAGTAAAAATGGTTTTCTTATCTTGCTGCTGGAGTAATATGAGGAATTACGTAATGATTTTTTAAAACAAATGTTACTACTGATTATTTATTCATGTGTGATTCGATCTGACAAAGAATTCATAGTGGTCTTGATCAGTTCCGCCAGAAAATATGTACTTACTAACTATATTTTTAAAAATGACGTTCCACTTGTAGCCTAATTGAAGTTTGCCCTAGCTGAACCAGTTTGTTTTGTCGTCTTGTCTCTATCTTTATCTTCGAAGTCTTTTAGATTCGATTTTGTCCAGTCTTTAGCATTCTAGCTTTTGACCTGTGACTCTCTTGCCTTCGCCGTCTTTGCTGTTGAACCATGCTTCTCTGTGATATACTGTTTCTTTGTTTCTTGCCTTCATCTATCAGTGTTTCTCGTAGGGTCCTGTTTTGTTCATGAGTGAATAATCCTCTGATTAATATTAATTAATAATTTTTTTAACTTTAGAAATCATCACACCTTCAACCTTATTATCAATCGATGAAAAATCATCTGATTTTGATATAGAAACTTCTTGAACTTATCTAAGTAGAAATCATTCAAATTTTGATTTTTATTCGCGTTAGAAGTCATCAAACTTTCAAACATGTTATTCTGGAACTGCTGAGGAAATGCGTTAGATATTAATTAATTGCCAGCTGATCTTTCATTTTTAGATTAAGTCTCATTTATAAATTTTTACCTTCTTTGACAATGATAATGAATGCCTCTTTCTTATATTGGCATCCTATTCCTATTTCCCATTCCATTCTGGCTTTGTTTCTTTGCACGTTTTGTATATCTCATCATCTTTTTTCTATCCGCGAATTCGTATGCATTGTTTGAAATAACACGTTCAACTGGTGAATTTAATAATTTTGCACAATATTTGTGATCTTTGTCTCTATCGTTGAGATTTATCTTTATATCTTGAGCTGTTCTGTTTTTTTATTGTTATATTGATTGAAACTATTCAGTTATTTTTTCAACTCAATTTAGTAACTTTTAGTAACATTTAGCGACAATAAGTTAGCAGCATTCAGTTACAATTAGAATTAGTAACCCCGTTACTCTTAGTGATAATTAGTTAGTACCTTTTAGTGATCTACAGTTACTTTTCTTGACAAACTATTTAGTGCTTATTGGTGACTTTAATTTGCTTTGTTTTGAATACATAAATACGTAATATGCCTATACAGTATCCTTTGTTTTCACACGACAAAGTACATGTGGAACTTTTATAACATATTAAAAGAAACATTGTAGCAAAATAAATGAAACTGACACACTGAAAAAAGCCAGTCAATTATTATTGTTAGAGGCAGTTTAACTAGTAGAGAGAGAGAGAGAAAAAACACAAATAGAACATACAACAACCACTAGTAAACTAGCAGCAAATTGAATTAAAAAAAGAAAGAAAACAAACATTAGTAATGCAAATCTTGCTAATGTCGACCAAAAGTAATAAGGGAGGAAACGTTGAATCTTTTGTGAAAGGAATTAACACTGGGTAGATACAAATTAGACACTTTGTGTGTCCAGCTAGTAAATAATACAGAAAGTTTCAACATATTAATTATGATGCACTTGATCAAGGGTAACTGCATCAATGAGGACCTTGAGGGAACAAGAAAAAGCTAAAACAGAAAAATGACGTCTTAGAAAGGATGATGACATGAAAGAAAATCGATCAGAAGACAAAATAGAAAACGGTAATATTTGGGCCAGTGTGTTGAATTTCCTGTTGGTTGTTGATATTGGCTACATCGTATACAGATTAGAAGCATGGCGAATGCAAGAAACTGTATAAAGTACAGTTGCAAAATAAGAAATTAAAACGGCTGAAAACAACTTTACATCGTAGTATCCATTTCATCCTTGAAAATTTATAGTTACCTTTGCACGTTCGGTGGCAGAATTTCAAAGTAAAATAAATAAATGAATAAATAAAATAAAACATAATAAAACTAATTTAATGCGCATCCTTGTAAGCGGGTTTGGTAGCTCTAAATAAAGCGTTGCTAGAAAAAAAAACCCATTTAGATTACAAAAAAACGTGCACTGTCTAAAATGTATAGTGATGAGATTGCTGAATTGCTCGTACCCGTTGCTATATCGGATATCGCGATAAACTATTTGATTGCGGACTGTTTGTTACCGAATACATAGTTCCCTGGAAAATTAGTCTGTTGCGTTTTTGCAACCCTTTTGTTTCTGTGTAACGTTTGATGCGTTGCAAAACGTGTGTATTTTATTGTAATTCCTTTTGGATTTTGTTGAAGTAAGAATTTTAGTTTTGATTGTGTATAAAGTATCTATTAAAGCGATTTAAACACTTGCAATTTTATCTGGATTTGTGTATATGAGAAATATTGCTTTGTGTAAACTATTCATTTTTTCTTTGGGAGCGGTGGCTCAGTGGTTAGAATGCCGAACACACGACCAAAAGGATACGGGTTCGAATCCTACCATCGAACCAGCCTGGGTCAGCTACTGTGGTGTGTCCTTGGGCAAGGCACTTTACTCCAATCGCCTCGGCACTAAATAACCTACTTGTGTTGCTGTGCCGTAAACCAAGGATTTTTCTTTTATCTACTTAAGTGTATGTAAATTAAGTATTTTTTTTCTGAAGAATCCTATTTTCGCTTTATCTTCTTTTGTCCTTCAAATTTTCTCAATAAAATTTTTATCTTCTTTTGTCTTTCACATTTTCTCATCACATATTCGATTCAAGTAATTTAATAAAACAACAAATCAAGCATCTAATACGTGACATCACAAACAATTAACAAGATATATAAAACAATACATGGAGCAAAATAAATTCCTATTAAATAGACCAAAAACTGTGCACCAATTTAATATACTTTCTTTTTTGTTTCAAATTTTTAAATATCTCGAAAGAAATGTCTACATTAGTGACTTGGTTTGTCTATTTATCTGCATTATAGTACATGAAGTTTCAGGCGAATTCGATAAAAAGAAGTCATTGTTGGTAATAATGGAGTAAGGTGAAGCAGCGAGATGATGGAGTAGCGAGCAGCAGAGCATATGAAAATTGAAATATCAGTTAATAGTTTACATAGTGCACCAGAACTATCATGCACTACACTACTTTCCACCGACCTTTTAATGCGTCTCAAAATAACAACATCAATAAAATCACAAACAAGTAAAACGTGTTCAATTACACAATATTAGAACGAACGCGTTAAAATTCACGTTAAGTGAACGAAACGTGGTTGCTCGAGGCAAACAGATTCCAGAAAACGGTTTCAAAATTTAGACTTTATAAACGAAGTTACAGACATGAATGAAAGTGAAATAGGTGAAAGAAGGCTGTATAAGCTTAATAATATCGTTTGCGAGGTAAGTCAAGTTTATGTTGAGTAATGAAATTGAATGATAATCGATAACTAGATGATGTTACAACACACCCACCAACCCCCAACCCCAAAACTAAAATCAGACTTGAGAAATACTGTTACACCTGCCTTGAAGGAATTTTTTTTGTAAAGGTATGTATTTATAAGAACATTTTCAGGAATCAAAACTAAAAATGTTCACATATTATCCCTTCTATAAAGACCACCTATCGATTGTGAACAGAGGACACTTGTTGTTGTCAAACCATATATCAGAAACATTGTTGCAACATATGTGTGTCCGTCCATCTGTCAGTTAGCAAAAGTTTGATATCACCACTTCTAAATTATTTAGAGGATTGCCATGAAACTTTACATGAAAATTTATTGCAAGGTCTACTTCTTTTATCGCTGCTTTTTCTGGTTGGTTATATTAATATGCAGTTTTCACTTAAAGACTTCTTGTAATCCATAGTTGGTCTTAACCCTTTCCCCCTCAAGTTATCATTTGTTATCACTACCGGAGTTCCGCAAGTTATCAGTTGGTATAATGTCATGATGAATCTATGAATGGGCTAAATTTAATGTATACATCTGTCCTGGCGTGTGTTTTGAGGCATACCACCAGTAGCTACGAGTACAGGAGTAGTGTTGATAGCAGTTTTTGACAATTGCTTTTTTTATTTGTCTCTTCAGACTATTTGTATGAAATCATTATCAGTGAATTTTCATGCTTTTATATTTACTTTCCTGTCTAGTTTACTGCAGTTGACAAGTTAAAATCTCCCAATTTATAGTTGTATTTTACTTCATTACCTGTATTTTTCTAGGAATGCCATGCATGCATATGGCAATCCCATGCAGTATACACCCCCCCCGCAACCATTATGAATTAAATTATTTTCAATGAAAAGATTATTCTAACAATATATAAACATCAGTTATCAAGTGTATTCAAATGTATGAACACACAATTATACAGTTTATACTTTTACTAAGTCGCTATAAAATTTGACAAATGAACCATATTTTTCATTTGAATGAATTTGAATAGGGACAGACTTTTTGTACAGTGTATTGTATTTCAGCCAGTGAAAGCTGCCACATTAAAATAATTAAATTTTTTAATTGGCACACTGCAATAAATTGATATTTTTAATTGAAGAAAATGAATGAAGTCTATTTTGTATCATTACAAATATTTTAGAAATGCTTGCCGTTACCATGGCAACCAATGTTCTAACACTGTTTATTTATGATGTTTTATGTCAAAGCATTTGCATACTTAAATGGTACTATAATATATTTCATCTTAGTGTTTGGATCACTTCTGATAGTCATAAAATCAACCCACAGAGGCAGACGCAGTGTATGCTTTATATGTATCTTGTGGTTACTTTGTATTACTTTTCTGTGATACTTATACATAGAAAAAGACAAAAGAACCACATATGCTTTAAAATTTCATATTAGTTGCTTCTTTTTATGCTGATATCAGTGTTTTAATTAAAGCATTTTTTTAAGCCTTATTAAAGCATTTGAGTTATGTAAAACGAAAAAATACATTATTTTATATTTTTCTACCATATTTGTTGCCATGACAACGGGCAAATAAAAATTGCTCTGTTGTTGCCAAAAATAGTAGGCTTATTCATTCATAAGTCTAATATGTACGTTTTATCAAGTTAGGACAAAAACTGTGTAAAATATCCTTTCCTGAATACAGCATAGCAATTGGATTGTCAATTTTAGTGCCTCTGCCAAAAATCCTGACGAAATCAGGCATGAAATGACTGGGATGCCTGAGGAGGAAAGGATTAAATGAAAACCCGGGTGGCCAAGTGGTCAAAGACATGTGCCTTTACCGAACACCAACATAACATCTCTGTCCGCGTGGGTTCGAGAAACGGGTTCTCCCAACGTCGGTATGTGAGAAAACTTGTCAGTAGCTTCCCATGGGTCAATGGGTCTTTCCAGGGTTTTCCCGAGTTCTTCCTCCACCAGAAACACCAACCACCATGTACTGAAAAATGGCATTAAACACACAACAACAACAACAACTTAAATGAAAATGATGCCATTATGACATCCACTGTGGCTGCTGTGGTGGCCATCTTGAAAAGGTTATTATTGTAGCGGAACTCACTCGGCTACATTAATCCGAGTTTCGTTTTCTCGATTTTTTCGGGATAGGTCAATATATTGGAGTGATACCCCACTGTATCTGTCTGAGGACTGGCACTCCAGAGTATGACAGATTTCTGCCCCAGCGGGATATCGTCGTATTCCTGGCTTCTTCTAGACGCCGGGTCGCCAACTATGTCGTCGACTGGATCGCAGTCTGAGTCGTCGTCGGAGTCGTCGACCGGGTCGTCTTCCGGGTAGCAGTCGGGATCGTTTCCTGGGTCGTCTTCCGGGTCGTTGACTGGGTTGCAGTCGAGGCCGTCTCTCCTTTTGGATCGACAAAGAGACGAACAAAGACGTGATGGGCCTTGAAGCTCCTCTACTCCGGTCGACGAAAGACCTATCCTTTTTGAATTCCCAGGTCTTGCCTTTTCCAGTTTGGCAAACTACGGCCAAATGTGTTTGTTCCGGCGGGGTGGCTATACTGCTTCGCTCAAAGGGACATCTTCAGGATACATCACACCATACCACACCAACATCGCAACTTTCTTCTTTCTTTCGTTTGATTAACTACGTGTGCGGCCATTCGCAACCACAGTTGGCTCGTATATATACCCAACAGGCGGCATCACGTGACCAAAAACTAAGACGCTAGATGAAGCTACAAAACATGCTAACATTTAAAATAAAAACTTGAGCTTTAACGAAACGAAATTACTGTCCATGTGTTTTCTCATTACATTATCATTTCTATTCCTAGGGTGCAATGGACAGTTTTTGTGCACAAATTTAATGCCGCGTCAACCTGCCTAATATAAAAATTCAGTAAAAAGAAAATACACTAGTGAGGTCAAAAAGGTCCATATTTTTGGATAGCTATAAGACAACAAAACATAAGAATATCATACACTTGACCTGACAAGTCAATGGCAGTTCATAGCAAAAGAAGTTTATGCACTCCAACCCCAAATTTATACCTGCATTTTGTCACGTCCGAAGGTCATTTTTGACACCAAGTGATGCTCACATGGCAAACACAACCCCTTTTTCTAGGTGATTTTTCCGCAAAACATTGTGTACTAAACAGCTTGATGCAATTCAAAATAGTTGCCATCTAAGCCGTTTTTGAGATATTCTTCTTGCCTTGAATCCACGTGTTTACTGCTATGGGTGGCTAGCTCTGCTTCCTATCCGACTATTGGTATTTCACTGTCTACATACTGTGAACTGATTATGGGAGGTGTACATGCCTCACATCAATTTGAAGAACAACACAAGCCCGAAACAGCTAATTCACAAATATATCCATATCTTTAATTATGAAACAATAATAACTCAAAAAGTCACATCATAGCCTTAATTTAAGAAATTTGTCAGGGGACAATTTACGAAACTTTCCCCTTCCACCCTAGATTGATGGTCATATTGACATGGGGTTTTCACCAAACGACTTTTAGGATATCTAGCTGTTCCTAAATGAAAATTATGTTGATCTGACCTGCAATATGGCCAACATGGCAGTCATCTTGAAAATCTTGTTATCACTCCTCCCCCAAAATGGAAAGTCATATCGACATAGGATTTTCACTTGAAGACTTCTTATGGTGTCTAGTTGGTCCTAAATAAAAATGATAACCATATGATATCCAGTATGGTTAACATGGTGGCCATCTTGAAAATCTTGTTATTGCTACTTCTCCTGAAGAATGGTTATATCAACATGAGGTTTTCACCAAAAAGCATAAAATGATTTTATGATATCAGGTTAGTCCAAATTGAAAATCATACTGGTATTTCATCCAGTATAGCCGCTATGGCAGCCAATTTAAAAATTGTGTTATCATTCTAGAATATCAGAGATGGTTTCAACACTCAGCAGCTAAAAAGAAGACATGGTTTTATCTTGGATTCCTGGAAATTCTATTTGGCCTGTAGAGCACAAGTCCATTCAAGAGAGTTTTGTTTACTTCTGTCGTTTTTTATGTAAACAAAATACAAATAATTCTTCCTATATCTTTCCATCCCAAAATTCAACTGGCACATATGAATGAAAGCCAGACGGCCAATTATGCTACCATTGGTTTTAAAAGAAAGAACTAAAGAAAATAGAAGAAAATGTTACAAGATAACAAACTCCAGTTTAAAAAACAATATTTTATCTAATGTCTACAGACATAAAAAAAAACAGCTAGAAGAGACCATAATGTCTACAAATTCCATAATATCCTCTCATATATTTATTTATTTAAAGTCATTTATGTTATTTATTGATTTATTTACATAACTGGTGAACTAATTATTATCGGTAGTATAATGCCAATTCAAGAAAATTATTTGGTTTTAATTTTCAAATCATCAAAGGGATGTTTTGTAAAGATTTTAAAAGTTTGAGTGGACCCAATTTTTGGTCTGCAGATATTTAAGCCTCGACCATTCCTTAATGTCTGCAGGCATGACAGCCTCGACCATTCTTTAATGTCTGCAGGCATGACAGCCTCGACCATTCTTTAATGTCTGCAGGCATGACAGCCTCGACCATTCTTTAATGTCTGCAGGCATGACAGTCTCGACCATTCCTTAATGTCTGCAGGCATGACAGCCTCGACCATTCTTTAATGTTTGAAGATATTAAAAACTCGACCATTTCTTAATGTCTGCAGGCATGACAGCCTCGACCATTCTTTAATGTCTGCAGGCATGACAGCCTCGACCATTCCTTAATGTCTGCAGGCATGACAGCCTCGACCATTCTTTAATGTTTGAAGATATTAAAAACTCGACCATTTCTTAATGTCTGCAGGCATGACAGCCTCGACCATTCTTTAATGTCTGCAGGCATGACAGCCTCGACCATTCTTTAATGTCTGCAGGCATGACAGCCTCGACCATTCTTTAATGTCTGCAGGCATGACAGCCTCGACCATTCCTTAATGTCTGCAGGCATGACAGCCTCGACCATTCTTTAATGTTTGAAGATATTAAAAACTCGACCATTTCTTAATGTCTGCAGGCATGACAGCCTCGACCATTCTTTAATGTCTGCAGGCATGACAGCCTCGACCATTCTTTAATGTCTGCAGGCATGACAGCCTCGACCATTCTTTAATGTCTGCAGGCATGACAGCCTCGACCATTCTTTAATGTCTGCAGGCATGACAGCCTCGACCATTCTTTAATGTCTGCAGGCATGACAGCCTCGACCATTCTTTAATGTTTGAAGATATTAAAAACTCGACCATTTCTTAATGTCTGCAGGCATGACAGCCTCGACCATTCTTTAATGTCTGCAGGCATGACAGCCTCGACCATTCTTTAATGTCTGCAGGCATGACAGCCTCGACCATTCTTTAATGTCTGCAGGCATGACAGCCTCGACCATTCTTTAATGTCTGCAGGCATGACAGCCTCGACCATTCTTTAATGTCTGCAGGCATGACAGCCTCGACCATTCTTTAATGTTTGAAGATATTAAAAACTCGACCATTTCTTAATGTCTGCAGGCATGACAGCCTCGACCATTCTTTAATGTTTGAAGATATTAAAAACTCGACCATTTCTTAATGTCTGCAGGCATGACAGCCTCGACCATTCTTTAATGTCTGCAGGCATGACAGCCTCGACCATTCTTTAATGTTTGAAGATATTAAAAACTCGACCATTTCTTAATGTCTGCAGGCATGACAGCCTCGACCATTCTTTAATGTTTGAAGATATTAAAAACTCGACCATTTCTTAATGTCTGCAGGCATGACAGCCTCGACCATTCTTTAATGTCTGCAGGCATGACAGCCTCGACCATTCTTTAATGTTTGAAGATATTAAAAACTCGACCATTTCTTAATGTCTGCAGGCATGACAGCCTCGACCATTCTTTAATGTCTGCAGGCATGACAGCCTCGACCATTCTTTAATGTTTGAAGATATTAAAAACTCGACCATTTCTTAATGTCTGCAGGCATGACAGCCTCGACCATTCTTTAATGTCTGCAGGCATGACAGCCTCGACCATTCTTTAATGTTTGAAGATATTAAAAACTCGACCATTTCTTAATGTCTGCAGGCATGACAGCCTCGACCATTCTTTAATGTCTGCAGACATGACAGCCTCGACCATTCTTTAATGTTTGAAGATATTAAAAACTCGACCATTTCTTAATGTCTGCAGGCATGACAGCCTCGACCATTCTTTAATGTCTGCAGGCATGACAGCCTCGACCATTCTTTAATGTTTGAAGATATTAAAAACTCGACCATTTCTTAATGTCTGCAGGCATGACAGCCTCGACCATTCTTCAATGTCTGCAGGCATGACAGCCTCGACCATTCTTTAATGTCTGCAGGCATGACAGCCTCGACCATTCTTTAATGTTTGAAGATATTAAAAACTCGACCATTTCTTAATGTCTGCAGGCATGACAGCCTCGACCATTCTTTAATGTTTGAAGATATTAAAAACTCGACCATTTCTTAATGTCTGCAGGCATGACAGCCTCGACCATTCTTTAATGTCTGCAGGCATGACAGCCTCGACCATTCTTTAATGTTTGAAGATATTAAAAACTCGACCATTTCTTAATGTCTGCAGGCATGACAGCCTCGACCATTCTTTAATGTCTGCAGGCATGACAGCCTCGACCATTCTTTAATGTTTGAAGATATTAAAAACTCGACCATTTCTTAATGTCTGCAGGCATGACAGCCTCGACCATTCTTTAATGTCTGCAGGCATGACAGCCTCGACCATTCTTTAATGTTTGAAGATATTAAAAACTCGACCATTCTTTAATGTCTGCAGGCATGACAGCCTCGACCATTCTTTAATGTCTGCAGGCATGACAGCCTCGACCATTCTTTAATGTTTGAAGATATTAAAAACTCGACCATTTCTTAATGTCTGCAGGCATGACAGCCTCGACCATTCTTTAATGTCTGCAGGCATGACAGCCTCGACCATTCTTTAATGTTTGAAGATATTAAAAACTCGACCATTTCTTAATGTCTGCAGGCATGACAGCCTCGACCATTCTTTAATGTCTGCAGGCATGACAGCCTCGACCATTCTTTAATGTTTGAAGATATTAAAAACTCGACCATTTCTTAATGTCTGCAGGCATGACAGCCTCGACCATTCTTTAATGTCTGCAGGCATGACAGCCTCGACCATTCTTTAATGTTTGAAGATATTAAAAACTCGACCATTTCTTAATGTCTGCAGGCATGACAGCCTCGACCATTCTTTAATGTCTGCAGGCATGACAGCCTCGACCATTTTAGTCATCTAAGATTCATCAGACTGTCTTTTGTATGTGTCATTTGGACTATTAATCATATAAGATTCATATTACAGTTGCCAGTCTGTCTTTTGTATGTGTCATTTGGACTATTAATCATATAAGATTCATATTACAGTTGCCAGTCTGTCTTTTGTATGTGTCATTTGGACTATTTATTATATAAGATTCATATTATAGTTGACATTCTGTCTTTTATATGTGTCATTTGATCATATAAGATTTATCAACTCATGTTTAGAAGAGTATGAATTAGGTATTAGACCACAAATTAATGGTTAAATGATATGTTTATTGTGTTAATTGAGCACCTACCAACATCCAGAATTTGACAGGTTAAAGCAAATGCTCATGGTGCAAATGGACAGGTGTGAAACCACTCATTCACTCATCAAGTAAATTATTGTGATTATTGTCAAAACAGTGGAACTAATCTGGTGTACTGCCTACAAGCACTGATTTCATTACTGATGTTAACAAAGGTGAAGGGTGACATCCTAGTATTGACCATTCGGAAAAGGTTGCGTTCACCTACTCAACGAATAATCCAGAATTATACTGAACGATGTGTTTTAATATTTATATCATTGTTAATAAACGTTCAAAGCATTATGCGGTGACAATTGTAAACATATGCAAGTATTTGCAAGGTGCGCAGCTGCCACCAAAATGCCAAAAATTAGATGACGACAAGAAAGAGCATGTTCACAAATATGATCAAGAGAATAGATTTAGAAATTACCAGAAATGCTGAGACAGTCGAAAAAAATGCCTGAAGTATGACTCGGGAGAGTCCGTGAGGTTGTGCACTTTATGCACTGAGCATTTGGAGAAATGCGAATGTGTGTGAGGTACTTAATTCATGAGTCTTTTTGGTGAAATATAGTTGTTTTGCTTTAAGTTGATATTGATGAATAGTAAATGTTGAATTAGAAACTGAACTGGCTCCTGTTTGATTTAAGCAGGATCAGTAAAATTTTATGCTCCACAATGACAGTAATAAGGGTATGTAGTGTTATCCTTGTCCATCCAGATGATGATTAGGTTTGTATGCCCCACTACAACAGTAATAGGGACATGTAGTGTTACTATTCTCCAACCATTCTTCTATCACACCTTGGTTAGGTTTTGCATCTAGGTTTGTTTTCAGGCATTATGATAGGGCATCTGTGTTCCTTGAGCACATTGTATTTTCTTCTTAAATTAATGACAAGACATAGCAATAACTTTTCCAAGAGGGTTGTTATGGTTACAGTTTGCATTAAGGGCTTTTTGAGAGAATATTGTTTATAGAAGACATTTAAAATAGGGTAGTTATGGTTAAAGTTTTCATCAAACACTTTATGAGAGAATACAGTTTATATAAGACATTTTGACTTTATATTTTAAGGACTTTATAATTTTAGCTCACCTTGAAGTGATCAAGATCTTGGATCAGTTTTATTATAAATGATATCCATGCATATTAATGAAGTGATATTGGATCAGTTTGAGTATGAATGATATCCACATGTTAATGAAGTGATCTTGCACAGGGTTCTCACCAGATTTCAAAACTGAAAAGTCATTTGACCCTTGGCCCCATAATGTCAAGAATCAAAATGAAAATCTCAAGAGTCAAAACAGAAATCTCAATAGTCATTATAATTTTTACAGTGATGAGCTCATAGCTCATTGTTCCTTATTCATAGAGCAAACAGACGTTTAAGAGTTCTTGTTTCATGATGAATAAAGAGAAATACTTGCACAGTATTTTGTAAGAAACAGAAAAGCAGACAATGAGTCAGACATGATCATTACTAATTTTTGTATACATGCTTCTCTTTATTATTATGTATGACTGTACCAGTATACAGACAAAGGATTATTTTATACTTTATTATTTTTTTAACTTCAACATATTCTATTTTTAACACCTTAAGTCATTTTAAATGCAAAAATATACCCATACAATTATGAAAGATATATATGAATCAGATGTCAAATTTATATATCATAAGCAATTCAATCTGATCATCATGCAAACTAATGCACCAAACAACATGATCGAGGCATATAGAATTTTATGAAGGATGAACATCACTGTTGGTAACTTTCTATACTCTGAAGTCATCTGTCAGCAGAACATGGCACAGTGTTGCACCTTGAGTGTGGGATCACAAGTTTCCCACATTTTGTTGCCCTATGTCCTCCAAATATTTATCCTGTTCGTCCCACTGGGCGTGCTTTTTCGTCTGGAAAAAAATCGAAAAATACGCCACCAACAGTTTTAGTGAATGTCCATCCACATCTGTGTTGGTGCTATAGTAATAACCAAAGTTGCGAAAGGTGATAAAACTTGGAAGATGGCAACGAACATCAATTTTAAAGCAATGTATCTGGCAATGAATATTCATTTTAAAACAATCTATCCCGCAGTGAACACATTCAATGTGTGTGGTAGTCAGCCAAGTTACAATATAATTTGAGTGTTTGACGGTCCTTAGTGTAACGTATTTTCGAGGTTAAAGTCACACCTACAGAATGGAAGATTTAATTTATTTTGAATTAATGACAACAGAGACTAAATGTTTGTAAATACACAATCTGTATTTAATTAATGATTGACTAATTTGAAAAGAAAAGTAATTGAGAAGACACGGGTATTTATGGTGGTGATGAGAGTGAACACTAAAGTTAAATGAGAGCAAGATCCAGAACGGAAAATTGAATGTTGCAGCTCATTTCAGGTTAACCAGATATTGACATATGTTAATGTTTTCATGAGCTACTTAGCACATGATAAACGTTTATTCCAATAATATAATTGTCTAAGAACAATATGCTTGTACAGAGCAGATGACAAAGTTAAGGTGGCAAAACTTGGATTGAAGCAACTACAGTTATCTCATTTTTTAGCACTACGAGTGCATTATGTACTACAACTTTCCTTTCTCCCATTAAAATAGTGTGTCCCCCAAATCTGGAGGGTGGTGAATACAGTGTCCCCTGCCCTTGGGATTCTTGGTGCAACACTGATGTCAGTTGATTTCCTCCTAGTTTGACTTTTTACAAACTTAGCAACAACCCTCTCTGATGAGTTTTGTTAACTTCTGATGATCAAGTCTTGACCTTGCCTTTGTCTTCAAATGATTCTGCTTAGAAAGGCCGTGCTCACAAGACACACTTCTAAGAGGTGCTGTCGGAATATACTTGGCCAGTACATAATAATCTGATCAAAAGTTAATCCAGTCAAGTTATAATTTATTCCGAATTTTTAAGCGTTTCGTCAATTGAAGCAAATTGATTAATAAAACACAATTAAAGGTTGTCCACTTACCTTTGACAACTGGTTTCATGAGCTGCTATATTTTTCAGTTTCGTCTTATTGATTATAATTTGATGGAAATCAAATAAATGCCAATATTTGATCAGAAATTAATCCAATCAAGTCATTAATTGATTCTCTCTTCTGCTTCCTATAATAAACGTCAAAGATAATATCAAAACAATCTAAGCTTCATTCTATTATGCACACCTAAGTGTGAAATCAATGACCTAATAGCTCAGAGTGTCTAGTTCATATTTATTTTACATAGGTGCAATATTATTGGCTGATAAAGTGTAAACAGTAGTCTAGCAAATTTCTATCACTGGCGCATACAGTAAATTTGTTATGGACAGCGCACTCTCAGTTGGAAATTATGCTCGACGAAAATCAAGGATTATTAAGACTGATGCTTTGGCCCAATCAACGTGCATCATAAAAATGCAAGTTGGAATTTACATGCATCAGACACATTTAAATGCCAAGCATCAAAACTCGAGGGTAGGAGTCTATTGAGAACCCTGTTGCATCTGACGGGCTGAGCTTGTAAACACTCCAGAATCTATACTTTAGATCAGATTTTGCTCAGACCTGGAATGTAAGTTTGCAACATGAAGATCCCAGATGAGTTTGATTATTAGTAATATAAAATCATAATAATATAGTGATCTTACATATTATTGGCTGCACTTGTGAACACTCACTAGACCATATTTCTTAACAGATGTTGATCAGACTTACTATGTAAGCATGCAACATTAAGATCTCGTCTTGCATCTTATTGGCCGAGATTGTAAACACTCGGTAGTAGAGAGCACATTTATTAACAGATTTTGATCAGACTTGCTATCTATGCTAGTATCATCAAGATATCATACGAGTTTTATTATGAATGAGTGATCTAGGCATATTAATGAAGATCCAATCTGATCAGATGGTGGGAATCGAACCTGCAACCTTCTGGTCATAATTCCAACACCTCAACCACTGAATTACCGTAGTTCGGTTGGGGGCTAATTTTAGTTGTTTCCAAGTCACGACTGCATGGGTTGGGGGTGTGGTTAAGGACAGACCCATGAATCCACGTTGACTTGACAGATTAACTCCACTTGTAATGCCAAGTAAGTGTATATATTTTTAGGGTGGGGCTATGAACATTTTCTAAGCTATGAATCAGGAACTAGCTTCCATGGGCAGTTAAAGATTCAGGGGACATTGCTGGTTGGGTAAATGGCTTGTCCTTTTTATGCAGAGAATGTAGTCCTATATATAGTCGAGGGAAAAGACAATTTACACCAGCAGTAGTAGACAATGTATCATCTCTAAGCTTTTCTCTCCCCTCTACAGTTTCAATATGCATGTGAATTGCTGGTATATATCTAATAATCGGGTGAGATAGCAGGCCCACTTGGACCTCTTGATTTACAGTGGTCCCCCTCTTCCCATGGCACGGATGAGCTTGTGTTCGAACGTACCCCTTAAGGATGGCCACCCCTCTAATGCGACCAGCAGCCAGCATATTAGTGCAAAAAATGTCAAATTTACATCTCGCAAATGGCCACATTGTTTTCAACATGCAAATAAAGAATCAAACTTTAATCCATACAAAGAGGTAAGTAATCTGATTTTCCTTACTGCCGTGCGATCTTCAGATGTCAGGTTTGGTCACTTTGATGTAAAACCTGTCCTCGAAAAGTCTTACATGATAATATTCAGTTCTTACACAAAATCACCCCTTTCCCCCAGCAACATGCACACTCATCAAAAGCTACTTCTCATCTTCAGCCATTGTCTGAATTTTTCCATCTGCCATTTTTTCCACATATATTTTACCTCCTTGTAATACCCACTATCAGGGCTCAAACTAGACTTGATTTTTAGGGAGTTCTCCTTTAGGACAAAATAGGGAGAAGTGAGAGCAAAACAGGGAGAAGTTGCAGCATTGCAAGAAATGCAATATATATATATATATATATATATATATATATATATATATATATATATATATATATATATATATATATATATATATGTGTGTGTGTGTATGTGTGTGTGTATGTGTGTGTGTGTGTGTGTGTTCTGGTTCTCTTATTTGAACTGTGTTCTGTATTATTTCTCATTATGCATATTTGTATTTAACTTTGTTTTTAAGCAATACTTTATCTTCAAGTAGAACATTCTCTATGTTGTATGTATATTATAAACACATTTTGTAAGTGTATGAATGTATCATACTCATATGCAGTGTATTCATACTGGAAAGTGTGTATGTTTAGATGGAGAGAAATATGCAATGTAGTTTGGCCATATGACTTTTAAAAAAAGCGTAGCAGAAACTACACATTGTAATTAATTGTAACTGACAGGAGCATTAGATGACAGTATTGTAATTACAAATAGGTAAAAGTGCTTAAGCAACTGCCACTTAAAGTATAATGTTTTTTTTATTAGTTTCTTCACTAGACAATGGCAGTTGAAAACATTTCTAAACTAGTTTGAAACAACCCCTGTATTAGGCTATATCACACTCATGAGAGCACATGTAAATGTGTCTTCAACATCATATTGTTCATCCATCCAAACCACAGTGGTCACTGATGAGTAATCTCAACTTTACAACTGCATTTTGAGGGAGTTGCTACTTAATTAAATGTGAATCTTTTGACTGTCGTTTTTTGGTGAAGTTTTAAAAGTAGATGCATCTCTTTTTAGAAGCATAGATTTTCTTCATATGACCACTGAATTTCTAGCTTCGTTACAACAATACCTAGATATGATTGAAAATGTATAGTTGTAATATTTGTCTACTTACTCATAATAACGACGTGTATTGGTTGGATATTTTTTTTCTTTGCTACTTTTTCTCGTATTTTCACAAAAAATGAGTGATGTAAGAAAACAAACTTATTACCCCTTAGCAGGTTCACTTACGGTCTCAAACTGATTTTATGAAGAAAATAATGCAAGCATGAAAGTTAAAAATCTTCAAAATATACATTTAGAAAATACTTTCACCAAATCTATTCTTAAAACACAAATTGGTTTTTATGTATAAATGATCTAGTTTCGAAACACAAAAGTTTTCATCATTATATGATAACTTGCTGAATTGTGCAACGATATCTTGCAGGGGGAAAGAGATAATTGGTCAATCAGCTATTACAACACATGCCTGTGAATGTGCAAGATTTTGTTTTGTTGACGCAATTTATATTACACCTGCCAAGGCAACATACAATCCATTTCGCCTGGGGATTAACACTAACTGCTTGGTTGGGTCGAGGGAGCATCTCAAAAGCCATAAACTAGTGTCACTCAGGGTAGATCTAAAACAAAAATGACAGGACAAAGTCATTTTCGCATTCCTAATAGAAGAAGGCGAAGTTTACATTTTTTCGGCGACTTAGTCGCCCACTTCTCCTGGTAGCGTGACCCCTGCATTATCTATATATGTTCAGGGTTTAACAGCACTACGGCACAATCCTGGTTACATGGTGCTGATTTAATATAATGTTCATAAATGTAAAGGGAAAAATTAAAAACTTGAGGAGGAAAGATAGTCCAATAAGGTGTAAAAATTGTATATGTATACTTTTTGACTGGATTGCAGAGCAATTTCGGCTTATGGATGGTATCAACACTAAAGTTAGTATTTGTACTTAAAGGAACCAAAAAATCTACAAGATTGGTATCCCATGAATAAAAATAAATGAATGGTATTTGTTGTTTATAATGCAGCCATACCACGATTGGTGTTTTTTTTTGTATGAATGAATGGTATTTGTTGTTTAAAATCTGGTCATACCACCATTGGTATAAATGAATGGTATATGTGGTTTATAATCTAACCATACCATCATTGGTAGTTTTCTTGTATGAATGGATGGCATTTGTTTTTTATAATCCGGCCACACCACCATTGGTGTGAATGGATGGTATTTGTGGTTTATAATTTGGCCATACCACCATTGGTAGTTTTCTTGTATGAAGGAATGGTATTTGTGGTTTATAATCTGACCACACAACCATTGGTATAAATGGATGGTATTTGTGGCTTATAATCTGGCCATACCACCATTGGTAGTTTTCTTGTATGAATAAATGGTATTTGTGGTTTATAATCCGGCCATCCAACCAATGGTATGAATGGATGGTTTTTGTTGTTTATAACCAGCGCATACTACCATTGGTAGTTTTCTTGTATGAAGGAATGGTATTTGTGGTTTATAATCCAGCCATACAACCATTGGAAGTTTACTTGTATGAAGGAATGGTATTTGTTGTTTATAATCTGACCATACCACCATTGGTGGTTTTCTTGTATGAATGAATGGTATTTGTTGTTTATAATCTGGCCATACCACCATTGGTGGTTTTCTTGTATGAATGAATGGTATTTGTGGTTTATAATCTGGCCATACTACCATTGGTAGTTTTCTTGTATGAATGAATAGTATTCGTGGTGTATAATCCAGCCATACTACCATTGGTGGTTTTCTTGCATAATCAACAGTTTTCTATAATGCAGCAAGCTTTTCTAGTTTTGAAATCTCATTAATCATGACTTAAAGTATGACTTGTTGTCAGTCTGGCTTTTGCACGTGTAAGCTGGATTAATAATCATATAAGAGAACATATCATTTTTTTTTCAATTGATATTAATCAACTTGTGTATCAAGCATTACATTAGAATATACACTGTAATAAATTTTTCAGCAGGTAAAAGCCTCATGAAAATATTTTCATCTGATACAGCTACAGTCACAAGACAAATTGTTCGTGGTTGTAATAAGTATTTTTATGTCCCACCATTACTGGAAGCAGAATATAGTGTTATCCTTGTCTGTCTGTCTATTACCTTGATTAATTGTCTCACCTGTGAAAGTATGCTGAGACATGGGTATCATTTTTCTGGTGGCTGCTATGGGCTCAATGTTAAAGTTTTGTATCTTTGGCAAGTCAGATATGGGGGTGGGAGAAATACAGTATAAAACAAATATACAATGCTAAAAAGGCCATAACTCTCAACATAACATTTCTGTTTCAATTGAAATACTTCTTATAAAGTTTCTATTGGATCCTAGATGTTCCAGGATGGTTTTTCATTTCAAAGAGAAAAGTCTTGTCAGGCTGTACACTTTTATTGGCAGAATTACAGTCTGGTCCTTGATATTTCCAACACATTCTTGTATTTGGTTTTATAGCACCAAGATTGGGAAGGATCATTAAATGGAGGTCACGCGAAGTAACTTTGTATGTATTAGATAAATCAAAATTCTTACATGCTGATTGTTGTGAGACGATTTGAGTCTTTAATTACATTCATGGTAGATAAACCTAGGGTATGACAAATATCAAAAGGTTTTTGATCGTTTGCAATGAAACTTGGTAAATACAGTAAAACCTGTCTTGAGAGACCAGGTTTGCCATGTAAAGATGTATTGATTATATAGTGTTGTAACCTGTCAAGAGAGACCCCCTGTCTTGGGAGACCATTATATTTTGGCAGAAGGGATGGTCTTTCAAGACAGGTTCTACTGCATTATAATCATCACCTGAAGATGCACATATTGAAAAATTAATTTGTTCTGGAATTTTAGCTTTTCTGGTAGTAAGGTCAAGTGAGCCTATGGCATGACCATGTGTCCGTCGTCAATCAATAAAGCATACTTCAATATTTGCTTGTTACCCTTTGGAGGCCATGTTTTTTTTTATCCAACTTGGGATATAGGATTTTAATTTTAATATGAGTGAGATCTATGCTTCCTAATGAGGTGATTTTCCATCTAATTAGTTCAGCTTGTTTGGTTCCACTCTATTGTTTCATACTTTGATAGGGTTTGATTTTAAAAGAAAAAGAATGTCCCAGAATTTCCTCACTGGTAATCCAGGCTATTTAAAAAAGGATAGCATATCTTAGATATTATTTAAAGAACTTGTAATTTCCTTTATTTTAGAGTATGATTCATGAGTGTAATTCGGGTTGTAGTGTATGCAGCCTGGCCTTACTTTAGATGTGCACCTGCATGTACATGCATTAAAAAAACCTGTTAGCTTCGCTTGGTCATTTTCACTTCCTGGACTTCAAAGGTGAATTGGAAAAAAATGAGTTCATAACTTTTTTTTATACTTTTAATATATTTTATAATTTATTTCACTTTCAGAAGCTGGTATTGCCTATGAAGGCAAAATTCATTTTCTCAATTTTAATAACTGCTAAAGTTAGTGTACTTTTGGACTAGTTCAGGCTTATGTTTCGAGTACATGGGAACAGCCATTTTGATTAGCTGTCTGCTTTAGATAGTGCATGATTTCCATAATTGCCACATATAAAGATATGTCAGTCACAATACATGAAAGTAGCACAGGGGTGTGCCAACATTCCCTTTTCTGCGCATGTTGCAAATGGAAACAACTTTAACTTATACCTGTCCCTGTTTCAGAAGTATGCAATAAATGTAGAGTGGAACCTTTGCACTTTGGTACCGTCTAGATCAAATTTGGGAAGTTCTTGGGAGTCAGTATGTTCAGTGAAACCTCACCATAGAATGATGATCGGGGTTGTACTGTATCGTTCTATAGGCAAACAAGCCAATTAACTGAAAAAACTACGGACTTCATGGATGCAGTTATCAACTTGTTCCATATTAAACAAGAATTACTTAAAACTATTATTACATATTTAATATTGATTTTATGGGCAGAGAAGCAGAGAAACCATTCATTTGTACACACACACACACACACACACACACATATATATATATATATATATATATATATATATATATATATATATATATATATATATATATATATATAAATGTGTACGAATATAGGCAACTTCAGCGTAAATAGTTAGAATATGTGTACTCACATATTGGATTATTTGGATTTTAATTCACGTTACTGAAAGTGTCTTTTGATTTTAATTTTAATTATCTAGAAATAAATTGCTTGTTGCTTTTTGCTTAATTGTTGGTTTCACTATCTTTCTGTCACACAGTTCTTAGACCACAGAGTCGTAACAGAAATTGTGGGCTCGTCGGGGATAGAATTTCTTTAAAGCATATTAGAGATATTAAAATTGACCTTTTAGAATTCTGAAACAAAATTTTCATTGTCTTTGGTAAAGATTTTAATTTGAGAAATCTTTAGTGAAAGCAACAAGCCTTCAGAATGTCATCTAATGTTCAGAATTTCATTTCAAATCCTACTCAGGAGTTAGAGTCTATGAGAAAGGATGAGTTGCTCTAACTTGCCAGAGACGAAAGCATAATTAACAAAACAGGAGATAAAAATTATTTTAATTCAACATTTAGTAAGAAAGGCAATTTTGGATAGTAGTGCTTTAAGTTTGATTGGAAAGCCTGTATCTGGTTCTGACAGGAAATAAATGGAATTAGAGTTAAAGAACCCGATGGATTTAGAATCAGCAACGCTTCAGAGAGAGAGAGAGAGAGAGAGAGAGAGAGAGAGAGAGAGAGAGAGAGATTATTGGATTTTGTTATTATAAAGTGTACTTATTGGCAAGGCTCGTGAAGTCTACACTTCACTGTCAGTACAACAAAGCACTGAGTATGATGTGGTTAAGGAATAAATTTGGAAGGCTTATGAGTTGGTGCCTGCGGCATATCGACAAAAGTTTGGGAATTGTAGAAAAGAAACCGGACAAACTCATGTCGAATTTGCAAAGGAACAAGAACAACTATTTGAGAGGTGGTCCTCAGCCAAGAAGGTTGAACAAGATTATGATAACCTCAGACACGTCGTATTAATTGAAGAGTTTAAGAGGTGCATCCATAGTGATGTTAAGATCTATGTTGACGAGCAGAAAGTGGAAACTTTGGAAAATGCTGCTCGTATGGCTGATGATTATTCCTTGACTCACAAAATGTCATTTGGTAATAAGTCTTCCTCTCAGTAGCTTTCTGGTAAAAAACCATTTCAATCCCAAACGAGTCCACTTCCAAATTTCAAAACAGCACAACTGTTAGGAATCAAACATCTGATAAGTCTGATCAGAAATCCTTATCTCTTCCTACTTGCACCTACTATCAAAAGAAAGGGCACGTCATTTTTGGTTGCTTCAGGTTGAAAATAAGCAACATAATAAAGGCAGAGTTATTCTAAATGCACTTATTTAAAAGAGGTCAAGGTCACGATTTTGTATTGAAAGCAATACATTTGTTGGGTCAAACAAACCCCCGTCTGATTCTATTTTGGAGACTTATAAACCATTCATGTCAGAAGGTTCTATATCACTTATTGGTGATTTTGCCAAATCTGTCCCTATTAAAATATTAAGGGCCACAGCAGCTTCTCAGAGTCTCTTGTTATTAGGTACTTTGCCTTTGTCTGAGAAGTCTTCTTCTAGTTAAAGTGTACTTATTCAGGGAGTAGTGTGCGGCTTTGTTAACGTTGATCTCCATTGTGTTAATTGGCATCAGACTTTCCCGACCCGTGACTGTTGGGGCAGAAACTTCTTTACCCATAAAGGGTGTTCATTTATTACTAGGCAATGACCTAGCTGCATATTAGGTCGTGGTTAATCCACTTGTAACTGACAAGCCTTGTTTGGATCAAAAAGTTGATCCGACTGACTTCGAAATCCCTGATTTGTACCCTGCTTGTGCAGTTACCAGAGCTATGGCAATAAGAGCTGTTGAGAATGATGTTAATAAGGAAATTATTCCTTTAGCTGGCACATGTATTGGTCAGACTTTTGATGGGGTCACTTTCTCTCCTGATATTGACCAATCAACATATATTGATCACAGTGATCCTCATTTTACAACTCATTTTGTCTATTCTAATCAGGGTGACAAAAAACAATCATTTATTGTCTTGCAGGAACAAGATCCCGAGATCTCATGTTTGTTTCAGAGGGCTATTAGTGAAGCTGAAGCCACACAAGTTCTAGTGTGTTACTTTGTGAAAAATGGAGTCCTTATGAGAAAATGGAGACCACCTGAGATACCCGCTGGTGACGAGTGGTCAGTGAGCTATCAAATTGTCGTTCCTAACTCATATCGACAGGAAATTCTTAGTCTAGCCCATAAAACTCCTTTGACTGGCCATTGAGGAGTCAATAAGATCTATCACAAGATCTTGAATCATTTTTATTGGCCAAAACTCAAAAGTGATGTTTCTAAATACTGCAGGTCGTGTCACACTTGTCAAATGGTAGGAAAACCCAATCAGAAGGTACCTAAGGCTCATCTGCAACCTATTCCTGCATTTGACGAACTATTTAGTAGAATAATGGTGGATGTGTCGGTCCTTTACCTAAGACCAAGTCAGGCAGCCAATACTTGTGACCATCATGTGTGCGTCTACAAGATTTCCAGAGGCAATTCTTCTCAGAAATATAAAAACTAAAACCATTGTGAAAACTTTGGTGAAGTTTTTTTACACTTGTTTGCCTTCCCAAATCTGTCCAGTCTGATCAAGGGTCAAATTATGTCTGGAATTTTCCAGCAAGTTATGCATGAATTAGGCATCCAACAGTTTAAATCTTCCGCCTATCACCCTGAAAGTCAAAGAGCTTTGGAAAGATTTCATCAAACTTTGAAGAATATGATTCGGTCATATTGATTCGATACAGGAAAGGATTGGGATGAGGGTGTTCATTTGTTGTTGTTTGCTGTTAGGGAATCAGTTCAAGAGTCATTGGGTTTTAGTTCCATTGAACTGGATTATGGACATACTGTCCTTGGACCATTAAAATTATTGAAAGAGAAACCTCTTTCAAATGAAGATTCAAAGATTAATCTTTTTGACTACGTATCTGATTTCAAATACAAGTTGTCAAAGGTCTGTCAAATAGCAAGAACTAATCTTCACACTTCCCAATCAAAAATGAAATTAAGGTATGACAGAAATAAACATGAAAGGAGTTTTAAGCCTGGTGAGAAAGTTCTAGCTCTCTAACCCATACCTCAAAATCCTTTTCGGGCTAAATTGTATGATCCTTATACCGTTGAAAAGAAAGTAAACAACTTAAATTATGTCATTAACACTCCTGTGAGTCGGAAACAGAAACAACATTGTCACATAAATATGTTACAGAAATATTTTGACAGAGATAGCCCAGCTTATTATTCAATTAATTTAGTTGTACCTGTTCCACACAGTGAGCATTTCAACGATGGAATACAATCAGACTATAGTGACTCTGGTGTGACCAAACTTCGGAATTCAGAAATATTGAACAATCTGGACCAGAAACATTCACATATACAACAAGAGGAAAGAAATGAACTAAAACAGCTATTACGTGAGTATGAGCACTTGTTTGCTGATGTTCCTACATGAACAAATAAAATCTATCATGACTTTGACATTGTAGATTCTACACCTGTGAATCCTGTCAAACAGGAATATTTGAAAAAAATAATTCAATATATACTGGAGAATGATTTTATAGAACAAAGTAAAACTAACTGGAGTTCACCATGTATTCTCCTGCCTAAGCCAGATAATACATTCCGCATGTGTACTGACTATAGAAAAGTCAACAGTGTCTCTAAAACGGATTCATTTCCAATACCAATAATGGATGATTCCATTGATATAATTGGAAATGCGAAATATGTTACCAAGTTTGACCTTTTAAAAGGATTCTGGCAAATTCCACTTTCGGAAAGGGCAAAAGAAATTTCAGCATTTGTAACTCCAGATGGGCTTCATCAATATAAAGTCATGCCATTTGGAATAAAAAGTTCTCCTGCAACGTTTCAACGTGTAATGAACATAATAACATCTGGTCAAGATAAATCTGACGCGTACATCGATGACGTCATTATCTACAACGACACCTGGGAAGATCACTTGGAAACCATTCGGAAATTCTTCGATCGACTCAGTGATGCAAATCGGACGATTAATTTAGGCGAAGGTGAGTTTTGCCATGCTTGTGTCACATTTTTGTGACATATAGTGGGACAAGGTCAAATTAAACCTATAGAAGCTAAGGATAAGGCTATCTCTGAATATCCGGTGCCAATTTGTAAAAAGCAACTGATACGATTTTGGGGTATAGCTGGATATTATAGGAAATTTTGTTTACATTTTTCTATAATTGCTGAATCTTTGACAAGTTTGTTGAGTAAGAAAACCAAATTTCATTGGTCTGACAAGTGTGAGAAATCTTTTGACAAGTTAAAGTCCATGTTTAAGAATGCACCAGTTCTTTCTGCACCAAATTTTAGCCAATCATTTAAATTATCTGTTGATGCAAGTGATGTAGGGGTTGGTGGAGTATTGATTCAGGAAGACAAAAATGGTGTGGATCACCCTGTGTGTTATTTTTCTAAAAAAACTAAACAAGCAGCAGAAACATTATTCCACAATTGAGAAAGAATGTTTGGTTTTGATAACGGCTTTACAACATTTTGAAATGTATGTTACCTCGGTTCCTTCTCCGATTATTGTATACAGTGATCACAATCCCCTTACTTTCATCAACAAAATGAAAGATACAAATGAGAGATTGTTGAGATGGAGTTTAATATTGCAGCAATATAACATTGACATTAGACACATCAGGGGACAAGACAATGTGATCGCAGATGCACTCTCACGTGCATAGAAGTATTATATTGCTTTATGTAATTAAGTTCAGTATCATAAAACATCTTCCTATGTAATTTTGTTTTTTTATAGTATTAGATGCATATTTAAAAGAAAGCTTTATTGCATGAATCTTTCTTTTTCTTTATGAGGGGAGGTGTTATGTACGATGTTTATATAATATTATAAATATTATAGGTAATTACAAATGTGTCTTGACTTTAATATTTGCTCGAAACTTAATGTTATGTGTAGTGTTGACTAGTGTCCTTGAATTAGGTTGTTTACTTAGTATTTGAGTTCAAGGACGGTTTGGTAAACAAGTTGTTGATTCAATTTGAGGTCAGGGTTGATTTTGTTTACAGATAAAACTTGAATTTCCTTTAGAGCTGTGTGTAAAAAGTCACATACACCATATAATTTTCTAGAACATTCTGTCATGTGACATATCTTTATATATACCATGTTTAGTGGACAGTTTTCAGTTTCGACCTTACAATCAGTCTATAAAGAGTCATTCCAGTTGTAAAAAATCATTCCAAATTCAGAAAGAGGAATTATTTAAAATATTCACTGGATTATAAAAGCGCTCAAAGACTTTCTGATTTTATATTTTGAATTGATCATTCGGGGATTTATGTGAATTTATTCAAACATATTCTGGAGTACTTTATTTTGGCACATCAGCATATTAAAGACTACTGGTACATCAGGACATTAAAAACTGTTGGCACATCAGCACATTAAAGGATACAGAAATTCACTCGGAACATTCTATATTTAGGACTTGAGACTAGGACACTTTGAATTTTTGGATTATTTGGATTTTAATTCACGTTACTGTACGTGTCTTTTGATTTTCATTTTAATTATATAGAAACAAATTGCTTGTTGATTTTTACTTGATATGTTGGTTTCACTTGCTTTCTGTTACATTTTTCTTAGACCATAGAGTCGTAACAGATGTCATCCGCAAAGGTCAAATTTATTGAGGCCCGTTGTTCAATAATTAACCAAGTCCTACTAGTGCCTACATTGAGGACTATTAAACAAGGGATGGGTGCATAATGTCATGGTACTCTTGTTTAACTATATCTTTTATCTTATATACCTTCTTAAAGAATTGTAATATCTTTACCTTTTGATCTTTTATTTGAATGACTATATGTTTATCTTAAAAAGGATCGTGTTCCTAATGTTTCTTTTTTGCATTTTATAATTTTAGAAAGATTATATTTTTATGACTTGGCTTTAAGCAGCATTATGTAGCCAGCACACCTTTATATGTTTAGGACTTGGTTTTTAATCAGCACTCTATAACCAGCATACCAACAAATCCTAAATATTTAGGTTGTTTTGAAACCCAAATACCAAACCTTGTATGATTAGAAAACAAATTTCATTCCACTGTTTAGCATGTGAATTTGTCCTCATCTAGATTTAGCCAATAATGCAAAATTCTCAGTTCTCAAATTACCATCTTATTTTTTAAAACCCCTCACAATAATGTTTTATCTTTGCCACTATAATAGCCCTCTACCAATCATCCCATTTTACATAGTAAATTCATTGAAATCAGTGCCTGCTATCATTGCCATGCATCCCAATATAAAGACAGTTTCAAAGATGAAGACAAAGATGCAATTGCCTTTTCAACACTCCACAGCACCTAAAAAAAGCCTCCTGTTTACCTCAGAAATTAAAGCTATATTTAAGTCCTTGAACTACACAAAAACTTCTCAGAAAGCAAATCTCATCATATTTTCAGATTTCCATGACACAATGAAAACCCTACATAACCTCATTTTTTAAATAAAGTTTTATTCACATAAAGATAGACGACACATACATGTGATACATTAAGTATCTGAACAGTATTTCAACCACTTTTCAATAAGACAAAAACTTGCTGGCAGTTCTAAATAATTCTTTTGTGTCACTGTACAATGAATGTAAAATCTCAGGAAAGAAAGAATGAATAGGAAAGAAAAGGAAATATTATTTGTCACATGACAACTGTGTCACATTAATATAACCATATCATAATTGTTATACATGTAACATATAATAACACCTCATGGCATCGAAACATGACATCATGCTGTGGAAAGGCATAATGACTGATGCATAAAAATGTACTTAAAACTCATTACACACTTCTGTGCTTTAGTCAAATTAAAGCTATTTTTGTCATGCCATAATTAAAAATCTTACATGCGTGCTCATATCGAAAGACATTTATGAAACTCCAAGAAAATAAATTATTTGACTTGTTTCAAAAGTGTCATTTGAAATGACTCATATATATATATATATATATCTATAGATATATCTATATATATATATATATATATACATATATATATATATATATATATATATATATATATATTAAGGAAACATACTAATACAGTATATGTGAAAACTATTGGCATTTCCCAAAATTTTTTACTTAATATATGATACAGTATGAATAAAGTAACTGGACATTTTTCTCAACAAACTTATTGAACACAGACCAGGTCTTAAAATTTCCTCTAAAATTAACTTGCTTACGGGCAAATAAATATCAGATATCATGTAGCTTATTAATATCCCCCATAATTATCTTAGAAACGTTGGCAAAATATTCCATTCAAGACCGTAATATACGTTCATCTCAAATATGCAAACATGTCATATTACAGCAAAATGATTTATGCAAAATTGTATGTACACTGTCATAGATAAGAAGTTATCATATATATATATATATATATATATATATATATATATATATATATATATATATATATATATATATATATATATATATATATATATGATTCCATCTTTTCTATCTTTTCTGACGAGTAATCTACATTTAAAAACGTGTTTGCTTCCCAGTGTCAAAATTCAGGCAACATACATGGGGAAATTCAAAGGCCTGAATAGAATAAATGAATTACTCTATAAGTCTATTAACTGTCTGTACCAAAAATATCTACTGTCAAACTTTTCCCATTTACAGTTTCTAACACTATAGTTTTCCAAATTAAAATTAAAAGCAGTAAAGTTTCTGAACTGAGTCAAAACTGGCATGTCTCTATTAAATCTACATTTTTAAATAAATTAATTTCAGTTTCATTTAGTAAAATTGCAAAAATGATAATATATTCATTTTGAGACAATAATAATAATAATAATAATAATACTGAACAGCAGCAGCCATGCAAGCTATGTATTCACAAAGTTAAAACCTACCTACATATTATTAATCATATTTAAGTAAAGGCAACAATAAGTCAGAAATTTTCAACATAATTGACATTTAGAAATACGTTCTTTGCATTTTACCAGCAAATTTCCTAAGACATTGAAATAAATTGTTTGCACTTTACCAGCAAATTTCCTAATACATTGAAATAAATTGTTTGCACTTTACCAGCAAATTTCCTAAGACATTGAAATAAATTGTTTGCAAAGGACATTTTTGCATAAGGCGTATGTATCCTTAGACTATGTAGCAGTAAAATTGCCTTCTTTTTCATTTCATTTTAGTTGATAATCGTATTGGTTTTTATTCTTATTATTGTTGTTTTTAATTGTGATGGTTACTCTATAGTAAATCTTGTCAAGCATGTTAAGCACAATGTTTTTTTTTCTTTTAACCTAATTTAAATTTTCATATAATCTTGTACAGTTTTTCATGTAACGGTTTCTTTCTTTCTGTTGATGTTAATATCTTTCATGGCAACAAAGTTAAAATGTGCGTTTTTTTTTAACCGTTACTGTGTTACTGTTTAATTAATAGTTTCAGAAAGCGTAAGCACCAGGGCTGAAAACACTTACAGAGAGATCTGACCTTTCTCTGAATTTTTGTTTTTCTTTATAAATTAATATTTTATTGATTTAATTCTAAATTATGTATTGCTGCAAGATTCTTGGTTAAAAAATGTGAGTTCGTTTGTCATGAATTCATTTAAAAAATGCATTACTCTATCAGCCGCCATGGAACTTTGAACAGAAACTCAACATACAACTGAACAAACCTTCAATCTGTTCATCGCCAGATTGGACATTTTGATTGAAATTAATCGCCGTATACACATTTTATTCACCATTTGCGATATGTGTAATCTATAAGGCAAAAATATTGCAATTGAAAAATGTTATTAGTCGAAAAATAAACCTTGAATTGTAAATTATCTAATCATGTAATGTATTATGCACAAATATTAATCAAATTGACATTATATACAATATTAGATTAGTCATTTCTTTTATCATTTATCTGATCTGAGTAATATGATATAACATTCATGTGTAGACATTTTTAGAATAATAATAATACTTATAATAATAATAATAATAATAATAATAATAATAATAATAATAATAATAATGAGCAGCAGCAACCACTGCAAGCTATGTGTACACAACATAACAGCATAGATACTTATAATATACATTGTTTGAAAGTAAGTGCAACTATACCTATTAAATGATAATCTTTTCTTAACATTTATTTACATTTTAATTTGGATTGTTTTGCATCTTACCAGAGAGCTTCTACTGCATTTTGTTTTCATGCAGTTGGTGTAACTTTAGAGGAATATAGTACTCAACTGACTGTCTGTGAAATATTACTTCAATTGATAAATGTGTAGTTTTTTTTTCTATCTGAACCGTTCGTGATGATTAGCATATCCTTACTCTTGTGAATGCCAATCTTCCACGGAGATTTCGGCACTTCTGAAGTTATGACCTGTAGGACAGATCCATCCGGGGACACCTGATGAATGTTGCGAGACTCGAATCCAAGAATATATATGTTGGCATATCTGTCTACAGCTAATCCGTTCGAGAGTCTTAGATTGCCAGGACTGTAGGTAAACTGCTTCCTACCATCCATGTCAAAACAGACAAGTCAATTCATATAATGCACATTAACATACACTCGTGTTTTCATGTTATTCAGAGCTACATAGTTGTCGTATCCACATATTGAGTCATACTGATGAGTATATTTCACGTCTCCTTTTGTGTTATTCATACTACACTGACACCTGTTATTACCACAGTCACCATATACAACCATCTCACCCTTCCCAGCAGCTGCTATTCCAGTTCATCTGTATTTGATTCTTATCATTCTGACTGGCCTGAAAACGTCACCACCCACATACAGGATCTGGATATTATTCTGGTTATACAATGGCATTGCCACCTCCTGGTCATTCAGTACACAGATGCTACATGGCTTACCTGTTAGTGTCTGACTTGTGATGAACTGATAAGAAGAGCTTAGTATGATACATTGGTTATTGCTATAATCAGCAAGTATCACCCTGTCTTCAGGGAGAAATGTGACACTAGTATACTGTGGTGTATTACCAGAAGGGACTTTAAGATCAATTACATCAACTCAGTCTACTCTACAAGCTTTCGTTGGCCTTCGCAAACATGTAAAGGGTAGAGTGTTGGAGCTGGTCATAGTCATAATTGTTCCCAATTCACATAAAGAGGTGGACAAAAAGGATTGTACCAGCGAAGCGAATTCCACCTCTAATGTTATTGTGTCAGTTTTCTCGTACTTTTCTCCAACCAGATTGTAATAAGAATCTAGCTGCAACATCATCTTTTCCACAATCAGAAACGTTTGCGTCTTGCTCCCATATTTATCGATTGCTTCAAATACATTGTGAACATTTCTCACAGGATGAAATAGTGACAAACACTGATGATTCTCTTCCTGTTTCCTGATAACCGCTTGTTTCTAAATTCTGTTTCCTTCTGTCTTCACTCTTTTCTCTAACTCGTCTAGAGCTGCATTGATTTTCTTTCTTACTTCTCTGATTTGGTGGGTCAGTCCATTAACTTTTGTCTCAAGATTATTAATACAGGCCTCGTTCGTCTCCATAAACTTCCTTAAATGGATCTCTACTAACTTAAAGAAACGGTGGTGAGGGGGTGGCTTCTTCTATATCGGTGTCCGATTGGGTGCATATTATAACCTGACGGTACATCAGAAGGTGCCTTTTCCAAAAGTTCCAGGCAAACGATTGGACTTTTATATTTGATTTTTAGTACGTGGGTATGTTCATATAAAGGAATTTCAGGTTTATTATTTTTTCTGACGATAGGGGAAAAATAAAGACTCTTCACATTTGCTTACATAACGATGAACGAAATACATTCATAAAAAGTAACTAGTTGACTAGTATATGAATATACATATGATTTTAAATATACAGTGGTGCATGTATCTGCGTGTATCTGCGTATCTTTTCAGCACCCTGAACTCACTTCCCTATAAATAAATACTATGGAGCCCAGTACATGACATCATTCGTCATCGTTAAATGGTAGATAATCAGGAGTATGTGACATTTACAGATAATTTGACAGTATATCAGGTGCGTGGTGGAAAACAGCTTAAAGATTTTGTAGTGTAGTGTAGTACAAATTTAGTAGTATGTACACTATATCAATGTAGTACAGGCGATAAATGTAAACAGCATCATCTATAGTGGACCACCGGAGCCTAAGAATAAAGCGTAAAGTGTGTTACAGTTTAAAGTTTTGTATAAATTTCAAGTTAATATCCTTGGTCCAAAAACATAACAAAAACATAACATTGTATATGCATATTGTTTCAATTTAGAAAATTAAAAAAATTTAATACCTGCAAAAATCGTCCAGATACCCTACATACGTAAGTGATTGACAATTAAATGTCTACAATGAATGACCAAGTGGAAATGTGCTAGAGCGATTGTTTATTTATTGATTTTGCTTCTTTTTTTATTTTTATATTATCATTTTTATATCTTTAATTCATAATTCCAATTTATTTCATAGTTCTTATCTCATACTTGCTTATATTTCAAATAAAGCAAAATTAAAAATGAATTAAGAGAAGCCAAATGAAGCAATGGAATGTAAAGATCTTTCCATGGACAGTAGTTTTAATAATAACTTTGGCGGCCACAAAGCATTATCATCAGTGAAATGCAACAGAAATAATAACAATCATCATCTTCATCAATCATCATCATCACGATCATGAAAACAAGAAGGAGAAGAAGGAGATTTAAATAAAGTGCTCAAGTAAACTAGGGAGCATGTATTACATTATATAAAGCCTTAATGAAATTACGTCATGCTTTATATAGAGGTTTTATATAGAGGAGACTCATTATGATACATTTAATGCCATGTAAACTATGGAGTATGTATTATATTATGTAAGGTCTTAATAAGACCATATGATGGAAATACGTCATGCTTTATATAGAGGCTTTATATAGAGGAGACTCATTATGATACATTTAATGCCATGTAAACTAGGGATCATGTATTACAATATACAGGTATAGGTTATGAACTGGAAATATTGGAACCGAGGTCATTTTGGCGCAGGATGCCCAAACTTGCGAGGGGCATTCTACGCCACATGAACAAGGGTCCAACAAATATTTATATTCGGTCAATAACCTTTTAATTATGTACTTAAAACTAATTTGTGAAGATATGGTGATTTTTTAAAGGATTTTTCTTCAGGCTTTTTCACAAAAAAAAGATTTTTTTCTTGCTATATTAAATTATTCCAAAGAAGAATTTCATACTGTATAGTTTTCCAATGGATTTATATTTTCTAACATGATATAAGTTGTGCATGTTATAACAACCAAATTTTTACATTACCTTTGCCGTCTCAGAAATCTCTGTCATGGTTTTCCTACTAATAAAAAGATAACAAAAAACCTAACATGTGAACAGCGGCCCTGGCTTGAATCCTAAAAAAATCGCCATGTCTGTACAAATTATAATTTTATGAAAATAGCTTAAAAAGAAATTTAAAAGATGCATACATTTTGTGTGTGTGTGACATTTTTGTCATCATTATTTCTAAGTGCTTTTTCCAGTCAATATGCGTTTGAAAGCAATGAAATACATTACAAGGTCCAATAATAACAACACAGAAACACAATAAATGATTGATTTCTAAACCTTAACCGGTTGTCATATTTCAATCTTACGTCACGTGGCCTTTCTTTCTGGAGCACGAATCATGGATAGCCTCCCGGAAATAGACAAATTTTTACACGCTTGGGAAACGGTAGGTCGCAAAGGATTCAGAGAGTTTATAAATATTTGTCAACGATGAATAAATTAAGTAGATATAGTTTGTTTGTTGCTTTACGGCACAGCAACACAACTATGTGTTTTAGTGCCGAGGCAATTGGAGTAAAGTGCTTTGCCCAAGGACACACAACGGTAGCTGACCCAGGCTGGTCCGATGGTAGGATTCGAACCCGCACCCTTTCGGTCAGGAACGCTAACCACTAGGCCACCGCGAGTAGATCTAGTTGAACACTATAATATTTTCTAGCAATATTATAATGCAAGCGTTAAAATTCACGTTATTGGCACTAACCATGGCAGGTTGATGATATCAAACATAAGTTTGACTCTCTCTCTCTCTCTCTCTCTCTCTCTCTATATATATATATATATATATATATATATATATACATATATATATATATATCGTACTAAGTGCAGCAACTAGTAATCACTAGCATTCCATTTTCAACTTTTATATATCATATTTATTTATTTATTTATTTATTTATTTATTTGTTTATTTATTTATTTATTTATTTCTCCTTGCAATTTAAGTCTTTGAAGGTATTCAGATATTTTGTATTTAATTTTCATGATAGATATTGTTCTTTGGATGAGAGTTAGATCTACTGATTCTTCAGCACCGGTGTCAGGTAGGAAGGGTTACCGATACAGTCATTGTCGGCCTTTAGCGGCCATCCAATTTATGACGTGGTCAGCGTTCCAATTACTTACTTATCTTAGATTAACGACGTGTGCGGCCATTCGGCCATGTACGTCGGTATTCGTCGCGAGTTTTACTTAGCCGGAGCAGGAAGTAGCTCATCAAACGTGGGCACGTGTTTGAAAGCAGTGAATATTTTTTGCATAACTATGGTCAATACCGCTGGATATTGACCTGTAGCAACAACATTAAACAAATAAGGCTGTTTATAAAGTATATAATAAAAGTTGATACGGCTCGATGATGAACCTACGTAATGCTTTATACAGAGGAGACTTATTATGATACATTTCACGCCAAGTAAACTAGGGAGTATGGTTTTAACATTTATAGTCAATTCCTCCACTTACGTATTTTCTTGTAAGTCATACACCTTGCTAACTTCGTTAATAATAGCAATAACAGTATCTAGTTACTACAGTTACCATACTTCGAACGCCGTGTCATCATTCCTTTAATGAACGAAAATAAAGACAAAAATAAGCAAAAAGGAATGCATTTATACACAAATGACTTTTGTTATTACTAATTTACAAATACTTTAAATATTTGTAAATTATTAAGTGTTAATTTGCGTTTGTGATTATCAGTAGTGGAATTGAAAAATTACTCTAATTATTTTCAACATATTCTTTTCTATCTTTCTTTCTTTCTTTTTTGTTACTGGATTGATTTCGATTATGTTTGCAATCATGAAATTATGTGCAATTGTCTCTAAAATCTGCCCTGATACATTTTAGCAAATGCTGTTCGGTGACAACTTTCTCAGAAAGGTTCAGTCTTAATAGAACCTAAACTTACATCACTGATCAGGAAACACGATTACACATTTTGACACGCCCAATGTTTGATTTGTTTTGATGAAATTAATACAAATTACCCACTGGTAGCCTTTATACCTGTCTACATGGCTATATTATTTAGTCATTGTTAATCCATTTAGGCGTTCAAAGACTGAAATTCGTAACACAAATTTTATTCACAACTGCTGAATTTTCAGAAAATAAAAGATACCTTTTGAAATTAGTAAAGATACATTTGTTTCTAAACTAAGTTCTTTTGTAAAGATTGACGTTGCACGGTGCAAAAATATCATAATTTTTAGCACCAAACTAATCAATATCAATATCAAGATTGTGGGAACCTCTTTCTGAAAATCACCAAGAAAGTTCAATCCATATTGCACAAATCAAAAGGGGAAAAACTTGCTTGTAATTCATCAACTTTTTTAACATTTTCAGTCAGTCTCTCCACTCAGTGTTTCAGCAAATGGCATAATAAGTATTTACTTGTAAGTCAAACACCTTGGTAACTTCGTTTGCTTTAGTCATAATTATCTACAAAGCATCATAACACTGGTTAATACTTGAAAAATGCTCAGCTTTAATTTGCAATTGTAATTTAAATAAATGAATTTAAAACTTACTATATATCTTTTCAAAGTATGTTCTTTCTTTTTTTGGGACTGATTCAATTATGTTTGCAATCATTAAAATTATGTTTCAAGTCAATTAAGTAATGGATCTGTGCCTCTTGCTTTAAGCTCTGTCCTAATACGTTTTTGCAACTGTTCTTCGCTGACAACTTTCCTTTATAAAACTTTTTAATCTGATAACAATTTTAAGTTGTGACATGTTTAGTTTAGGATAATTACCCAACAACTTCTCAGAAAACACCATTCTTATAAAACCTAGACGTACGTCACTGATCAGTAAACACTTGTACACATTTTGACACGCCCAATGTCTAATTAGTTTTGAATAAATGAATACAAATTATCTATAAGTAACCTTTATCCCATCCGCATGACTATATTATGTAGTCATTATTGATCCATTCTGACAATCTAAGGAACTCATTCATTATTGATCCATTCTGACAATCTAAGGAACTCATTTATTATTGATCCTTTCTGACAATCTAAGGAACTCATTAATTATTAACTGTCCTTCACTTTACAGAGTAACTTATTTTACTCTTTTTTTATGAACTAAACACACAATTTACAATTTGCAACCATTCCTGTGAGATTATAAGTTGCTTGAACTATGTAATATTTCTCGAATAAATTATTATTTCTGTCATCCCCATCCCTATTCATCTCTCCCCTCAGCCCCGCTTAATGATTTCACACTCTCTTCCCCATCCCTATCGATCTCTCCCCTCATCCACGCTTAATGATTTCACAGCCCTCTTCCCCATCCTGTCCATCTCTCCCCTCAACCTCGCTTAAAAATGAACGCTCCACTACGTAAGAAACTTGCTTCATAGTCAACTAAATTACCACAATAGCTTACTTAATTTTTATATTTCCAAGTACCTCATAATAACCCAAAACGCGTCGTTTTTCTCGGGGTGGGATTTTAATTCATTTCCAGCGAAATTTCTTTCATCTTTGCTTATTTTCTTTCGTTTTCGTTGATTAGGCATATTGCGCTTCAGCCATGCACTCAAAATGTATTAGCAAAGTATTATTAGGTTGATCTTAAATTCATGTTTTCGGTAGCAATATTTGTTTATGCTCCTTCCAATTCATTTTCAGTTCACTTGCGTTTTGTTCCAGGGACATTTCGTTTTTCTCGGAGGTGGGAGTGGGGGTAATTTTTATTCATTTCCAGCGAAACATCTTCCATCTTTGCTTATTTCCTTTCGTTTCCATTGATTAGTCATACTGCACTTCAGCCTCCCTACCCCCCGCCACTATCACCTAATTTTCTTGCCGAGAAATCAAAAGTACATTAAGACTGCGATAGTATTTTATACAAGTGACTTAATAATGTATAAAATAAGATTACTTGGTAGTAGTAAAGACTGTGAGATTTCTAGAGCAATCGATGATGAATGTTTAAATTTGAATATGTCCCGCGCTCCGTTGCTACACCCTACCCCATTATTACACATAAATGACTTGTTATTCTCGAGCATGCATTTATCTCGAGATTGATTGTATTCTAAATTATGGAATGCTAAGCATACGCATTTTTTTTCCCTTGTTTAATAGCAATTTATTTTGTTATGTGCAGTGTTTTATATATCTTGCGAATTTTAGTGATATCTCTTGTTAGTTGCTTCTATTGGCTTTCTGTTTTTACTAAGTTACTCTTTAATCTTTTCAACAATTTGTAATAAGTTGATTTTATTCTTTCTCTCTTTTGGCTGCTTAGCTCTAATTCATTTTCAATATTGTTCACGTTATTCTTTTAGTATCACAATGATTCATTTAAATCACTATACCCATATCCATAGAACAGCTTGGTAGACCATAATATTTGTAACTGTCTCCCAGGTGCAACTGTTCCATCCCACTAGACTCCATTGAAGCCTTTCCTTACACATTGTATGGCAAATAAATATGGGGTAAATATTTTAACATCTCACTCGTTTATTAACTAATTTCTATCTCATATGTGATCAAATACTTTTTCTAACTTTGGCTGTTCATTTATGGGATACAAAGCCGGGGTAACCTAGTGTAGATCTGCAAACATTCTTCTCTGATATCTCTTATTTTGTCAACCTCTCAATTATTTGCTATATTTGTAATATTTTGTGGTCTGCCAACTAGTGCTTCATTGGTTACTTTATCATTAAAATTTTTCAAAACAATTAATAGAAGTTTGCTTTTTCACTGTTTGCCTTCGTTAAATGCACGATGTCCCTCTGGCAGACCTCGATCAAGTCGAGGAGGTGCACAGAATTTGCAACATCACCTGAGGACTTTATCGTTTTCTTGTTTTCGTTCACAACTTGATTTAAAACCTAAATGGAGATGATAAAGCAAACTCTTTGTGATATTTTGATACTTATATCTAGGCACTCCAGCAGTTTTGCAAGATTTCTATATGTTGCTGATCTTTTTCAATTCCACACACACATTCAAGACTAATCTAATGATAGTTTATAGTTTTACGTGGTCTTGCACATTTGAATTGGCAAACTATAATTATTATTTAAATGGCCCAATAACAAAAACTAAATGTACTATATATATATATATATATATATATATATATATATATATATATATATATATATATATATATATATATATATATATATATATATAACACATTACAAATATACACCAAACAGATCGAAAAGTGCTATCCATGGGTTCTACAGGAAAATGCTTGATAACATTAACATAGGTTTTAAACACGAATAAATAATATTATCATACTGGTCATAGAGGTCAGATTAGAACCCGGATAGATATATAGATAGATAGAATCACGAGCTGACAAAGCTACTTTTTCATTTAGATGTTGTATATCTCATAGTGATAAGACCTTAGTAAATTCATTTCTTTCAAATTTCTCTTGTGGACAAATAATTTCTTATACCAATAAAATCTAAGATTCTTGTTGATAAAGTATTTTGCAGTACTTTCATGTCAATTTCTCTTCATGATCGGGCTTGGATGAATAGAGTTTTGATATTAACCCTTTTAACTCTTTAATAGGTTTGCAAGTTAGTTCATCTTTGAAAACACTTTTTTCATATGTGGTATAGAAATCATACTGCCCTTTGCCTACTTGCTAGGGTTATAAAATGTGATGGGTTTTTTGTGTGTCGTTGTAAGAATTATCAATTTGAACATGGATACATAACGAAATCGCATCTGTCATAAAAAGTTGTATTCTGTTAAGGTACTTGTTTTTTTATTGTTGCTGCTGTTGTTTTGAGGTGTTTGTTATCTTGTTGTTTTGTTGTTGTTTTAAGTTGTTCGTTATCTTGTTGTTTAATAGTTTACTGTTGTATAGCTTTGTTTGCTGTAGCATAATTCATAGACCAATCACATGATAGAGCAAACACTGCGCATCCTCTGTAAATTGGTTTGGTTAATTTGATGTTCTTGTATTTAAAACCAAGTAATCAATCATCATTCATTATCGTTCTCCTAGCGAAAGAAAGATCTTTTGAACATTTTCATCTTTAGATATTTTAACTGAGATTCTTCTCGAATTCATTTGATGCTTTTGTTTGAAGCTTATATTCAGTGTAGGATGTAAGGCACGGTTGTTGTTTAAATAAGACAACCTTGTGTATCCTTTTCAGTTTAAAACCCTAACTTTATGCAAACCTTCTGATTTCTGTGGTGAAATCAACTTCTAAGATAAAACCAGTAACATTATCTTTCAGTATATCTAATATATCTCCTTCCACGCATCTACTTTATTGATCTGTTTCCCATCTGAAACTCTAGAAAATCATTTGATGACATAAGGCACATTCATATAAATTGGTAATGTCTAGGTACATGCTGAAGGACTTTCGACTTGTCGTATGCACTATTATTTTTAATTTTCCATTATCATCGGTATAATATTCATGAATTGATTCATCACATATATGCGGTATCCTGCTAATTTCACTTTGTATATATTCCTCTCTCAATCATCAGGAACATATCATAGTATGTTAAAAGATTGCTTTTTACTCCCTCTAGCTTTAAACTAACACCATGAGCTAATCTTGGAACAATCAAATAATAAATTTGTACTTTTCATACATGCATTTCTAAACTAACAAATATATTGCACAACAATCATAAATCTCTTTGAACGAAATACTCCTGAGATCCTAGAGTACGCCTAGTTCAGACATAATCATTACATAGTTGCAATTATATTTGGATATACTCGAGTATTTTAGAGATGACTGTAACTTTTCTATTGGTGGAATAGATGTTTTGTTGAATATTTCAAAGCAATCAAAATATTCGAAAGAATAAATGTACCTGCTCTTATATTTAGGTTGCATATGTTGAAATAATCTTATTGTTTCTGCGAACTTTCCCTCGCTAAAATTCTTCGTTGGTTGTTCCAGAGATTGTCATATAAACCGGAAACTATGCTAAAACCCAATTGTCATTTTAACTGTTATTTCTTGTATTCCTTTCATGAACCTGTCAACTATGAAATCATTGCTGAATTTCTGATCTTTAGCTCATGCTCAGAAGTTGACTAACTAGTTCCTTGATAAAGCGGCGTCTACCATAACAAGACACGATATGAATGAAGATTGGCATCCATGTTTTTATTTACAATTTCAATTCCATTTGTTATCAGAGCTAACTTTGTGAGCGTTAACTTCGTTAATATTCATTTTTTAATGTGTGCTGCGCCATTGCGGACTTTATTACTCGTTATCTTTTTATTTCAGATATCACATATGTTGGATGAGCAAATACGTTTCTAATCATCCAGAGTAGGTTTGCAGTTATAGATCTTAATTCTTCTTACACTAGTTTTACAAGTTTACTTAAAACATTGTAAAATACTTCATGAAAACTGGCACCTCTGTATACTTAATCCCCTTATTTGTATTTGACGTACGTGCAGAAGCTCGATGGGTGTGTTTACTATGTTATGTATAATGTTTACATATTTTTACTTTAACTTTTGTCATACACATTTAACTTTGTCCAGGATTGTAAGATGTAAACAAGTTGTTTACTTAGAATTCGAGGTCATGTTTGCTTTTTTACAATTAGATTGGCTTTTCCACTAGAATTATTGATTTTTTTCATGTAGGCATATGATTGTCTAGAAAATTCTGTCAGGTGGCTTGTGTTTATATAGAGAGAGTTTGGTAAGCAATATTTCATTCTTGTTCTAATGGTCTGTCTATGAAGAATTGTTCTTGATAATCAGATGTTTACAGTTGTGTTGTGAAAATCAGAACAAATTCAGAAAGAGGAATATATTGTTTTGAAGTATTCATTGGAATTACTAAAGTGCTCATTCTCATTTTGGATTGGTACATGACTTGAGATTTTTGTGAATTCATTCAAAGATATTCTGGATTACATCATTCAGGCATATCAGTAAATTCAAGACTACTGGCACATCAGGACATTCAAAACTACTGGCAGATCAGTACATTCAAGGCTAATGGAATTTATTCGGAACATTCTATATTTTGGACTTGTGATTAGGACACTTAAGATTATTGGATTATCTGGATTTTAATTCACAATATGGTAAGTGTCTTTTGAATTTTCACTTTAATTGTCTAGAAATAAACTGCTTGTTGATTTTACTTACATTGTTGGTTTCACTTCTATCTGTTACATATTTTTAAGACATAGAGCCGTAGCAACTATATAGCTTGTATGTGTCTATGGTGTTGTGTATTCCATTTATTGGATAAAATACTTTGTACACATATCCATTACAAATTCAAAATCGCAGTAAATATGTAATGTAACAATTAATTGATGTTAAAGAATTAAAAGCTTTACCACAATACATTTTTCGGGGATGATTGTGAATGGTATAGTTTAATCTTTTGTGTTATGTTGACATTCCTTGTGAATAGAAAATGTTTCGTTATATTTTACATAAATATGTCAACTTGTTTGTCTTCCATTTGTTTATCCAGCGCGACACCAACTTTGAAAAATCTTTTATTCAAACGTAATAGTACTTGAACCCTTTGCAGTCAGCATTGTCAGATAGTAGAATAGAAGCGATTAACATCTCATCGTGCTGTTCCTTCTCGTTTGTATTACCTTCAACGGTCCAATATATGTTTTTTGTACTGTCTCGTAAACATTAATGGATATAACAAATTCGTCTTCATATTGATCAATATTCTCTATTTTTACCGGACAGCTATCAGGAACTATATTAAACCCATGCTTATAATTTTGAAACTTTATACTTTGACAGAATGTGTGCATTTTTGGAGAGTATTTGAAACAAATTAAATGACTTTAAAACAAATAAAAAAATATCGATACTCTTTTCACATTGACACAAGCTTTTTGCTCTTTACCTAGTTGCACAAGATGATAAGCTGCCAAATACCCCTTTAGTGCTATCATTTATCATTGGACGAAGTTGAGTATTAATATCATCAAACGGTATATCCAGTATGAAATTCATATCAATTTTGTTTGGGATACCTTTAAAATTAGTTGCATGAAACGTTCTTTGTTTCCTTCCGTTGTCAGCCTGGAATTTCCTCTCCTAGTAAACACAGTCGTCTTAGTCTTGCTGTTGGTGTAATGTGAGGAATTACGGAATACATTTTTTTTAAATGTTACTACTGATTATCTTCTTTTTGTGTGATTCGATATGATAAAGAATTCATAGTGGTCTTGATCAATTGTTTAGGATACCTTTAAAATTAATTGCATGAAAAATTATATGTTTCTTTCCGTTGTTAACCTGTATTTTCCTCTTTTGGTGAGGACACTTGTCTTAGTCTTATTGTTGGTGTAATGTGCGGAATTATGGAATCAACTTTTTGTTAATGTTACTACTGATTGTTTCCTTTATTTGTGATTCCATCTGACCAAAGAGATCATAGTGGTCTTGATCATTTCCACTAGAAAATGTATACTTGTTAACTATATTCCTAGATGACTTTCCCATTGCATCTTAAGTGGAGCTTGTCCTAGCTTAACCATTTTATTTTGTCGTCTTGTCTCCAACGTTATCTTCGAAGTCTTTAACATTTGATTTTTCCCCACAGTCTTGAGCGTTCTAGCCTTTGACGTTGGAACTCTTCTCGCCTTCGCCGTCTTTGCTGTCGTACCATGCTTCTCTGTGATATACTGTTTCTTTGTTTCTTGCTTTCATCTATCAGTCTTCCTCGTAGGGTCCAGTTTTAGTGAATCTTCTGATTTATAAAGCGAGAATGTCTTTATATTTTAAAAGTCATCACACCTTCAACTTTATTATCCATCGATGAAAAATCATCTGATTTTTAAAGAGAATACTCTTTAACTTATTTAAGTAGAAATCATTCAAATTTTGATTTATAATCGCGTTAGAAGTCATCAAACGTTCAAACATTTTATTCAGGAACTGCTGTGGAAATGTTTCAGATATTAATTCATTTTCAGCATTTTGTTTTCTCCATTTTTAGGTTAAGTCTCACTGAATAAATTTTTACTCTCTTCCACATTGACAATGGATGGTTCTTTCTTATATTGGCATCCTATTCCTATTTCTTTCCTGTTCCATTCTGCCTTTGCTTATTTGCACATTATATACATCTCATCCTTTCCTTGAATTTGTATGCATATTTACGATAATAAAACGTTCGACCAGTGAATTTAATGTTTTCCACAATAGCTTTCATCTTCATCTCTATCGCTGAGATTTATCTTTGTATCTTCGGCTGTTTTGTCTTCCATTGTTATATTGATCGAAACTATTCAACTATTTTTTCAACTCAATTTAGTAACTTTTAGTAACATTTAGCGACAATTAGTTAGCAACATTCATTTACAATTAGTAACCCCGTTACTCTTAGTGATAATTAGTTAGTGCCTTTTAGTGATCTTCAGTTACTTGTCTTGACAAAATATTTAGTGCCTATTGGTGACTTTCATTTACTTTGTTTTGTGTACCTAAATAGGTAGTATGCCAAAATAGTACCCTTTTTGTTCTCAATCGACAAAGTACATGTGGAATTTTTCATAATATATAAAAAGAAACATTGTAACCAAATAAATGAAATTAACACACTGAAAAAGTAAGTAAATTACTATCGTTAGAGGCAATTTAACAAGCAGAGAAAAGACACAAATAAAACATACAAAAAGTACTAGTAAATGAACAACAACTTGAATTAAAAAAAAAAGTAAAACATTAGTAATGACAATCTTGCTATTGTCGAAGAAACTTGGAGAGGAAACGTTGAATCTTCATGAATGGAATTAGCACTACGTTGATAATAATTAGACGCTTTGTGTCAAGCTAGTAAATATTATCAGAAAGGTTCAATAGATGAATTGTGCTGCACTTGATCAAGAGTAAAGAGATGGACGATCTGCTTTCATCAAACCTCGACTGCATCAATGAGGACCTTAAAGAAATCAAGAAAAAGCTAAAACAGAAAAATGGCTTCTAAGAAAAGGAACATGATATGAAAGAAAAGCGAGCAGAACACAAAAATGAAAATGGTATTATTTGGGCCATTGTCCACGTTGAATTTCCTGTTGCTTTTTTATATCAGATACATCGTATACAAATTAAAAACATGGCCAAATGCAAGCAACTGTACAAAGTACAGTTGCGAATTAAGAAATTAAAATGGATGAAAACCACTTGAAATTGTATAGCTACGGTTTCACGTTATTAAGCTGAAATAAATTCGGTAGCAGAATTTCAAAGTAAAATAAATAAATCAATAAATCAAATAAAACATAATTAAACTAATTTAATGCACATCCTTGGAAGCGTGTTTGGTAACTTTTAAGATTTCTTTGCTTGAAAAAATCATATTGGATTACAAAATATGTGCACTGTCTGAAATGTATAGTGATGAGATTATTAATTGCTGGTACCCGCATCTATATCGGATATCACGATAAACTACTCGAGTGAGGACTGTTTGTTACCGAATAGTTCCCTGGTCAATTATTCTCTTGCTTTCTTTGAGCTCTTTTGTTTCTGTGTAACGTTTGATGCTTTGCAAAACGTCGGTATTGTATTGTAATTCCTGTTGGATTTTGTTGAAGCAAGAATTTTATTCTTTTACAGTTTTGATTGTGTTGAATGTTTCTATACGAGTGAATGAAACACTTGTAATTTTACCAGGATTTGTGTATATGAGAAATATTGCTTTCTGTAAGCTATTCATTTTTTCTCTTGGGAGCCGCGGTGGCTCAGTGGTTACCGTGCCGGACTCACGACCGCAAGGGTGCGGGTGCGAATCATACCATCGGGCCAGCCTGGGTCAGCTACTGTGGTGCGTCTTTGGGCAAGTGACTTTACTCCAATTGCCTTGGCACTAAATAACCTACTTGTGTTGCTGTGGCGTAAAAGACCAAACCAAGCCAAGCATATTTATGTTATCTACTTAAGTGTATGTTAATTAAATATTTTTTATGAAGTATTCTATTTTCGGTTCTATCTTCTTTGGTAACACTTTTGTCCTTCAAATTGTCTCATTACAAATTCGAATCAAGTATTGCTGAAAAGAAAAACTAGTTATTTAGTAAAACAACAAAGTCAAAAGATGCAACTAAGATGTGACATCACAAAACGTTAACAAGATGTATAAAACAATACATGGAGCAAAATAAATTCCTATTAAAAAGACCAAATACTGTGTACCAATTTAATAGTCTTTCTTTTTTGTTTCCAATTGTTGAATAATCTCGAAATAAATGTATATATTTGTGACTTGGTTTGTCTATTTATCTGCAATATAGTATATGGGGTTTCAGGCGAATTCGATAAAAACAAGCCATTTTGGATAATAATGGAGTAAGGTGTAGTAGCGGGACGATGGAGTGGCGAGCAGCAGAGCATATGAAAATTGAAATATCAGTTAATAGTTTACATAGTGCACCAGAACTATCCTACACCACACTACTTTCCATCAACCTTTTTAATGCGTCCCAAAACCTGTTAAATTGCATTGCTGTAAAGTAGCTTGCATAGCCATGTACGACAATATAGGTACGCAATACATCACAGGCGATTTAAGAAACACTATCTTGGGGTGGCTGCAACAAGAGAATTATTATTGTAACATGGTCTTGTCGCAACACCTTTGTAACAGGACTGATTTATTGCTGCTAATGTTAAGGCAAAGGTTAGAGTTTTATTTTAGATATGGACAGATGTAGATGACTAATAAAGTTAATTTAAGGTTTATTGGGAATGTATCAAACCACAGATATATAAACATTTGGACGCTGTTTTATGCCGAAAACTGTAATTATCAATGCTAACCAACTCATAGCGTAAATATCCTCAGGACAAACCAGAAACAAGTCCTATGTCTCGCCATACGAAACATTAACCCAGTCACCTGAACTGTCTCAAGTTGTACGTGTATTCATATACGAAACGCCAGCAAAACTTGTTGTAATATAAATTGCTCCCAGACCAGAATCCTACCAAAGTATGTCCCACCCTCATTTCTTTTTTTTAGTCAAGGCCCACAATGAAGAAAAGAAGGAATATAGCCTATACCGTATGGATAGGGAGAAGAAAGAGTCCCCTTTAGCTAGCAAGCTGACCAAATTGGCTGACAGCAATGAATTAAAGTTGCATATCGACCATTGGGTCATGCACGACTATTAATATGACCGATTGTGTCTTGATACAGCCTCTGCACAGACCAATCAGAAAGCAATTCAGACTAAAACGAGGGATTTACGAATCGAAACGAAGCAGGAAGTAAAACTTGTAATATAGAAGACACAGAACTGAAAATAGAAGAGTCCGGCAAACGGTTTTAAAATGTAGACTTTATAAACGAAGTTATGGACATGAATGCAAGTGAACTAGGTGCAAGAAGACTGTGCAAATTTAATAATATCGTTTGCGATGTGAGTCACATTTATGTTGAGTAATCAAATTGCATGATAATCGACAATTGGGTGATGACTACAACACAATGGAAAAAAACAAACCAACATCAAATCAGACTTGAGAAAATACCATTACACCTGCCTTGAAGGAATGTTTATGTAAAGGTATGTATTTATAAAAATTAAAAAAAAAAAAAAATGTTCACATATTATCCCTTCTATGAAGAACATCTGTCTATTGGGGACAGAAGGAGGACAAGCGCCATGCCAATACGAACCATATATTAGAAACATTGTTGCAACACACACACATCCGTCCATTTGTCAGTTAGCACAAGTTTGATATCACTAATCCTCCTAAACTACATGGAGGATTGCCATGAAACTTTACATGAAGAGATGAACTTTCATGACAAGGTCTATACATCTTTTACCGCGGCTTTTCCTGAATGGATGTTATATTAATATGCAGTTTCACTTAAAGACTTCTTGTAATGTCTAGTTGGTCTTTTAAAATTAAAATGGTGCCAATCTGCCTTCCAATCTTATTATCACTTCTTCTCCTATACAGTTGGTTGTGTTGACATGGGGTTTTCACCAAAAGACTTTGATGATCTCTAGTTGTTTCTAAGTGAAAATGATGCCGATCTGACCTCTAATATGGCAGTCATCTTGAAAATCTTGTTATTGCTACTCGACATGGGATTTTCACACTAAGACTTCTTATGGTTTCTGGTTGGTCCTAAATGAAAATGGTAACAATATCATATTCAATATGGTTAACATTGTGGACATCTTGAAAATCTTGTTATTACTACTTCTTCTTAATGGAATGTTGTATCGACATGGGTTTTTTTCTAAAAGACAAAAAAAAAAAAAAAATGTTCTGAATCTCATAGAAGGGTCCATGTCAAAATTCTTTAAAGAGGGGATGTTAGGGCCCATATGTATACGTAAGATTTAGTTCACTTACGGGCTGTGTTATATTCGCCCCACCCCCACTTCCCATTTTAGCTCCCAATTTTTCGAAATCGGATCGACGGATTTTTTTTTAAACTTTGGCTACTGTTAGTAATCATCCCATACTAGGGACTATCAAACAGGGGTTGAAAACAAAAAATTCTCTAAGTAGGTGTCCACGCATCGCAAAGTTTGGCTACAATCTGTCCAAAGGCTGTAACGGTTTAATACTGCCGGTGTCCATAAAGACCATCCTATTTCTCCCATTGCTCTTGACGAACATCGTCAATACTTCTTTTGGAAGTCAAATATATCCCTACGTACAAACTATCAAAGATGAGTAGTTGAGGGGGGGGGGGTAAATAGCTACAACGGGGGCACTACAGCTACGTACGGGAGTTTAACATTGGGGGGCCTATCCAGCTACGTACGAGAGTTTAACATTGGGGGGCCTATCCAGCTACGTACGGGAGTTTAACATTGGGGGGCCTCTCCAGCTACGTATGGGAGTTTAACATGGTGGTACCGTAATGTAGTGACAAAAGACAACGTCTACTACCATCAAAAAGGGGTGAAGGGTGGGGAGGTGTTTTGATAGTAGTAGACGTTGTTGTCTTCGTCACTACATTACGTGGGGGAGAGTATGTGGGAAGAATTAATCTTTCTTGATAATGGGTGGTCCTGATAAGGACCATTGGAGGAATATTTTTATTTCCTCCAACATTTAGTAAAAAAGTTTAGGAAGGTGGTGGATCTTTTTTTCTTGGTTGGTAGTGTTGGTGGTAGCCAGTCAGGATGTTTCATCCGCCTGAATTTATCTTGGATTTTCATCCAATTTAAATTCAGGCGTTCAAACTCCATTTCTTTCCTGGCCTGTTCTTTCTTGGAGCGTTCAAGAGCCCACAAGATTTTAATTTGAGCTACTTCCTTTTCTAAAACTTTCTTTAACAATTCCTTCACCATGTGAAGGTTCACCTCTTCTCGCCTGGCGTTACTGGCGGGTGGATACAGCCATTCATCTTGTTGAACAAGGTGAAGGAAGTTCTCCACTTCATGCAATAAATCCAGACTTCTCTTGATGAACCCCACACGGCAAGGGGTTGAGGAAGTTTTTACTCTTTCCTCCACCAAAACATCATTCACCAACCTCCTCGCTGAAATAAGAGCCGCTAGTTGGCTGGTGACAAATGGTTTGGTGGTAGGATATCTCCACCAATACTCCAAACTTTCCATCAATGACTCAACATCCACCATCCTATCCCAAGCTTCCTGCAACAATTCTACTGTATTCATTCTTCAGTGTGAAGTGTGAATGGCGCAACTGTAGTAGTAGTAGTTTGAATTAAAGTCGCGTTCGCCCATTCGGGCATGTGCGACTATATACCCCCACAGCGTGCGAAGCACGCATAGGGGGGTTAAGTGGTCAGGTGTGTTGACAGATTGCAACCACCTGACTCTATTTTCAGCACCCCCCTCCAGCGCTGCACGATTCCCCACAATTAAGGGGGTTAAAATGATTGCGCGCTATTGGAGGATGGGTACCGTCTACACATCCCAGAGGGATGTGTAAATTATTTCTGAGTACACCTCCCCAGCGCAACATGGTTCCCCACAATTAAGGGGGTTAAATGAATGTGCGCTATATGAGAGTGTGTACCTTTATACCTGTACATAGGACTAGAACCACAATGTTTACAGGTATATATGTGCGCGTTATAGCGCACGTTGTTGATTGAATTGCTTGAAGTAAGCAGTCCGGGGTGGAAAAGGCGGCACGGACCAGGCAAGCGAAGGCGCGAAGCGCAACAGAAAAACCTTTAACGCCAGGAATGTACATGATCAAATTCTGCCCAGTTAACTAAGTCGGGCTGTCCCTATTACCAATTGTGTGTTAGCCACATGTTGTAATTATGGTCACATTTTCACAGTTACATAAAAATTTTCCTATTTCCCTATCAATTTTGAATTTCGTGTACAAAATGTACATGTGTTTTCCGAAAAATGATAAATAAATAAATAAATAGAGGTTAGAGTACCCCTTTAACATTTTTGTGATCTTAATCAGGTATTATCAAGTTATCATTGGATTCGGTGGATTATTGATCATATTTGTGTTGATATTAGTTATCTTTCAAAAAGGTTTTCAAGCCAAAGTAAAAACCGATAGGCAATTTGGCCCGTCCATAAAAGGACTATCCAAGGTCTTCCGGCGGTCGCAGGTATGGCCTTATTTCTTCCGGTGGCTCGAACTTGCGTCTTACCCTGTTCTTGCATTTTTCCGGAGGATCGATCAAGTCTGCCACCACTAGCTGATAAAATGGTGCCCAGATCTTGATTGGAGGAACCGATAGCTTAAACATATCAATAGTACAGTTTACCATCAAAATTGCCAATGGGATGGGGCAATCTGCAAATCTTTGTCCCATCTTTCTGATGTTTTCTTTGGAATTTTGAATTTGTGGCATCTGTTTTTTCGAAATTTTTCCTCCTAATTTTAGTTGTTTAGCTATATCTAGGGCCGTGCTGAAGTCAAAGTAGCAATTTTGGGCTGAATGGCCTGTTGAGTCTTCCACGAGGTGGGCAATTTGGTGTGGATCATATTGATTTATGAGCCAATGGTCAGCTTCGTGGATAAGATCTTTTTTGCTCTTGGGCCCCATGCGGATATATTCATGTTTGTATTCCGGATATTGTTGATATTCTTCAGGTTGCTGTTGCTTTTGTTGCTGTTGTTGCTTCAGTTGTTTTTGTTGTTGTTGTCTTTGACTTTTTGGTACCTGAAGGGGTGGTTGGGGTTTGCTGGCTTCAACTATTGTCCGTTCCGGCTCTTTTTCTTTTTCCCTAATCTGGGGTGCCGGTTTTGGAGTGGAAGCGTTGCTAGGTTGAGATATTTTCCCCTTATTCGCCTCTTGAGAAATTTCCTTTGGGGCCTCTTTTGGTATTTGTATTCCCCTACCAAATTCCTCTTTTTCTTGCCGCGCCCCTTGCTGCGGACTACTTGTCGCAGCTGGCTTAGGAATATCTTTCCTAACTTCAATTGTTGGAGTTGGAAAGTCGGATGTAGAGGTAGTTGTAGTTCTTGTAATAGGAAAGTCTGATGTAGAAGTTGTTGTTGTTCTTCTAGTAGGTGGTGGAGTTTCTTTCCTTGTTGGCCTTGGTTCCGTGGGATGTACCGTAGACATTTCTTGTCCCTGATGAGTGTTAGGCGTCTGCCTAGAACGCCCCCACTGTTGATATTGCCATCTTCCACGTCCAGGTCTTCTATAAGGGCTTCTTCTTGCTCCTTCTATTCTATCTTCTTCCCATATCAGGAGAAGAGTAGTCCTCTTCTCCTGAGCTCTAAGGCTCCACCCTGAGGCAACTGAAAGACCGATGCCATTCAGTGCACTCAGGGCCTTAGCAGGTATAATTTGTTCCATCGCTAGCGTTACTAAGTGAAGTTACTTCTTCTATGCTCGCTGCAGACTTTGATGGCGCAACTGTGGAAGGCACCGGTTTATATACGATAAGCGCGGACGTGATGGAAAACATCCCCCTTTTTTTTCCAAAAAAAACCACACACCACACATAACATACATGGTGAGAAGGGGCTTTTTTGTATGAGAAGGGTAGACTATAACAAAAACAAAACAAATATGCAAACAACATATAAAAACAGACACTTATATAGGCAATATTGGAAATATTAATCTTTTCTTGAAAAATGGGTGGTCTTAAAAAGGACCTTTGTTTTTTTTGTTGTTGTTGTTTTTTTAACAACATGAGCATCTCCTAGAGGGTTTTCTTTTTCTTCTTAAACTTCTTCGGACTTCGGGTCCATACAGCAAAACCCTCTTTAGACAGCCTTGTCTCTCCACATAAGTCTGTCTATACCATGTAGCTGTGTCTGTAATTTTTGTTTTAGCCCATGAAGCTTTTACATACATAAGGAATGCTGGATTAAACAGCATTCCTGAAACAATGTTGGAGGATTCCACACTAACCCACATGATTTGTTTTAGGAGTGGTCTTGGAGAAAACCGGTGAAGCTTTTATGAAACCAGCGGTTGTATATATACCTTACGATCGGATTGAAATGGATCGAAATCAACTACCAATCCAAACGCGCGTTACAAGTCGGTTGGGTTTTCTTCTAATAGGAAGAGAGCGGGGGTGTGACGTCATCTCGGGTATAAAGGTATCGTAGCGTTCGTAGGGGGTTTATTACTTTTTTCGACAGCCTTCATGGAGACTGAAAAGACAAGTACTACATCAATGTATTGGAGTGATCCTGCAACGATAATGAATGCTGCGGCATTATTGAACTTCCGGCCGGAAGACTTTGATTTAGATTTACTAAATCAAGAGTTTGACAATACTGCTACTACTAATACTACTACTACTACTGTGCCAATAGTGAATGATTTTAAAAGAAGACAAATGGAAGAGATGGAAAATTTTGTAAAAAAGCAACGGGAAGAGGAAGAAATGTTTCTTCTTCTTCAACAACAACAGAAAGAAGAAGAAGAGAGAAGAAAACAAAGTGAAGAAGAAGAAATCAGACAGCAACAGCAACTGCAGCAGTTACAAGAGGAGGAGAAGAAGGAAACAGGAAAGGAAAGCATCAGTCTTCAAGAAAGAACTGTAAGTGTGTTAGAAGAGATATTATATGAGTTAAAATGGATGACTAATGTCTATAAGTATTCTTTAACTCATCAACCACCTAAACGGAAAAGACCATCACGGGCTAAACAACATTCTTCTTCTAAGCCTTCCAGTGTTAGTGAGATACCACCACCACCAACACCACCAGTGACTACCACCATAATGAAAACACCATCAGTAGCAGCAGCATTAACAGGATATGGATTAGGCCGTGGTAAAGGACTACGGCATTTGAAGTTAATTTGAAAGTTTTGTTTTGAAACCAAAAACAAAACAACCCAACGGTCCTTCTAAGGACCACCAGATTTCTAGAAAAGAAATCAAATTGCCAAAAAAAATCAAGCTAAAACTTTAAAAAAATCCCACCATAGTAAAAGTGTGAGTGCGTGCGTGCTTGCGTGCATTTCTACTCTAAAACAAAATAACACAAAACCACTTACTTTTTTTCTCTCCAGTCTGGTGTATTCATCCAATTTTTTTACAAAATAATTCAGCAATATAACATATAACACCAAAAAAAAAAAAAAGCGCACAAGAAACAAAGTTCACTTTCTGTAATGCTTGTCCTTCTTTAATCGAAACACTGGAGTTTCCTTCTCACTGTCTATCTTGTGTTTCTTCTTCATAGGAATCCTGAGCGTCACAGGAATCATGTCTTCCATTTTTTCTTCTTCTTCTTCTTCTTCTTCTTCTTCATTCTCCTCACTGTCTTCCATTCTTCTTACTCTCTTCTTACTTTTCTTGATGATATGTTCTTCTTCTTCTTCTAGGTTTGTTGATTTTGAATCCACTTCCTCCCTCTCCTCTTCTTCTTCTTCTTCTTGTTCTTACTTCTGAGGGCATTCCGAAGACCAATGTCCTGGTCCTTTACAATGATAGCAGATATCTTTCCCTTTATCTCTCTTTTGCTGTTGACGTTTGGGACAATCTGGTGCCCAATGTCCTTTCTTTTGACAGATGTAACAAGTATCTTCACTTTTATCTCTATTGACAGAGGAGGAGTAGTCTTTACTCTTACTGTACGTAGTATACTTTCGAATCACTGTCTGTAAATCTCTCACCAAAAAAGCAATCTGTCTTTTTGACTCTTCCATCTTTTCAGCAGCAGTTTGAAAGTTCAATCACCAAAGACTGATTCTGAAGTTAAGAAGCTCTCTCTTTTTATACTCTTCTGTCTCTATATAAAGGTACCTGGGTGAAAACTCAATCAGTTTCAAATCAGAGTTCAAGATGAAAAGATCACGCCCAAACCATGATAAACCAGAACCAGAACAAGAACAAACCAAGAGGCCACGGCGACGAAGGTATTCCCTGCCTCCTGAAACACCCTTAGAGGAACTACTGGCTCAAGTCCATGCCAGTGACTTTGAAGACGAAATGAGTGAACAACCTGAAACCCAAACTTCCAAATCACCACCACCCAAAACCAAAGCCACTACTACCAACACCAGAACCCCTGACCAAGAAAGTCCTACCGTGGCTCCTGAAAATTACTATAGGATTCGAGAGACACAAAAAATCACTTCTCGAACATTTAGGACCACTGCGTACACTCACACAGTACACTTCAAAGACTTCAAGTCCCAAGTACCACCCGAGAAAGCGGCAGGGTTCATTAGTAATTTGTGGGAATCTGTCTTACAGAACTTGAAACGGCAATGTGGAGCCAAAGAAGAGGATCGGTTGAGACTGGCCATCCATCATGACCAATTGAAGAGTCCCGTTTGGATTGAATTTAGTACTCCGGCAGAATTAACGCCAGACAAAGTCATGTCTAAAATAGAACATGTACAACAATCCAATGACAAATTTACCATCACCGATGGAAAGGCCACCCTTTACATGACACACGTTTCTCCACCTCGAGGAAGTGGACGAAGTAGAAAACCGTTATTGGTAGACGATCTTCGTACTACCAAACACAGTGTCGTCCAAATTAACAATACTGAAGATTCAATGTGCTTAGCTCGAGCTATCGTGGTGGGTCGTACCTTTGCTAACAAGAATGAGAGCAAAGAATGGAAAAAAGCCTGGAATAATATTCGAACATCGCAAAGACCCCAACAACGAAAAGAAGCAGAACTCTTGTTGAAACAAGCGGGGATCCCTAAAGAGACGGTGTGTGGCATTTCTCAAATGCAGCAACTTCAAGATGTTTTGTCTCCTCATTATACGTTAAAAGTTCACCCTCAAGAAGTGCGCGGAGATCTACTATTTCGAGGCCCTGATTTTCCTGAGGGAAAATACATTCATCTTTATCACCATCAAGAACATTTTGATACCATTACCAGTATTACTGGATTTTTGGGATACTCTTACTTCTGTGAGAAATGTAACAAAGGGTGTAATAGTCGGGAGAAACGCATTACTTGTGGAGAAAGATGTCGGGGTTGTTTAGCCAACACACCATGCCTTCCTGAACCACAACAACATCACATTTATTGTGAAACCTGTCGACGCCGTTTTGTCAGTCCTACTTGTTACCAACAACATCGCAAGACCCAAGGACACCAACAAAAATGTGCTTGTGAGTTATTACAATCGTGTTCTACGTGTGGACAGCTGATTCGAACCAACAACTCCAAGAGACACGTTTGTGCTGGCAAGAAAAAATGTTCTATTTGTCATCAGATCGCCGATTTTGATCATCGATGTTTTATTCAAAAGCATGACAAGATAGAGAAGAAAGAAATAAAGAAGAAGACCAAGAAACAAGTAGATTTCATCTTTTTTGATTTTGAATGCATGCAAGAAACAGGCACTCACATTCCCAATTTTTATGTAGCCCATCGGGCTTGTGATCAGTGCATTCAAGAATCGATTCATTTTCACTGTCCTCATTGTAGTCGTATTCCAGGAGGACGTGAAAAAATCTTTCGTGGAGTGAATACTTTGTCTGAGTTTGCTGAATGGGTTTTTGAGCCTACCACCCACGACAGTTGGAGCGAAGAAGACATTCATCGTTACGGAGATTGTCATCGGTATGCTACCGTCATAGCTCACAATTTTTCAGGATACGATGGACAGTTTTTACTTAATTATTATTTGAACCATGGAACCGAACGTCCTGAAGTCACCATGAACGGAAAAAAGCTCATCTACATGAAAGTAGGACAAGTTCAATTCAAAGATTCGATGAGTTATTTGGCCATGCCTTTGAGTCGCATGCCAAAAACGTTCGGCATGACAGAAATGGCTAAAGGTTACTTTCCTCACTTCTTTAACACGGAAGCTAATCAACAGGCCGTCCTACCTCATTTACCTGACCTTCATGATTATGACCCCGACGGAATGCGACCCGAACAGCGAGAAGCTTTTCACGCTTGGTATCGTGCTCACCAGAACGATCCCTTTGACTTTCAAGAAGAGATGCTCAAATATTGTCGATCGGATGTAGATATTTTAAGGCGTTGTTGTGGAAAATTTCGAGAGTTATTTCTCGATAGTGCGGAGGTCGATCCTTTGAAAGATGCAGCCACCTTACCTAAAGCCTGTTCCTTAGTCTACAGACAAAATTTCATGCCCGAGAACCAACTCGCCATCATCGACTCCAACACGGGACTCTTTGCTAGTCGTCAATATTCGGCCAAAGCTTTACGTTGGCTTCATTACTTGTGTGAAAAAGAAGACAAATGGATACAACATGCTAGAAACGGAGGAGAAGAAAAAAAGATTGGAGGTTATTCCGTGGATGGTTGGGATTTAGAAAACCCGCACATAGTGTACGAGTTTCAGGGATGTTTGTTTCACGGATGTCCTACTTGTTATCCTAACCGAGACATGAAAAGCCCTTATTCAGATTCTACCATGGATCAGTTATACGAACAGACTTGTCAACGACGACTTCAGTTAGAAAGTCAAGGTTACGAAGTGGTCAAAATGTGGGAACACGAATACGATCGACGTTTGAAAACCGATCCTGAATTTAAGATCATCACTCAAAGTTACGACGCAGCCGACATCGAACCTTTAGATCCACGCCACAGTTTATTTGGAGGACGAACCAATGCCACTCGTTTGTTGTACGACGTGAATGAATCCCAAGGAGAAGAAATCAAATACATCGACGTGTGTTCTTCGTATCCTTGGGTGTGTAAATATGCTCGTTTTCCCACTGGACACTCTGAAATTTTAATAGAGCACATTGACGTGGAACACATTCGTCAATACGAAGGATTAAACAAATGTAAAGTTTTACCTCCCACAAACTTGTTTCATCCCATCTTACCTTACCATTGTCAAGGAAAATTGATGTTTCCTTTATGTCGGACGTGTGCCGAAACGTGTAACCAAGATCATCCCTGTCGCCACACGGAGGAAGAACGGTCGATGATAGGAACGTGGGTCAGTGCCGAATTGTTTCGGGCTCTGGATCGTGGATACCGTTTATTGAATGTGTATGAAATTTGGCACTTTCCAACTACAGCCCAATACCAAAAGGACGACACCACTAATCATCCAGTCATTTTTTCGGAGTACGTGAACCAATTTCTCAAACTGAAACAAGAAGCTAGTGGTTATCCTTCGTGGTGCCAAACTCCCGAAGACAAAGTCCGATTCAAAGAAGAATACCGTGAGATCGAAGGCATCACTTTAGAAGACGTAGAAAAAAATGAAGGAAAAAGATCGTTTGCTAAAGTGATGTTGAATTGTTTGTGGGGAAAAATGGCTCAACGAACGATCTTACCCAAAACGGAATACGTGGACGATCCTTATCGTTACATTAAACTGGTGGACGACAAAAGTATTCTAGTCAAGCACGTCGAAATTGTCTGTGAGGATTTGATCATTGTTAATTTCGAAGATGAACCCAAGTTTGTTAAACCTGACAAGTTTAGTAACGTAGTCATTGCCGCCTACGTGACTGCTCATGCTCGTTTGAAATTGTATGACGAAGCGTTAGAAGTCTTGGGAGATCGTGTTCTGTATTTTGATACTGACAGTTGCATTTACATTCATCGTCCCGGTTGCCCCCACCCTACTATTCAAGGAGATCGTTTAGGAGCCTGGACAGACGAGCACCCTCAAGATACCATCCTGACTTTTGCTAGCGGTGGCCCTAAAAATTATGGGTACCGATACCGAGACCCTCAAGGTCAACTTCACACCTCCTGTAAAGTCAAAGGATTGACTCTGAACTATCGAACTAACCAAGTCGTGAACTTTGAGGTTTTAAAAAATGCTCTGCTGTCTGGACAAGTGAAAGATTTTCAAGTAGCCACGTTAGAACCTCACAAGATTGTTCGCCTACCAAATCATAAAATCGTGACTCGACCTGTTCAAAAAGTGTATCGTATCGTGTACCAAAAAAGAGTGAGACTTCCAGATCACACCACTTTACCTTACGGACACGCCGATTTGGAGAAGTATAAAAAAAGGAAACCCTCCTCTTGAAAAAAAAGATGTCTTCAACAACAACATGGGCTTTGCCTGACTATGGTGAGTGTGACAGTCGCTTGAAAACGTTTAAAAATTGGCCAAAACACATGCCTGGCTATTGTTATTGTCCTCATCGATGGAGCACCAAAAAACGTAGGAACAATGGATTACCTACTTCCTACGCTTTAGCCAGAGCAGGTTTTGTTTACTTTGGACAGGAAACCAAAGTTCAGTGTTTTAGTTGTGGTGCCACTATTCGTATGGATTGTAAGAAATCCGCTCTCCTGGAACATACCAGATGGTCACCAAACTGTGCTTACCTTTCTTTAGCGTTTCCACGGATCACATTACAATCCTTTTCGGATGGTACAGTCGACAGGTATAAAAAAGGAACCCCTTCCAAGCCTAACCTTCATTCTGACTTTTCACGTGAACCGAGCAAGAAGAAGAAAAAAAAAATAGATGAGTATTTTTTCCAGTTTTGAGGAAATTGAGTGCGATGCGGAACCATGCCATGACGAGACCGATGCCGTAAGCGTTGGTATCCCAGAATCACACGATCAGACGGATTCCGTACGTTGTGACATCGTGGATTCAGTCACTCACCGGCGATCCAACTCAAAAGATGCAGGACGCCCTTTATGTTTTACTAATCGTACACAAAACGGTACTCCCTGCAGACCTAATGGATTGATGATACCCTTGGCTGTGTCTTACTATTCCAAGTATGAAAATCGTCTCGAGTCGTTCCAAGACAAGTGGCCAAAATATTTAAATGGACCTAAACCCGAAGCTTTAGCCAGATCTGGATTTTTTTACGTGGGAGTTGGAGATCAAGTGAAGTGTTTCAGTTGCGGTGTGAGACTTCGCCATTGGGAGCCTTACGACTTAGCTGACATCGAACATGCTCGATGGTCTCCGCATTGTCAGTTCTTACCTTTAGTGGCTCGAGAAGAATACGGATACGATGAACCAGATACCAAGAAGTAATACAATGGAGGAGAAGAATACTTCTTCTTTAGAAGAACTTATTTGTGGTTTACCTTTTAAGTTACAAGAACGCATTTTTCAGTATATTCCTCCTACTTTAGAAGATCGTATTGGTAAATTACCTTTGGAGATACGAGAACGGATTTACCAAGAATTTGTTCAGATTCATCTGAAACGTAAAGAACAGTTACATCCTTTACGACAGATCTGTTGTAACCAATGGTATTTGAAGACAATAAGACATTTGATTGCTAAGAAGATATTCAAATGGTCAGACATTGATGAAGATTTACATCACCAATTTAAGAAATTGGTAGGGGCTACCTACAATGTAGCAGTGGAATATAGAATTCGATGGAAGGATGTGAAGGAAAAAAATGTGACTAACATAGACGAATACCAAAAACTGTTAGAAGAACTGTCCCCTAAAGACGAATCGCCTTTTCATGGTTTGAAATTAGATAGGATAATCACTGAATCTTGTGTTGGATCATATTCATATCCTTTACCTACCGATTCCGTTTGGTTGGTGTGTGAGTATTTTGTCACCAAGAAGCCTTCTCTACAAGACCGAATTCGTGACTTACCTTCAAAGTCACAAAAACGGATTTACGATGAGTTGATCCAGATTCAAGTGAAACGTAAACTTCAAGTGATTCCTCGATTTCAAGGCTATGGCTACTTTCGTCGCATCAGAAAATTGATTCTGAACAACGACTATCACCAGTATCGTGAAGAATACAAAAGAGAGGTATTTCTTTCCAAATCGGAAACTTTACCCAAGTACATTAGTGGTATGCCTTTGAATGTACGAGAACAGATTTACCGAGAGTTTGTGAAATTACAAGTGAAACGTAAACTCAAAGTCATTTCTCGATTTTTACACTATACCCTCTTTCAAGGGCATAGAAGAATGGTCATGGGAAACGTCTATCACAACTACTATCCTGAAGGAGACTGTCTCAAAAGGTACCAACCTTGGGAGCCTGGCTATAAAAACATGCCACCCAAGATACCAACCTTAGCCATCGACCCCTATAAAGAGGAGGCGGCACGTCTCAAATCACTTTACTCGTGAAACGGATTCTGTGAAAGGAAATCAAACATGAGCCTTCATGCTTTATCGGTACATGAAAGAGAAATTATACTCAAAGTGTTGAGAGTGGTGATGAACATTCCAAGTGGGGAAGAAGACATTAGAACAAATTTATCTTGCCGTGACACGTTTGAAGAAGTGTGCCTTGTTAGTTGGATGCACCAACAACTTAGCGGTTGGAAAGATATACGTGACTGGAAAAGTGTTGGCTTCGATGCTTGGCTACAAGAAGTACCACAGTTTGCCAAAGATCTAGCCCGTCACCACTAAGTGTCTAGTATTGTTTTTACACAGCCTGGCTATAAAAGAGTGGGTATGCCTGAACTCTACACGTCAGTTGTGAAACGGATTCCGTGGAAGGAAATCATAGATAAAATTCAGACCTTAGAGGATTATAAACAAGTGATACAAGAACTGTGTCCATTGAATTTTGGACGTTATGTGGTGTGTGTCATAGTGACTTCTTATCTTGGAATTCGTTTTCCAGGACATTCGTTGTGGACTATTTTTGAGGACAAGTGTTTGCCTTGGATTCTTTTGAAGGATCCGTAGTTGTTTTGGACTCAATTGTTGAGTTTCAAAAAACAATATGATAGTGTGTTCTTCTTCGGACTTAGTAGAATAAGAAGACTATAAAAACTTGATTTTATCAGTCCACGAAAGAAACATTGTTCGTAAAGCGTTGAGAGTGGTGATGAAAATTAGTGACACACTTCCATGTGAAGAAGACATTCGTCACACTTTATCTGTGTATAAAACATTTCAAGAAGTGTGTATTGCTAGTGAGTTACACCAACGCCTTTTCCATTGGAAAGATATACGCCCCTGGAGAAACCTTGGTTTCCAATATTGGTTACAAGAAGTGGCCCAGTTCAGCAAAGATTTGGCCACTTGTTCATAAGGTTCTAAAAGTGAAAAAAAGGGAACCTCCATGGGAAACCCTAAAAGAAGATAAATAAGAAGAAGTACCTGACACCACTACCACCACTGTGGTTTCAATACCTCTTGAGGAGGAACACCACCCTTCTTTACCACTGCCGTCGTCAGAGGATTCAAAAAAACAAAAGACGACCAGAAGAATGTCACCACAAACAGTGTCTTTCATGACTAGGACACGAAACAATTGTTGTACATTGACGTGTTTATATGACAGTTTGATGGTTTTAGTAGGAGCCTTCATTGTGTACCTGATGATTTTACTTGCCTATTTTATCACTCGTGCTGTAAATGAATGACTTGTAAAAATATGTTATTTGTTGGTTGGTTACTTTTTTAAAAAAAAAAATAAACGTGTATGAAAACGTATAAAATGCCTTGGGTTTTTTGTCTTCTTCTCAAAAATCTTCTTACCTCAATCATGGCTACATCATCCTCCTCTTCTACTACCTCGTCTGCTTCCTCCTCCTCTTATGTGGTGAAAGTGATTGACGAAAAGTTAGATCGTCAAAGTTGGAATGCTTTGTATCTGCGCCATCCATTTAACATGTTGATTGCTGGACCCAGTGGTTCAGGCAAAACCGAATTTGTCAAACGAATGATCGAACACAAAACTGATTTGTTCGATCGTCCACCTCAACGTATCGTGTGGTGTTACAAAGAGTGGCAACCGTCTTACACGTTATTGAAAGAAAGTCAAGGAGAAACCATTTTGTTTGTGGATGGTATTCCTCACGAAGACGATGGAATCGTGTCTGACGTGAGTCAAACTCATTTAGTTATTTTTGATGACATGTTAGGAGAAGACGAAGAAGAAATTAAACTTTGGTTTACACGAAAAGGACACCATCGTAATGCTAGTATTGTCTACATTACACAAAATTTATTTCAACAAAGTAAAGCTCATCGAACCATCAGTTTGAATGCTCATTACGTGGTCTTGTTTAAAAGCCCCAGAGACAAATCTCAAGTACAAGTGTTAGCCAAACAGTTAGGGGCTCCTTGGCTCAATTATGCGTACGACGATGCCACTCAAACCCCTCACGAGTATTTACTCATTGACTTAAAACCGACCACTCCTGACTATTTGAGATTTCGTGCCAGTATCTTTCACCCTTGGGGTCAAGAAGGAGGTCCTGTCATTTACACGTCCCCTTCAGCTCATTTTTGAAAAAAAACTATAAAAACAACCTACGACGTCATTTCAGTCTCACACTCTATTTTTGGAGAGAAGATGACTTCCTTTCAATCTCATCCTTCGGCTAAATTGATTCGTGCCTTGTATGGTATCAGTCGTGAAAAAAATGCACAAGTCCGTGCTCATTTGTTAGAAGCGAGTCTTAAAGAAGTGTTACGATGGTTTACTTTGACAGCACGTCAATTGCTACAAGGCATCATTCACATCCCTCATCAAACTCAACGTTTTTTTCAAAGACATAAAGTAGCATTGTCACAACTGGCTGATCCAAGAATCGATTCACGGACTAAAAAACAAATCATTTTAACTCCTGGTGGAAGTGGTTCTTTAGGAGGAGTCATGATTCGTTCCCTTTTGAAATGGGATCCTAATACCCAAGCCAAAGTCAAAAAACCCAAATCACCTAAAAAGAAGAAGAAGAAAAGTCCAAAGAAGAAGAAGAAAACCAGCCCAAAGAAAAAGAAAAGTCGTGCCCAGAAGAAGAAGAAAAAAACCACACCTACCACTAACACCCGACGTAAAAGAGGTACTGCAGCCAGGACGCAAACGTACACCCGCAAAACACCACCACAACCCTTACCATCATCACCACCACCATCACAGTCCCCCATGATGGCGAGGTCTCCTTTTGCGTCCACCTCTTCCTCTTTATCTTCTTCACCACCCTCTTTTACCATGATGCCCGTCAAACCAGACTTAAGATCCGTGTTTCCTAATTTGATGCAAAAATGGAAACCTATTTCGAAAGTCACCCCGTCGGGACCGTAGACTTCAGCTGATTTAGCCATGGCAGCAGCCACCCACAAAGTACCATCCCCTAAAACCAAAGTCCAAGAAAGAACTGGTATCTTACAAAGTTTAGTGGATTTATCCAAACAAGAATTGAGACGATTTAGTCCCTTGAAAACACCTCAACGTCGAGTGAGACCTGTCGTGAAGTTGGTACGTCGTGCAGACAATCAGTGGAGACGTATTCCAGTATAAAATAGAATGGTACCCTGCTAAAAGACTTCAGACTTGTTTTCTACCGACTAAAAAAGATGGCTCCCAAACGTGCACACCACCACCAAAAAAAGAAGAAGAAAACCACCAAAAAAGGACGACGACGACTTCCCCCTCGTCTAGCGAAACATTGGGATGTCTTGTCTGTTTTGACCAAATCCAATCCTCCCATGCGAAAACAACTCATTCAAACAGCTCCTAAAGAAATCATCGATACCGTGTGTGAATGTTGTTTGAACGTGTTGAAAGGAACGGTACCTTTGTCCAAGATACAGAAAGAAAAATTAGGAAAACATCGGAACGTTCTTCGTCAAATGGTGAAAAAGAAAATACCTCTTCAACAAAAGAAAAAAATGTTGGTACAACGAGAAGGATTTCTACCTATGTTGATAGGTCCGTTGTTAAAAATAGCCGCTCCTTTGTTAGGAACGATTGCTGGACCACTTTTAGAAGGGGTCATGCGATAACCCCCAAAAAAAGAAGATAAAAATGACCACCCTTCTCTGAAAAGACCACACCTTTTTGGTACCTTTGAATGAAATGGAAGGACGAAAACTGACTTTAGTACCTTACAAACGATGGATGGAATTTCATCGTTGGAACGAACAACGGATACCTCATTTACCACCCAATCCTAATCTCAACGAAATGTCTCAGTTACAACAAGAATTACAATCCCTGATGGAACAAAACAATGTGTCTGAAACAGAAAAATCCCAACGGCACGGTCAACTTTTACAACGTCTACAACTCTTTCGTCAAAAAGCAGTCGACGAAACAGCTCCACCCACTCTGAGAGATTTCAAAGCCCTGATGAAAAGCGAACCTAAAGTCAAAGAAGAAGAAGAAGAAGAAGAAGAAGAAGAAAAATTACCAACTCCACCTTCTCTTAAAAAGAAAAAAAAGTTAGCCACGCCCAGTTGGATGAAAAAGATGTTGTCTACCCCTTTACCCTCAGAAGAGAAAAAGAAAGAAGTGAAGAAAGAAGTCAAAACAGAACCGAAGACCCCTGATCAAACTCCCTTTACCCCAGTAGCACGTCGGACACGTAAACAATCCAAAAAGATACCTTACGAAGAAAATAGAATTGGAACTTGGTTGACTTATTGAGAAAAAAAAATCATGGAGAAACTGTTAGCTACCATTTATTACAATCCTGGTCATGCTGCTGGTTACGGAGGAGTTCAAAAATTATATCGAGCTGCTAAAAGTCAATTGAAAAGTGTACGTTTACCTGAAGTACGACGATGGTTACAAGAACAATCGACGTACACGTTACACAAACCCATTCGACGTAAATTTTCTAGAAGTACCACTCAAGTGGAAGGGATCGATCATCAATGGCAAGCCGATTTAGCGGACGTCTCTCATTTAGCCACTTACAATCGTGGTCACAAATATTTGTTTTGTGTCATCGACGTGTTTTCCAAATTTGCTTGGGTCGTGCCTTTGACTTCTAAAAGCAGTACCGAATTGGTACGGGCCTTAAAATTGGTCTTGAAACAAAGTGGACGCCAACCTTTACGATGGCAAACGGACAAAGGCACCGAATTTCTAAACCAAGCTTTTCAAAAAGAATTGAAACAAAGACAAATTCATTTTTTTACTACCGAAAATCCTGAAACCAAAGCCAGTATCGTGGAACGTTTTCAAAGAACTTTGAAAGAACGCATGTGGAAATATTTTACACATCAACATACTCTCAAGTACATCGACGTGTTACCTCGTTTGGTCAAAGCGTACAATCAATCGTACCATCGTAGCATTGGATGTACCCCCGAAGAGGTCAGCCCTGAAAACGAAGTGACCGTGTTTGATAAATTATTTGGTTCACCCCAGAAGAAAAAAAAAGTAGAAGAAAAACCTTGTTGGAGTTAAAGACGGGAGATTGGGTTCGCATCGGAAAAACCAAACGTACTTTTGACAAAGGTTATTTACCTAACTGGACTACCGAATTGTTTCGTGTCACTACCCCCGTCCGTGGACGTGATCCTCCCGTCTATAAATTGGAAGACATGCACGGTGAAGTACTCAAAGGAACATTTTACTTGCCTGAGTTACAACGAGTGACTAAAAAAGAAGACACCTTGTACGACATCGAAAGCATTCTCGAACAAAGAACACGGAAAGTTGGTAAACGACGAATAGAAGAAGTCAAAGTACGTTGGAAAGGATATCCCCCTAGTTTTGATTCTTGGATTGCAGCTTCTCAAGTCGTCGACTATAAAAAGAAAAAGAAGTAAACTCACAACATGCCATTCAACACAGTAGCCACCCAGACGACAACTTCAACGACTCCTTCACAGAGTTCTTCTCTTCAAGAATTACAAAAACAACCACTTTGGGTGTGGTGTGGAGAACGGGTGCCTAAAAATCAAATCGTCTTTTTCTGCCAAATCTTTGTAGTGTATTGTGTCATCGGAGCCGCTATTGCCAATTTGAGTTTACAACAAGGAGACAAACAATTGTGGACCATTTTACTGAGCAGTTGCATCGGTTATCTTTTACCCAGTCCCTCTTTGAAATTTACGACCACGACCGACAACAGTCACCACAACAACGCCAGTCCACCTTCTTCTTCCAGTCAGCACAATACCAGTCCTCTTTTGGAACCTTTTGAACATCCTTCTTCTGTTCACTTGAGTGACACCTCGGACACCAGAACAACCACTTTGGAACTATGAATGACCAATTTTATTTAACGTTACCTAGTGACAGTTCCATGGATGTGTTTCCCAACAACAGATTATGTTGTTTCACCACCAAATTGCCTCAATCCATCCAATTGGATCACGATGCTCATTGGGAAGTGGGTTTGGTAGAAATCATTCATCCTACGCAAATCATGAACATCAACAAAACTCAAAACACAATCGTCGTGCAAATCTTGAACAAAAATATACAAGATGAATTAGAAAATAACGATCCTAAAATCTGGGAAGGAGACAAAAAAAATCCAGACATGAAGGGAGCATTCAAAAAGTTTTCAGATCCAAAAAAAGAAAAAGATTCTGACATAAGGGTCTTTGGGCATTATACCCTGAGAATTCCTACGGGGTATTATTTGAGTAGCCGACATTTGTGGGACACCCTTGAGTCCACCATTGAAAAGCAATTTGGTAAAGCCTTGGAAATAAACCATAAACATGTACAAATCGGTTTCAATGAGGTGGCACGCCGTTTCCACATAGAATTTGCTATGTTTGATAAAGCTAATAATGAATACATTGACGACAAAACTGCTAAAGAAAGAAACATACCCTCCGAGGAGAGAAGATTCATGAGCATCGAATTTTCTTCTGGATTGTATGCCATTTTGGGTGGAAATAAAAAGTATACCAATCGAAACATCTCAACTGACATAGAATCCGCAGATGCCTTTAAACACCCTTTGGAATTGAACATAGGACTAAATTTAATGTTTGTGTACTCCGATGTGGTAGAGTACAACGTGGTGGGACACACATCTGCTCCCTTACTAAGAGTCATTCCTTTCAAAGTGGATACTGCTGCTGGTGCGTACGAAGAAGGTGGAAACACGTTTCACGTTCACCGTGAATTTGTACATCCTCATTATCTTCCAGTCAGTAAATCGTATTTTGACAGTGTCCAGATTAGTATAAAAGGAGATTTAGGACAAGATGTGCCATTCATTGACCAAGGAAAAGTCACGGCGAAACTACATTTTCGAAAAAAACAAGTTCTCTAACGAATTGTAACAAAAAAATGTATCCAGTGTACCAAGGAGTGGCTCGACAACGAGGACATGGTTTAGGAGATATGTTAAAATCAGCCTTTCGGACGGTAGCTCCTATTTTGAAACCAATGGTGTCTCGAGGATTTCATGCCTTAAAAGATGCCGCTTTGACACAAGGAAAAGAATTTTTGCAAAATGTCCTCATCGACAAACAAAATCCGAAAGAAGCCTTTATGAGAGCAGGGAAAAATGTGTTGATGACCACTGGTAAAGATCTTTTAGGTCTCCGAGAAAATCCTATAAATACGCTTCACGCTTCAGGCTCTGGCATTACTTCACAGCAGCAAGGACAAGGTAGAAAGAGACGACGACGACGACATCGAAATCCTTTCAAAGTTCATAAAAGAACACACGGTAGTACTTCCAGAAAGAATAGGAAAAGAAGAAGAACTGGTAGAGAATTAGACGTATTTGATTATTAAACTGTGAAAATGATGCACCGAGATTCTTGCGAATGTACCAAGTCAGAACTGGATATGTTTACCATGCCTCCCACCATGATGACGATGCAAGAATCCCAATGGGTAGAATTTCATCCTGTATCGTCTTTGTCGGATTCAGCTAGTATCGAATTTGAAATCAAAGGACAAACCGAAGATTACATCGATCTGAATGACAGCTACTTGTACCTGAAACTTCAAGTAAAGAAAACGGACAACAGCCTTCCTGATGGCAATTCCAGAGTCGCTCCCGTCAATAATTTCATGCATTCCTTGTTCAGTGGAATAGATTTGTACTTGAATAACAAACTGGTCAGCAGCAGTTTGGATACTTACCCTTACCGTGCTTACTTGGAAAATCTCTTGTCGTACGGAAAAGATGCCAAGAACACTCATCTGGATGCTTCAGTGGTCTGGAAACCTGACACCAAGGGTTCCTTCAACGACACAGAGGTGTCAGAACCGGCGAGGATTGAGGGTGCTGATTTTGCTAATGCAAGAATAACTCCAGCAGAGCCGCACAATGTGGGATTTAACGACCGTCGAAAGAAAATCAGAGGGCACAGTTTAGAATTGATGGATCGTTTGCATTTGGACATGTGGTTGCAAGACAAGTATTTACTCAATGGAGTAGATGTACGCCTGAGACTGAATCGCAGTAGTGTCGCTTTCCATTTGATGGCTTTTGCTAACGAGTGGAAAACCATCATCCAAGAAGCCAAACTTTACGTGCGACGTGTGGAAATCTTACCAAAAGTAGCTAACGACATCAGTCAATCCTTGAGCAGAACCACTGCTAAGTATCCTCTTAGACGTGTGGAAGTGAAAACCTTTACTGTGGCCGCTGGACTCCGATCCATAGTCGAAGATCACATCTTCCAGGGACAGCTCCCCAAACGTTTGATCATTGGTATGGTCAGAAATTCAGCCTTCAACGGAGTCCACGATCAGAATCCGTTCCAGTTTCAGCACTTCAACGTCTCCAAGATAGAAGTCAGTCGAGATGGCAAGACCTTGTGTACCAGACCTTTTGAACCTGACTTTAGCGTCAACGCAAAAAATTACTTACGATCTTACTTGACCCTGTATGAAGCCACAGGACAGTTAGGCCGCGACAGTAGCCACGGCATTACGTACGAGGATTTTGCAGGAGGGTATGCCTTGTGGGGTTTTGATTTCACTCCGGACCAAGGCAGCGATGAAGGACATTTCCACCCTATAAAATCAGGCCCCCTTCGTGTGGAACTTCAGTTTACAGCTCCTCTAGCCGAGACAGTGAACGTCGTCTTGTATGCAGAATTTGATAACACTCTAGAGATCAACAGTTTGAGAGAAGTCATTCTAGACTATTAGAAGAAGAAGAAACAAAGATGCAGAACGTAGAACCTATGGAGATAGATGAGGGATTTTGTGAAGTGATTCACCAGTCACCAACTACTACCACCAAGGAGGATAATAATGATGAAGTCATTCATTCAGTACCTCGAATAGAAGAAGAAGAATAAGAGACTAATACTGTTGTTACCGAGTTTGTTGGATTTTATCCTTCTCGATGGCCAGAACACGAAAAACAGTTAGTGACCTGTTATGCTCAGGAATTGAGTCCAATCATTAACAGTCTGATTAAAGAACAATGTTATGGATGTCAAAACGATCATCCCAGTCAGATACAACACGACAAATGTATGATGATGACAGGCGAAGAACAATTGGATGAATATTTGGAAACGGCCTGGTCAAAACTCTCAGATAAACACGTGTTGACACAGTGGTATAAAGTCTTGCAGACTTCTTCTTTTCCTCCACTCATTCCTCGGGAGATCAAACGGATCGAAAGACTCATTGAACAGAGTGCAGAACCTATCCAACGTGAATATTCCTGGAATTACAAGACAGAACAATTCAAGTTTAAAGTCAGGTATGAATTGATAGTGAGTTATTTCCATTGAAGAAAAAAAAATGGATACCAGGGAACTTCATTACTTATTGAATCGAAGTTCCTATACTTCTTCTTGGAATCCTGTGGTATGTGCTAAAGATGAACTACCTCATCGTAAACCAAAAAACGTTCATGCTTATGTCATCAATACTGACGACAGTCATCTACCAGGAACCCATTGGATTGCCGTGTACTTTCCCAACGATCACTGTGTGGAATATTTTGATTCTTATGGATTACCTCCTTTGGAAAAAGACATCATCGAGTTTATGAGAAGAAATGCCATCTCAACTCGATTCAATAATGTGAGACTACAAGGATCAGATTCTATGGTGTGTGGACAATATTGTATTCATTATCTTCATCAACGCAGTCTTGGATATTCCTTAGAACATTTACTGACTTATTTTGATAGTGACTATGTTCGAAATGATGCTAAAGTACAACAATGGTTTTGTCAACGTTATGGTTATCTGTTGTCTTTAGCTCACAATCGTAGTGTACATCAAAATGATGATGTCCATGTAGAAAGTTTCACATTTACTTTACCTTCCCAACGTTGTCAACCTTGTAAATATGTTCCTGTTTGAAAAAATTTTCATTGTTACATGGTTACTTTTTTAAATTGTTAGAATAGTTCTTGTTGAATAAAACAATTTTTGTGAATTGTTTGAAAAAAAATGGTGTTGTGTGGTTTTTTATTGAATTTGAAAAAAAAATAAATAATGAATATGTTCTTTCTCTTTCTTTCTATCGATCTAAAAAAACCTCTATCTATGATCTCCCTGTCGATCTGAAAAAAACCTTACCATGTTTTCCATCGCGTCCGCGCGTTAAGCATATAAGTCGGTTCACTGGCCAGTGTAGTCATTCTCGTTGAAGAAAGAATACAGGTCGTCAAACATCTGAATCTAAATTTACACGTTTTCTAATAGACACAAGATTATTATGGATATATTATTTTTTGAATAATAAGAAGAGAGTCAAAGTTAAACCTCGTAAAGGTTGCCTGAGCTATCAGCTGATTACCCAAAATATGTATACATGTATGTATTGTGACCTACTGACGATTTCGAAGGACGCATTTGCAAGTTTAACATGACAAGGGAAATCTGAATACATTGGAGACAATTGCTGAGACAATTTTTGATTACAAGAGATACTATATAATAGATTACACCGCTTCATATACAAACTACTGCGTTTCTTTTAAGCAATTGTGGAATGTCGCTTTGGAAGGTCACTGCCATAACTTTTTTAGCGCACAGGGCATGCGTGGGCCCGGTCAAGTCTATTACACCCGAACTGAGGGCGATATAAGTTAGCAAATGGCAATTCAACAACAAATTCCGGAAACAAAATTCAATACCGTATTTTCCTCCAATGCCACTTTAACAAAATAGATGCCTCTAGTTGAAAATAATTTTCCTGTTTGCATAGATTTCTGGTCTGAGACGATTTGTATTTTTTCCAACATTTTTCCAAGCTTTACAAGAAATGCCCAAGCTTTCCAACATTCAACACGCCAAGTTGTCTCGTTGCGCGTGAAGCGGCTTGCTGGATGTAATTAGAAACATTCCAAGACCTTAAATACCATATAGTCGGAATTTAGCTGGAAAACGGTTTGGTGTTGGAAGATTGTTTGATAGCCTAAGTGTTGAATGTTGGAAAAATTAATAAGTGTGCACAACACACAGTTTAATCCCTCATTGCTTCGCACGCAATGGGGGGTAAAAAGTCGTACATGCCCGAATGGGCGAACACGACTAAAATCTAAATATCATCATCATCAGTGTAGTCATTCTCGTTGACTCGTCAAGATCTCAACAGTTCCAAGAAGAAAAAGAAGAAGAAGATGGCTGCCACCAAGATTACAAAGCTGAATGAAGCTATGGTGAACATAATGAGGGTGAAGAATCATTTGATGGAGATCAACCCAGAGAGAAAGACCATGACGTTCATTCAAATGGCTCATGGTCTAGTAGAAGAGGTCCTGAGAGAAGAAATACTTAGAGAAAGAACAGAATGGGAAGCAGGACAACGCCTACAGCAGCAGCAGCAGCAGCAACAAAGACAACAGCAGCAACAGCAGCAACAACTTATGCAGCAGCAGCAGTCCAGCAAACTATTTGACGGTGAAGTCCAATGCAAGATTGACTGCGAGGAATTTGCTTTCTCTTTCACTTGAAAGAGACCTGCCTGTCTGAAAGCGGTAAGACCAACTATCGCTAAACGTGGCCGACCTGCTGGAGCTGCTACTGCCACGGCTACATCTACCTTAAGAAGTTAAAAACATAACTTCTTAAAAAAACGCAACGGCCCTTCTTAGGGCCACCCAATCTCTAGAAAAAGATTACTAATCTCCAATATTGCCATAAATATCTATAAGTGTGTGTTTTATATATATATATATATATTTTTTTTTTTTTTTTCTGATAGTCTACCTACTCAAACAAAAAACCCTTCTCCCTTATATGATTTGTGTGGTGTGTGATTGATATATAAAAAATTTCCCTTCCCAAAAAATACATGGAGATAGTGTGTTTGTGGGTTTGATTTTTTTTTTTTTTTCCCCCTTCCCAAATAAATTTAGTATGATGTGTGTAAGTTTGATTTTTTATCAAAAGTAGTTTCTTTTAGGTCCGCGCTTTTTAAGAGTCATTGTTCATGAAGTGTAAACTCCGCGAAGCCAAGAATGACGTAGCAACAATGACGTAAGACGCAGGGTAGTGGGGTGATGTTTTTTTTTGTTTTTTAGGTGCAAGGGATGTTTTCCTTCACGTCCGCGCTTATAGTATATTAAAACCACATCTTCACCGGCTAAGCTACCCCGTTTTATCTATCAAGATGAACAGCTTAAGAAAGCTTAGAGAACTTAAACAAATCTTGGATGTACTATCTCACGTCATCCAAGATATGATTAAGAAAGAAGAGGAAAAGAGGGAAAGTAAAATCCCTATAAGATCACATCCCATGCTAAAAGAAGAATGGGAGTTTGAAGCGGACCATCCTCCCTTCTTTTTAACTTTTAAAAAGAAGACAAAAGAAGAAACCTGGAGGGGGAGCTGCCCTGCATGCAGGGCAAAGCCAAGGAGAAGATGCTCAAACCACTAAAAAGCTCTTCCAAAAAAAAACAAGACCAACGGTCCTTATCAGGACCACCCTTTATCAAGAAATATTAATTCTATTCCCCTCCCTCCCTCCCCACCCCGTAATGTAGTGACGAAGACAACAATGTCTACTACTATCAAAAACACCTCCCCACCCTTCACCCCTTTTTGATGGTAGTAGACGTTGTCTTTTGTCACTACATTACGGTACCACCATGTTAAACTCCCATACGTAGCTGGAGAGGCCCCCCCCCCCAATGTTAAACTCCCGTACGTAGCTGGATAGGCCCCCCCAATGTTAAACTCCCGTACGTAGCTGGATAGGCCCCCCAATGTTAAACTCCCGTACGTAGCTGTAGTGCCCCCTTTGTAGCTATTTACCCCCCCCCCCTCAACTACTAAGATGGATCCATGCCAAAATCATTTTGGGGGTGAACTGTAGGCTCCACATACGAACTGAAGAGGTAATCTCCTTGTGGGCTTTGTTATACCTACCATATATTGAGCCCCCTATTTCTCGAAATTGACTAGACGAATTTTCTTTAAACTTTTCCTACTGTTGAAACAGATCCCTAAATGGAAACTATTCGAGAGGCGTTGAAATCAAAATTCTCTAAGTAGGGGTTCAGTTAGTACAAATTATTGATATAATTGATCAACATTGTACTGGCATTTCATACCGGTACCCATACGCTGCCCATTATTTCGATGATTCCTCTGGACGAAATTCAGGGCCTATATATAAACGTAAGATTTAATCCACTTGCGGCCTGTGTCTTTCTCTCGCCACACCCCGACCCCCATTTATATCCCCCAATTACTCAAAATCGGCTCGACGAATTTATTTTAGAAATTTGGCTACAGTTGGAACACATCCCTAACCATGAACTGTCAAACAGGGGTTGAAATCAAAATTTTCTAAGTAGAGGTTCACGCATCGCAAGATTTGGCTACAATCTGTCCAAAGACTGCAACGGTTTAATACTGCCGGTATCCATAAAGACCCTCCTATTTCTCCCATTGCTCTTGACGAACTTCAATACTTATTCTGGGAATCAAAATACCGTTGGAACACATCCCTAATCATGAACTGTCAAACAGGGCTTGAAATCAAAATTGTCTAAGCAGGGGTTCACCCATTGCAAGGATTGGCTATAATCGGTCCAAAGACTGTAACCCTTTTATTACTGCCGGTATCAATAAAGAACTTCCTATTTCTCCTATTACTCTCGACGAACATCGTTAATACTTCTTTAGGGACTCAAATATATCCCTACGTACAAGCTACAAAGAAGTATCCATGTCAAAGTTATTTTAGGGGTGAACTGTAGGGTCCACATTTGGACTGAAGAGGTAATGTCCTTGTGGGCTTTGCTATACCTACCATATATTGAGCTCCTTATTTCTCAAAATCGGCTGGACGACTTTTCTTTAAACTTTTCCTACTGTTGGAACAGATCTCTGACTAGAAATTGTCCAAGAGGTGTTGAAATCAAAATCCTCTAAGTAGGAGTTCAGTTAGTACAAAGTATTGATAGAATCGATCAACACTGTACCTGCATTTTATACCTAGTACCCATAAGCTGTCCCTTATTTCGCTGATTAATATCGACGAAATTTGTCAAAACTTCTTTCGTGGATCCAAAATATCCCTAGAGATAAAATCTCAAAGAAGGGTCCATGTCAAAATTCTTTAAGGAGGTCTGTTAGGGCTTGTATGTATACATAAGATTTAATCCACTTACGCCCTGTGTTATACCCCCTCCGCCCCCCCCCCATATATTTAGCCCCTATTTCTCAAAATCGTCTCGACGAATTTGTTATTAACTTTTGCTGCTGTTGGAACAGATCCTTAATTAGGAACTGCCAAACAGCGATTGAAATCAAAATTGTCTTAGTAGTAGTTCACGCATTGTAAGATTTGCCTGTAATTGATCCAAAGACTGTAATGGTTTAATACTGCCGGTATCCACAAAGACCCTCCTATTTCTCCCATTGCTCTCGACGAACATCGTCAATACTTTTATTGGGGATCAAACATATCTCTACCTACAAATTAACAAGGAACGATACGTAGCAAAATCATTTTAGGGTTCAACTGTAGTGTGCATATATGCACTGCAAAGGTAATGTCCTTGTGGGCTTTGTTATATATGCACTGCAAAGGTAATGTCCTTGTGGACTTTGTTATATATGCACTGAAAAGGCAATGTCCTTATGGGCTTTGTTATATATGCACTGAAAAGGTAATGTCCTTGTGGACTTTGTTATATATGCACTGCAAAGGTAAAGTCCTGAAAAGGTAATGTCCATGTGGGCTTTGTTATACCTACCATATATTGAACTCCCAATTTCTTGCAGTCGGCTAGACGAATTTCTTCAAATATTTTCCAACTGTTGGAACATATCCCTAAATGGAAACTCCGAGAGGCGTTGAAATCAAAATTCTCTAAGTAGGGGTTCAGTTAGTACAAAATATTGATAGAATCGATCAACACTGTACCGGCATTAAATACAATGTACCGAGAAGTTGCCCTTTATTTCGCTGATTCCTCTGGACGAAATTCGTCAAGACTTCTTTCGTGGATCCAAAATATCCCTAGAGATAAAATCTCAAAGAAGGGTCCATGTCAAAATTCTTTAAGGAGGGTATGTTAGGGCCCATATGTATACGCAAGATTTGATCCCCTTTCGGCATGTGTTTACCTCCCCCCACCCCGATATATTTTGCCTCCTATTTCTCGAAATCGGCTCGACAAGTTTTTTTATTAACTTTCGCTACTGTTGGAACAAATCCATAGTTAGGAACTTCCAACTTCCAAACACGGCTAAAATTAAAATTCTCTAAGTAGGGGTTCACGCATTGCAAGGTTTGGCTCTGCGAATTTGTTTAAAACTTTTCCTACAGTTGGAACACATCCCTAAGTAGAAACTGTCAAAGAGGCGTTGAAATTAAAATCCGATAAACAGGGATTTAATTAATATAAATTGTTGTTTGAGTCGATCCACATTGTACTTGCATTTCACATCTGGTACCCATAAGTCGCCCCTATTTCGCTGATTCCTCTAGACGAAATTCGTCCTGACTTCTTTTGTGAGTCGGATATATCTCTAGGAATAGAAATAAAATCTCAAAGAAAGATCATTGTAAAAATACTTCAAAGAGGTGTTGTTATGACCCATATGTATACGTAGGATTTATTCGCCATACTGCCTGTTGTATATCCCCCCCACACACACACACACACATACATTTAGCCCCCTTTTTCTCGAAATTGGCTCGACGATTTTTTACAATCTTTTGTTAATTTTGCAACAGATCTTATCTAGGAGCTGTCAAACAAGCGTTGAGGTAAACATTCTCTAATTAGGGCTTCACGCATTGCCACTATTTCTCGAAATCGGCTCGACGAATTAGGAACTCTCAAACAGGGATTGAGATCAAAATTTTCTAAGTAGGGGTTCACGCAATGCAAAGTTTGAATATAATCGGTCCACACTATAGCAGTTTAATATTGCCAGCATCCTTAGAGGAGCTACTATTTCTCTGAGTGCTCTCGGCGAACTTCGTCAATACTTCTTTTGGGGGCCATACATGTCCCTAGGTACAAAATTTCAAAGAACGATCCATGTCAAAATCATTTTTAGGGCTGGACTGTCGGGACCATATATGGATTTAAGGGCCTATTAGCCATGTATTTATCTCCCTATTTCTCGAAATCGGCTCGATGAATTTTCGTTCAATTTTTCCTACTGTTGGAATACACCCCTAACTAGAAACTGTAAAGAAGCGCTGAAATCAAAATCCTCTAAATAGGGGTTCATATTTTACAAATATGTTCATAGCATCGATCTACATTGTACTAGGTTTTCATACCGGTATGCAGCAGTTGGCCCGTCTTTCGCTGATTCCTCTCGACGAAATTCGTAAAGACTTCTTTCTTTCTCAAGGAAAGGTTAAAGTAAAAATTCTTCAAGGAGGGGATGTTAGGGATCATATGTATACGTAAGATGTAATACCCTTGCGGCCTGTTTTATACCCTCCCCCACCCCCCAAACAAAAAAGAAAAATAAAATATAAAAAAACACACACACAGACACAGACATTTAGCCCCCTATTTCTCGAAATCGGCTTGAGGAATTTTTTCTAACTTTTGTTAATATTAGAACATATCACTAACTATGAACTTTCAAATAGGGGTTGAAATCAAACTTGTGTGAATAGGGGTTCACGCGTTGCAAATTTTGGATATAATCGGTCCACACCATAGCAGTTTAATATTGTCGGTATCCAAAAAGACTGTCTCTCATTTGTCTTAAGTAACTTCATCAATACTTTTTGGACGGTCAAACATATCACTAGATAGAAAATCTCAAAGAAGGAGCCATGTCAAAATGATTTGAGGAGGTATTGTTTGGGTCCAATCTTTGACTTAAGAGTTAATCACCTTACGGACTTTGTTATGTCTTACATGCATTTAGCTCCCTATTTCTAGAAATGGGCTGGACGAATTTTCTCTAAACTTTTCCTTCTGTTGGAGTAGATCCCTCACTAGAAACGTTCAAAGAGTGGTTGAAATCAAAATCGTCCAAGTAGGGGTTCAATTGGTGCAAATTCTTGATAGATTCGGTTCACTATGTACCTCTTTTGCGCAGAAGACACTTATAATAACCCTCATATTTCTCTGATTACTCTCTATAAAGTTCGTTAAGGCTTGTTTTGTTGTTCGAAAATAACCCTAGATATAAAATCTCAAAGATAGGTCCATGTCAAAATCATTGAAGGAGGATGTTCCATATGTGAAGTTGATATGTATTTATAAATATCTATATCTCGAAATGGGCTGGACGAATTTTTCTTAACTTTTCCTTCTCTTGGAGCAGATCCCTAACTAAAAACTGTCAAAGAGGGGATACGTTGAAAAGAAAAAAGGAAGGGTTTACGTCATTGAAAATCTTCATATAATCGGTCATCTCTCTGTATCCAGCTGATACCAACAAGAACACTTGTATTTCTCCGATTAGGCTAGACTAATTGTTTCGTTTCAACATATTATAGGGGTCGACGTGGACCACTATATATAACTGCCCTAAAAAGAATTCAGATTTGTAGCATTTTTTAATCGGCAATAAGTAAGTAGTAACCTCTTCCTTATTAAATCGGGAATAAGGAATAAGTAACCAACTAGATGTCAAAAATTTCGAATCGGGAATAAGTAACCAGTTACTTATTCCTTATTGAATCGGTAACTAGTTACTTATTCCTTATTGAATCGGGAATAAGGAATAAATAACCAACTTGATTTCTCTTCCTCTATCCTGTAGTATATGTGTCACGTTCAGTTATCTTCAAGGTTGATATGAGTGTATTCTTGAAACAAAGTCTCGAACCGTGACGAGGAGTCTAAATCTTGTACCGGTTTTCTACATCTTCAGCGACTTCCCGGAAGAAAAAAAAAACATACAAACATGGGACACACACACACACACACACGCACGCACGCACGCACACACACACACACACACACACACACACACACACACACACGCCTTTATAGAAATCTGCCGAGTGACTACTTCCAGTCTGCCCTCCTCAATTACACTATTATTGCATGCCCTTGCTTGTTACGGAATAAAGTCAAGAATTCAGATTGAAGTCCTCATGTTCCGATTAGTTGCTTGTGTGCTTTTTAATAAGTAATCGATTGGCTGAATCGCTGTTTGACATGTTTTATACATAAACCTTTACTCTCTCTCTCTCTCTCTCTCTCTCTCTCTCTCTCTCTCTCTCTCTCTCTCTCTCTCTCTATCTCTCTCTCTCTCTCTCTCTCTCTCTCTGAACTTTTATGAACTTTGCTTGCTGTTGTATTAGAATTACCAGTCGTAAAATCTACCTTATCTGATGTAATTAATAGATTAATAGATACCTGCCGCGAATTTATTAAACAATCAGGTAGTGTATAATTATCCCAAGATAAGCTAATTAGGTACAGGCAATATAGGAATACCTGCGATATAAATTAGATCTATCTGAGGTATCTATTATTACCTGAATTTTCGTGGATTTCGCTTGCCATAGCAACAAATAAAAATAAAAAAAACCACCCTTACTTGCTTCACGTCTAGTGAAGTAAACGAGTTTCTTGCCTTAATCCAAAAGACTGTAATATCCTTATGAAATGACTCTTAATTAACAGTCACCATGCTAAAGGTATATATTGATAATAGGGAACAACACTCAAGAGGACGCTCAGTATTTTTACTTTATGTGACAATGACAGTGTCAGATAAAGTCAAACCTGTCTCAAACAATTATTTCTCGGATGGGAGAAATGGGGCCTCTTTATACTGGTGGCTGCTTAAACGATGTTTTTTATGAAGAAATAAAGTTAGAGGGGCTTCAGCATGGTGGATCCTACCTGCGGGTGATTTAGGGTATAACAATATTGTATTTCAATATAAAAGGACGTTAATTTTGTTTTTCCTGTCGAAAATCGAGTTCTATCGGCGACGCAGAATTAATTATCTTAGCCTCATAATGACTCATGGAGTATGAAGAGAATCCAGAAAGATTATAGGAAATAAAGGCAAATGAAGAAAAAATAAAATTTAACCAAAACCTGAACGCAAATTTTCTGTGACAGTGACCTTAACCTTAAGGGCAAAGGTCTAAGTGAATGTGCAGTAGAATGAATTGTCTTAACTTTTTAATGATTAATGTCAAGTATGATGAAAGTCTATCCATGGATTTAGGAAATATTAGGAAATTAAGCAACTTTAACCGAAACCTTAACGCAAATTGTATGTGACTGACAAATACCCCAAGGTAAAATAAGTCAGCGAGCATGTCCTAGAATAAATCAACTTAGCTTCATTTTGATTCATGCCAAGTAAATAGTATCATAATGGGCGTTTTAAATTTCTGTACCTGTGATAGGTCAATGCCTTCTATACCCCATAACTTTATTACTTTTACTCCGTTCGTCACAAGCAAGTATATGCGGTATAGTGCAGTACAATATAATTTTAACGCTAGCGTGAAAGATTTTGCTAGTGTAAAACTATGTACAGTAACTGGTATTAATATTTTTGAAATACAATTATTAATTTTTGGAAATTCAGTTACAACAACCTTTGGTTGTGTAAACGACTTTACAAAGCAAAGTCTGCCAGATAACAGTTACTAGATTTTTAATGTCTGTAAATCAATTACCTGTTTGCGGTCACTAACGTCGTATCTGTGCGCGAAGTCTTTTGTGGTTTTCCATTTCCACCAGCACCATTTCGAACTCCGCCATGCTAATCGTTTTATTCTCAATAGTCATCGAGTAGAGTTTATTAATCGTACCGAGACTACTTTGTGCGACCGCGAAAAGTTCTGAATAAAACATATTCGTGAATGTAATCGTATCGAAATTATATTACGAGCACCGCAGTCACACCGGTTACTATAGATACACCTCTGACAACAAACCCGAGTGGCACGGCTACAACAGTTGCTATTGTTGTAATTCCAGTTACACCCAGGCCTACATTGATCGCAGAGGCGATTCCTCAAGTGGTATCTACAACGTTACATATACACTTATATTTCACAAGTAGCGCGTTTCAATTTTTTTTTTTTTTTTTTTTTTTTTTTTTTTTGACGATTTCATTTCGCAGTTGCTGTTCCGCCATATAATCACTGAAAATATCTTCCTGATGAATATTTAAGTCTCCGGCAATTGTGCATTCTGACGGTATGACATCACGTTCACTTAGAACCATAATATGTACGATCTTGGTTTGTGCGTAAAACGATTGTGCTCGTCTTCGCCCAAGAACTGTTACACGGACAAGTGTGTCCTTGCTCAATAATAGTCGAGACTTTTCTATTCTTAGCTGAGTCAATGTTGGCGCAACATAATTAACTGCGAATGCAACCGGGGTAGATTTGTCGATGAATATTACTTCATCGTTGTAGAAACAATCCCTGAGTGTTTTCACCCCTGGATTAGCATTATGTGACTGAGCGTTTGTGGGTGCTAATGCAAAGATTCCAAGCTGCCTTCGAGTTGGTATTGGCACATCGTAAGGGTGATCCCAACTATCGATTTCTTTTTAACTCTTAACAAGATTATATTTCAATATATACGAGGTTTTTTAATGCCATAATTTTCAAACAAATATTTGTCAACAAGTGGAACAATATCACTATAAATGTTAGCATCAATGGTAAGCCGATCCAACACACCGTCGGTAAATTCCGCAACCTCATCACATCGGTCAGAATCCAATACTTGTATGTAATGATACATTAAATCTTAACCAGTAACAGCAAAGACGGTTAAGTACCCGTATGGATAGATGTGAAATGCTTCAAACTGAATTTTCTCTAAAAACTAATGATACTGATATTGTATATGTGAAAGATTCTGCAAATGTGTCTGGATTATTACGTATTATTTTTCGTGAACCAGGCTGATTGTTTATCCAGAATGTTAATTGACCCCACCCATTATAATAACCGGATATAATAACTAAATACGATCCAGACTCTAGTACTGTTAACATGTGAGATTTAGGTCGATCAAACCCATTTAGATTAGTAAAAAAATTTGACCATTTGCTCTTATATAATCAGTTATTTTCCTCTCCATGATTGGTCAGCAATTTTTGGTATGATGTAAATGAAGTTACTATTCGTGTTGGTAAAGGTAACTCTGTAATTATTACATCCACGTATTACTTCGTTGCAGCAGCATCATAAATGGGCTGTTGAATCAGCTGAATTCAATTTCAGTTCATAATAAGATCTGCACTTATTTAATCACCGGACTTTTAACTTTCGATACTATATTTGTGTCAACGTAGTCTTTGATAAAAGCAACCTACACGCCAGAGTCTCTGATTCCACGGATTTCATTGATTTCGGTCAGGTTCTTCGCGACGGTGCCTCGCAACTTCAAAACAACATCTTGAATGTCCAGGTTTGACGTTTGCAATTTTCCAGTTCGATCTTGAAAAATTACATGCTTGCCAGGGTCGACGTCAACAACAACTCGACTCGTAAACTCAGTCAAATCCGCTTTGGTGACAAACATGGTCAGATCCACATTAGCGCGGCATCGGGCTGCGCTTCGTCCGTAAATATCAACGGACATTTTGTATATTATTAAGCGTACTTTCTAAGTGACACGGTAAAATCAATAAGAGTTTGCGGGGAATGTGAACGCTCAATTTCACGCAATGCTTCAACAACAAGATATCCACATATTGGCCCGTCCAGCCTAGTTTGCAACAGCAGAGTCGAATAAAACAGTGGTTGTTGTCCACCGCCCTGGGTTAAATAATCAACAACTTCTCGCGGCAGTGCAAGCCCGTACGAGTCATAACATAAAAGATGTCGAGGCGTTATCGTGTATGCGACCCTATGAGTCCCAGGTCTTGTTGTTAAATCCAGGTTGACGATGCCGGTTTCCCACTCGCGGGGAATCATCGTCTGATAGCCTTTGGCTCCGAGTTTATCAGGCATAAAGACACCTCGGAAATGTTTGACTGACTTTGTCATCCTTGGTAAATCAAAATTAGTTAATGAACGCGTGTGAAGCTTCGCTTCCATCAACGGCAAAGTCACGACCAAAGGCCATTTGGTATCGTTCCGGGTAATTAAAGACCTTTGCCTGACTATATTCTGCGAGTCGTCCCGGATAGTCGAAGACCTTTTCCTTATTTTATTCGTCTATGAGACGCTATGCGGCCTCGAGAAAAATCGTAGATTTTTCTACCAAGAACCTTTTCCAAAGCCATCACGGATGCAGCTCAGGCTGCTTCTAACGCAGCAACTTTTGCAGCCGCCAACAACGCTGGAATGGCCGCGAGTAATGAAAATATTCACCGGTCTTTTGCATTTGTGCTACCTCTGACTTGGATAACTTTAATGTCACTGAGGTGTTCTTTTCCTTGGCTTCAGTAAGCTGATCAAGTTTGTGTTTGGGTCAACCACACGGTGACAATTCCAATTAACTTTGCCGGAGAAAGTTTCAATGTGACCTTGCATTCGTATCGTATTGCGCTCCTTATTTTCGCAAGCTGCTTTGGGCTAAGGGCAGCCTTAACTTCGTGATAGGACATTGTTTAAAAACGTTAAGGCTTCAATTACTAGTTTAGAAATCTTTAGTAGTTTTCAATCAGTGGATCAATAGGTCTCCTCCGACCACCTGTACCCTACAAAAACAGCATCTTATCGGAGAGAATCACAGCAATACATCTGGAACCGGTGGCGGGGATCTGAGTTACACGTGCATGAAATTGCATGTCGACCACAGACTGCTTAACCAGGTTTATGTGTTCCAACGAAAAGTAATAAATTGATAGCAACGTACGAAAGTCGTGCTGGGAAATATGCTGACCAGTGTCTACGTTTTCGTGCCGGTGCATGTACGACCACAGCTTGTGATATGCACGTGCGACACAATTATTAAGTCAAGCAAACTTTCTTCCGAGGGTTCCTGATGGTCATTTAACCGCAAAGAAACTTCGGACACTCCTAACCGGTAAAATACCTTACTAGTCTCCTGTCCACCATTTACACGAGCCATATCTTGATATACCACAAACATATGTCTTGGTGCATTAATGCCTGGCTGGGTAGTTATTTGCCATGAAAAACGTTGAACGTTAGCTTCATGAGAGTCTGTGATAAGCGTATGAAATGATAGTGGTGACGTGCCTCAGGAGCACATAAACGCCAACAAACGAGTTTCAACAGCCATAGAAGCGGTTAGTAAAGTCATCCACAATATTGATTTCGTCAACACAACTCTGCCATCAACAAGAACATCATCAGCATGCCAAATTGCATCGTTGCTGTTACCCTTTCGGAATAAGACGACTGTGCGTTTGACTACGCAAATAACCTTGCGAACATCTCTGCAAAAGTCAAATATATGACCGAGAAGAATCACACACGAAAATATTAATCAGTCTCCATGAAATTGTCCTTGACGCTGTGCGAATCCAAGATTTTAATTATCATTGATGCAACCCTTCGTAGGGGCTGAACCAGCACCAGGTGCGGCGGGCATAACAGGGGGTTGTGGGGCCACAGAAGCAGGCTGGTCAATTTGAAGTAAAGTATACAGGTTATTATCGGCACGGTCGGATCAATCCTTGTAAAAAACCAGCGGATGTCGCGTAATAATCGCTGTATCTGGCTAGTCCGATAATTATTGTGGCAATGTCAACGTTGTCGAGAATATTTCGATTTCCTTTCAATCCATGAGATTTCGTGTGCTGCTGAACAACTCCTTGGTGCCGTTGTTGACCAATCCAATATTGGTACTGCGGGCGTAATTGGTACCGGTATCGTCGTCTTGTACAAGTTTTCCCTCGATTTCCAGGAAGGCCTCACACGGGAGAAAATACCGAGGCGTGACATGGACTTGTAATTCCATTGTTTGTTTATTAGGGTTCTTAGCCGGGTGCGAACAGTACTGAAAATCACAGACGCTTTTATCTACTAACACAGGCGCGTCAGTGTCAAAAGCGGGATCGGGTGCATTACTGAATGTTATCATTGTTTATCCATTACTCGTTTCGTCTAATACGCCACTTACGTCCAGGCATACACCACAACCGTAATCCGCTTCCCATTGCTGCATTTGCAATAACTGAATTAACTTTGTTGAACGACTTCAATGATTATTTTACCAACCGGAGCTGGCATTGTTGCTGTTGATGGAAGTATAAATGGAACCGCCTTTGATGGAGCTCGAGTCAATGATCGCTGTAATCGATCTTGAACCGTTTGAACCGCCTGCAATCACAGGTTTTTTATCCGATGTGCATCAACATTTTTGATGATATCAACCACTCGCATTGCAACTTGTTTAGCGATCGATGCAGCGCTCTAATCCAGACCTGCATCCTGCATTGGCGATCCTGATAATAATCCACGAACAACATCACCAAGACCATTTCCGTAATATACCGTATAAACGGGTTTTCTCGCGTTAACAACACGTATGAGTCTCACGCATCGACATGCGACTGTCATTATATTTAAATGTCAGGTCGATCTCTAATGTACAGTTGCAGTGTCAAGGTTTCCCCGCGGAGATCTAGCATTTGCCCATCCTGATCTACAAGAGTAAAACAAAGGTGTGTCAACAGAGGATTGTGGCAGGGAATATGCACTGACGTGGGAGTAATCGATAGCAGAAAACCTGGTGGAGCATTTTGGGAGAATCCAAGTTAAATATAACCCTGCAACGCGATACTTATGGAAGCTCCGCTTCCCGAACCTGAACTATAACTGCTACTGATAGCGTCGCATGTTAAATTAACCTGTATCATGGTGGAGATATTAACAATGTGTGGCGCAATATTATATCCCATGCATTAGAATCGTTTGTCCCCGGAAATTTCTTCTGACTAACCGAGAACTATTCTTAGCGACGACTGTTTAATGTCAGTCACATACTGTGGAGATTCGATCGAGATGGCAGAGCTGAATGTGGGCTCATGCACACGAACATAGATCTTAGAATCTTTACTGGTAACCTATGAAACTTTTCTTCGGATCTCATCATTGATTGATATTATATCATACGAGCCAATGGTTGTACCATCGTCCCCTGAAAACACAAACAACTTATTCGTGGAAAGGGCACCGAACGGTCGTGATCGAATATTAGGCTAGCTGTAATACACGCGCAACGACGCTAGCGAAATCGTTAGTGTGCGTGATACAACTGTGGTTATTGGTGTAGAGAAAGTCAGGTAAAATTCTGGTTTCGTTGATAAGATTGTAATCATCGAGGTAATGCTCAGAGTTGTATTTGCAACAACATGGTGTGTTGCAGCATTGATTTTGCGTTCAACAGGAAGTGCATCAGTACCCATTATTGGTGTTATATACATCGTCGATGTCTGCAATGAGGTTGTGTATTAACAAGCGAAACTTCCCCGGGTCGATGATGTCGTTGGTAAGCAATCGCTGACAAATTGATGAGGCCTCATTTGTGACTTCTGGTGCGTTGTTGCCCGTGCGAACCGACCCCACTAGTGTTTCCAACAGATTTACGAGTTCATTTACGTGTTGTTGGTCCACAGACACACATTTGAACAATGCGGGTTTGAACCCTGTGTGGCTACGCTTACCACGAGGAGGCTCTTTCTTCCCAAGACCGCTTCCTACAGTTTGTTGTTGGGATCCGTGTGTACGTTCGTATCTTTGTAAGTATTCGTTCCACAATCTTTTGTTTAGTGTCCACGGTAATAAATTCATTATATATGTTTCTTAAAAGAATCCACTTCGCACTCGTGGCTTTTGTTTTCCCAGTAAACTCCTTAAATACCAGTTTAGGCCATTCAACGTCTGTGTTTGTATCATATACCCTCGGTGATGTTTTAAAAAGATATTCTTTCTATTTGACGAGTCTGTAAATAGCAGTACCCATAGGATTTTCAAGGATCCACTGGCGATATTCTCTACAAAAACTGAGGCGCTGTTTCCACCATTGATTCTTACTTGGGTGGTTTTATCGTTGGAAGATTCTTAACTGCTTGTGTACTCTTTCGTCGAGCACCTAAAGACCTTTTGCGACCACACCAACTTCCTTATGCATTCCTCAATGTCGCCTCTAGCTGTATCTAAACCTTCTTGAAATTTCTCGAGCCTGGCAAGTGTCCGATTGTCTCCGCGGTTTCCCTCGTGACTTTCTTAATATCTTTGACACGTTTGGCTGTCTTAACAACAGGACAAGGTTCGTCTTCTGTTACCATCATCGCCGCGGCGGTTTCCGCAACTTTCTTAACCTGTTCCGAGGTTTCTGCGGTCTTGTTTACAATTTCCTTTGTTGGTTTGATCAGTGGTGAAAACGTTTGTCCAAAACCCTCTGTGACATATCTTTGACACTTTTGAGTCCATCCACGTACTAGCGTAGAAGTTACAGTTGATCGCGCGCGGCTTTGCGACGTCGGTCGGAAGCTTCTGCTATAGCATTGCTGGCGGATTTCGTTAATGTTAATGTTTATTATGGTTGTTAAATTGCTGGTCCAGATCCGCACGATATCTTCCCCCGATGGAACTGGACGTTTCGGTCAAGTCAATTGTGAGGAAACTATACGACTATTGGGTGACCGCTGAAAACATATTCCGAAACTCATCCCACGGGTGTTCGGCGGCACACCCGGTCCAATGAATATTTGCGAGACCATGCGCGTCAATGCCACGAAATATCATCAACATGTTACAGTTATTCCGGATCACTTTAGGCACGTGTGCGTATCGTGTGTGACATTGATCATGTCCGTGTTTTTGTGTCGACCTCGGGAAAATATTCTCGCGGGGTTGTCTTGGTGTTCAAGCATCACATCATCGTACACGACAACATTATTCGCGCTCGGGTCAAGGTCATCAATGGTAGGAGCTTCATCGACTGTAGAAAGAAATCAATGGTATAACCTTTGCTTCTCGTAAAATCCCTGAGCACATCATAAAATGGCTGATAGTCCGCCAACGGCGCAGTCACGTACAGGCTATCCCATATTAACCATCTCATGATCAGTTTCATCAACAGTTGGGTTTACCTGGATCCAGCCGGACCAATGATTAACACGAGAATTGAGTCTGGGAACATGTCACCATGCCTGGATCAATGACGGTAAAATCTTTTCTCTTTCGTAATACCATGTTGAATGTAAATTGTTGTATAACTCAATCATGCCTTCATATTGTGTACAATGCCGCATGAAAACCCGTCCTGCAAATCCAGCTAGAGTTCAAACACGTATTGGTCGAGCTGCGATCGCCGGAACTTGCGTTCGACGTGGAGCAAAGAAATTCACGTCCGTAAGAACCTCAGGTTTTATCGGCGGAACTGAAGCTCTGAGTCTAAAAAGAAGTCGCTGCTGCGTTGGCGAAGCTACCCAACACCACGGAGTAAATACCCTGGTGAAAAACACATCTCTGGATACAATTAATGTGGACCTGGAACACGGCTTGATTCAAACAACCAAGCAAAGCCTGGGGAAGCACCTATAAACCGCGTCGATGCTGCTTGCTGCCGACATGATCTCGTGTACTAAGTATCAAGTGATATGTTTCGCGTCAACGTGCAGATGTGGATCTCATCCATGGCTTGAATCCAATTAATCCTACAATCAGAGAAAGAAGCGCTAGATGGATCACCAAAGGAGGTATGAAGGATAAGATTACACTTGGAGGCGGACAAAGTTTACTCATTGGAGGTAAAATATATTGATACAATAAACAAACAAGCAAACAAACATGAATAAGAAAAGCGTAGTTTCCGAGCGGACTTTGTCCGCGATATACCAGAGTCCTAGTGGTTATTGGAAGCGTGAAGCTGACGTTCAAAAGTTAGCGAACACGGCAAAGGTCACTCATGGGATTGCTCGAAAATGGTTGGCTAAACAAAAGCGTTGAAGCAAATTACCTACGCGCACAAAGAAAGATTTCCTGTGGATGGTTTGATGTGAGGACACCCAACGAAGTTCATCAGGCTGGTCTTTTATTTCTTCCACATGATCGAGTACGCGGACATATATACGCGTATGCGTTAACTATCATAGATGTTGCCAGTAGATACAAGGAAGGGGAGCTGTTGACGTCTAAACGTTCACCGCTAACATGGCCACGGCTGTTGCAAGTGGACCCGGACAAAGAATTTCTCGGATCCGTTGCTGCGTTGTTAACAAAACATAAGGTGCTTGTTTGTGTTAAACATGTTAACACACATCGCGAACAGGTTATTGTGGAACGATTTAACCGTACACTTGAGGAACGATTATCCGGACATCAGTACGTACAACAATTGTTAATGAGGTCTCAGTCTCAAACTCTCATCGCAGAGCAATCTCGCGAGTGGGTAACACGACTTCCATCAGTCATACAAGTATTAAATAATAAAATCGCTCGCGTGATTGAGTTAAAACAGGCTGAGGCGATTCGGCGGAAGACTGTCACAGTTACACATAAATCAGTTGCACTACCGAATGTATAAGACTCCATTGGAAAAAAATCGGTTCGTTATCTGTATGCACCGGGGGAGTTAGAAGGCGGGCAACGTCGTGCTACTGACCCAGTATGGTCCGTCGATGCGTTTACAATTTTAGACCGAATTGATTGTCCGGGACAGCCAAAAATTACCATTTGGCGTTGGAACCTTCAGTTCTCACAGACAAAGGAGAAGCAAAACGTCCGCCAAGCAGAGCATTTGTGCGAGAAGAATTGCAAGTCATTCCCGCGGATACAGAACTACCACCAAAGTCTATTTCAATGCTCTAGCTCATTAATCGTAAGTTGATTTACAATCACGTGGTGCCCGTACGCGTAAGTGGTGATTCCGTCAGGAAATATCCATCGCTTGGTATCAAGCAGAGGCAAACTCACCTTGCTGCAATGATACACACCTATACGATGTTTCTTTGACCGGATCAGATTTGCCGTGTTTGTGAACTCGCGTCACTCACGCAAACATTACACATACATGTCATATTTGAGATCTTTTGCAACAACCCGGAGAACTCCTTTCGCCTTTTTGATGTTCTTACCGCTCTGCGGTCCGACCACGATCGAGTACATTTTATGACGCAGTACCACATACTCTTCGATTGGCTCTCCCGCACAACCATCCTTGAACTTACCAAAAACCTTTTTAGTTGGTGTTACTAAACAGCGAATAGTCATTTGGATATTCACTTGTATCAAATTCGTTTACAAGTATGTCCGATGTCATATTCGCATAGACGTCGCCAGTGGTGATATGCATAAGAAGTGAATCGGTGTCTGTGTAGAGCATCTTGATACGATCCTGGTAAACGGTTTGGTCTTGTGTTAGTGAAACTCGTACATGAGCAGCGTTGACAAATATAACACGGTGTGACAGGATGAAACCGGTTTGGGATTGAATTTAGCGAAGACACTGAAAGCAATTTCGTGAATGAGATGTTTATTTATAATGTAAACGAAGGATGAATAAATCCGACACCATACTCGTGTGCATCAAGTCCAACAATGGATTTAACAGAATGATGCTCACCGAGATCAACAACTGATATAATGAAATGAAATTGTTCCTAAATGGAACTAATCAGAACATGTAACGTCAACGAGAAATCAAACAAGAAGCAACGTATGAAACTTGTAAACAAATATAATAGATATATGGATCTATCAACATGGACGATCAATGTCTAGAATTTACTAACAAATATGAAAAATATATGATTCTATCACCGAGGATGATCAAAGTGTAGGATTTAAACACAAATATGAACAATGTATGTTTCAACACCAAGTAGGATGTATGTATTATGGATTTTTGCTCATATAGCGATATTGATTTATTGATTGACGCTCATATAGTGATATTGAATTATTGATGTACGCTCATATAGCGATATTGAATTATTGTTTTCACTCATATAGTGATATTAAATAATATTAATTCAAAAATGGAACATATGTATCTCGTGGCGTCCAGTTGACGATCACGATGTATTTCCGGTTCCACAGCTCTCGTCGAATGGTCAAGGAGTCACCACGCATGGATTGCCCCTCCCAGACTGCCGAAGGATCTCTCAAGAACCTCCTTATTCCATGCAGACCCGTTGGTCACGAAGCTTTGGTCCCTTACTGCGAGTAAACCAATACCGTCCTCCGAGCCAACGTCAACGTCCATCCCAGCATACGGGTTACACGAAACCCCACAGAGTTCAATGACTCCACATCACTAAATACAGCTAAAAATATACCGACTGAGCCATGTAGTACATGAGATACGATGAAACACGACTACAATAATATAAATTACGCATGCGCGCACATGAATTGGCTTCGCTACGCATTAAATCATGTCATCAGAACTATTGTACATGATTATTACTGTAATAACCACATTCGTACATGAATATGTGTCCGACAATAATAATCTCACTGGATCATAAGAGCTCGAAAATTACGCATCATTCAATGCATGCAGCGTATAATTGAATTCAATCTGATTGTTCAGTTATAAAAATGGTTAACTTGAAACAGACTATAGTCTATATGATAGCATGCAGTTATATGATATGGATCTGACTCTGTGCAAAATTTAGAATGAATTCTGCAACAATTCTATTACATAAAATGGATAGCAAGAAAGAATACAGTTTTATATTTCACATACTTCTACAGCTGAAGATTGCTCCCATAAAGTGGACAACTTCCTGACAAGACTCGTTATATTGTGATTATACATCGAGACATCATTCTATAAGTACCCTGACTGTGGTGAAAATGCAATCAGAGAACTCGAGGTAATTGGGTTTCTCACTGCAGGCAGTTTGCTCGCGCAGCATAGCATAAATCGAACTCAGTATTTTTAAATAGCTAAAGCCGAAAAATATACCACCCTCGGGTAACGCTGTACGCGGCAACGAAAACCGAGTACATCTTTGTTCGTATATATAATGTATACATATTTTACTACACACAGTTCTGTGACACACAGACGCGCTAAGATAGATTGACTTTGTGAACTTCAGCTTAGCTTTCTTGCTGTGGACGGCTGCGAGTCTGCCGTCAAATAGCTTGTGTGACTAAATGCTGGGTCCACCATGAGTCTTTGAAGCTTGTCTTGTTCATTATCACCGACAAGGTCGACTCGAATACGTTTGCAGAGGTTGTTACCGAACACGGGATTGTTCATGAGTTTGAAGAAATCATTCTCAAACTTGTTCATGGCCTTTGTGCGCAGATTCGTATTCATTTGAACATAAGGAGTCAACCATACATGCTGGCGAAACCTGAGTACCCGGTATATTCGGGAAACACGCATATCTGCTCAAAGATAATACTGTAGGTTTCTCACATGTACAACATAATTAAACTTGGTGCATACATTTGGAACCAGTTTGATGCATTCTGTATAGGGGCGACCCAACTCCTCAGTGAGTTGGCATTGATACGGAGACATCCACGACTTGGGTAGTCATTGCTTCTGATGCTAATGTGTAGTCGATGTGAAGGTGGTGGATGTTTCCTGGATACTCAAGATCAACTTCAAAGACGTATCCATGCTCGCTGTTGCTATCGTAATGCTGTGCGTGTTTCTGAATGTCTATGTGCCCGGACCAATCCCACCAACAGGCATGGAATGCGTCATCGCCCAACCATACAAGCTGTTGGTTTGGAAATACATGATGTAACTGTTTGGGACAGCGGGGTCATATCCGTTCACGTTTGGGTTGCTAGCTTTAGCGTAGCGGTGGCTCACTGTTGAAATCCAGCCACGAATACCATGTTCAATAAACAGATGCTGTTCAATGTCGGTCAATAGTTCCAGTTCTACTTATGTTTTTTTTTAAAGCAACGCATCCCAAGCCATCCCCGGTGCCGAGAAGTAGTGCGTGGGGTCGAGCTTGTACTTACGTAAAGCTATATCACGAAACGTCTCAAATACATCCACGAACAGCAGCACATCTGTGAGCAGATACAGATCGTGATAGTCGCCAAGATTTTGGCAACAAAACGCGGACCTGACATTGTTTGCGTGCGCGTGGTCGTTGGCCGAAATGCCTTCGCCAGACAGCGATGAATGGAATGACTCGATCGGTGGCAACTGAGTGTCGGCAAACTTTTCCCAGTCACTCCTTTGTAACACGATCATTACCATTTGAAGCTCCGCTTCCTGCTGCAAGGCTGCTCAAAAGTTTGTCCAGGCTGGAATTGAGGTAATTCCAGCGAATCAATAAAGTGCAGCTGGCCGTGCCTAAACGTCATATATTTTCCTATCGTGTTTGGAATTACGCTTATTGGTGCATTCGATGCCGTTGCAACTGCTCGCATAATCAAGTGGCCATCATATCCATGCAGGGTATGAAGCACTACGGGAATTCGTGTTTTGTTTGGCTACATTCCCAGCTGCAGATTGCATGCATTGTGTGCGGCTCATCTATACATGCCAGTAATGTAAGTGTTCATGAACTTTTTCATAGTTGGACGGCAAAGCCGTCTCGCTGAAAGCTCCCTCACAGATCCAGCAATATCTTGCCTTGGAAAGCTCACGAATGTCATCGTTGGTCATAATCATGTCTGCGGGCGAGGAGAGCTGTTGTCGGGTCGATTTTGTAGTAACGTCGAACGATTTAAGAAACACTTCAACCGAGTCCTGGCCACGATACAACACTAGTAGCTCAGTCACTCCATCACATCTGACTACAGCGTAGCAAAGCCCGCATGGGACTTATTCAGCTACTTGTGCTGTCTTTGACTGAACGTCGCTGGTGGTGTTTGAACCTTCAGTTCTCACGGGAAGCGGAACATTCACACATTCAAAGTCCATGTAAATAATATACGGTACTTTCATTATTCGTTGCACGGCAGTAAATTTTAAAATGTTCTTGGCGGGTTCTGGCATGATAGTACCCTGCGGCTTTTCACTAATTCCACCTCAGTAAAAGTCATGCTCGTCAAGCTGCTGTTGCGTGGTAAATAAATACAGGCAACGTCTGCATGGAAACTTTTTACCTTGGTTCTTGCTGTGTTGCTTAAACAACCGGGAAAGATTCTTTATCCATACATAATGAGATTGCGGCTCTGAACCATTCATGTCGCTCAGCAACAGCATATCTGTCTGGTTCCAATCAGGCAGAATTTTGTTTTGTTACATGTGGGGATAGTGCAAGTGCATACAAACCATTGTTCCAAGCGTACACTTTAACGGCAATATCAGGGTTGAGTTCTTCAAACATTTTGAGTGTGGCCTTAGTAACCTGCACCGGAAATTCTATATCACCAAATCTGAGTTCATTCAGATATTGCTGGTATTGTCGCGGTTGATCTATATTGTTGCGGGCATTTGAAACATTCATTGTCATCATTTTTCCCGTTTACCACTGACCCGGGGGGGGGGGGGTACTTTGCGTTGCTATGTTACTCGATCCGCGGTATACTATATTTGGGGAAGTATGAAGTTCAACTTCTACGCATCTGTCAAGAGTCCATCTTGAACCTGCGTTGGTGTATTTTTCAAACGTCTCGAGAATCGTTTAAATGCCTTTGTTGATTTGTTCATTTATAGCCTCGGTGTCTTTACTGTTTAAGATTATAAGTGGACCACCATGAATCCACGGAGTTACGATCTTTATTGCGCCTTTGCTTGGTGCGTACGCGTTAGGAATAATTGCTTGATAATCATAATAATCACCACGACGTTCTTGTAACTGAAACTAAGGCACTATTGCTCGCTGATGAACATACTCGACTGTCTCACCGGCGATAGTGGCTGCGATGAGTCGGCGGTTCATCCTCAACTATATGTGCAATTTCCGCCCGCTTGGCTCGTGCAGGAATTTTGCTGTTGCACGAAGCCCTCTCAGTCTGATGCGGATCGACCACGAGTCCGCATAACGCAAGTATGTCACCTTTTCTTGCGCCTCTTGGTATTTTTATGTTACACTCGCGCACAGATTGTTTTAGCTGTTGTACTGGTAACGTAGTCGTTAAAACCGGCTATGGTTTATCCGGGGCAACTGGCTGCGGTTCATTTGTGAGTCCTAAAAACTCAAGTATGCTGGTTTTTCGCTTGGTATTCGTATCCCACGGTCTCGCGCGAGTTGCCTCAGCTGATTGACGGTAGGCATACTGAAATATTAGGAAAAATCTTAGTCTAATTGCAAATTTTGTCAATAAATTTTTTTAACAGTTTACTTTACCAGGATAAGAAATTACTATAGCTTTAATCCTGGATATTATTTCATTAATTTCTGTATCTTTTTCCTCAATAGCGTTGACGTTGTCGGGTGTTTCTACAATTATATCGTCGGGTGTTTCTACAGTCATATGTTCTATATTTGTTGCGTTGGCGAATCTTTGCCGGCGCGCACGATAATACTCGTGGACAAATCCGCATGGCCAACAAAGCTGATTACGCTGCTTTATTCCGATACCACAGTTAAGGCATGGTCGAGCATCGAGGCCAACACGTAACGCGAGCAAATTTAATTTACAATATTCGTAATGACTTGTTCTACCGCAGACTTCTTATATTTCTAGGAATAACCTTTGCATTGATTGCGTCCTAATGCCATTGAACTTTATATATAGGAAGGTTTTATTCTTTAATATGAAATATTGTTTATCTATCCTCTTAATTTATGGTATTTATTAACCCAGATCGGTGTTTTACCACATTATGATGCAATGGATGATAGATGACATTATGCTTTTCAATAATTATAAATGATGCTGTACTATAAATGGAAATTTTACAAGGCAAGTTAGCGTCTCGCCAGCAAGACATTTTACCACGCGGCAGCCTCCGAAGTTTGATATCAAAAACGATCTTCCTGTGCAAATAAAATTTTCTCCAAGCCGTTATTTGGTGAAATCACTGCACATTTACCGTTGAGATAATGTATCACACCAACTCGAAACTGACCATCCATTGTACGCTCACATGCAAGAATTTCAGACGTATTATAGCCATCGTTTTAGAACCTGAAATTATGTATAACGATTGTGCCATTCTCGAGTATTGACTGCATGAGTGCTATATCATTACATCGAAATAACTCTTCAAACAATTCCACCATTTCATACGATCTTGTATATATTTTTTTATTCTTTGTTATTACAAATGAATTCGTTGTTATGCATACGTCTGAGTGCCATTCGTGTTTTTTATATATTATGCTAAAAACATTTATCAAATTAATTTACCCTTGATGATCTTCCTTACTACTAGCATATTCACTAATTGTTTCAATATTATCACTGATGTATTCACTATTCGTTTCAAAATCAACACTAGGTGGTTTAGTCAACGTTATCAACTTCAATTTTTTGTACAATACCATGTAATGACTTTTTCACGCTTGGCCACGTTTACATGGTTGCTGTTCCAAGATAATCCTTACGTCGATTAATTTATAAGATGTTCCGAATATGTATTTTAAAACTCATACATCTTTTGAGCCTCTTTGACCAATCTGTATGATGCATTTAAGCGAAACAGCGACTTAATCTTTTCTGTAATATTATATATCACTCCATTGTCCGGAAATCTGATCCTAGAGATGGATATAGTCATAAATTTTTTCAAAATACAATATGCATCAATCTATGAATTTTTCGCTATTATATATATATATATATATATATATATATATATATATATATATATATATATATATATTTGTTTATATTGAAATAATAATATGTGTCATGAGATAAGTTGTACTTTAGTGGTCATTTTGTAAATAACATGTTTACTGCATTTGAGGTCTAGGTTAGTCTTGTTTACATACGATTTAATACTTAGATTGGACCTTTCAATGTCTTGATGTGAGAAAAGTCAGGTACGCACAGTGATTTTCCATTAGAGTTACTCATATTCTAGAATATTATGTCAGGTGACTTGTCTTTATACTTATGGAGCATTTGGTAAACAAGAGTTCATTCCTATACTAAGCTTCATGTTATAAAGATCAGTCTATTAAGGAATTTATTTTAGTAATCAGATGTATTCATTGGAATTACTAAAAGTGCTCATTCTCATTTTAGATTAATATTTGACTTTGGGGTTTATGTGATTTCATTCAAAGATTCTGGATTACATCATTCAGGCATATCAGGACATTCAAGACTACTGACATATCAGGACATTCACGGCTACTGGAATTCATTCGGAACATTCTATATTTAGGACTTATGATTAGGACATCTTAGAATTATTGGATTATTTGGACTTTAGTTCACGTTATTGTAAATATCTTTTGAATTTTCACTTTAATTGTCTAGAGATAAATTGCTAGTTTATTATACTTGCATTGTTGGTTTCACTTTCTTTATGTTACATTATTTTAAGACCTAGAGCCGGAACATAAATTGGGGGCTCGTCCGTGATCTGAATTTCTTTAAATTACTATTGACATTGACTTTGTTTCGGAATTTTTTTTTGTCTCTGGTAAAGGTGTTTATTTCACCCATTTGAGAAATCTTTAGTGAAACCATCAAACATTCGCAATGACATCTAACGTTGAGAACTTTGCTTCCAGTCCTACCCAGATAGGGTTAGGGTCTATGAAAAAGGACGAGTTGCTTGAGCTTGCCAGACATTATGATCTTTCTGAAGCGAAAGAAGCGATAAAGAATATTTTAATTCCATATTTGGTGGGAAAGGAAATTTGGGGTAATATTGCTTTGGGTTTAATTGATAAGTCTGTATCTGGTTTTGATTAGAAGTTAACGGAATTACAGCAACAACAAAAAGCAACCAAAAAAAAAAACCCAGATGGAATTAAAATTAAGAAAGCTTCATCTTCTGAAGGAAATGATGGAACTAAAAATTCAGAAAGAGGGGAAGGAGAGGGAAATACAGATGCAGAGAGAGAGAGAGCGAGAGAGAGAGAGAGAGAGAGAACTGCAGAGAGAGAGAGAGAGAGAGAGAGGAAGAAGAAAGAGAAATGCAATATAAATTAAAAGAATTAGAGCTGACAAGCCTAGCACTCAACCCCCCCCCCCACACACACACATTTTCACACAAGTTCAGGTTTTGATGTTACCAGATATATTAAGTCAGTACCCCTTTTCAAGAGAAAGAAATAGATACATTTTTTGTTCACTTTGAGAAAATTGCTGAAAACTTGAAATGGCCAAGAGAGCATTGGACTTATTATTAATAAGTTTACTTATTCGCAAAGCTCGTGAAGTCTACACTTCACTGTCAGTACAACAAAGCACTGATTATGATGTAGTTGAGGAGTACATTTTGAAGGGTTATAAGTTGGTACCTGATGCATATGTTCAAAAGTTTGGGAATTGTAGAAAAGAAACTGGACAAACTCATGTCGAATTTCCAAGGGGAAATGAACAACTATTTAATAGGTGGCGCTCAGCCAAGAAGGTTGATCAAGATTACGATAACCTCAGACAGCTCGTATTAATTGAAGAGTTCAAGAGGTGCATCCATAGTGATGTTAAGACCTATCTTGACGAGCAGAAAGTGGAAACTTTGGGAGATGCTGCTCGTATGACTGATGCTTATTCCTGAACTCACAAAATTTCATTTGGCAACAAGTCTTCCTCTCAGCAGTTTTTTGGTAAAAAACCATTTCCGTCTCAAACGAGAACTTCCAGCACAAGTGTTAGAAATCAAACATCTGATAAGACTGATCAGAAATCCTTATTTCTTTCTACGCGCATTTATTGTAAAAAGAAAGGGCACGCCATTTTTGATTGCGTCAGGTTGAAAAATAAGCAACCGAATAAAGACAGAGCCATTCCAGATGCTCTTATTTCAAGGGGGTCGAGCTCACGGTCTTGCATTGAAAGCAATACATTTGTTGAGTCCAAGAAAACCCAGTCTGATTCTATTTTGGAGACTTATGAACCATTCATGTCAGAAGGTTCTATAACACTAATTGGTGATTCTGCCAAACCAATCCCTATCAAAATATTATGGGACGCATGAGCTTCTCAACGTCTTTTGTTATCAGGTATTTTGCCTTTGTCTGAGAAGTCTTCTTCTAGTGAAAGTGTACTTATTGGGGGAGTAGAGTGCGGCTTTATAAATGTTGATCTATATTGTGTTCATTTGGCATTAGACTTTGTATAACAGGATGAAGCCGGGTTGGGATTGGACTAGTGAAGACACCGAAAGTAATTGCGTTAATGTGATGTTTATTTATAAACGCAATTTAAAGATGAACGAATCTGACACCATTATAACAAAAAGATATAAGGAAAATGATATAGTTCCTAACATGGAACTATCAACAACAAGTAACTCAACGAGAAAAATCAAAGATGAATTAACGAATGGAATTTAAACAAACGTGAATAACGTCCTATCACCAATCAACAAATAGAAGTATACGATCTACACCCTAATACAAACAAGGTCTTATTAAGCACCAAGGGTGACCAAAGCATGTGATTTATGCACTTATCAATATATCACTCATTTAGCGATAATTGAAATATGGATGCACGAATTTATGAATCTATCACTCATATAGCGATATTGAAATGTGAATGCATGCAATTTTGCTCAGATAGCAATAATGACATAACAGTTGACGACCAAGATGTATTTTTGGTTCCAACCGCTCTAGTCAATGGTCAAGGAGTCACCACGCATTGTCCGCCCCTCCCAGTCTGTTGAAGGATCCATCGAGATCATTCTCATCCAACACACATACATTTTTGGATTAATACTTGACTTCAAAGATTCTGGATTACATCATTCAGACATATCAGGACATTCAAGACTACTGACACATCAGTATATAAATACCGCGATAATTGTTTAATATAATATTCGCCACACAAACTCTGCCTCAGTCAATATATAATATAGCTACACAGAGAAAATAAAATATAACTACACAAAGAAAACAATGTCAGCAGAATATTTTATACAATATAATGGCGATCAATATAATCCATTCCTGGAGTAGTATTAGTAGTCGCACAGGAAAGGAATCTTTACGTAGTATTGTAGCATAGTCACAATCAATAATAATGCATTGGTCTGACTTTAGCAGATTATGCTCTGCGAAATCGTTTACGCGACCAAAGGGTGTGTTAATTGTATTTCCAAAAATTAAGAATTGAATTTCCAAAAAATTAACAAGTTACATAGTTTTACGCAAGCCAATTTTGGGTAGCAAATTCTTTCACGCTAGCGTTAGAGCTATCTTTTACTGCCCCATACCGCATACACTTGGCTGTCATGATCGGGGTAAAAGTAGTAAAGTCATAGGATATAGAAAGCGTTGGTCTATCACAGCTACCTAAATTTACAACATCCATTATGATAATACTCAAATATGTGATTCTATCAAAGGGTGTAGGAAATATATGTAAATGAAAAATTTTATTCAGATTGCTTACAAACTGTTGCAGCACGACCGCCGTTGCTGCAGCCATCGTAAAAGTTACTGTTATGTTTCACTAACGTGGGCTCGACAATAAAAAAGTTACTGCTATGTCTCACTAACGTGGGCTCGAATATTTCAAATTCAGGGAAGAATTCTCAATTTCAGCAAATACTGTGAATTCGTTTATTTTTGAGAATATCGAGTATCATGTTCTGTCAAAAAATAAAATTTTTGTTGGTCCTCAAATTTGTTATGTGTGAGTAGGTCAATTTGTCACAGAAAACTCATTTTTGTTTGGTCTTTAAATTTTTATTTTCTAGCAACCCTTTTTTCCGCGAAAATTGGCACTTGACGAAAAATAGTGAATCCCAGTCATTAAGAATCCTATTGCAATCAACAAATCTCTTTACCCTTGTATTCCCATTTTTTATTTCATTTTTTCCCACCAAAATGATGGGACTTGGAACACTCAAATTAAAATCTGGAATTCGATGCAATATCCTATCTTCACTTTGGCAGTACAGTCCTTCCACTTACTTCCTTGAGCAATTCTTTTGCTGTTCACAAATACACGGTCTCCATTTTAATGAAATACAATTGCCTCGAAATTTGTATTTGTAAGACAATATTTGAAAAATGCTCGCCATCGGAAATCCACATGCTTTTCGCTGCATATTTCAAAACGTTCATCACCCCCCCCCCCCCCGACAGTAACCCACTAGTCAGAATACAAAAACACCACATATATGATGCATCTTCTTGCTATTGCTGCACATGTAAAGTTTAATCAGAAAATATTTCAAAATGTCATTGTAATTTATTCTTTTTACATTTGACCTTTGACCTCATCCCATGGACTTAAACCACAGCAGCCAATGATGACTCCTTTTCTTGCAGATGATCACTACAGGGGCAAAACTATAGCTAACTTCATGGTTAACCATGGCAATGCCCATTTTTGTTGTTATATGTTTTCCCCCCTCTCCACACCCTGTACCCCCTCTGAACCGTAATTAAAGAGTCTTAAACCAAAATCTGTTACTTATGTGTTACTTCTGCCTAAACATACGAGTCTGATAAAAAATATTTACAATTTCACCATAATTTTTGTTTTCCATTGTATATTGGACATTTGACCCCTCTAAGGGAACCCAAGGGAGAGGCCCAAAAATCATACCCTTTATGCAGATGGTCACCATAAGGACAACCTTTGTACCAAGTTTAGTGAATTTCCACCAAGCAGTTAAGGAGGAGAAGCGGGTATGAAGAGCTGGTCATAAGGCTTGACAGATGATATCAGAATGTCCCAACTTTTTTAAAATGTAGGGGGATAAAAAATGAATGTTTGGAAATTGGGCAGCATATGTATAAATAGTTTTTAAATCATGCATATTACGGGTGTATGCTTTTACTATAACAAAAATGGGCCAGTCATTTTATTACTAATCAGCCATTTTAATATTAAGAAGAAATGACCTCTAAACTTTTAGATCTTTTTTCTAATGCAATTACCCAAACAAGTGACCCCTATGACTATGGTAACTTAAATGGTAGACGCTGGCCTAATGTTAATAATAATAATAATAATAATAATAATAATAATAATAATTATTATTATTATTATTATTATTTATATTATTATCATTATTATTTATTTATTTATTTATTTATTTATTTCAAGAGGATAACCCAGTTAGTTTTGATACTGTTCTCCTCTGAGACCCTCAGCTAACTAAGTACACAGGAACAAAGGGTAATTATACTTTATGGATATACATATTCACACATCTACATATAAACATTTAAGCCCATCCAGACAGTTTTTTTCTCTCTCTCTCTCTCAGCCACAGTTGTGTGACTTCATTATTGTATCACACACAGACACACACATGCAACAGGAGAGTTTGACTACATATACACACGAATCTGCTGTTTGTGATATATTCATTAAAAAGTATTTTTTAAGAAAAACTTTTGACACCTCTAACATTTGCAGGAAAAGTGTTAGGCTCAAACACAATGAACGCATTAAAAAATCTCATGGTCTGGGAACCTATCACGTACATTTGCATGAATAATCCATACATACTGTGCTACTTTGACTGGCAAGTCATGATCAGTTCTAACGTTTTGAGTGACCGCATGGAGATAAGAGCATTGTCATCTACTAAAGCAAATGCATTTGGAAATAAATAAAGAATACTCCTATTTAATTACCATAATCTGTGTTTTAAAACAAGTCTCCATTAATTTTTGTTAATGCTGTTAATCGTCAGTGGGAGTCGCAGAATCATAAGACAGAAATGTACAGGCTTAACCACGTAACAGTCAATTGGTTTAGGTTTTATCTTACTAACAGGTGTCAACAAGTTTGTATGAAAAACACCAATCACTAATTCTTTTTAATGCAGTCACTCATCAGTGGGAGTCGCAGGATCCCGGCTGTCATTTGTACATGTATAACAGATTATTTATCTTGAGGTAAGTGTTAAGCTGGCCAGCAACAGGCTTTTCAAATATTTTGGATAGTATTGGTGTTATGTATGATGTTTATATAATATTATAAATATTTTAGGAAATTATAAATGTTTCTTCACTTTAATATTTGCTTAAATCTTAATGTTATCAGGAAAAACATGTTTAACTAGTGTCCTTGAATTAGGTTGTTTTGATCAATATGTTTTCTCAATTTGAAGGTCAAGGTTGATTTTTGTTTACAAGTAGAATTCCATTAAGATGACTCATGTTCTAGAACATTCTGTCATGTGACCAATCTTTATATATGCCATGTTTGGTGGACATTTATTCAGTTTTTGACATTACCATCAGTCTTGTAAAGAGCTATTACAGTTGTGAAAATTCATTCCAAATTCTAAGAGAGGAATTATTTTAAATATTCATTGGATTATAACAGTGCTCATAAACTTTTGGATTTTGGATTTTTAATTGATGATTTTGGAATTTATGTGAACTTATTCAAAGATTTTGGAATACTTCATTTTGACATCAGCACATCAAGATTTCTAGTACATCAGGACTTTGGAGACCATTGGCACATAATAACATTCAAGGACACAGCCGTGAATTCTAAACATTCTATATTTAGGACTTGTGATTAGAACAATCATTCTTATTGGATTATTAGGATTTCAAAACACATTACTGTAAGTGACTTTTTGATTTTTCATTTTAATTATCTAGTAATAAATTGCTTGTTGATTTTTTACTTGATTTGTTGGTTTCACTTTCTTTCTGTTACATTTTTCTTAGACCATAGAGTCGTAACAGAAATTGGGGGCTCGTCGTTCCGGGATTGAATTTCTTTAAAGCATATTAGAGATATTAAATTTATCTTTGAAATTCATATTGATTTTGTCTCGGAGAATTTTTTTTGTCTTTGGCAAAGATTTTTAATAAAGAAATTTTTTTGTGTGAAACCAACAAGCATTTACAATGGCATCTAATGTTCAGAATTTCATTTCAAAACCTACCCAGGAGGGGTTAAAGTGCATGAGAAAGGATGAGTTGCTCGAGCTTGCCAGAAAATACAGTCTATCTGAGGCAAAAGTATCATTGACAAAACAGGAGATAAAGATTATTTTAATTCAGTATTTAGTAGGAAAGGGGAAATTTTGATAGTAGTGCTTTAAGTTCGAAGAGAAAGCCTGTATCTGGTTGTGACAGGAAATTAAGGGAATTAGAGTTAAAGAACCAGATGGATTTAGAGTTAGCAAAGCTTCAGATTCAGAGAGAGAGATAAAAAGAAGAGAGGCAGATGGAGAGAGAGAAAGAAGAGAGGCAGATACAGATGGAGAGAGAGAAAGAAGAGAGGCAGATACAGATGGAGAGAGAGAAAGAAGAGAGGCAGATACAAATGCAGAAAGAAGAGAGGCAGATGGAGAGGGAGAGAGAGAAAGAGGAGAGACAGATGCAGATGCAAAGAGAAGAAAGGGAAATGCAATTTAAGTTAAGAGAATTAGAACTGGCAAACAGAGCACACTCCACTCCTTTAAATACAAGTTCAGGTTTTGATGTTACTGGATATATTAGGTTAGTACCCCCTTTTCAGGAAAAAGAAGTAGATAAATACTTTCTTCATTTCGAGAAAATAGCTGAAAACTTGAAATGACCCAGAGAGCATTGGACTTTGTTATTACAAAGTGTACTTATTGGCGAAGCTCGTGAAGTCTACACTTCACTGTCAGTACAACAAAGCACTGATTATGATGTGGTTAAGGAGTACATCTTGAAAGCTTATGAGTTGGTACCAGAGGCATATCGATAAAGGTTTAGGAATTGTAGAAAAGAAACTGGACAAACTCATGTCGAATTTGCAAGGGATAAAGAACAACTATTTGATAGGTGGTGCTCAGCCAAGAAAGTTGATCAAGGTTATGATAACCTCAGACAGCTCGTATTAATTGAAGAGTTCAAGAGGTGCATCCATAGTGATGTTAAAACCTATCTTGACGAGCAGAATGTGGAAACTTTGGAAAATGCTGCTCGTATGGCTGATGATTATTCCTTGACTCACAAAATTTCATTTGGCAATAAGTCGTCCTCTCAGCAGTTTTCTGGTAAAAAACCATTTCAATCTCATTCGAGTACTTTCAAATTTCACAACAGCACAAGTGTTAGGAATCAAACATCTGATAAGACTGATCAGAAATCCTTATCTCTTCCTACGTGCACTTATTGTAAAACGAAAGGGCACCTTATTTCTGATTGCTTCAAGTTGAAAAATAAGCAACAGAGAAAAGACAGAGCTTTTCCAAATGCCCTTATTTCTAGGAGGTCAAGGTCACTGTCTTGTATTGAAAGCAATACATTTGTTGGGTCAAACAAACCCCCAGTCTGATTCTATTTTGGAGGCTTATGAACCATTCATGTCAGAAGGTTCTATATCACTTATTGGTGATTCTGTCAAACCTATCCCAATTAAAATATTAAGGGACACTGGAGCTTCTCAGAGTCTTTTATTATCAGGTACTTTACCTTTGTCTGAGGAGTCTTCTTCAAGTGAAAGTGTTCTTGTTCAGGGAGTAGAGTGCTGCTTTGTAAATGTTCCTCTTCATTGTGTCAATTTGGCATCAGACTTAGTTTCTGGACCTGTGACTGTTGGGGCAGTGACTTCTTTACCCATAGAGGGTGTTCATTTATTACTAGGCAATGACCTAGCTGGAGATAAGGTTGTGGTTAATCCACTTGTAACTGACAAGCCTTGTTTGGATCAGAAAGTTGATCCTGTCGAAACTGAAATCCCTGATTTGTACCCTGCTTGTGCAGTTACTAGAGCTATGGCAAAAAGAGCTCTTGAGAGTGATGTTGATCAGGATATTATTCCTTTAGCTGACACATGTATTGGTCAGTCTTTTGATGAGGTCACTTTTTCCTCAGGTATTGATCAATCAAATGGTATTGATCACAGTGATCCTCTTTTGGCAACTCATTCTCTTTGTTCTAATCAGGATGACAAACGACAATCCCTTGTCGTTGAACAGGAGCAAGATCCCGAGATATCTTGTTTGTTTCAGAGGGCTATTAGTGAAACTGAAGCCACATAAGTTCCAGTGTGTTACTTTGTGAAAAATGGGGTCCTTATGAGGAAATGGAGACCACCTGATGTACCCGCTGGTGACGAGTGGTCAGTGAGCTATCAAATTGTTGTTCCTAAGTCATATCGACAGGAAATTCTTAATTTAGCCCATGAAACTCCTTTGGCTGGTCATTTAGGAGTCCGTAAGACTTATCACAAGATCTTGAATCATTTTTATTGGCCGAAACTCAAAAGTGATGTTTGTAAATACTGCAGATCTTGTCACACTTGTCAAATGGTAGGAAAACCCAATCAGAATATACCTAAGGGCCATCTTCAACCTATTCCTGCATTTGATGAACCATTTAGTAGAATAATAGTAGACTGTGTTGGTCCTTTACCTAAAACCAAGTCAGGCAACCAATACTTGTTGACCATCATGTGAACATCTACAAGATTTCCAGAAGAAATTCCTCTGAGAAATATAAAAACTAAAACTATTGTGAAAGCTTTGGTGAAGTTTTTTACACTTGTTGGCCTTCCCAAATCTGTCCAGTCAGATCAAGGGTCAAATTTTATGTCTGGAATTTTCCAGCAAGTTATGCATGAACTAGGCATCCAACAGTTTAAATCTTCTGCCTATCACCCTTAAAGTCAAGGTGCTTTGGAAAGATTTCATCAAACTTTGAAGAATATGATTCGATCATATTGCTTTGATACAGAAAAGGATTGGGATGAGGGTGTTCATTTGTTGTTGTTTGCTGTTAGGGAATCAGTTCAAGAGTCGTTGGGTTTTAGTCCCTTTGAACTAGTTTTTGGTCATACTGTCCGTGGACCATTGAAATTATTGAAAGAGAAACTTCTTTCAAATGAAGATTCAAACATTAATCTTCTGGATTATGTCTCTGATTTCAAATACAAGTTGTCAAAGGCCTGTGAAGTAGCAAGAACTAATCTTCACACTACCCAGTCAAAAATGAAATTAAGGTATGACAGAAATTCACAGGAAAGGAGTTTTAAACCTGGTGACAAAGTTCTGGCTCTCTTTCCCATACCTCAGAATCCTCTTCAGGCTAAATTTTTTGGTCCTTATACCGTTGAAAAGAAAGTAAATGACTTAAATTATATCATTAACACTCCTGGGAGACGGAAACAGAAACAACTTTGTCATATAAATATGTTAAAGGAATATTTTGACAGAGATAGCCCAGCTAATTATTCTGTTAATTTAGTTGTACCTGTCCCACACAGTGAAGATATCAGCGATGGAATACAATCAGACTATGGTGACTCTGGTATAACCAATCTTCGGAATTCAGAAATATTGAACAACCTAGACCAGAAACTTTCACATCTACAACAACAGGAAAGAAATGAACTAAAACAGCTATTACATGACTATGAGCACTTGTTTCCTGATGTTCCAACACGAACAAGTAAAATTTATCATGACGTTGACATTGTAGATTCTGCGCCTGTGAAACAGCATCCTTATAGGATGAATCCTCTCAAACAGAACTATCTGAAGAAAGAAATTCAGTATTTACTGGAGAATGATTTCATAGAACCAAGTAAAAGTAACTGGAGTTCACCATGTATTCTTGTTCCCAAGCCAGATAATACATTCCGTATGTGTACTGACTATAGAAAAGTCAACAGTGTCACCAAAACTGATTCATTTCCAATCCCAAGAATGGACGATTGCATTGATAAAATTGGAAATGCGGAATATGTCACCAAGTTTGACCTTTTAAAAGGATTCTGGCAAATTCCACTGACGGAAAGGGCAAAAGAAATTTCAGCATTTGCAACTCCAGATGGACTTTATCAATATAAAGTCATGCCGTTTGGAATGAAAAATTCGCCTGCAACGTTTCAACGTCTGATGAACATGATAACATTTGGTCTTGATAATTGTGACGCTTATATCGATGACGTCATTATCTACAACAACACCTGGGAAGATCATTTGGAAACCATTCGAAAATTCTTTGATCGACTCAGTGATGCGAATCTGACAATTAATTTGAGCAAAAGTGAGTTTTGCCATGCTTGTGTCACATTTTTAGGACATATTGTGGGAGAAGGTCAAGTTAAACCTATAGAAGCTAAGGTCAAAGCTATCTCTGAATTTCAAGTTCCAATTTGTAAAAGGCAATTGATGCGATTTCTAAGTATGGCTGGATATTATCGGAAATTTTGTTCCAATTTTTCCAAAATTGCTGAACCTTTGACAAGTTTATTGAGTAAGAAAACCAAATTGTGTTGGTCTGACAAGTGTCAGGAATCTTTTGACAAGTTAAAGGCCATGCTTAAGAATGCACCAGTTCTTTCTGCACCAAATTTTAGCCAATCATTTAAATTATCTGTTGATGCAAGTGATGTAGGGGTTGGTGGAGTATTGATTCAGGAAGACAAAAGTGGTGTGGATCACCCTGTGTGTTATTTTTCTAAAAAACTAAACAAGCACCAGAAAAATTATTCCACAATTGAGAAGGAATGTTTGGCTTTGATATTGGCTTTACAGCATTTTGAAGTGTATGTTACCTCAGCTCTTTCTCCAATTATTGTGTACAGTGATCACAATCCCCTTACTTTCATCAACAAAATGAAAGATAAAAATCGGAGATTGTTGAGATGGAGTTTGATATTGCAAGAACATAACATTGACATCAAACACATCAGGGGAAAAGACAATGTGATTGCAGATGCACTCTCACGTGCATAGAAATGTAATATTGCTTTATGTAATTAAGTCCAGTATCATAAAACATGTTCTTATGTAATTTTGGTTATTGTAGTATTAGATGTATATTCAAAAGAAAGCTTTATTATATAAATCTTTCTTTTTCTTTATGAGGGCAGGTGTTATGTATGATGTTTATATAATATTATAAATATTTTAGGAAATTATAAATGTTTCTTCACTTTAATATTTGCTTAAATCTTAATGTTATCAGGAAAAACATGTTTAACTAGTGTCCTTGAATTAGGTTGTTTTGATCAATATGTTTTCTCAATTTGAAGGTCAAGGTTGATTTTTGTTTACAAGTAGAATTCCATTAAGATGACTCATGTTCTAGAACATTCTGTCATGTGACCAATCTTTATATATGCCATGTTTGGTGGACATTTATTCAGTTTTTGACATTACCATCAGTCTTGTAAAGAGCTATTACAGTTGTGAAAATTCATTCCAAATTCTAAGAGAGGAATTATTTTAAATATTCATTGGATTATAACAGTGCTCATAAACTTTTGGATTTTGGATTTTTAATTGATGATTTTGGAATTTATGTGAACTTATTCAAAGATTTTGGAATACTTCATTTTGACATCAGCACATTAAGATTTCTAGTACATCAGGACTTTGGAGACCATTGGCACATAATAACATTCAAGGACACAGCCGTGAATTCTAAACATTCTATATTTAGGACTTGTGATTAGAACAATCATTCTTATTGGATTATTAGGATTTCAAAACACATTACTGTAAGTGACTTTTTGATTTTTCATTTTAATTATCTAGTAATAAATTGCTTGTTGATTTTTTACTTGATTTGTTGGTTTCACTTTCTTTCTGTTACATTTTTCTTAGACCATAGAGTCGTAACAATTGGTAGGATTGCTATGGGTCTGTGGTTATTTAGATGATTCGTTGATCCATCTTTGACAATAGGGACTTGAATCATTATTTGATCCATCTTTGACAACATGAGTTAGATTATTCTGCGATCCACCTTTGACAATAGGGACTTGGATTATTCTTTTATTCACCTTTGAGAATAGGGAATACCTTTAATGCTTGGAGTGTGTTAGAAAATGTGCCCGAATCAATATTTAAATTCACAAGATGTTCCAAATGTTAACTCGCTAATTTCACATAGATCCATCCAGCACTTTGAGAATTAAATGACCATTATCATTATCCATTTTAGGTGTTCATCACCTTATTAAAAAGAAAACAACCATGTTTGGTGAATTTCAGCTCAAAGGTGTAAAAAATAATAATGCGTAGAGCAGTGGGAAAGGGGTGACAAATTCATTTTTTACCTACTATCTTATAAGAATGATGTTAAAAAAATAATATTAAAATTCAAACGTGTGTTCTTTTATCTATATAAATATTGGGTTACTTAAATAAAGTTTCACTTCCTTAACAGCAAGCTTTTGATATATGTGCTCAAATATAATGTATAGCTTTATATGGATATATTCTTGACGTTTTATATTAAGATGGATTACATGCTTTCTGAAAGTTAATTTTCTATCGACCCTTTGTGTCTCCACATTCCTTTTTTTTGCGGTGGTTGCTGCTGCTGCTGTTTTTGGCATTGTTATTTTATCTGCATCTATTGTTCAGTGGTTATTTTTTATTTTGCTTTATTTATTTATTGTAGTTTTTCCTGTTTTGATGTTGCTAATATATACACTTTCGTGCCTTTTTTGTCTGATTGGGGTTCAAGTCCGTGACCTTGTCCTCCTGCAGAAAGGTGACCACCTGTGGGTTACGCTATCCCTAGTTTTTCTATGTATGTTTACTTCTGTGGCCATTCAGCCGACCAGGTGTGTGATCTTTTCCTTTTATTGCAAGCTTGGGTGTTGGGAATGTGGGTGTTTCACTCACACTCGATCCATTGTCTTTTCCTAGGATTATGTTAACTGACTGTTCATCTATATTACTTCCTTGAAAGAATTCCACCTCAGCTGGGACTCATGTTTCTTCACTAGGGCTTGCATCATCCAAGATATGCTCATCGATGATGAAGCACTCTTAATTTAATTTGTACTCGGTTTGTGGGGTTTTTCTTTCTTGTTCTTTTTTTTTTTTTTTTTTTCTATACCTTTTTCCCGATTAGTTTTGCTGTTGATTTCATTCGGCCCTAACAGGTAATTGTTTCAAGCAAGAGTGTTAGACGGAAGTGGTGTGGATCCATTCTCGGGTTTGCTATCGACCCTTGATGTCTCCACATTCTCTTCTGTCTGTTTTTCCTCAAATAACACATCACCTGTTATATTTTACAAATCATTAACAAATGTGGGTTTTCAAGCTGTTACTGCAGGCTATGTTGTTTATTGTCGTTGGTTATTCATAGGATTTGAGCAATTTTTGGCAGCAGATTCTGTTTGATTAAATCCAGGGCATGGTCTGTGGTAAAATGCGATCTACATACCAGGTTTTCAAACGAAATTCCATGAAATAGAAGAAATGTGGCAGTTCTTTTGCCTCTTCTGCCTGCAGAATGATAATTCTAACACCTCTGTGTGTATTGTTGAGTACTCCTTAAACGAAGCCTATTTGTGTCATCTTACTCTGACGCTGAGTTTATTATCCATTTTGAACTAGAGTACTTCCATGGGAATCTCTAACAGTAAACCCGTTATGTGGACATCAATCGTTTTCTTTTCAATAATTCATTCTTTTGGGGTTGGGATGAAGGTGGGGGTGCCTCCTACTTCCACTTGGATCCTCTTTATTTTAATATGTCATTTTGGAAGCAGGGCTCTATTACCCTTTGCATATAGTATGTACTTCCCTCTCTCCCCATTTTGCTGGGCCATAATATTTTCTGCGGTGATCGCATTCGTAACTGATATTACATATACACTTACTGTACTGTGTGAGCAATATTTATTAAAATTCCAAGTTTGTCAGTGTAGTTATCCTTGTGGACTGTGACTGCAGACTGAGCAAATCAATATGTAGTCTTCTATATAATAAATAACTATTGTTGTATCCTTTGCTTTTAAAAATTACTTTCTTTTTCTTGTCTGTAAATATTCCCAGTCTATTGAAACATTAACTTCACCAATCAAGCCTTTGTCATTTAGAATTATCTCAAAGTGGAAATTTATAAAATTATCAGTTATTAATATAGTTTATCTAGTAGCCTGACACATGCAAAACACAACTGAGTATGACAGAGGAATCATTACAGTAATAATAATAAATTCAAATATTAAATTGGAGATCCACTGAAATGTGAAGCAAGGATTAGCATGACTGAATAATGGTTCAGAAGGAAATAAATATGAAATTAAATTAACCACTTTGCCAGTTCTAATCAGACTGAGTTAATGTGAAATTAAATTCAGCAATGCCAAACAATGAGCTGGTACAATGTAAAAACCAGAGTGTAATCAACGATTACATAGCTTACCTCTAGTTTCACTAGTCTCCAGTAGATATTGTAAGCATTATCTTGCAGAAAATAAGTTCAGACTATAGTGATCTCGGCCTATTTTCTAAGTCAAGATTTGTTTTTGCAATCATTTGTCTTTACGTTTAAAACTTAAATAATTGTAAAATTTAAAATTTGAACTTTAAATTTGCACTCTATAGACAATCTTGTGCTGACATATTGTGCAACCACCTGCCTACATACCCACCCACCCAACCACATACTCATCTACCTACCTACCTTCTTACTGTGACAGGGCATAAATGACATAAAACAATAAAACACATTCTTTTCTATCATATCAAAAAGAGGTAATATGTAGACAAGAAATATTATTTTTTTTAAATCATTCTTTTAACAATCTACTTAAAAAGCTATTATCATTGTCCACTCCCAGAAACTAGATTTTACTGTATGAAAATCACAGGCATTGAGAAACCTTGGAATGACAATCAGCATAGCATAGTTCATGCATCAATAATTACCTTGATTAACCACTGTAGGTGAGGCTTCATGTGAAAAGCATGCAGCATGTGGTCCCCACACCTAATTCATATACTCATTCACACGTACAATACACAGTTGACCTGCTGAGGGTAACATCACACTATGCAATGTATAGTCATTAATATGGAAAGTTTACCATTGAATAAACATATATATTATACTTCTCACTGCATTGATCTGAAAGGGCCTTTTGTGTAGGCTAGAATGCATATAGATCTAGCATGGATTAATCAATGTTTTATAGAGATTATTTAAATTAGCGATAAAGCTGTATTGTATGTGTCCTTGATTTTGTCTTAGCATAATTTGAAAGTCTAATTTATAAAAGTAGTTTAATGAGCAAAAATGTTGTTATGTTTTTGCATAAATGAGCTTCTTCTTCAATAACCACATGCTGAAATAGAGTATGGGGGTATATTTTATTATTGATAAATTATGACCTATCCCTTACAATAAAATAAATCCCACTGGATCATTTTACCGAAAGATTTTAGACTGGTCATTTTTTCTTTCTAATTTAAAGACTGCTGCTAGAAACTTACACAGGCCTACAACGATAGTATTGCGTACGTTTGTAAACACAGAGGAGATCATGCAAACAAGTACAAGGAAGGCAGGAGTGTTCGCCTGAATACATACAAATAAACGGTCCAGGGAGTTAAATATAGCAGTTATTAGCACATCAAATAGCATGCATTAGCATTGGACTATGTTTAACATAGTTTTGTACAGCACTACATAGAATGGGTTATTACGGAATTAGAGTATAAAGAGAATCCGTGATTTAAAATTTACTACTAAAAACTTTAGTTCACTGTGAGTAGAAGTATAGGAAAAGGTTGTTCCGAAAACACATGCATGACACAAAATGATCGCCTCGCTTTTTCTGTTTAGCAAGCCTCGCAGACTGAAAATGAGGCCACTAAGTCATTATCAGTCTGACGCCAGTGCAAAAATGATGATGATGATGATGATGATGATGATGATGATGATGATGATGATAAAGTAAATATGAATAAGACTGCAAAAACATGATGTAGTTTGTTGCTTGCAAAAAAGCTCGGTCGATCATTTTATGTAATGCATGTGTTTTCGAGATCAGCCTTTTCCTATACCACTCTTTATCTGATTGCTTGTTTAGCAACGCCCTTTGGCTAGGTGAAGATAGGCGCACATGGGTTGCTTTCTTTGGTTGTTACACAAGTATGCAAATTTGCCTACACCATAAACTTGGAAACATAGTATAGTACTGATTTATATATAAATTGAAGTCTATGTATAGATAGCTGTGGAGAGGTCTGGTGTGTCTCACGGGACTGGCCACTCTGCCTTGACATTCAGACCGGGGTTCAATCCGAGATCCTGAAACAGTTAGGAGACAGTACAGATCTTAAGCAAATGAATATCATGTACGGACCTAACTTCCGATATTAACAAGACATCAGGGTCACAGGAAGTTTAAACAGGTTACGGAGACCTCCGAAACCGTTCATACAAGCGACCGGGTGCATTGGATTAGCGATTCCGATATGTTCCTTATCTGCTTAGGAACTAAAAGATTCAGCAGAGCTAGCATCCGGTGCCGAGACTGGGCTTTTGCAAAAATAAAAATATTATTTTTCAAAAAGCGCGCATATGACCACAGTAAAATTGTGTCTTCGGTCTCACCTAAACAATCATACAAGTATTTTCGAGAATGGCCTTTTCAATTAGGAGGTTGCTGATTTATGCTAGCATATATATTGGTTTTACACAATTCTATCCTCTATATCAATGTTAACATAATTTTTGTCTTCAAGCATTATGAATGTTGAATCAGAGAGATAAAGATACTTATATTTAAAGACCTGCGTCAAAACATTCTTGTCAAAAATCCTAACAACAATGGCTACATCCTCATTGCAGTTTCTAGCATGGACCGATGCCAGAAAATATTGAGCGCGCATCGATTTGTATTTGAATGCTTTCACGGAATCATACCAAGAGAAATCTTGTCATTGATCGCCAATCTGATAACAAGATCGCAAACTTAGGAACAGTTACACGACAAATAAATAATTTGTGCGGCGGAGTCGGCAAACATAAAAAGACAGCACGACCTGTAGACGCAAAAAAACTTAAAAACTGGAGAGCGAGAAATATTTCCATCCATGTTTAAAGCTGAAATAGCACTTGATATATGCCGTACAGCTATTCTTTTTGTTGCAGTGGTGTAAGAATATAAATCTTATTAACCAGTTCTCAACTTTGGTTTTCATTTTGTTTTGTCGTAGTGGCATAATGGCATCTGTATTTATGTTACAGTATTGTTTTTGTTGCTGTATTTATGTTACAGTATTTTTGTTGCTATAGTTAGATATGGTTTGGTTCTGTAAAAATATATGTCATTGGCGTGTCATTTAGGGCCAATTTGTTTGCTTTAATTCTGAAATTGCTGTATGCCAATGAACTGACACCATCATCCAGAACATACCGCTTGTCATCGTACGCAGAGTGTCCTATTTGTTTAGCATTACAGTGCGCAAAACATGACAACTTGATCTGATTGTGTTCATTCGTGCTTTTCTCCAGAGAGCGCTTTCAGATAATCATCATGTGTTACTGAGTTTTCAACAACATTTTTCTTAATACCCTTAGCACTTTTTTTGACGTCGTCATCAGGAAGTTTAACAGAATACATTTTTTATCTGAGGCCGACAAACTCAGTTATATACGTTTTTGTAGCCTCATCTTTAAACTTGCCTATATCTTTTTTGTTGCTAACACCGTAAAAGTTACTGTTCTCAGGATAATCAGAAAAGTCAAATAATTATTTTGCGGCAAACATATCTGCATAAACATCTTCTGTTGCAATCTAACAGCATAGCGAATCCGTGCCAGTAAAAAGTAATTTGGCTTTGTTGCCACACTTTCCTTTCATACATGAGAAATTTTGAAAGTTTTAATAAAGTAAAACCGCAGTAGATGGGTTTATTTAGTGTCAAAGAAGTCTTCTTGTTATGAATCGCCACTAAGTTTTCGTGAAATATTTTCATAGCTGCATAGCTGCAAAAGTTGGTGCCGCAACCAGTTTGTCTCTACGTCCTTGTTTATTGACCAGTTCTACGTTGATGCGTTCTCTAATGTTCCCTATTGTTTTACCAAAGAGATGATTATTCAGCGGCTTGAAGAAATCTTTTTTGAAGTCATTTTTTGCTGCAGTTCTCTTTGCTGTGTAAGTTTTCAACCAGGTCTCCAGTCTGAATTTTAATACACGATGTATTCTGATGAGCTGTAATTCCAACCCCAGATATTGTTTTAAAAATTTTTAATGAATCAAATAGCGCTGATTATCTATTAGATTCTCTACTAGATTTGGAACATTGAAATTACCAATGCCAAGTTTGTCTTTAAGCGACAAAATATGGGGACTTAGCAAGATGTCATCCACTGTTATGTTAACTGGAGCAAGTGGATAATCATTATGCAAAATCCTGCTAGCTATCAGGATAGGCGAGATCAACTTCTAAAATGTTCCCAGTGTCATCATCACTCTGCAAAACATTTTCTGAAAATTTTTCTGGCGTCATCCATGAGAAATCGCCCACAGATAACTTTTGTGACAGTTATAAAGATTACTTGTATTAAAAAATGATATGTTTTGATTCCTGCTTAGAATCATAATTTGACAGATACTTGTTGTTGGCAACAAAATGTCTATATGTAACGACAGATATTCCGCCACGAATATATTTTTCGATAAAATGAAATATGTCTATGTCACTGAGCAACTCCAACTTTACCGTTGACAACTTAAGCGCGGCGTCCCAAGACACACCAGGGCTTAAATAATACTAAGCAACGTCCAACTTGTAATAGGGCATGCACATATTTCGAAAGTTTTCAAATACACCTGTAAGCAATAATACAGCTGTTTTTAAATACAAGTCGTGGTTCTCACCCATAATTTTAATGTCAAAAGCAGACCAGACATGGCAGGCGTGGTCATAGTCAGCATCAGAAACATCAGCATCGTTAAGTTTACTGTAAAATTATTCTTTCTGTGGAAGACTTGTTTATTAAATTTATCCCACGACGACATGAAGTAAATTCCGTTGCGTGTCACCAAGTTAAGTTTGTCACCAGGACATTCTTCTGCTGTATATTTGAACCTTTTTGTATTTTTGACAAGTTCATCCAATTAAGCACTTAAGAATTGTATTATGTCAATAAAGCACAGCTGGCCAAGTGCAAATGACATATAGCGCTCCATGTTATTGGGCATGACAGTTATTTTTTCAGTAAACTTTCCAAAGTGCTTTACAATGAGATGCGAGTCATATCAGCGAAGATTATGCAACACCACTGGAATAAATTCTGGCCTTTTTAAACGAAGATTGCATTTGTTGTGATCCGCACGACAATAGTTTCCAGTAAAATTACAATGATCGCGTACTCTGTCAGTAGCAAGTGGCTGTTCACGGATCCAACACAGCTCAGATTACAGACAGTTTTCTCTACCCTCTGGAACATAAATAATTTTTGCTGAAACAATGCGGTTTACATAACATACTTCACCAAGTAAACTTTTCATGAAATATTCTCCTCAGTCAGCGCCGCGATACAATTCTATTGGCTTACTTAGAGTATCATTATGAACATGCTCTTACTAATTTCTAGTGAAGGAAGAATTTGCGCCATCCATTGGAACAGTGAGCGCTTCAAAGTCGGCATAAAAAATAAATGGAGCCTTTGTCATGCGACAGAAGTTTTCAACTTTCACGTTATTATTATTTTTGTATGGTATAACAGCTCTGACGATTTTGAAGCTATTTTGACCATACTCAACAAGCAAGTCCTCACGAATAAAACTATTAAGACATTTTCTACAGTAAAATAGTTTGTGCTGGTGTACTGCCCATTCATCAAGCTTGACAAACCTTTGATGCAACATTAGTGGCCATCTTTGGTGTCATTATGAACATAAAGCAGATCCACTTCTTTTTCCCTAGCAACTGAATAAATATGTAGCTGAATACATTTTGTCATTATCCACGCCAAAAACATTGACAGAATTATTGTTTAGTCTTTCAAGTGCTGGTAGGTCATTGATTTGAGCAGGAAAATTGATTCCAGTAAAATGTAATTATTCTGATATGTGGTGTAGTTGCTTACGTGATTTTGATTTATGTTTGCAGGAAACAGCGCAGATAACACAGCCCATTTGAAGGAGCAGTTGTCTTCATTTTTTAAATTAACGCAACTTTAGCTATTTTTAATTTTATTTGGCAGTTCCAAATACGAGCTTACGCGTAATGGATTGTTCTTAAAAGTATTACCAATGCATGCTGAAACACCAACCACAATCCAACCAGAACCCTCGTTCTGAAAATTATCAATACTATTTTGAAGAGGCTCGAAAACGCTTTTGATGTAAACTTTCTTGTGAAATGCGCGAAGTGGATTGGACATAAAATGTGCTTTAGTTTTGATGTCATCTATCTTTGCAAACACCACGCTAATACCAATAGAAAATTGTATGACACGCTGCAAACCCAGCTAACCTGACAAAATTTGATTTTTTTTGGCTCTGCTAACCTGACCAAAATACTAAATGGTATCAAATTGTCATCTTCCATAACAAATGACTTGTCGTATCCAGCAAAGTCCTGCTTGCTCTGTCTAAAGCTCATGGTTGTGCTCATCATATATATATATATATATATATATATATATATATATATATATATATATATATATATATATATATATATATAAGGTATTTTATTTTTCTAATTGTTTGTTTCTAGCATCGTCAAAAGAGCATTTCGCTTGATACAAGAGACCCTATGGCGCAGAAACAAATCATTAATGTAGCAGATATGAATTCAGCTAAGTTTATTTAGTATACGCCGCTGCTCGTCCGTCAGCAAAAATTGACATTTAGGATTTCCTAGTGGCTTTGTTACAGCATGATTCAACATAAAGCTCGCATAGGGATTTCTGTACAATGTCACGATGCAACATTTCAGGTTTTTCCAAGCAAACGTCTCTGATATAAACTATTGTACCTGACATAATATATAACTTAGTTAGACAAAACATGTATGACTGATGAAAACTAAGACGCTATTGTCTGCGATTACGATGAATACAACCAAGTGCAAAACGCACACCTGCATTACAATATGAGGCCGCATAAAATATCATATCAAAAACAAGCTAGGTCGATTTTGTTTGTCGTACGAAGATAAGGAGCGATTTTACGATATCTTTAGCAGATTTATTACGCTAAGCCTGCCAGGAAGACAAAAATGTATCAAGTTTGATTACATATTCAAGAAAATATTTATGCTCACAGGTCTAGCCGAAAAGGCTGCCGTATGTATACCTATTGCTAGCAAAAAATATATCAGCAGAGTACGACAGTATTATTTCTCAATACTTGTCGTTGGTACCCAATAATTTAAAGCATCAGAGTAGCCCCTCCATTTCACAAGCGACTTGGTTCCGCAAGTTTTGATTACACGCTCTATTTTAAAAACACGTTGTTCTGTTCTTTTTGTAACTCCTGCTCATAGATGGCTCCTGAAACAGGTTCGCCATTAAGGTCTGCGATCTTGTACGCTACATGAATTGTTTGTAATAGCTCTGTCTCGGTAAACACTTCTTCAGTCCAGTTTGCTGTATGACCTTTTTCAAACCTTTTTTTATTTTGAAAATCCTAACTTTGTCACCCACATACAATTTTTGTCCAAAAAATAATTTGCTCGCCACGCTGTCTTGATTGTGCTTGTAGCTAGCTTCTATTGGCGTCATTCCAATGCTTCTGTGTTTGGTATTGTAGCATTTGTCAACAGTGGCCTTAGCACATTTACATACTTATTTCTTTTATTTTTTTGTAAAGTGTTTCCACGTTGCATTTTTTAGCGTACGACTCATCTCTCAACGACAACTGCTTTGCCTTCAATGAACGTAGAATACTTATGGACTTTATTTTGTTTTAGCCAGTTCTCAAAGGTGCTTTTGTAAAATTCGCCGCCATGATCCTTCCAGAGTTTTGCTGGTTTACGCGCAGGTGACGTTGTCATCGATGCAAACGAGTCTCTGATAGTTGCGCCAGTTTTAGTTTTCAGTGGCAAACTCCATGCATACTTGCTAAAAACATGAATAACGTTTAACACGTATTTGACGCCATTGTTATTTCTGTAATATTATTTCATCTCTATGAGATCAGCGGACCAGGTGTCATCAACGCCACTAGCAAACCACTCGGCGCCTATGTAATTCTTCTGCGAGTATGTCATCAATATTTCTAACAACTTTGTTAGTTTTGTTAGCGGGACGTATGTCATCATTATTTTTGGCATCAACTCCAAGCTTGTAATTGAGTCCAAAAGCGCCTCTAAAAATACGTTCTCGCATCCCTTTTGGTTTTATTGCGACATATCGTCCAAAATAGATTTGTCACAGCGTTAGTTTTCTTCTGGAAATTCTCTATGGCAAATGTCATGCCGCATTGCCGTTTCGTCAACTTCATGATAGGGTTGTTGACCAGGAAGAGGTTGATCATTTGCGTCCAGTTGTTTATCCAGAGGATTACACGGACCAGTATACTTATGTCCAGGCAAAGTCGAACCGCCTTTGGGTTTTGGAGGTTTACGAAAGAGCGCATGAAGATCAGAAGCGCCGCCATATATTTTACGACGCTTAGAAACAGAACAGTGTCCAATAATTGTATTGCCTTGAATACAAATATTCTCATCGCAGACATACATATATAACGAGCAAATATAACATTATGTGTCAAGTACGACAACAGGTTGGGGATCAGCACAGCCATCAGAAATTGTCTTAACAAACCTGGATTTTCTTTTGCTGGAAACGGCGCACATTGATTGTAGCACAGAACACCTGTGTTTAGTTTGAGATGAAGCCTCTTTAAGACTATCCGTGTTATTTTTGCTTGATAAACGCCACGAAGTTGTCATTATATTGGACATTTACATAAAAGTTGCCTCAGTTTCCTGATGATTAAGCTTACTTAAAACTAACTTGTCATTGTCTAGAGTTGGTAGCACGTTAAATTTTAAGTAAGATATTCAAGGCTGATTGTTCTTGGCATCGTGATCTGACAAAATAAATATAATAAAGACCACAAGCTGAACTATTCATATGCTGAATTGGTGTTGAGTTATAAATACAACTCCGTTTGGATTCAGAAATATATTTTTATAGCATCGCAAGGTGGCAAACCAATCAAATATTCTGTAACATCAGTATCTGGCCTGTTGACAATGGCAACCCAATTTGTTCCAGAGCCATCACAATAATTTTCGATATTTACAACGCAGCATTCATTCCTTTTCATTTTTTGGGGCATCCTACCTTTGAAAAAAAACTCCTCCAAATGATTTTATATCTTAAAGCGCTTTCTCAATGTCAACATTGCTTAGAGGTGCATTGTTCCGGGCTATTGCAATCCTTGCGCTCTCTTTATTTTTTACCTCCAATGCTGCGTCCAAAAAGCTTGCCAAGAAGTCCAGGAAACAGCGCACCTGCACTATTAGCCACAAGCTGTGTTAAAAGTGGTAAGACTCCACCTTGGTTTTTAATTTTTGCTGCAGACAAATCGAGTACAACCCCTTTTCCTGCTGCACTTTGTTTTTTCACTTTATCATGTTAGCGTTTTGTTAGCATCAACTTGTCTCTGCCAGAAGATAATGGGTTTATTGGTAGTCATATTGACTATGGGCAACTTCTAAAAGCTAGCGCAATTTTCTCACGTTGAACTTCAGAGAGAGATAGACTAATTTCCCGATACGACATTATATATAGTGTTTCGAGAAAACGTTCTGCAGCTGATGTCTGCGTCGCAGTCCTCTGTCGCTTGTTGCCTTTTTCGTAGCACCAGATATTGCTCCAGAGACCGCTGCTATTCCTAACGAATCAAGAATTGGTAATATTTTTGGGGCCCACGCTGCAAGAAGTGGTATGATTGCAGGTAAAGCGCTACTCATGCGAGATACTTGTTTGGCAGATAACGTTAAGGTTAATCCAGTATTGGAATGTTTTGTTGCGTGAAAATCTGCGTATTGTTTTTTAGTGAGGGGGAGAATATGTTGTCCCTGACGCAGTTGGCTGCTTCCAAGTCTGATGGATACGTTCGCATGCTTTCTATGTGCAGTTTGAAAAGACTGCTTCTGTGATGGCGTCAAAACAACTTTTACTAAAGGGTAAGTCATTTATGTGACATGTCTGGACAAATCTAACGTAATTGTCACAGCATCAAGTGTGAGAAATCTGTCATATGTAATTACAGCGGAAACATGATAGTTTGCGGCTACAGCAGGTTGGATAGGTCACTTGACTTCAACATATGCCAGAGAGTTTTGTATGCGCTCTAGGCGTTTAGAAACGTCAAAGTGATAAATGGTGTACTTGTTTGCAAGAGTGCTCCAGAGAAATTTGAGTTCCCGTGTCGACATCTGGTATTTTTTAATAGCTTCCTGAAGCATAAAGTACTCTCGCGAATAATTGCTACTAAGTGGCGTAAAATTACATTCAAGTTCGCGCTCAGGATATTGTCTGCTATTGACTCTGACAGCAATGCGAGTCAATCCCAAGTTGTCAAATACCTGGCTGCTTGTCTCTTGATTTGCATGTGTTAGTAGTTCAGATAATTGCGCTGCTAAATACGTAATACTTTCGTAAACGCGCATTTGCTCAAAATAACGTTTTTTGCTAAAGCTGGACAAGAGGTCATCCAATTCTAGTGCGTGATAAATATAAGGGGTTCTCTTTAGCATCCACAGCGATAGTTTGGTAAGGATAAATTGTCCATCAACACCACTAACTTCATGATGCATAGAAGTATTAGGATCAGTTCGTTCCAAAACCAGAGTGAGCTTAGCGCCTCTGAAAACCGTATCAATGTCGCGGCAAAAACCAAAGATGGAGCTTAATGGTAAGAACATGCACACTGCATTATGACCATCTAATTGCAAAACCAAGATTATAACTTTCATTTTAAGGATCAATAAAGGCATTACACGTGGCTGTACGAATTTCTGCTTGAATTGTCCCAAGCATAGCAGAAACAGTATCAGGAAGAAGTGCAATGCCTTGTTTGTGCTTTTTGCTATCTGCATGATCGCTCGTATCCTTGTACCAAAACATATTTGTTGCTCAACTTCTGCTATGGTCATCGCTCATCGAAATTAAATTCATGATGGTGCTGGCAGAAGACACATAGTTGCTAATGTCATCTACGGTCTGATTGTTCAGTTGATACCGCGCCGTCTTAAGCAAACTGCAGCCGTTGTTTATTAGCGCTAAGTTTGTCTCAGCAAGAAAATTGGCAAGTGGAGCAGCATTGGTCTGCAAATAACCCCTGACTTCAAGAAAAGTTTTATGAGGCAGCAAGTATACGTCTTCATCTCGCGTGTCAATAATTCTTGTTACAGGTGTGTTCATTTGAGTATTCCACATAATCGTATTCTGTGGTTGATTCGTCAATGGGCGCTTCATCGAAGATCTTAAAATACTTTGGAGTAAATCTAGACAGCATGTTTATACATTCTCGTGACACAAAAATTCTCTTTAGACCAGATCCTGACATAATATTAGACAGGTTAGACAGTGATGTGTCCATCGCTGATCTTGAATTGCGCGTCACACGTTCATTCATAATTTCTTCACCACGCTTAGACAATATTTATTGTCAGTACTAGTCACTACGCGCTCAGCTTCTTTTGTTGGTGCAGTTTCCTTGACGATGTAACAAGCGGCTGTAGCATAACATGTTGCTGTGACGCTGGCGTCCCGTTGATATTGTCTGCAATCTTTTGTCCAACTGCTGATCCTATTGCTGAAGCGGCACTTTTTTCAGTGACAAGTGGAGCAACTCGTTTGGCTATGTCTGGCACTACCCCAGAAATATTTGAGAACACTGTTGAAAAAAATCCTCCTCTGATCCTTTTGCGCTTAATTCGTCTTGGCTTCATTTATACAACCTCATTACATAGTTTTGGTTAGCGCTCGCAAATGCAGATAAAATAGTACTAGCTCATTATTAAGGTTGATGTTGTTTCCAGATTGGTCAGTGATTGACATTGCGATTGGTCAGTGATTGACATTGCGATTTCTGGTATGCTGTAAACATTTTTGATGACATAATACATGAGCGGTGATGGCTTTGTGGTCATCAATGATTCTGGTGGCGAGTTTGAATAAAGCTACAAATGACGTGGCTATGACCTCCTCGCGCGTCAAACGATCCTTCAGATGTGGAACAATTGACGAGTAAGCTGTTTATATCGCTAATGTTGACTGGAAAGTCACCGTCGTTAGGAGCATTTTCCTGTAGAATTGGCTAACTAAAATCTAATAAGTTTCTTAAGCTATTGTAACTTGTAAAGCCAACTCGGTAGCCGCCCTTAAGCGTCAATCGTGTTTCAAGCGTAGAATAATTTGGCTCAATTATTATGTTTTCGCCAACATTACCTTCTCCTGTGATATTTTATCAGCGACGTCAACAATATTGTAGGCGCCAGGAATGACGGTGTGCGATATTCCTGCATTACTAGCAGGAGTAAAATTTTAAAAAACCTTGTTGTTGCAAGTTGTAATATTATGAAACGAGTTCCATATTTCGGCAGAAATTAAAGCGATCTCGTAACGAGTATCCTGTGATAACTCTATGTGTGTGCTATATCTGACAGTAAAATTACTGCTGCTTCCTTGACCCAACTTGGAACCAAAGGGAAGAGTTTGCGACATATTATCTATATCAGATCATTATACAAAACTTTGTATTCCGCATTATTAAACGTGCTTTGTTGAAATAAATGGTCTAGAATTTCTACGATCTCATTGTTAACTTCCACGCCAACGTTACCCACTTGTTTACTGCTAGCCAGTAGCTTCAATCGAGATACTAATTCGGTTGCATTTTTAATTATTTGTTGTTGAAACCGCGTTTGTTGCCCTTGCCATTTTTTTAGCGGCTAAAAACGTCTGTTCGAGTTCTTTAATATCGCTCTGCAGGGATTTACACCTATTGACATAAGTTTTGCAGGGATTTACACCTATTGACATAAGTTTTTTTTAGCTCAGCAGATTTAGAACGTCCAATTCGTCTGCCAAAGTACTGCTTTATATCAGCCAGTTGATCACGATAATTGATTAAAGCATCTTAGTGTTGTCTAGTCCATGGCTTCAATTTTTGCAGTGCATTGTATTTTTTTAAATGATATCAAGAGATTCTGTGTATAGCCAGTCATCGGCTGATTTTACCCAGTTTCTATAAAACATATCCTTTCCCTCCATTTCAGCCATCTTAAATCTGACCTGTTCTGGCACTTTTGTTTGAAGCCACTTTTTTATAAATGTTCTAACTGGACCTTCATACGACCCTGACTGTTCAAATTCCACTGGATATGTGGTTTTTATACGTTTATAAAGTGCTCCCATGTGTGTTTCTTTATACAATTGCCAGAATTCTTCCTCCTCTGGTTCTAGAGATTGCAACTGTCCAGTTAGCGCTTCTCCTGATCCCGGCTCATAAAACTGTTCCTGAAAAAACGTTTCCTTTTGTCTGACTAAATCTAGTGAAAGTTCATCTTGTCGTTTCTGTTTAGTATTTGGCACGAGCAGGAATTTTGCTAAAACTGAGTTGGTGACCTTTTGGGCTTTGATCTGCTTGTCTTGTTTTATGCCATGTGCAGACGCTGATTCAGATATTGCTGTTTTTACCGGTTGAAATAATTTCTGGGCTACGTCACGTTGAAACTCCTGTTCACCAATTTGTTCTGCTATATGCGACCACGTAGTTGTTGCTGCTGATCTACATACCGGTATTTACGTATGACTTCTGCTTTGTCCTTTTGATCTTCTACTCGTACAAATGACATTGTATACAATGCATAAACTATTGTTGCCATTGTTGTGTACGTAATACAGTGGTCATTATTATTAGATAAGACAGAGGCTATTGTTATCTACATAATTAATCTGGCAAATACAATTCATCAGAGCCGCGACGGTAAATTTCAGGAATAGGATCTGCATGTCTGTGAAGAAAACCTGCTATCATGTTTACTTTTGTTAATAGCCTCGTAGTAACATTGTTTAAATTTGGCAGCGTCTATAGCACGAAAATTATCACGCGCAACACAATCTATGTCACGCTTGTCCAGGCCTGAAAAGAACACAAAACAAACTGTATTGCGGCGAATGTATTTTGGCACATCATAATAAGATTGCGCCAAGTATACTGAATCGCAGCGCTTGTTTTGTGATAGAGAAAAGTATTCTTTGATTTTAATCATGCTGTCGTGGTCCATTTTAATGTCATCAAATACAATGACAGACTCAATGTTGCCTTCAAGTTCTGATACTGGCGTTATTTCTTCTGGTTCTAATATTGTAAACGTTTTGTTGCTAGCGGTCTTGTTGCTATTAGCAACAGCAGAACTGCTAACAGCCTTGTCAAAGTCGCCAAGTGTTCTGTATTTATTTTGACTTCAGTTGAGCGTGTAAATGACTACTTTCTCATAATTGAGCCCATTGTTAAGCAAGATATTCAAAAGCAATTTGGTTCTTCCGCGACCGGTTGGACCAACGATCTTGTAATAGCAATTTGGAAACAAAAAGTGATGTCTAGATGTTTTGATGTCTTCTCAATCAAAGCTTATGATGCACATTTTTATAGAGACGAGTGTATATAATGAGTCGTTATACAACTTTTAGCACATTTGTTGGTGGCGCTGAATCAAGTAGATATAAAACTTAGCGCAGATTGCGACATTTTGGTTAACGTGTCAGCTACAATAAACATAAATATTAGAATGAATGCGGATATGCCAGTAGGTAAATCCCGGTGTTTTATTTTATTTTTTTGTTTTATTTCTTTTTTACGCGGACAAGACGATTTTTGTGCAAAGGTCATCTGCGGAATCTTAGTGTCCAATCAATGTCAAAGCGCCAGAAGGTTTTAGAATTACCAACAATGCAAACTCAGTTATGTTTGAAGTTACTAGCGTTGGAATCAATGCGACATTTGCTCAAATCAAAAACGTGGGCGTGACAACTGATAATGCAGATGCGATATCTAAACTGTATGTGGATTCCAAGCGAATCAAAAATACGATCGGGCATATTCCATCGCTATTATCCAATTCTGATAATCGCAACGTATTTGTAGCCTCTGCATCATCGGAATATTCAACAGCCTTTAGAGCGCATATCTACTGCGTCAAATAGCGAATGGGCTACAGCAGACATTTATAATAATTTTTGCATCAGAATAGATTATTCTGTGGCGGTTGCTATTTTGGCGTTTTCAACTTATAGGCAGATCAGTTGCAACTGAATACATAAAGAGGTGGTGTCTAGAAGCCTCCAATAACAGCGCTAAGTGGACCATAAGTACGGAAATATTAGTGTAAGCTCTGGCTACTTTTGACATTGCAAGCCCTGGCACAACAAAATATCGCCTCTACAGATTGTATTGCATTTCAGCAATACCAACAAATCCCGGTTTGACTTATTTTCAGATTATTACGCTAAATGATCTTAAGTGAACAACATATGCAAGATGATATAATTCGTAAGAATTGTGCGCGAATTTAGCATGCTGTTTTTTGAAGAAAAAAAAAGAGGTTGTGGCTTTTGATGACGCAAGAGCCAAGACGTATTATGACAAAATTGGTGAAAACAAACAACTATATTAAAAGTTTTTGGCGGATCCTGAAGGCGTAAAAATAGATGATTACATGCTCAATCTTTTTTTCAGTCACTCGTATGACAACTCCACGGTTGCGGGGCGAGCTGGACAAATATGACGAGCTAAAAGTTCTACAATGACAAGGAATCGGCCAGCGCAGGCAGAAACATAGGAATGCTCTTTAAAAAAACATAGTAAACGAGTTGCGTACGGATAACTTACATCCAGTGGATCTAACCAAATGAAGAAAAAAAAACGCAGAAAACTTAATCAAAACGAAACAAAAGATCTTAATGATGACTACACATGCATGTACAATCAAACCTTGCAAAAAACGTCGAAAAATAAGAAAGATTTCATGAGCAAGTCGACAAGCGGTATTTTTACAGAGAGCTTCGTTTCGATTTTGATAACGCATAAATGATTCTGGAAGTGATGGCATTTCCTGATAAAAAAGACGGTGACAAAGATATTCCTGATGACAAGCAATCACAACCTGAAGCAGAGCCTCCACAACCTGAAGCAGAAAAGCCTCAGCCACAACCACCACAAACTGATATTCCAGAAGGTCTTAGACAGTCTGTTGAGATGTATTATCATATTATCAAACACATCACAAAACATGACTATGATGCAAATGTACTTCTGCGGCAATGGACAACATCGACTCGCTCCAGTCTTATGGTTATAACCTAGACATGCTGCAATGGACCTACTTCGCTGAAGCAAAAATATATGAGGGTAACTTTGTAGAATTGCCAGAAGCTAGCGAGCATGGAAAAAAATGACCTTAAATAACACATTATTCTGCCTGGAATCAAAGAAATTGCTGATGCGATAAAAGCAACCGTGCCAAGCTTGTAAAAAAATAATCCTGGACAAAATTACTCCGCCGCTGCCAGAGCTTGATAATGAAAATAAAGTTAGTTGAAGCATACTACAACGTTTTTAGGTATTCACAAAGATGGCGCTGGATACCTCATCCTTGACAGAAATTTACTATATTAGAAAAAAGGATGGATTTAGTGTTAACTCTCTTCTTGTTTCAAAGATACATAGCGGCTACTTTAATAACGAGCCTGAGCTTACAAAGGAGTAGATAAAAGAACTTGAACCTAATACAGAAATGTATATTAGTATTTATCGCAGAAATGTTCAAGAGCTCAATCCAACGCTTAACCAACAAATAGTAAACAGGCTTGTTGTGGAATATCGACATGATGAACCTTTTGTTTCAGAAGAAGAAATATCAAAAGAGGCTGAAGAAATAATTGGCAAGTGCCATTTGTATTCAGTGAAAGATAGTATTGACATTAGCAGCCATCTCTAAAAATAACAGCGCGAAGAACTTATTGCGTATTACTACAGTTATTCGAAGCGGGCCTATTGTTTTAAACTGTCTTACAGATATTTCAAGCGCTTGTTGTTTTTGTTGTCCACAATTCCGCTGGCGTTAAGCGCTGCAGGTGTTGCTGGCACTGGCGCCTTTTTAAATCTATTTTTGCTAATTATTTCTGGCGTTGGAATTGCAGCACAAGGCGCTTTTAGAAAACTGAAACTAAATATTCAAAACAAACGGGCGATGTGTAAATACGTTTACATCACCTACATAGAAATTCTAAATCAAATTAAGACCTGTTTACGTGGTGCTTAACTTAGGATGACAGATTCGGTCAAAGAATTTAGAATTTTAGACAATGCAGTGAAAGATTTAAGTCCTTTGTGCATTAGCAAATTCGAAAAATTGAATGCAAAATATATCAAAGAACAAAAAAAAAAAAAAAAAAAAAAATAGACGCTTGTGTTAGCGCGTTAAAGCATGGCTAAAGTAAACATCGCCTCACCACTAAGGCGGTCGTATTATTTTGATAGATAGATCAGAGCTCCTTTTAATTCTATACGTATTTTGGCGTAACATTAAATGTGCTCTTCGTTTTCTTCAGCTAAATTTCCAAGTGATATCAAAAGCGTATCTTACAAACCCATAAGCAGAGCTCACTGACATCTTAAGCCTTAGTTTATAAAAATTAAGTCGTGGCGGAAAGGAGCTTCTGCGTATGTATCAATAATTGCATTTGTATACATTATGTCAATTATTTAAATCAAAATCCTGCTGTAAACATGTCAACATAATCAGTCAACATTCAACTAAGCTACCATCAAACCTGGTTTTGACAAAGTCATACAAGGAATTTGTGTTGCCAAGTTTGTTGCAATCTTCTCCTAGTATGCGTCTGGATCTTTCTAATTCTATGGCGATATCTGCATACTTCGCATTTTCTTTTGATGTTTGATAAATCATCTTGAGAGCGTCCTTGACAAATTTGTAGGCGCTATTTAATGTTTCGATTTCCAAAGTCATAAATTGGACATCTACTTCGTTCCAACCTAGTGGAAAAGTTACTGTGGCGTCATCGGTAACCTCATAGGCAGCCATTATTTGTCCTGAGTCAAAGACAAACATTATACATATACAGTTTTTTAATCTCTAATTCAGATACAATCTGTTGCATGGCGCTCTTTTGAATGTTTTACTGTAGCCAGATGCGCGTGAAACATAACAAAAATAAATATGTTTACAGTTTCTAACCCCGCCGAATCTTTTGGTTCCTCAGCAGCTAATGTTGAACGACTTCGGAGATCTCAGGAATCTGTTAAACTTCCTGCGACCCCGAGGTCGTGTTCACATCGGAAAGGTCTGTACATGATATGCATCTGCTTAAGATCTGTATTACCTCCTAACTGTTTCAGGATCCCGGATTGAATCGCGGCCTGAATGTCAAGAGTGGCCAGCCCCGTGAGACACACCAGACCTTTCCACAGCTATCTATGATGATGATGAAATTTGATTATACTCGCGTGCGACCAATCTGGTCATGTGCGAGGACAGCTATATATTCATAGACTTCAATTCATATATAAATCAGTACTATATTGTGTTTCCAAGTTTATGGTGTAGGGAAATTTGCATACTTATGTAACTAAAAATAGATTGTAATCAAGGGAAGTAACTCATGTGTGCCTATTTTCACCTAGCCAAAGTGCGTTGCTAAACAAGCAATCAGATAAAGGGTAGTCAGGAAAAATCCGATGTCGAAAACACATGCATGACATAAAATATTCGACGGAGCTTTTTTCTTTAGCAAAACATTGCATCATGTTTTTCCAGTCTTATTCATTTTTACTTTATCATCATCATCATCATTTGTGTACTGGCGTCAGACTGATAATGACTTAGTGGCCTCATTTTCAGTCTGCGAGGCTTGCTAAACTGAAAAAGCGAGGTCGATCATTTTGTGTCATGCATGTGTTTTTGGAACGGCCTTTTCCTGAATTACTGTGAGTCAAAGTATCGTTGTCTACTGATAGATATGTATGTTATAAAATGTTTGATAGAGTGCAAAGTGTATGCTCTTCGTAGGATCAAAAATAGCTGGTTTATTTATTTATTTTTAGCTTCCTGAACATGCTGTAGGTTTATACTATGAAGCCTGTTCCTGGGAATATTAATGTAGCAGGTCGAGGAGAAAAATCCAAAAGATTTCTCAGCTTCAATTCCACTTTTATTCTGTATGTTTATATATGTATTTATATAACATAATTTAGTTGGCAATATGTGGTCTAAAGAAATTAAAAGAAATAAACACATTAGACTATGTCTCATCGTTTCTCTACGTTTACTATGGAAACAAATTCTTTATCATTATCCTTATCTTTATCACATGCTAGTAAAATATCTAAATAAAACGAACCAACACTTCAACTATCCCTATCAGTGTAAGGTTCAAATGTACAATAATTTCAGTACAATGGTATAAAACCGTAGTGACAGGTATTTGATTATCGAAACCAAGCAAAATGTAGACTGCTCATAATAAACGTCTGATGTACATAGTATAATTGAGAATCACTGAAAATGCTATTTAAGCAATTGACAGCAGACTCTACAGTGACAATTCCCGTAAAGAGTGGGAAGCGTTCTGATTATTCAGCTTTTGAAAATCATTTATAACAAAAGGAAATATATAATATTCATACGATTTACATTCAAATTCTTCTACCATATTCGTTTTCATGTCTAATAAATATGCGAAGTACCAGGGGCGTTGAAGCAGATTGGAGATTGGGGCGGCGACGGACGGGGGGTGGGGGTGCGGGAGGGGGTTTCCCACTCTTGCTGGTGGGGACTCCGGGAGTCCTCCCCCGGGGATTTAAAAAAAAATAACACAAAGCATTTTAGAGCATTCTGAGCATATTCAAATTAGAACTTAATCTGTTCTTTTTCTTTATTTCATTTAATACATAAAACAATAAAAACAATGTTTAAAGATTTAATTAAAACAATACATTTACATTAGCACATTAGCACTTCACTTCTGATTCAAAACTTCCCAAAAATTGCCTGGCGTGTTTCCTTAGATTTAACAAAGTCATTTGCTATAGCACGTATGTCAATGCTGTCTGTAGCCTATCTGTGAACGTATATCATCATTAATGCGTTAAGGCGTTCCTGAGTCGTGCTGGTACGTAGATATGTTTTTATTCTTCGGAACGCGGAACATGATCTTTCACTTGTGGCATTTGTAGCTGGCATTACTAAAATCAACTTCAGCACAGTCACAACTTCTGAGAAGAGTTGGCGAGAGGCTAGTTTTATTTCTTGTATCATTTCAACAATGTTCTGCACAGTGAGTCTATTTACATCCTCAACTTAACTTTTGACGAGCACTTTCAATGAATGTAGGTGTGTTGCATGGTAGATCTTATCAACGTCGTCCTTGTAGAAGCCAACGACATAGTCCATAACGTCACTGAACATTGCATCGTCGGTAACACATTTCAGAAGCATGTCTTGAATATGCCGGTAAGACTGATAACCTGGCTGGTCAAATCTGTCTTTCACACAACTAACAGTCAGATCAATCGCCTCAAAGTATTTCTGCCGGTACAGATCTTGCTCCAATGTGGGGCATTCGTTAAGGGCGTCTCCAGTCTCAAAACGTTTTGGCATCTTTAGGCGGCGCGGCAAGCTAGACTCGTTGACATACAAGTTATCAAGTTTCCCGGTAACAGTGTCCCAGAACTTATCTTAAGCATCGTCGTCTCTGATGGTGTTCAATGTCGCGACGGTTATATTTGCTGTGCTATGCTATGCTATATATGTATATATATATATATATATATATATATATATATATATATATATATATATATATATATATATATATATATATATATATATATATATATATATATATAGAGAGAGAGAGAGAGAGAGAGAGAGAGAGAGAGAGAGAGATTAAATATTACACATAATACTTACCTCATCATAGTGAAGCCAGTGATGGAGTTTAAACCATTCGGCTTTAAATGAACGGGGTGTTCTGGGTTCTTTATCGAAAAGATCGTTAAGGGAAATTGAAGTTGAACGGTTGATTCGGACTACCCATGTTAACATAGCAAGTGCAATTTGCGGAATGAATCTTAATTTTAGTTGTTTTAATAAATAAGTTATCACGTTTTTTTAGTAAATGCGATAATGGTTATTATTAAAAGTTACACAATATGTTTTGTTAAAAGTAATGCAAGATCAAAGTAATGTAGAGTCTTTTATGTAAAGATGGTTCTACTTTCTTTTTGTCTCCAAAACAAAGGGGCAGGTGGTCGCCAGTTTAACAGAATAATGATGTTTTATACACCTTACCTATCGGCGTTCAATGTTATCTACCCTGTGCATTAATCCCTTCCAATTATCCAATAATTGGTCATGCATTGTTTAACACGTCCCGCTTGCACTGGCTGTTTTCCAATATCGACCGCCATCATCAAGGTGACAAATAACATGTCATATTTATGCATATTTCCTGTTTATTCTTAGCTCCGACGCCCTTGAGTACACACACTCCGGAAAAATATTAAAAACTGAAAAGTGTCCACATGCATATACCAGTGCATACATAGAAAAGCACTGCCATTATATACATCCATAGTGACTATCAATGCAGAAAAGGCGGTTTTCATAAAACTTGACATATTCATCATTACGAACTAGGTATTCAAACTGAACTAACATTTTTGAGTACTGCATTAATATGTATTATTGTACACAAAAGGGTCGTTTGCATAAATAACAATTATTTTTTATTTAAAAAAAAAATACATTTGGCTACAGTTTCCATATAAATAAGATATTAAATTATTATTAGTGTGTCACCATTCAATGTGAATCAGGGTTCAAGAAAATATTTCCCAAGCACCCGTCCCCGGGACGAGTGAGTTGCAAGAGTTACACTCCCTTTCCTCGTTATACCTAACACAGTACAGCTCTCCACTACACTTCTTACGTTTTTACCAAAGAACCACAGGTACCTGTTGCAAGTTTGATACTAAAATGAGTAAAAATCATCAAAATATTATGTTCTAAAACACGGCTTCTTAGATAAAGATATAATAAAAGATAAAGTCTCTAACCCGAGAAATTGCAGTTGCACACATAGCCCTTTCTTGGTGGTATTCGCGTTTATAGTGAAACCTTTCAGTAATCCAGGTGACATAATTTTGTTTTTCAATGAGCTATCACGCATGTTTATAAGTTCAATATGGGTGAAGTCAGTAACAGAGAATGTCAAAAGTTTATGATTTTCGTCTGGTCAGACATTGATACGCATGCCCCAGATCACTAGTATTTTCAAAACTATACAGCTTTATTAATACATTGTCACGTCAAACTAAAGACACCAGCAAATATTTACATAAGTATGCAATTACTTTTCACAATAAAAATGTCAGTGACTTGCAGTTGAAAGAAGAATTAAAACAGTCTCAATTTCCACCAACTTTCGTGCTCAGTGATCCACTGTGGTCAAACCTCCAGTATAGAGAGTTATACACGGGCGCCATACAATGAAAGATTGCTTATTGGCCAAAAGAACTGGGACATTTCTAGGTCATTACTCCAACTAGATTTCGATCAGTCATCTGTTGTCTTGACATTATCTGCTTTATAAATAAATCATAAGATCATGAAGTATGTGAAAGTTGGTGAGAACAGACACTTAAAATACTCAATTCGAATGAAAGCTGGCAACGGTTTTCTTGTGAAAAGTAATTACATACTTATATAATTTCTGCTTGCATCTTCCCTTTGGCACCACAATGTATCCATTAAGCTTCAGTCTTGAAAATACCGGTGACCTGGGGCAACTGTAACATTGCTTGACCAGATGGAACATCACAAACATTTTGACATTCTCTGTCTCTTCACTTCTCAGATATCTGATTCATAAAGATGTCTAATAGCTAGTTGAAAGGGAAACTGTCTCCACATCAAAATGACGACAAAATTACTGAAAAGTGTCACTGTATATGCTAACACCATTAAGAAATCGATGGCTAGGTGTGAAACTGCAGCATAATAGGTTCATAATATTTACCCATCTCAGTATCAAGCTTACGTCCGGTATCTTTGTAAAAGAAAACGAAGTCGTTTCCCATGCGACATGTTCTAGACTGACAACAAGTAGGCAAATTAGACAAAGGTTATTTATAATTGATGCACGCCAAATGTTAAGAGATGTTGAACTTGGGCGCTTGCTATGGGTAGAAAATGCATACAGATTTATTTTCAGAGTATCAATCTCCATCTTCTATACCCAGGGACGAGTTCTAAGTAACATTTTACTTAGCCCAGACAATTTTTACCCGGTCAGGATGAGAAAGGACGAGCGTTTTTCCTGACCTCTGCAGTTAATTATTATATATCCGAACCAGTTCACTGTAATCAATGTTCGTATTTATATGTATAACAAAATATATAAAAGAGAATATAAACAATTTTGCAGAGATTTTTCTATTGAGAGCACTGTTTAAAGACTACGCGTATTATTTATATCCAAAGTTTTTTCATATCGGATAGTAGTTGGTATATCTAAATGCGATATGTCGTAACATTGCTTTCTCAGTCTAAAACAAAGTTTAATGGAAGTAAATATTCAATTTATATTTTTTTTCTTCTTCATGTAGTCATTTTTCTGTAAGCAATTTGAAACCTGAAATAGATGAGTATGCTTCTACCTTAAATTGTAAATTACTTTAATAAATAGCACACGTTTTGTGGAGAGTAATTAAATCTGTGATAACTGTTGTGGATGATATGTCATTGTTTTTGCATTAGCTTGATTTAAAAGTCTCATTTGAAAATGTAGTTTATTGAAAAGGGGATTCTGACGTACGATTAATCAGAATATTATATTAAAGATTGTGTTATTTGAAAAATATTTTATATTTATATATGCCTCATTCATCACTTAAGCATAAGATTTTAGATTTTAAATTTCTTTTCTTCAATTTAAGGATTCCTGTTAGAAATATACTGAATGTATTGTAATAAAGGTTTTCATCGAATGGAGAGATTAGGTTCTTTCCAGGGTGGATAATAATATGTTGAATTTATTGTTTCTTGTAGGTAAGCATTTTCATGTGTAAAGAGTGTATTTCTATGGATTTTTTAATACGAACTCTTATTCATTAAACCTCATTTAAAGGATTTTGATTTGAATTTTCATGTAACCTACATATGATATATAACAAATGTATGCTACCATTTTATAATGTGATTTTCTCTATCTCTGATCCAGATTTTTGCAATCAATTTATGTGTTTGTTTGTACTAAAGATTATATAAATGGAAAATATTTAAGTGAAGAAATCTTTCGATACGATCATTTTGTTTCACGCAAGAGATTATACTAGAAATTACATTTCTAAGAGACAGATTCTATAGAACACTTGCATTTTCATTACTTTGTTAAACACCTTCAATTATGATTTAGTTTGCAGGTAAAGATTAATTCGTATATGCAATTTATGGAGACAAGTTTTCTTACTTAAGGTTTAATAGGACGTGATTAAAAGTGCATAGAGTAAGGCTAGTGTTTTTTTTTTTTTTTTTTTTTTTTTTTTTTTTTTTGTAAATTGACATTTTCTTAAATACATAAATCTCTTCAGTCGTGAAACTTTTTTAAATATTTGCTCTAGTTGTTAAATTCAAAGCTTGGTGTTATAAGTGAAAATTTTGATTTAGTGCAATCTTTCCGAGATAAACTGTGAAATTTTGGTTTCAAAGTCCCCTATTTTTCTTGAAATAAACAAAGTAAAATGTATCTCAAGAAAATTGTAGCTGTTTCAGATACTCGCCCCGGCTCCCGGCTCGTAGTCCCGGGAAACTACGTACTGTTAATCACGTGACTTAAACAAAAGTGCGCAATAAAATGGCCTCTACAAGAAAACAAGAATGCACGATATGTCTGGATAGTTTTAAAGATCCCAGGCTAATAACTTGTCATCACAGTTTTTGCTGCAAATGTCTGGAAGATTACGTGTCTGTCAACCTTTGTAATGGCAAATTTCGATGCCCAATTTGCAAGAAAAGTGTTAAGTTGCCGAAAAAAGGTGTTACTGCTTTTCAAGCCAACTTCTACATTGAGAGTATTGAAAGTACTCTGGATGCCCCGGTTGTAAATTCCATTGGCTTAGCATGCGATGTTTGTGGTTCTGAGAAGGAAGCCAGATGTATGTGTCTGGATTGTATGCAAAACCTTTGCCAAGTCTGCTGTAAGCACCACGAGAAGCTGACAGCTACAAAAAATCACACATTACACGAAATAGGAAGCAAGGAACTTGAAACAACTGGCCACACTGAAAAACGTGCCTTTTGCAGAAAGCATCCAGGAGAAGAAATTCAGCTTGTATGTATAAAATGCATACCTAATATGCCGATGTGCCTTAAGTGCAAAGCATATGATCACGATACACATCGATCAAAACAAATTACGGAAGCTGCAGCTGAAATAAAAAGAAGTCTGATTGCTATTCTTAGCAACATCAGTGCATTTCCACAGAGTGAGAATTCTGACAAGAAACTAGACGATAAAGAAAGGAAAGAAATGGAAGTAATTGACCAGCAACATTCAAAACTTAAATCTGCATTGGATAAGGTAGTTACAAATATAAAAGACGAAGTTAAATCGGTGTATGGAAAACAGAGGGAACGAGAGGCAGTTTTAATCTTGGCAAAGAACGATGCACGGAAACTAATTGAACAAGGCACATGCACTGAAATAGTTGAGAAAGGACAAGATTTGCAGCAAAAGCTTTCCAAAACAAAGCCCTTTATTATTCCATTACTCTTGGAAACTGAGAATACACAGTTTAAACCATCAGTTATCCATCCAGAAAAATTGACAGCCTTGATGGGAACATTTCACGCTCCTGTAAGTGTTAACTTTCTGGTCACATTTTACTGCTATTCTCACAGGGTCTTCCTAAATACAGTAATGTAGATGAAAATACAGTATTGTAAAGGAAATTAAAATAATGGAGGAAGAAGCTAATAATTTTGCACATACAGTATTAATTATGGGTTTTGTTGAATAATAAAAATATAGATTTGTGTACTGTTTGTTGCTGTTGTTCATCCATTGACATTAATATGATTGATATATGATGGCACTGTTGCTGTACGTTAATGGAACAACACTTGAATACACAGTAAGGTAGTAAATACAAATTTATGTATGTATTTTTTCAGGTGGTTTTTATTTTTCTAAATTTGATTGTAAGTCTTTAATTTTAATAATGTGAGGAAATACAGTACTGTAAAAGAAATTACACTAATGAACCACGGAACATTATAATTTTATTGTATGGACTTAAATATTAAAATCAAAAATAACATGTTGGGTTGTTATATTGTTTTATTAATGTCATTGTTGTTTATTTGAATGGTGATGTTCTCTTTAATGGAGTATACATGATAATGTGGAAAAGAGTATGCTGTATAACTCTTCCTTCCCATCAGAGGACCAGCTTTAAAACTAGCGATGATGATAATGATATTCAATGATAACGGTAGGTGAGAATAAATGGTGAAAGCATCGGCTACACTAAGTGCATCTAGGTCCCGTGAAGGAGGATCCTGCTATTGTGAGTCCCATCTTTATTTAATTTAGAATGGGAATTACATGAGGGGTTATGCTACCAGGTGAAGTTGGCGACCAAGTCAACAAAAAAATGTACACTTTACCTTCTTCTATTAGGAAAGCGAAAACGACTTTGCCCTTTTATTTTTTTTTTTTTTTTTTTTTTAGATCTACACAGGGTGACTAGTTTATGGCTTTTGAGATGCTTCCTTAACTCGTCCAAGTAGTTATTGTTAAGTTTAAGGCAAAATGGATTGGATGTTGCCGTGGCAGGTGTTCATATAATTGAGTCAACAAAACAAACTCTTGTGTTCTAATAGTTGATTGACCAATTAACTTTTTACCGCACGCAAGATATTGTTGCCCGATTTTCGCAAGTTATCATTTGATGATGAAAATTTAACTTGTGTTTCGAAAGTAAATCAGCTATATGTAAATTGCAATTTGTGTTTTAAGAATAGAATTGGTGAAAGCACTTTCTAAATGCGTATTTTGAAGATTTTTATCTGCCGTGCTTGCATTATTTTCTTCATAAAATCAGTTTAAAACTGTAAGAGAACATGCTAAAGGGTAATAATGGTGGACATAGCTGTGTCTTGAAAGTACATCTTCATTAGACTGTTTTCGTAATTCACTGGGCACATACATTTAAGGAAGAGATACAGTTCATAGTTAGCAAAGTGTAACTACCGTAATGACGGTAAGTCTTGGAACACTGCAAGTCTTGGCACACCTTTAATTATTTTCAAAAGTAATTTTTTTATGACCTATAAAAGTTTGAACACGAAGTTAAAGCAATTTTTTCATGCACTGGGCTGAGCAAATTTTTTTTCAGAAAATTCACTTGTCCCGCCTTACTTTTCACTTATCCCAAAATGGTAATCACTTTCCGAGATTTGATGTGATGTATGTACTTAATCTATAAAAAGAACACATGATATAACATAATTATTTCTTAAAAGAATTTAATTTTTCAAAAACATTGGTTGATATACATTTGGCTACTTCAGGTACATGTATATATGTTTTAGCTCCTGGATTTGAAAAAATGTCCATGTACATGTCTGCCACCTACACCAGCAGTAAGCCAGTAGTTGATAGCTGTGTCTGGGTTAAAGTCCTCAAGCTCTAGTCCATTTAGTGATATGTTCATTAGAATTTTAAAACTCTCTTGGGTTAAGGAATTCTCACACTCAGTAGCAGTCTTATGTTTTATCCCTCCACTTTCACAAGAATTTTCCTTTTTCGAATCGTTCTTATTACCTTCCTTGGGAAAATAATTGAGCAAACTCATTTTATCCACATGGTAAATATCAGCTTGTTTGACAACTACTTGTAAAGTGATCATAACAAACATTTTCTCTTTTAAATACAAACATAGACCGCTCATTTATTAGCGTAATTGTTTCGCTTCAAACGCAATATCGCACATGAAAGTTAATCTGTATAATCAATTAAAAATTAAACAGTCATTACTGTCATTTAATCAGTTCATAAAGGAAACCAACACTGATGTCGGTAAAGTACCTTTCATTAATTTAATTACGTTGACTCGCTTGATTAAAATCAGAGTGAGCTGCTCTTGAGGATCTGGTTTGAGTAAACACAGTGCAACAAAGCCGCTTAAAACACAGTTAATTAATCATACCGACTTTGTTTTGTTTGACATGTTTTGATTGCCGATAATTTGGTCGCTTAACCCAATATGCAGTCAAGCGGTAACAGAACGTGCACATATGTGATAGTTATCACTTACCAGCTGTAGGTGTTATACAGGATGTAAATGTATACATGAAGAGGGGTAGAATCAAGTATTCAGTACACCCGGAGGGTATGAATGGCCAAATAAATATAGTGATTAAAGCCCGAAAATAAGGACTTGCCCAATTTTTTTAAAATATGAAAAATACACTTTTCCCGGACTAGCGACTTGGAACATTTTACTTGCCAGACTTGAAAATAAATAGTCCGGGACGTCGGGCTATTGGATTTGCTCGGTACTGCACTATAAGTCATGGGACACCTAAAACATTTTTTTCCTACTGATCAATTGGCGTATTTTATTGATCATAACCTTGTGTAAAATAAACATGACTTCGTGGTTGTTAAGGGACTCATTATGAATTATTACATGGAAATGTTATAAATTATTATAATTTGATTGAAAAGTCAATAAATTTATTTAATTTTTCTGTTTTCTTATTATTTTTACCAAATTCAAATATATATAATTTGATCAGAAGAATTGAGCATTAGCAGTATGTTATACCCATTCAACAGTAACTTCTCCTTTTTGTGCTCTAGTTTACTATTGTCAGTTTATGTGTTATTGCATTAAAATTGTTGAAAGTCACCTGTAATTATGGGTTTTTTTTTTCCCCTGAAAATGGAAATACCTAACTCTTTAAAATGTGATACCATTATGACAACGAAAATAGAGTTTATTTCAACTCTTGCATTTATTGTGCGCATATATACATCATGGCATCACGACATGTACATTGAAGATTTTACTCGTGCTGAATTAAGTACATACCTTGGATTCTAATCATAGGCACCACTGCACTAAAGTTAAATAATATCTCTTAAATACGATAAAGAAGTTTCAGAAATAATGATTTTAAAATCAAAACTCTGTGGTAGATAGCTTTGATGTAAGCAACATTAAATAAGTACCTGTTTATTCAGCTACGGTAATCATGTTAATATTACAGAATAGAAAGCACATCAAAGCCTTGCCACCGGACAAAATTTCCTCTTAACCCAAGCCAATTTCAGGGTTTAAACAATTAACTGGCCTGGATTGCTGTTGGAAAACAAAAGACAAAATCCACCAATTATAAACTAAGGAGACGCCAAAACAACCAGCTTGTCAAAATCAAAAGTGCAACAAATAATGTGTGGAAAATTACAATTTTGTGAATCCGAAACACAAAACTAAATTGGATCAATGATGATCTTAATTGATCTAAATTCAGAATTTGTACACGTTACGATCATTCTTTCATGAATATATGACAGTTATGTGAATTTATGCTGGTTATGTGCTTTATATAATTAAACATGTGCCATTTCATATAGATTAAATCACTTAGGATCATTTATACCACTGAAAAACAGTAACTGTTGAGCACGCGAATCCAAATAAATGAAACAGCAATGAATGTCTAGTTGAACTGTAATCTGGAACAATGCTGTTTGGTAAAAATGATGAATTAAACAAAATCTGCACTGAATATTTTGGGGAATAAACAATGATATAAGTGATGCCAAGCACGATTTGCACCATGTAAGCACGTGTAAGGATATGGGTCTCCTTGTAAACTCTAAGCGGCCCGTGAATTAAGAAGTCTTTATTTACCTTTATTTTAAATTATGTTGGAGAAATCGGAAATTATGCAAATACAAAATAATAACCTAAAAACAATCATAGTAGTTTATAATATTTTATTGACATGGTAATTGAACAAGCTGGTCACTGCTGTGTGACGTATGGCGATGTTCCCAATTTTGTCTGTAAATTTTTTTGTGTCTACAAGTTTAGGGACACCAAACATTTTATATATTTTACATGCACATGTCTTGGGACACAAACTTTTTTTTATATTTTGATGTCCCTAGACTTACCATCACTATGGTATTATGTGATAAAAGATTCAGCCCAAAAATAAAAATTTGTTGTTCAGAAACATGTGGGACAATGCTTATGGAATCAATAAACGCTGTAACTTAAGGTCAAGGTTGTTTTCTTACATCGCTCATTTTTGTGAAAATGCAAGAAAAAGTAGCAAAGAAAAAATATCTAACCAATACACGACATTATTACAAGATAGTAGACAAATAATCACACCATAAATTTTCAGTCCTATCTAGGGATTGTTGTAATTAAGCTAGAAAGTGAGTGGTCATATGAAGAAAATCCCTGTTTCTAAAAATAGATGCATGTACTTTTAAAAACTTCACCAAATATGACAGTCAAAAGATTCAGTGGTGTTTGTATCTATTTTTGCAATGCGGTCGTTCATAGTAGTGTCGAACGCATATTTTGCCTAAAAATTTTGATCGCTGGTTGCGTTTTGTAGATAGTCACTCGCGAGAGATTGTGTTCAGCTATAAAGTTGGCAAATAGTGTCTTGGCACATCTAACCTTATCCACATTTGATGCCACCAAAACAGACTTTAAAATCAGCTTTACAGAAAGAGCAAAATGCATAATCATGTCCCTTTGAACATGATTGCAACTATCAGTGAAACAATACACCTGTGCGGCATATCGATACGATTCACGATACACAGTCTACGATACGATCCATTATCAATTCTCAGTTTAAAGAATAAGAAGGCAAACAACTAATAATTATTCATGACTCCTGAAGATTAAAGTAACATGTTGGGTAGATATCGTTTTGTATTGATTCTTCACCTCTTGTATCGATACGTGAATCGATATGGCAAAAGTATCGATGCATCATTATATCGATGAATCGTTTCACCTCTAATTGCAACTGAAGTTTCCAACCGTCATTGGATTTGTGATATTTCGGTTTCAGGATTTTGAAGTCAAACCGACCCAATTTTATGCCTCTTGAGCTCTTGAGTAATCCAACCATCATCAATTAACATATTGAATCCTGTCTAAATTACTTTTGATCATACACAGTATAGACTGTAATCCATCTCTACAACTTTAAGCACCGAAGCAGAACATACCTTGCGGAAAGATTCAGAGGAATGTTTATTTCTGTGCTGATTGGGGTCTGTAGTAATCCAACCATAATCAGTCAACATCTTTAATCCTTTTGGTATTACTTCTGCTCACACATAGTATAATCCACCTTGACAAACTTCAAATAATGAAGGCAGTCGACCATGCCACCAGGATCAAAAGGTGAAATTGGCAACTACATGGTCTTGCCCTGCTTAAGCCAGTTCAGTCACATGATCACAGGCAGTATTATCGTAAATAAACTACACTGGAACCAGAATGTGAAAAAAATTACGCTTTTCACTAATAATTTTGTGTATGCTGGAGATTTTAGTGAGGGATGGGAGACACCTTTAAACTTTTGAGAGGTTCACATGTATGTGGTTCTGTGCTGAGAACCTACATGTATTGGAGACAAGCAATAAACAGTATGATGCATATAAACACTTCTTTTTGTTAACTAATGTGCTGTATTCAGAACACGCATTAATGAAAATGATTACAAAATTGAACAACTTTTGACTTTTGTTCTTCTTGTTTTTGTTTTTTTTCCAATGATTTTTCATTGCTTTTTTTCTCTCTCTCTCTCTCTCCCTTGAATGAAAATGTTTAAAAAAAATTACAAACTTTTAAAAAAAGTTTTTATTATGATTTTCAATTGTTTTTATATATTTATTGTTAATTTGTAATTCTTTTTTATGGTTGCCTTGTGTTCTGGTTGAATGTATATATACATATATAGACATACATATAACATGTATTCGTCTGAACCCAGTTACCAACCACTAACACTGTCCATCATTTTCATTTTGCTATAGTTTTGTTTTGTTCAGCTCTCATCCTTTATCTCTGGTGAGGTTTTTTCCCTCCCAAAGGTGACTTTAGTATTGTGATTTTTCCATATGTAGAAGTTATGGTTTGCTTCTTTTTACCCTTGTCTTTGAGAAATTTTCAGAATAATGCTTCTCGCTCGGTTTTTGTTTTTTGATACCACATGTCAATACAAGTTCTATTGTGCATATAATCGGGTGAAAGCTTGAAAATGCCTCTTCCAATCATTGATCTTTCGGCATCTTTGTATTGGGAACTAGCAATTGGTTGTAGTACGTCTATAAGATCTGATATATCATTTTTTTTACCCTCGCAGGAAAGTTAGCATGATATTTCATTTTTAATAGCAGCAATACATTATCCTATCACTATTATATAGCTATTTCTTTTTCGTGTCAAATATCTCGTCCGTTTGATGTGAATACATCCTCCCACAGAGTGGAGAATTTTGTCAACAAGACATGTCACACCCGTGCACCTCTCTGCGCCTGAGCGAACATTCATCTTTTTCATGGACGCCATGGCTAATGGTTGTGTCGTGCCAATGTGACCAGAGAAAAATTTTCTGTTGCGGGTTTCAACCACATATGGTTTTCCTTTCAGCCTTAATTCAACTGGTGTTACATTTATCCATCTCGTCTTCTGTTTTTTATGCTGCCCTACGTCAGTATTTTGTTCTAGAAAGAGGTCTTTCTGGATTACCACGTGCATTCCGCCCTTAGGGGTTAGGGTACACCATCTCTTATTTTTCAAATACAATTTGGCTCACGAGTAAGTCTCGTATGTTAGTTACAACGTAACATAGACCGACTGCAATTAGCAGGTGCATAATTTTCTTAATTAAATATTTGATTAAATATTCTTTCTGCTAATTCATCATTATATTTTTAATACCACACGTGATGTGTCGCATTGTTATTGTGTACGTCTGAAAATTGCTCCTAGAGAACAATAAAGTTTTTCAACACCTAGACTTCTAATCCTTTTTAATGTATTACATTGTTTACCTTTGACAAAATCCACTGTGGTGCATATAGACTGCTGTATATGCAAACACAGTAGGGTGAACTGGTGTGTATATAGCACATGATATATACAAAAAGGGTGAGTTTTTCACATGTGGAAATAAATATAGTATTATTATTATTTTTTCACTTCACATAACTTCTTAACAATCAGGAACTATTGGTTATCTTGGCAATCACACTGGAGTGCCTATATCACCCAGTACATACAAAAAGGTGAGTTTTACATATTATTATTATTGTATTATCTTTCAAGTAACATTTATCTCAGACAGTGTTCAAAAATTCTGATAGCACGACGCACGGGGCCCCTCTAATTTCAGATCGGGTCCCTCCTATATTTTAAGTGAAAACCCTGTTGGGCTTGTCGAACAAAAAAATCTAAATTTGCCTGAGAAAACTTCAATCTCGCTAACTAAATGCAGACTTTTATTTTAATGTGGTTGAAAAACCAGTTCATTATAAATATTTATGCCCATGTGGGCCTCTTAGTCATTTGAAGTTCGTCTACTGATCATAATTCTATAGACAACTCTAAACTTTGTGTACAATGCGAGGCATGTGACCTATGAATTGGGAACAGATTGCCCGGGGTTACATGTGCCTATAATTAGTGCCCAGTTGGCTTCAGAGAATAAATTGAGCTGCCCCTTGCTCATGGTTCTCATTCCATTCTGAATTGTACACCACCTTCGGTCTTTGAAAGTATTTACCTGGGCCAGTTACTATCTAGCTGAGGATTATTTAATCCCTTTATACCTTACAAAATTTCAAATCGAGCCTTGTTCCGTCTGTGCAAATGTTTTTAATTCGGAAAAATAAAGTTGTTAATGGCGAGAGCAATGTTAAAGAAATGCTATTTATAGTACAAGCACAGCCTAATACATATCCTGTAAGGTGCATGTTTGCGATGCGGATCCTTGAGCTTGTAAAACTAAAAGTCGATACATTTATACTGTATAAAACATGCACAATACCATCCACTATAATCAGTAAAATTAAACTAAAGGCTACGAAACTACAGTGAAAAAAAATTCTGAATCATAAAAATGTAATGTAAGTAGAATATAGACTTTGGCATTTCTTTGTTAATTATATGCCACACATTTCCAAAATAATGCAGTCTGAATAAAAATGGCATTATATTTTTATAAAAATCATAATTAAGTACACTTGGAATAGTTAATAATTTTGACATTATTATTATTATTATAGAAGAAAAAAACAAACATATACACATGCATGCAGAATAAGTAATAATTAAAATAATAATTAATTATAATGTCTACATTACATGCTCTTTTTAAATGTTACTCAAATCGCTGACATGCTAAATGCCATGTAGATATAATTAAATATGACGGTACAGTGCAGACCGATTTGGTCGATATAGTTGATTTAAAGGCTGCAGATGCTAGGGGTGTTTAAAGAACAGCAATTGCAATGTGCAACATCGTGTGAAAAATAATAGTAAAAAATAGGCCCTTCTGGGCACATGGTATTGGAGTCCGGGCTTGTGGATTTTGAGTCAGGGCTTGTGAATTTTTTCAAGGCACCAGCCCTGGGTCTGTGTCTGAAATTTTTTTTCTTTGAACACTGTCAGAGAACAATGTTGGCACAGTCTGTAGGAAAGTGTGGCCAAAAGAAAGCCCCTTGGGATACCCACCCGCACTGCCTCACATGTTCTAAGTGTACACGAAAGAGTCGCTGTACCTTCTGCACAAAATGGACAAATGAAACCTGGAATCTTGCAGATTCCAGACGCACATATAGAGGGTGAAGAAAATACTGAAATCCCCTCATTGTCTGAATTTTCACACTGTAAGAAGACCATTTTTACAGATCAGAAGAACACTGCGGGGTCCCATGAGCCTATGGGACCAACCTCTCCGGAGATAGGTAAGGTCCCTCCTGTAGGAGGGAGTGAACGTTTGAGGAGTAGATTGCCTCCCTCAGAAAGGGAGGAGAAGTTGAACACCCCTCACATTCACAGTAGTGTAATGCTGCCTTCTACCAGGAAGGAAGTGCACTGCTTGTCTCAGAGTAGCGTGTTGCTGCCTTCCACGAAGAAGGAAGTGCACCGCTTGTCTCAGGGTAGCGTGTCGCACCCTCCCAAGAGGGAGGAGCTGCACCATACCCAACACTTCCGGGGTACCGGTCGCCGGTCAGATCAAGTGACCGGTCAATGTTTGATCACTGGTCAGCAGTCACATTGTCCCAGTGACCGGTTGCTTTTTACCGGTCACTGGTCATAGGCCACCTGTCATCTCGTACCTGTCGCTGACTTTACACCGGTTATCACTCAGAGGCCTCTTGTATGGGAAATGGCACATAGTGCACCTGTGTCACTACCTCCAAAGGACATAGTGATGCCCAGCCACTCTCCTGCTCGGAGTGTTCTAGATGATGATGCGTTATCTATCCTCGTTGACTCCAATGAGTTCGAAGTAGAAACAGCTCATTTGACGCCTCCTATCAGGCCCACCAGCTCCTCTCAGCTAGATGAAGCGGAAGAGATCTGGCCTGCTACCGGCGGACTTGTGCCCGAAGCTGTCGGGAGCACAGTCCAAGAAGATCATCTCCATTTTGGAAAATATCTCCGGGACTCAACCACAATCAGATCTCCTGCTCCTTCCACATTCCTCAACGATCGAGGAAATATCACAGAGGCTCTCCACAGGCCAAGACATTGCTAGACGGCATAGAGGGTGGGCTGTCCCTGCCTCTACTTGGAGACCTATGGTCTCTGCCTCTAGTTACCGGGTACATTCCCCCGAAGTGGCCCATTTAGCCACCCCAATTGGATGCAGATGCATCTCAAGTGGGTTTGAGAACTGGAGCTTGGGCATGCCTTCCTATTAAAACAATCGAGGCCATTGAGCAGAAAGTCTGCCTCCTGGTCACCATAGCTTCCCATGTGGACCTCTTCTCAGCTACTCCTACACATCCGCCGTGATGTTGCGCTGGACTCCTTGAGGGTCTTACTTAACCATAGTAAGGACCTTCTAAGGGCTGCTCCGTTGGAAGCCGAGAGACTCTTTGGAGGACTCATCCCCACTGTGGCTTCACAAGATTTGAAGGATCATAAACATAGATCCTTCACAACTGCACCTGGCCCATCGCAATCGCCCAGGAAGCGTACTAATGGGCATCGCCCCCAAGGGCCCCTGCTAAATTCTTTAAACAGATACAGCCCCAGTCCAGTGCACAACCTCAAATGAGACCCCCTCGTAAGTCAGGTTCAAGGCGTGGGTTTCGCCGACGAGCCTCTAGGAGGAAGTTCTCCAACCCACCTTCCTTTCCCAAGGTAGGGGGGTGGTGACCCTAGGGACTCTCACCCTCTCCTGCCATGCATTCCTCTCCCAAACATCCCTGTAGGTGCTTGCCTAGGCCTCTTTTCAGAGGCTTGGTCAAGTATCACGGACGATGAGTGGGTCCTTTCTATTGTAAGCGAGGCTTACCGACTTCAGTTTCCTCTATCAGGGACCCCCATGTTCTTTCACCAGACCAATCTGGTGAAATTAAGGGAAGAGGTAAATACCCTTTTACAGAAAGGGGCAGTCAAGAGGGTCCTGAACGATCAGTCTACCGCATTCTACTCCTGAATCTTCCTGGTCACCAAGAAAAGTGGGAAATTTCGTCTAAACCGGTTTCGTATGGAGGAACATTTCAAGATTTAGACCACCTCTTCAATCCGGAATGCGATGTGTCAATCAGATTGGGCGGTCTCCATCGACCTTCAGGATGCCTATTTACACATCCTGATGTGCTTGGACCAGGAAGTCTTTCAATTCTGGGTTCTGCCTTACGGAATCGCTTCCGCACCCAGAGTTTTCACCCGAGTTATGGCAGTAGTAACGTCCTATCTACGAGTAATGGGAACCCCGATTCTCCAGTACTTCGATGACTGGCTGATCCACAACATTCAGGTTCAGTCCCTCCATCTGTTCCGTTGTTGGTCCACAGTAACTCGGTTGGGTCTCTTACCCAACCTTGAGAAGTCAGAACTCATTCCATCCCAGGACTTCGTTTATGTAGTGATGAACTTCCTCACAAACCAGAACTTAGTCTGGGTTCCCCGGGAGCATATAGATCGAATCCTGGCACTTCTAGAGGTGCTACGAGTAAATACCTTGTTGTCTGCTTGCTTTTACCTATCCCGACTGGGAACCTTGAACGCCACTGTGGATCTGGTTCCCTTAGGATGGCTCCATATGCGCCCTCTACAGTTTCTCCTTCTCGCAAGGTGGAAACCACACAGGGATTCTCTATCAGCTCTGATTCCTCTAGGACCAGACTTTCATCACCATTTGCGCTGGTGGATGAATCGAGACAGATTCCTGATTGGGGTCCCCATGCATGCACCAGACCCCCACTCCTATCTGTTCGCCGACGCGTCAGATTCCGGTTTGGGTGCTCGCCTAAATCCGGAGGGCATAATTCTCCAGGGTCATTGGACCCGTGATGAGTCATCCCTCCACATAAACAACCTAGAAATAAAAGCTAGCGTTGCAAGGGTGCATCGACAGTAAGGGGTCGATGTGTCATGGTCTCCTCCGACAACACGTCCATTGTAGAGTATCTCCGACATCAAGGAGGCACACATGCCCCTTCTCTTTGCGTGGAGGTCTGGAACCTCCTCCGCTGGGCCACCTCGGAGAACATTACCCTCTGAGTTCGCCACATCCCAGGGAAGCAGAACATTTTAGTGCACAGTCTATTCAGGTCAGGAAAATCAGTTCTCACAGAATGGACTCTTCACTGCACCGTGACAGAATCCCTTTCTCACTATGGGGAAGGCCCCTTATGGACTTGTTTGCAACCAGGCTCCACAACAGACTTCCCTGTTACATCTCTCCAGTCCCGGACCAGAGAGCTGGGGCAGTGGATGCATTCAGCTTCCAGTGGGATCGTCTGTTCGCATACGCCTTCCCACCGTTCCAACTACTACCTTAAGTTCTGCAAAAAGTATGAACTTCCACTGCTCGGATCATTCTCATAGCTCCATTATGGCACCAACGATCACGGTTCAGCGATCTTCTAGACCTATTGATAGATCAACCCAGGTCTCTACCTCACAGGAGGGATATTCTGTCACAACACAGGGACTCGCTTCTTTACAACAGCCCACACATTCTCCACCTTCACGCTTGGCTCATCTCCAGCGATCTATCCGCCAGAACAAGTTTTTGGGCCGGGTTGCTAGTTGCATCATTCAGGCCAGGAGAGCTTCAACATCCAAGGTCTATGATGCCAGGTGGAGAATCTTCTGTGATTGGTGCAGTAGGAAACACGTTGATCCCAGCTGTCCCTCTGTAACTTCCATTGCTGATTTCCTTTTTTAGAACAAAAGATGTTCAGTATCAACTATCAAGGGCTATAGAGCTGCCATCTCTAACACACTTAAATTTTCTCAGAGCTCAGAAATCGGTTTAGATTTGCACCTTGCTGATCTCATTAAGTATTTTGAGCTGCAGAGACCTGTCTCCCGCTCTCTTATGCCCAGATAGAATCTATCTTGTGTTTTATGGTCCTTAACCAAAAACCCCTATGAACCATTGAGTTGGGCTTCCTTTCAGGACCTCACACTCAAGACTGTGTTTTTACTCGCTTTGGCGTCTGCAAGAAGACGTAGCGAGATTCATGCATTGTCTGTTGACACTGGCTGTCTCCGGTTAATGGCAATTACGAATCCGTTTCCACCCTTTGTCAGCTGGGACTTTTAGCCAAAAATCAGTTACCTGCGGTAGCTCCATCACCTATAGAGATCCCTAGTCTCAGTCGAATCTGTGCTGGAGATGATCAAGATAGGCTCTTATGCCCAGTTAGGGCACTGCGTTTCTATCTAAATGCTTCAAAAGGAAAAGAAAGGGCAGGAAACGTCTTTTGCTTCCTCTTAAGGGCTCCGTTGATTATTCGGCTGCCACTATTACACTGTGGATTGTCACCACAATTAAAAGAGCTTATCAGTCCCTTACTGATAGAGACCTCTCTTTTATGAAACTAAAAGCCCATGAGGTCTGAGCCGTCGCTGCCTCATGGGCCTATCTAAATCACTCTTATTTGGAGGACGTCATGAAGGCAGCTTTTTGGCGATCCCATACTACCTTTTCGTCATTCTACCTCCGCTCATTAGCACATCAAAGCGCAGGCATTTTTTCTCTGGGACCCATAGTTGCGGCACATGTGGCCCAGAGGGAATCCAACAAATAGTTAAGTGGATCTCTCCCTCAAATGGTGAGTACTTTCCATTTTACTGTTTTTATGATCAGTTTAACACATCAGCCTACCCACCTAACTGACCAATTCAGCTATATATTAGTGATAGGCTAATGTATTGCTCATATTAAAATGTAGTTTGTTTTTTTTGGGGGGGGGTAAAACTAATTTTAATTATGCAATACTTACCCATCACTTTTACCAAATGCCTCCTTCCACCCCGCTCTGATGTCCTGGCATAATTTCGTCTATGAAAAAGATGAATGTTTGCGCAGGTGCAGAGAGGTGCACAGGTGTGACGTGTCTTGTTGACAAAATTCTCCACTCTTTGGGAGGATGTATTCACATCGAACGGACAAGATTTTCGACACAAAAATAAATAGCTATATAATAGTGATGGGTAAGTATTGCATAATTAAAATTAGTTTTACCCCCCAAAAAACTACATTCTTGAAGTATGGCTGGAAGCCTGATGCTTTTCGGAATGACATCTGTTGCATGTTTATAAGATCTGACATATCTTTTTTGCTTCCAGTTGATTCCAGTCTTCAAGATATTATTGGCAGACTCTGCATTGTTATTTGTCCAGTGGATTTCCACATTTTTTACCCTCACAGTAAAGTTAACATGATCTTTCAGAATTGATAACATTCGTTCTTCGGAGTATAACTGGAAACCTGACGATTTTTCCGAAAAGGCATCTGTTACATATTTTACGCTTTCTCCTAATATTACAGAATTATTAGCCTGTGAGATTCCTTCGTCACCCAAAAGAGTGTGGACAATTTTCTCATAATGTCTTTTATGTTGACACCAACCTTATCATCTACATAACGAGTAACATTTTTCTTCAAGGGAAGTGTACAAACAATCTGTGTCATTCCAGGGAATGACCGCTTTAAGGTTTTATGAATTGCAGTTTTGTCATCTGAGCTGACAATCAAATTTTCCATTTTTTCATCTGTGAAATGACTGGCAATTTGTGAGAAGAAAGCATTGCAAGTTTCAAAGTCATATTTACCATGTAGAAAAGATGGGCCGAAAAAATAGGAGACTGTCCAGTATTTGTTTGTATAAGTGCTCTCTTTTTGAAAACCGTGGAAGTTAAATACATTTCACCAAGATGAGTGTTTTGTCCACACCTAATATGCTTCCCTCATTTGAGCAACAGAATCTTTTTATATCCTGTATCTGTGCATCATTGATATTGATTTATATATATACTCGAGTTGACTCATTCTTTTCATCTCGAGTCCAATTATTTATGTTAAACATCACTGTTTAAACATTGGGGAAAGTCTGTAACAAACGGTATTGTTCATACGTGTATACAGTTCCTTTAAATTCCTTTAATGTTGTTTGAACATTACATCTTCAAGTATGCCGTTAAATGATAATTATAGTTCGGTATACATTACACTACCTAATCAACTTATTGGATTATCTGCGCAATTAATGCGGACATGAAGGGCACATGTGCGGCATTTAATGAAAACATAATCAACTAGTTTTAATTGGCTATGCAATTGAAGTTTGTCTTATCTATTTTATAAATATTTTATAAAATAACATAATGATAGCTATAGGGTTATTGATGATGTTGGTCCTAAGATATAAATCAGTTAACCAATTTGATGAAAACTTAAAAAAGTCTCTTAGAAGGAGACAAAAATAAACGAATAGATATAAATATATTAAGTTACATGACTATATGGCTATAATTTGTTTATATTTGCTTCCATAGATATGTACTGTTATGTACATTAGTGTTCCATTATAGTACACCAACGCCATCATATATATATATATATATATATATATATATACACACACACATATATATAGTAATGTCAACAGTGGAACAACGACAACAACAAAAGGAAACTGAGCAAAAAATATATTTAAAAAAAAAAATTCAACGTCTATAATCTCCAGTTTTAATAGCAGCAATACAATACCCATCACTATTACGCAGCTATTACTTTTTCGTGTCGAAAAATCTCGTCCGTTCAATATCAATACATCCTCCCACAGAGTGGAGAATTACCAGTAAGACACGGGGAACGCGTGCACCTCTCCGCTCCTGCGCGGAACAGTCATCTTTTTCAAGGACGCCATGTTAATGATTGTGTCGTTCATAACGTGACCAGAGAAAAAAATTACTTGTTGCGAGTTTAAACCATGTTTGGTTCTCCTTTCAGCTTTTTTTCATCTAGTGTTACATTCATCCATCTCGTCTTCTGTTTTTATGCAGGTATCCCCTGCCCTTTTCAGTACTTTGTTCTGGAAAGGTCTTCTTGGGTTACCACGTATCCCACTCTTAGGGGTTAGGGTACACCATATCTTATTTCTTAAAATACAATTGGTTCATGGGTAAGTCTTGTGTGTTAGTTATAACGCAACATAGGCCCGACCGCACTTAGCAGGAATTCATAGTTTCCTTAATTAAATAATTGATCAAACATCAATTCGGTGTTTTTTCTAATTCACTATTGTATTTAAATACCACGCATGATGCGTAGTATTGTTATTGTGTGCGTCTGAATTGCTGCTAGAGAACAATAAAGTTTTAAACAACTGAAGGTGTATTCCTTATTAAAATGTATATAACATTGTTTACCTTTGTACACTAAATGGGGTGCATATAGCATGCAGTGTATGCAAACAAGTGAGATGAACTGGTGTGTATATAGCATGCGGTATATACAAACAGGTGAGTTTTCACGTGTGGAAATAATACAATATTGTTATTATTATTATTGTTCTCCTTCAGATAACTTCATAATTCAGGGAACAATTGGTTACCTTGTGCAAATACACTGGGGTGTATATAGCACCCAGTACATACAAACAGGTGAGTTTTATGTATGAAAATAATACAATAGTATTATTATTGTTCTCTTTCAGATAACATTTATTTCAGAGAGCAATGTCAGGACAGTCTGTAGGAAAGCGTGGCCACAAGAAGGGCCCTGGGGCACTCACCCAGATGGCCCACATGTTCAAGTGTACATGTAAGAATCGTTGTACCTTTTGCACAAAATGGACTAATGAAATCTGAAATCTAGCCAATTCCAGATGCATATAGATGGCGGACAAAACATCAATCCCCCTCGTCTGAATTTTCAGATTTTTCTCTTACAGAGCCTCAGGCAGGAACAGACTGTAAGAAGACTAGTTCTACAGTTCAGAAGAACACTCCGGGGTCCCAGGAGCCTATGCGACCAATCTGTCAGAGAACAGGTAACGTTCACTCCCTCCTGTAGGAGGAAGTGAATGTTCAAGGAGTAGATTGCCTCCCCCCAAAAGGGAGGAGAAGTCGAACACCCCTCATGTTAACAGTAGCGTGATGCTGCCCTCCACAAGGAAGGAAGTTCACCGCTCGTCTCAGGGTACCGTGTCGCACGCTCCTGAGAGGGAGGAGCTGCACCGTGCCCAACACTTCCGGGGTAGCGTGTGGTGCCCTCCCAAATGCGAGGAGCAGCACCGCACCTTGATTAGTGATGAAGATGAACTATATTCTGACATGTCTATGTTCTCTGATCGGTCAATGTAGGGTGACAGTACGCCAGTCAAGGGTCAGTTCATCAAAGTGACCAGTCAATGTATGATCACTGCTCAGTGGCTGGTGACCGATTATTGATCGGCATAGTCACCGGTCATTACTGGTCCTGTCACCAGTCAGTGTTGAGTGACCAGTCACTGGGCAGTTCATCATAGTGACTGGTCAATGTATGATGACCGTTCATCAACCTTACACTGGTCATTACCCAAAGGCTTTATGGTACAGGGATAGGGATCGGACTGAGATCCCCCCTGTCCCCACTCTACCATCATGCCCTGTACAGGATTGGCACAGAGGGTCCAGACTAAGGAAGTGGATTGGATTGGTATCCCCCCCTTTCCTATAATCCCAATGAATCCATACAGGATGTGGGGCCCTCCACCTTCGGGTAATTGGTCCCTTATACCCCCTTGGGCTACTGGACCTTGGACCCAGAGTGGAGGCGATATTGTGGCTTGTGTCCCGCCATCACCTCCTCACCAGGTGGCATCCACAAGTAAGGCAGAGGCTTAGCATCATCCACGAAAGACAAACGGTTTTGTCGAGAACACACAGCCCCTACTCACCATGACGAACAAGTACGGGAAATGGCACAGAGTGCACCTATGTCACTGTCTCTGAAGGACATGGCAATGCCCAGCCACTCTCCAGCTTGGAGTGTTCTGGATGGTGATACGTTATCTATCCTCATCGACTAGTGAGGTTGAGGTAGAAACAGCTCATTTGTCGCCTCCTATCAGGCCCACCAGCTCGTCTCAGTTGGATGAATCAAAGTTGATCTGGTCTTTTGATAATGCAGACTTGTGTCTGAAGCCATCTGGTGCACAACCCAAGAAGATCCCAGAGATGCTGCCAGATCGCGGGTTTCTCGCAAAAGTGATAGAGAGTCACGCAACTTTTAAAAGCCAATGGGGGAAAGATCACGCAAGTTATCTGTGCTTCGTGCGATTTCTCGAACCCAATGCGCGACTTTTTTATTTTTTGTTTTTTAATTAGGATGATCAGATCGTCTTTTTTGACTTTTCTCCATGATCTCAATTAATCCTATAACTATGGAGAATATTGTTTGAATACAAGCACCTTTATGATGGAGATCTGTTGGAGTATTGTAGAAACTATGGAGGTATTATGATTGAATTGTTTCCTGGTGCTGTGTAGTAAATTGATCCATCGATCAAAATGTCTAAAGCGCGACAGTAGTGTGTTATGTTGAAACAAAATATAACAGATTTATTTAGGAAACTCAGCGAGATGGAAAGATGATCTGTTAAGGACAAAACTAGGGAGGATGAAATATCTGACGGTTTGTTGCCAACTCAACATAGCGCAGAAAGCTGTGATACAGAAATAACCGGCATGATGTCGTTTACTACGGTTTAGGCCATGCAGAAATTCTGATACATCCACAGAAATATCCAAGGAACAACATGCCTGAATTGTGGAAAATTGTGTTTTGGATACCTGAAAACTAGTTCCCGAAAATATTCAGACTGGTCATAATTGCAGCAGTTCTTGCCTTTACGAAAAACTGATTTTGAAAGGTGAGTCAGTTCTAAAAGCAAAATTCACACTGCTCGGCGAAATAGGGTAACCACAGACCTTTAAAACTCTATCACTGTAGTAAGAAAATGTCAGAATATCTGAGAACAAAACAAAATAAAATCCTATAAAGATATATAATTCAGATTAAGTATTTTTTTTCCCCATTTTTTTCTCTAAGATATTCTGACATTTTCCTACTACAGTGATAGAGTTTCAGAGGCCATTGGGCTAACATTTGAAACAATAAATAAACTGATGACTATACAGATGTGTGTGGTCCAATAAATTATTTTCAGTTTGCAAAGCCATATTTGAAGGGTAGTGATAAGAAACAAAGAAGAATATTTACCAGCTGAGCAACAATTAGGTATGCAGCTACCTTATACATTTATTATCAAAGAAGTGATACAAAATCGTTAAATGCTTGTTTTAAATTAGGTGTTTCTACACCTTATAATAATGTTGTCACCCATCTTCTACCATTCAGCTTAGTTTACCCTTGCCCCCCTCCCCCGATGATCCCCCCCCCCATCTGAGGGTAGGTGTGGGGGACCTCCCCCTCAAGAAAATTTCTGGCAGCATCTCTGAGATCCTTTCCAGTTTCGAAAAGATCTCCGGGACCCAACCACAACCAGATCTTCTGCTCCTTCCACATTCCTCAACAATTGAAGAAATATCACAGAGGTTCTCCACAGGCCAAGACTGTGCTAGATGGCGTAGAGGGTGGTCTGTCCCTCCCTCTACTTGGAGACCTCTAGTTACCGGGTACATTCCCCGAATTGGACCATTAAGCCTCCCCAGTTGGATGCTGATGCGTCTCGAGTGGGTATTACAACTGGAGCCTGGGCAAGCCTTCCTATTAAAACAATCAAAGCCTTTGAGCAGAAAGTCCAGCTTCTGGTCACCATAGCTTCCCAAGCAGACCTTTTCTAGGCTACTTCATTAGTATGCTGTAGGAGGCTGCTCTGATTTCCTGTCCCAAATGTTCCCGTAGGTGCTCATCTAGATCTCTTTTCAGAGGCTTGGTCAGGTACCACAGAAGATGGGTGGGTCCTTTCTATTGTAAGCGAGGGTTACCGACGTAAGTTTCGGGAACAACCTCCTGTATCAAGGAGCCCCATGTTCTTTCGCCAGTCCAATCTGGTCAAATTAAAGGAAGAGGTGGACACCCTTTTACAGAAAGGGGCCAGTCAAGAGGGTCCTGAATGATCAGTCGCTCGCATTCTACTCCTGAATCTTCCTGGTCACCAAGAAAAGATGGAAATTTTTTGTATCATTATTGATCTCCCCCTGTTAAATCGTTGGAAATACCTCTGGGTTTGCTTGGACCAGGAAGTCTTTCAATTCTGGGTTCTGCCATTCGGAATCGCTTCTGCACCCAGAGTCATCACCCAAGTTATGGGAGACTTAGTGTCCTATCTCAGATTACTGGGAACCCCGATTCGCCAGTACTTCGATGACTGGTTGATCCACAATGTTCATGTTCCGTTCCTCCATCAGGATCTGTTCCATTGTTGGTCCACAGTAACTCGGTTGGGTCTTTTACCCAACCTCAAGAAATCAGAACTCGTTCCATCTAAGTTTACGTAGGGATGAACTTTCTCGTGAACCAGAACTTAGTCCGGGTTCCACCGGATCACATAGATCGAATCCTGGCACTTCTAGAGTCGCTAAAAGTAAAAACATTCTTGTCTGCTTGCCGTTACCTATCCCTACTGGGAATACTGAATGCAGCTACGGCTTTACCTATCCCTACTGGGAATCTTAAATGCTGTTACGGCTCTGGTTCCCTTAGGATGTCTCCATATGGGCCCTCTACGGTTTCTCTTTCTTGCAAGGTGGGAACCACATAGGGATTCTCTTATCAGCTTTGATTCCTCTAGGACCAGACTTTTATCACCATTTGCACTAGTGGGCATAATTCTCGAGGGTCATTGGACTTGGGACGAGTTATCCCTCCACATAAACAATCTAGAAATGAAAGCCACATATCTAGCATTGCAACGGTTCATTGTCAGAGTAAGGGGTCAATGTGTCATGGTCTCCTCCAACAACATGTCCGTCGTAGCGTATGTCTAACATCAAGGAGGCACACACACACCTTCTCTCTGCATGGAGGTCTGGAACCTCCTCTGCTGGGCCACCTCGGAGAATATTACCCTCCAAGTTCGCCACATTCCAGGGAAAAAGAATGTTTTAGCGGACAGTGTCCATGTCACGCAAAACAGTCCTCATGAAATGTACTCTTCACCACTATGTAATGGAATCCCTTTTCTCACTATGGGGAAGCCCCTTGTGGACTCGTTTGTGACCAGGCTCAGCAACAAACTTCTCTTTTACGTCTCGCCAGTTCCGGACCAGAGAGCTTGGGCAGTTCATGCATTCAGCTTCCAGTGGGATTGTCTGTTCCCGTTCGCCTTCCCACTGTTCTGACTGCTACTTCAAGTTCTGCAAAAGTCAGAACTTCCACTGCTCATATCATTATCATAGCCCCATTATGGCCCCAACAATCGTGGTTCAGTGATTTTCTAGACCTTTTGATAGAATCAACCCAGGTCTCCACCTCACAGGAGGGATCTTCTGTTGCAACACAGGAGCTCTCTCCTACACAACAACCCACACATTCTCCACCTTCATGCTTGGCTCATCTCGGGCGATCTATCCGCCAGAACAAGTGTTCAGGCTGGGTTGCCAGTTGCATCATTCAGGTCAGGAGAGCTTCAACATCCAAGGTCTGTGATGCCAGGTGGAGAATCTTATGTGATTGGTGCAGTAGGAAACATGTTGATCCTAGCTACCCCTCAGTAACTTCAGTTACTGATTTCCTTTTGTTCCATTCGAAAAGAAAAGATGTTCAGTATCAACTATCAAGGGCTATAGAGCTGCCATTTCCAACACACCTAAATTCTCTCAGGGCTCAGCAGTTGGTTCAGATTCACACCTTGCTGGTCTAATTAAGTATTTTGAGCTGCAGAGACCTGTCTCCTGCCCTCTTCTACCCAAATGGAATCTATCTTGTGTTTTATGGTCCTTAACCCAAACCGCCTGTGAACCTTTGAGCAAGGCTTCCTTCAGGACCTCGCACTCAAGACTATGCTTTTACTCGCTTTGGCGTCTGCGAGAAGATGCAGTGAGATACAGTACAGCTCACGTAATTTTTCGGAACCCCACGATCGCGGTGGGGGACTTAATCCCCTCCACGTTAGCACCATGATGACACTCCGTGGTGGAGGCATAAATTGGCATAATACCTACAAATCACCATCCCTTCTCGGTAGGCACGCCGATGTCAACTCCACCATGGAGGGGCTAGTTGACATTACTGATTGACATCTGAACAGCCAATGAATGAAGACCACCTATGGAAAGACTGAGACGTCAAGAGTGATTTACAACCAGATACCATTGGAAGAATCAATCATATTTGGACAATAAAAAAATAATTTCAAAAGGCTTGTATATTCAGTACTCATTACTGTTTATAAAAGGTTGATCGACTTCTTTTGCAATAAGTTTATGATTTTAATTTATTTCAAAGAAATATGAACAAACTTATGCACTGGCTTGATGAGAAGCACACATTGCTGAGCTTCTCAAGCAGAATAAATTTATCATTTTGTTCCAAAGGAAAGTAATTCTCTGATGAGATATGGACAATTAAAATCCAAATTGACATCCGCTTCTGCTTACCCCCCCCCCACAACAACAAACCTAAAACACTGAATTTACACTGAAATGCAAAACGTGTGCTTAGTCTTTAAGCAGTAATAGCAGAGTCACGATGCTGAATATTCTGATTGCATGTGTACTGTAAGGGACTGACCATTTAATTTATGGGGTTTATATGTTGTTTTGTTTTTTTTGACGGGGATACTTTTTGTTCTTTTATCACAATATTTATTTATTTTAAGTGAAATATGGAATGGATTAACGTCTTTTTATACTACAAAAATCAGAGAAAGACAATTGTTTTCATGCATTGACCCCCCCCTCCCCCCCCCCCCTTGGAAAATTCAATTGTCTCTCCCTAATAAAGACTTGACTTCAGCGTATGTTCTACAGAAATCAAGGCAGTGACCATTGTGAACACTGTTGTAAAATATTAACAAGGGTTTGCATCAAAGGATGATGTAAGTTTCAGCTTGGGAACAGTGTGTTTTTATCACATGAAGCCATCTGACTTAGCACGTTGTACTTTACAGCCGCAATTATGGTCCCACCATTAACAATGGAAGTTTGATAATTGTTAGTAATTAATCTGAACTCGGCTTATTACCGAAATGAAAAATAATATAATATGGAAAATTCTAAAATCTGAGATGTTCAGAGATTTTAATTTCCAACAAGCTTAGAGCATTTTGCATGGATGTATTGTCTCCATGTGAATCCTATTATTTGCTCATTTTTCTATGGCGAAAATATAAAAATAAAATATACTCTTTTAGTTATTTTTACGCAGATATTAAAGAATGCAGTTTCCTGTTTGTGACTGATAGAGCCTTTGGTTATTGAGCGTGTTTCTGTATGTGGTATATTGCTTTACAGCTAGAGAGCTCGAGTTACTGTGGCCCAGTGGATAAAATGTGCGACTCACACACACACACACACACACACACACACTTGGGTGTCTGCAGAGGGGGGGGGGCATGTTGCCTCGTCCCCACCACGATTTAAAAAAAATATATCCCTTTTACTTCGGCTCCCCCCCCTACCAAAAAAAATTCCTGTGGATGCCCATGAACACACACACGACTTTAGAGCACGTGCTCTGGAGTTCCTGTGCAGTGGTGGGAAAATTTCTTTCATTTTTGCTCCATAACGCTATAATGTCTAGCACGTTAATACTTTTTTACCACTACTGAACATTTCCAGATTTCAGTTTGTGTACGTCGAGATTTATAATCAGTCAGATTTTAATATTTTAATTCTGATGATTGACTTAAAAATGTCGACATCTCAAGCAGCGAAAAAGAACAATTTTGGTTAACATTAATAAGCATTTTAGCGTTATTTTTGAAACTCGCATTAGTGAAAAACTCTTCAAAACATACGCAGAATCATGAAAAACTTTAATGGCAGGAACATCTTTTTGGCTTTGTATGAATGATGAGGCCACTAATTGAAGAAAGCTAACCAATCATGGAATACTTAAACTCTTACTGAAGCATGTACAAAAAAAAATAAAAAATTCTAATAGTAATAGATTACAATGACTTGCGCAGTAGTGACTTGGATTCCATATTTTATGAGAGAGAGAGAGAGAGAGACGTGGGGAGGGGTCTTTTATTGATCATTTTTCTGTATTTTGCATAGTATGCAATAGGAAACGAATAGAAAAAGGAAAAAGTTAAACGATAATTTCATCTGATGCTAAGTTTACTTGGTGATATAGATATAGAAGTATATAGACGTACAGTATTCACATACAACAATACAGAAAACAATAAAGACAAAACAATTTAGCTGTCGTCAGACACGCAGTCTCTCCCCCCCCCCAATGGTTTTATGTGCTTGTAAAATTACACACAAACATGCTTTTTATTACTCTCTGTCTCTCTCTCTCTCTCTTTATCTTTGTGACTTTGGAGCGGTTGCTTATTGAGACAAGAAATAAACTAATTTCTTTGAATATTGTTTGGCATGTTTCTGTATATGGTATATTGCTTTACATCTACAGTTACTGTGGCCAAATGGATAGAGTGTGTGTCACACACACACATTTGATATTGGTGCACGAGGAGCACAAGGTCATGAGTTTGCAACCACCGACAGGAAAATTTGTTTCTTTTTTTTTCCCCTCTATTACGCTATAAAGTCTAGTACAGTATTACTTTTCTTACCACTTGCAAACTTTTCCAGATTTCAGTTTACGGTAACTTGTGCAGTAGTGATTTGGATTCCATATTTTATGAGAGAGAGAGAGGGAGGGAGGGGGGAGGGGAACTTTACTAAGAAGAGTTAATGATCTAAAATTATTCATCTTATTTTTCTGTATTATGCATATTATGCACTAGGAAAACGAACAGAAAAAAAAAGTTAAACATTAATTTCATCTGATGCGCAAGTTTGTTAAATCAATGGCAAAGAAAACAAACCCGCAGAAGCGCTGCTGTTGTACTTTTAGGTTAACAGTTAGCACATGAAATTAACACGTCAATATCAAAGAAAACAAGCAGTGTTGATGGCTTCTCTTGTGCTAGGTTACTGCACGTGTCAACTACATGTATCTAGGATGACCTTTTGCGACCATTTGTGATTTTAAAAAACCCCACTTATTTGGTAATGAATGCAAAATAGTACAGTTTAAAATAAAATAATGATGTGAAATCTTAATAATGCTTTATTTAAGTGATTGGATGTCAGAAAAAATAGTACAATATGTGAATGAGTACTCATGCATGGAGTAACCATCGGAACTTGTGCGATTTTGTTTCACTTCAGTCAGGTATGACTGCAGCTTTGTTATTAATTTGTTCGATGTTTATCGTTCTTTTCATTGCAGGTAGTACAATATCACTGACTTTCATATGATCATGAAAATTTTGTATTGCGTTTACTGAAAAAGAAATAAAGATATGAATGCATGAAGAAAAAAAAATTTGATTCATTGCGCAAAATGTAGTATTAATACAGTTTGCGAGGCATTGTCATTACATTATTATCATCTAAAATATGATTTGGCACTACGTATCATACATTATCTTCGTTAGAACAAGGAAATATTTATAATTAACTGAATTACTACATTTTTTTTCAGTATCAAAATGTTAGCAAATTGCTCCCCAGAGGGATAACAATATAGATAAATCGGTGCCCCGCCCCCCCCCCCCCCCAGTCTCTCTCTCAACCTCTGCTTGCATGGGTGATAAACAGTAAACCACACCGATATTATCGAGACCACGTCCACTCTGCGGTGGTGATCGGATGCAGGGCTATTCTCCTCGAGACGACAACTTCGTCAGGACGCGTGTAGTGATGGTAGAGGGGTTTTTCTTAATCCTCTCTGCTCACTCTCCACCCACACAGCGATGCGTGGGGTACTGAAAAATCATGTGAGCTGTACTGTACATGCATTGTCTGTTGACACTGGCTGTCTCCGGTTTAATGGCAATTATGAATCCGTTTCCCTCCTTTGTCAGCCGGGATTTTAGCAAAAAAAAAGAAAAAGAATCAGTCACCTTTGGTAGCCCCATCACCTATAAAGATTCCCAGTCTCAGTTGAATCTGTACTGGAGATGATCAAGATAGGCTTTTATGCCCAGTTAGGGCACTGTGTTTCTATCTAAATGCTTCAAAAGGAAGAGGATAGGGAAGGAAATGTCTTTTCCTTCCTCATAAGGGCTCTGTTGATATTTCTGCCTCCAATATATCACAGTCGATCGTCACCTCAATCAAAAGAGCTTAGTAGTCCCTTCCCAATAGAGACCTCTCTTTTATGAAACATCAAAGCCCATGAGGTTCGAGCTGTCGCTATCTCATGGGCCTATCTAAATCACTCTTTCTTCATGGACGTCGTGAAAGCAGCATTTTGGCGATCCCATACTACCTTCTACCTCCGCTCATTAGCACAACAAAGCGTAGGTATTTTCTCTTTGGGACCTATAATTGCGACACAACATGTGGCTCAGAGGAACTCCAACAAATTGTAAAGTGGATCTCTCCCTCAAATGTTGAGCAATTTCCATTTTTCTCTGTTTTTGGTCAGTTTAACACATCAGCCTACCTGCCTAACTGACAAATTCATCTGCGTAATAGTGATAGTTAATATATTGCTGCTATTAAAATGTAGTTTTTTTTGGAGGGGTAAAACTAATTTTAATTATGCAATACTTACCGTCACTATTACCAAATGCCCTTCTCCCACCCCACTCTGATATCCTGGCATAATGTCTTCTATGAAAAAGATAACTGTTCCGCGCAGCCGCTGAGAGGTACATGAGTGTGCCATGTCTTTTTGGCAATTCTCCACTCTATAAGAGGATGTATTCACATCGAACGGAGAAGATTTTTTGACACAAAAAACTAATAGCTGCGGAATAGTGATGGGTAAGTATTGCATAATTAAATTTAGTTTTACTCAACCAAAAAACTACATGTTCGTCCATAATTCATCTGTATGTATCCTCAGCCAGGCTACTGATGAATACACAGGAAATGTTACCACTGTACAGGTAAAGGTATGAAATTGACACCTACTATGTTCGGGTTTATGGTGTCAGAGTTTCTCCCATCTGTTTGTTTAGTGTGTCAACTCGCGGAGCGAATACAATAGAATCAGCGAGGGGTGCCATTAAACCCACTACGACTCATGACAACTGCAATAAAATCTGTGATGGACTTCCACTGGGGGGAAAATCCACCAGAATGAGTGGACTTGTACTACTCATAGTGGACACTTAATCCCCTGCCCATTTCTCCACGGCCACCAGATTGCGTGGTGAATCGTAAAAACACGATGCGTGTACTGTATGTCATCATACACATGTACACAGTAGCTATATTGCTCATTCATTATGAAATATTTTGTATTATTTCTTTTTAAATCTGAGATGATTGAGTACTGCTTTACATTTCTATTCTTTAATTCTGTCTGCAGCTAGAATGAATAAAAAAAACGAGATTAAAGTTTTTGATTAAAGTTTTTGTTGTTGCCATTGCATTTTTCTTTCAACTGTCATGGCACCATGTGCATATATATTGCTAATAATATTCCATTGCTTTTTCATTTTGCGGCCTGTGGGCATATCCATTTCCATTAATAATTCCACGATTCTTCCAGTTTCTTAGGTGTTCTGTTTTCTTTATCAGAATTAGCTCTATTATCAACTTTCTATCAGCCAGTGAATGAGAACCGGGATGCGTTGTACTTACCGGTAGTACCAAAGAATGTACGTGAAGTTGCCATCAGAAAATGAACATTTGATAATTGGATGAAAATGAATGTATATCTACACACAAAACTGAAATAAAACTGTCTTGATTATTACATGGGAATCTTACTTCTGTGATAAAATAAACAATAAATCAATAACACTATAGAGAAGAATACCAGTCCCAGAAGTCCCAATAATCTTGGCACTATTTTTCTCAAAATGCTATGTTATAAAATATGAGTGTTCCAAACACTGAGGAAGGATTTCAGGGTATTCTATAAGAAATGAAGTAGAAGGTAAATTGGCCAAAATGGAAAGTGTTTGTATATGTGTGTGTGTATGAGTGTGTTTAAAAATTATATAGGGGATCAGGAGAAAGAAATTATGGGGTGGGGTTTCCAGCTTTTAGGCATCTGCAAGGATGTTAAGCCCAGTCAAGAAGTGTCACAACCCCACCCACATGAAAGACCATGTAAAACAAAGTTTTGGATAAGAGAAAGAAGACCAAGCTTAGACTGATTCTTTTATCCAAAAGAATCTTACTTGCCCTGATGCTACATAGATTTTAATTGTGATAAAAAGTTACCATAGTGGATTCATTGATTGTCATTTCTACGAAATAGTTCAAATCACCTGATAACGTATCTTACTATATTAGACTTGTAGAGAGTCATTTATTATAACTTCAAACTCCTTTAATATTTGCAGACTTTAATAAAGAGTAAACTCACCTGGTTGTTTCCAAATCAGGCAGCCTGACACCATTTTTTCAATCCAGCTTTACCTTAATCATTGAGGTGCTTAACTCGGTTACATGTACTTTAACTTGTGTGGGTTGTTTGGTAGTTTTGCATTGCAATATCTCATCACAGACTTGAGTTTGAAGGGCTGTAACAGTATAATTGTTCAAGCGTTTAACTGACCAATACTGCCAAGTGACCTTGACACAATGGCAAACATCTATAAACTTCCTGTACAGACATGAATACATAAAGTCATTTATTTCATCAATGACATTTTGCCACAGCTGCGATATAAAGGCACGATTTATTAAGTGTTGTGTTATGGGTGACAATTGTGTAATTTATTGTAAGTATTTTTGGCAAAAGGTAAATGGGATGATCATTCAATGGGTGAGTCGCCTGGTTCTCGGTTTTAAAGGAATATACTGAGATTTACATTTTATTTCTTTTCAGATGAAAGAATTGTGCCTTGCGTGTAATAGATATCACCGACCTGTAAGTATTTGCATCATTACATTTTGTGTACATATTTTTTCCTGCTGACCCTTGAAATTATGCCTTCTAAAAGAAAAAGACTTGCAAAAAAGAAAAAAATAACTTTTGTTTTTTTTTTAATGTTGTGTTCAGTCTGGATTTCATTTAGTTTGTATTTAACGGTATTAGACAGCATGCTCATTAAGATAGTATTTATCATAATATTTGTAAACGCTTTGGAAATAGACCAGTAAGAATGAATGATTATTAATGGCTGCCTTTGCATGCTGTTTGTTGATGTCAGCTTGAAATTTACATCAAGTTGTATCAGACAAATGCAAATTATTGACGCAATTTTATAGAGAGTGTATATCTATTATATAACATTTTGTTGTTGAGTAATACTGACAAAGTCAATTCTCAGAGGAATACAATTAGGTAATGCAGCCATGGTTCACTTTTGGTAAATGGAGGGTGAAAAAAAATCATAGGGTTTTGGACCATAGCAGGGTGGATTGGTGGTGGAGCAGAAGGCAGCGGGATATGTGTATTATTTCTATTACACATACCCCTTCCCCCCCAACCTCACTTAATCACCAATGGCCCATGATTAATCCAATTTTTAGCTCTATTGGTCATAGACCATAAGAGCTTATGGATGGTCCATTGTTCATCTGTTCCTTAGCACCCATTTTTTATCACTACTCTTAGACTAGGTGGACAATTGCTATGAAATTTTACACACATTCTTCACAAGGTCTGGTTGGCCCTAAATGAAAATGGTGCCACTCAGACATATGGTAAAACCATGCAGTGGCCATCTTGAAAATCTTGTTATCCCTACTTTAATTTTCTGAACAGATGTTGATATCAAAACATGGGGTTTTCACTGAAAGACTTCTTACATTGTCTAGTTGGTTCTAAATGAAAATGGTACAAATATGACATCCAATATGGCCATCATGGCAGCCATAGCGAAAATTTTGCTATTACTCCTCCTTCTGAATGGAAATTAAAATCAACATGGAGTTTTCACCGGAAGATTTATTATGAAATCTAGAGGGACCTACATGTAAATAAAAATGGTACTGCTATAATATCCAATTTGGTGGACATGGCAGCCATCTTGTTATCACTACACCTTATGGATGGATGGTCATAATGACATGGAGTTTTCAGCAAAAGACTTATAATAATGTCTAGTTGATCCTATATGAAAATAGTGTAGATCTGACTTCTAGTATGGCCACCATCACAGCCATTTTGAAAATATTGTTATCACTACTCATCCTAAATAGAAAGTCATATCAAAATGGGATTTTCACCAGACGAGTTCCTATGGTGTTTCATTTTCAGTTACAAAGAAGATAAGCTCTCAAAAGAATTTTTGACTAAAATTTTACTTTTCATTATCAATTGACTATGGTCTACAAAGCTGTATACAGTCCAACACGTCAGTATTGGCCACCCATGGGAAAAGGCAAACATGGCCTTTGTACACAGGTGTCCTCTGTACACAGGTTCACATTTTAAAATTGTTTTTTGAACAAATACCATGCACCATTATTATTGTTATTATTATTATTATTATTATTATTATTATGTTATCCAGGTGGTTTTATATGCACTATTCAACAAAATCATAAAATACATGTACATGTTCTCACCAAAATTTATGTTCCACATAAGATAACTCTATCCTGCTCTCTTTAATCCATCCTGTAAGTTAAATCACTGACTTGAAATAATCACTGATCTTAGTTTGTTTTGTGCACCATGACAGATCATTCATTTTGCTACCGATTGACAGCTTACATATGACTGTAAAACAGAGGACTGATTCTTTGGTCAGCTAGCATGTAAAAATTAGGCGGGGGAGCAGCTGTTCACGCTTCAAAAAAATATCTTGATTAGTCAGTTGCACAATTCACCAAGATCAAAAGACAGTTGGCTTATGTGAGAGGCCTGTGATGAATATGGAATCGCAAGCCATATATGGCTATTTATGTGACCCATGAACAAAAACTTTGCCTACCTTCACAGACAAGTTTTAAATATTGAATGACCCCTGACCCTAATGAAAAGGGATGTAACTCGTATTTCTTCTCAAAGATTAAATTTTTTCATCAGAAATGCATGTAGCTTCAGTTCACAGGGGATAGATGAGATATTGAACTATTTCTGTCACACTGGCAAAAAAAGTGATTTTTGTTTCTACTGTGATAACATGACTACTTTTTCCACCATCCAGCAAATGAGTTGCTTTGACCCTCTCCTATATGGATAAAAACTGCCTTGCTCTCGAACCTGAGATGTTGACACGTTTGAGTTAGACTGACAGTGTGACTGGAGTACAGTGAGTACAAGTGAGATATGAAATGTTTACACATCAATTCAAATAATATGCCTTTATCTAAACAATGCCTTGCGTATCAAATGAAAGTTTTAATTTGCATACTTTGAGTGGTCACTGTTGATATGCTCCAGTTACTGTTTAAGGCAGCGAGAAACCACTTTTGGTTAGGAACACCTGGCTGCTGACCACAGAAGGCAGGAGACCATTACACACAGGACATTTAAATAGGAAATGGGGGTGGGGGGTGTAGGATGGCCATTGTGACCAAGTAACCACTGTGTACCGGTGACTGTTAGGACAGGTTTGACTGTATATACTCGATTTTATCTTCATCCATTCCTAGATTGGATCCCAGTTTTCCATATAATTACCGAGAGTCCTATATTCATTTTGGTTACTTGACTTTTGTATAGTAGTATAAGTAAACAGTGTGCATAGTTCTACTTGTCAAAGATTACACTAATGTATAGTAGTATAAGTAAACAGTGTGCATAGTTGTACTTGTCAAAGATTACACTAGTGAATATTAAATTATATTGAAAGTCCATATATACCAACATCACCAATGATGACTTTCAGGCAACATTTAAGTATTTGTTTCATTTGCAGAAAATCAGAAAAAATATTAAAATAAATCTGCACAATCAAGAGTGACTGTTGTCACTATTTATCTCTCTTCAATCTAAGATTGAACTATATTATTATCCTCATCAGATTATGTATTAAAAGGGTAAAAGGAAAAGGTTATTGTCATCATCTATAAGTGTAGGCATTACTTCAAAAAAGGATTGAAACATCATAAATTATTTAAACTTTCTCAAGAACACATGTAATTTAAAACTAAAGTAAGGAACACATAATCCAATTTAAATACAAAATATGAAGTTACAAAACATTCCCTGAATGAAACTGGTGGAGAACAGAAGCATGAGGGGTCCTCAGCATTAAGCATGGCGTTTGAGAACTAAGGGATCAAATTTGAAACATAATGTTTCAAAACATAGCTACGAATATCAGATTGGTGACCATAATTATTCTAAATGGTAAACTTTCTAAAATTAATATATTTGGTTACAGATACCGTATATACTCAATTATAAGTCGACTCGACTATAAGTCGACCCCCCCCCCCTTTTTAGGGCTGCAAAAAGTGAATTTCGCTATGACCCTCCTATAAGTCGGGGTGTATTTTGCAAGTCAGATCCATCTAAAAGGGTGACTTCTTAGTGAGTCAGAAATGCACGTTGGAAATACAAACAAGCCAAACTGGATAGATAGATAAGAAAAATAAAGACAAAACCAGTGTAAAATACAATTATATTATTGAGTGAAATATGTCACAAATAAATTGACAACTTACAATTTGTCCATCTTTGTGTAATAAAGTCCATTGAAATCCATAATGCTTGACATTTTAATCCATTTATATGATAAATCTATGAATTCAAGTATAGGTCACATACCGGTATAAAAATAGAAGTTCAGAATAATCTGATTCACAATATCCCGTAATATGTTAATTCCACACGTCGTACAAATAAACAAAGAAAGTTAAGTCAACTTTTTTGTGATTCACGGTAGCCTATAAATGTCACTATCTAATGTCATCTGGTACAAAGTCCAAGAATTAATCATCATTGTCTGATAAAGTTCTGAAATCCTACATCGTCGTCTAGTCATTGTAAATCGTCGTCGTCTAGTCATCGTAAATCACGTCCGACTCCGATTCTCAGCTTTACTGTCATATGCGGGTGCTTATGCAAAGACTGAGCTTGGGCTCTGTGAGTAACACTTTGATCATAAAGTCAGAAATCAATTAAAGGCTGCAACTGAACACATGTCAATTGTGCGGCAAGATCACAGGGAGTTCAAATAGCCACCCTCTGTGACTTGGCACAGTACATGTATCAAACTAGCGGCTTGATCAAAGGGTTGTCACGTGGGAAAACAAAGAGTGTGGAGCCTTTACAAGCAAAGGGATTAAGGTCTTAGTATATGCACCGGTAGTTGTAGAATTCTACTTGGCACTGAACAAGTATAGATTGGCGGCTCGATCAAAAGGATTGTCAACTTGAAAACAAAGTGAGTCCCTTTACAAGCCAAAGGCTTATCGGCCCACGTGCACTGGCAGATAACTTGGGAAATATCACTTGGGAATTAAATCTGACTTGTGGAAAAAAAAAAAATACAAATGAAATCAAAACTTTTATTGCATCAAGCACAGTCTTTATACAGCAAAACACAAATATTAATACAAATACAGGTTGTTCGGACTTGCACGAAAATGGAGGCAATCTACTTACTAGTAAACACCCACGGTAAACATTGACGGACACTTCATTTTGCGGTAGGTAGTATTTAATTTACCGGTAATATTTTCAAATTAATAAAATCCAAATAACTGTAGATACATGTATTGTGTAATGAATACCGTCATGAAACGGATAAAGACAGTGCATACCATATATACATTACTGCATAGGAATAGTGGCATGAAAATGTAAAAATATATGAATTGACAGTATTTTTATGTACTGCAAACATCTAGAGCTTCAAACATTACCCCAAGATATTTTTATTTTTTTAATGTCACGCTTATAAGACGACCCCTACTCTGCATGAGTCGAATTCTAAGTAAAAAACGTCGACTTATAAGCGAGTATATACGGTATATTAACCAGTGAGCAAAATATCTCACCCAACACAATCAAATCCACACAAGAGTTATCGTATCTGAAAGTTTGTTTAATTTCTCAATGAAAATCCTTCAGAGGCAGATAAAGGATATTCATTTTGCTTGTTGCTTACAGATATAACCAGAATATTGCATCTATAGTCACTTAATTGTCAATGCATTTGTGGAACCACTGTATGACTTTTTTCTCTATAGGACTCAAGGTCCTAATTCAACTCCCATAGTAAACCACAATATAAAATATTCAATAGCTTTACATTTCTGAATGCTCATGATTAAACAGATATTAGGGGTGAAACGCTTCATCAATACTTTTGCCGTATCGATAAAAGAGGTGAAGAAGCAATACAAAATGTAACCTCAATATAAGTTACTTTAATCTTCAGCAGTCATGAATAATTATTAGTCGTTTGCCTTTTTATTCTTTATTGTAGGCTGTGTATCGTCAATCATATCGATACGCGGCACAGGTGTATCGTTTCACCCCTACTAAGTATAGACTGATCCTTGGTACAAGCTTCTGTGTGGAGAAAACCACACGAGTTGCATCATGTTCCTAAGCTAAGTCTATGAAAACACTGAAATTGCATCAATAGAATAGTGTCTTGATTTTGTTTTAGTTACAAATAAGATGACAGCTCTCAACAGATTACATTTCATTATCAGCCAATCGTGGCCCTCCAAACCTGTATATACTCTATTTTATGTTCATCCATTTCTGTAAAGATTCCCATTTTTTTCAATTATTACTGTCATTCCTATAGGACTCTGGTTCTAAATAGTATACCTATGGAAATACAATAATATTTAAAATTGAATATTTTTAAAATTATAAATACTTGTGGTCAAATGTGTATCTTGTGGTATAGACCCATTCTTGCTGCGATCTTCTGTGTGGAGAAAACCATATGAGCTTCAGCATTTGTTTATATGTGCATGAAACATGTTACCTATTTCTCACATAAAGAATCAGGTGCTACTTTCATTATTGAGTGTTGTTAAGTCAATTATGTAAAAAGACTGAAATTGTATCAGTACAATATTGTCTCTGGTGCTGGTGCTCCTCTGACATCCAGTATGGCCATCATGGTGCCTATCTTTAAAATCTTTCTATTGCTACTTCTTCTGAATAGATTGTCATATCAACATGGGATTTCCAGTAGAAGACTTCTTATGATATCAAGTTGGTTGTAAATGAAAATGGTGCCAAACTACAGTACACACATCACGTTTTTTTGATTGTCCACTCAAACCGGTGGACATGGACAAAGGGGCAGGGGATTAAGTGCCCACTATGAGTAGTGGAAGTCCACTCAGTCTGGTGGATTTTCACCCTAGTCTAATGTAAATCCACTAAATCTAGTGGAGGTCTGTCACTTATTTTATTGCAGTCATAGTGAGTTTTATGGCACCCCTCGCTGATTTTATTGTATTCACTCCGCGAGTTGACACACTAAACAAACAGATGGGAGAAACTCCAACATTATAAACCCGAACATGGCACGTGTCAGTTTCATTCCTTTACCTGTACAGTGGTAACATTTCTTGTGGTATTTATCAGTAGCCTGGCAGAGGATACATACAGACAAATGCACGTAGCGTGGAAAAAATATGATGTTTTAAATTTCTTGGATCTCATCCCACCCCTGCCCATGACAAAGCAGACATCAGAAAAAATTGCTTAGCTATAACGTACATCCCTGCTGATTGAATACATGTATATGTACCTGTTAGCATATACAGATGTGGAAATTGACATACTGTTCTGCATCAAGCAGTAACTTTGATGTCCTTTCTGAGTAAATTATATTTTGTAAAAGTGTTTTGTGTACTGGTTATTAATTTGTCATAGTTTCCCTTTAATTTCCATACTATTTCCAAGACCCACTTTGAAGAAATCATTGAAATACATATAAAACTTTAAAAGAGATTTCAAACGAATGCTGTAATATTTATATCGAACGTGTATATTAAAATAAACAAGATACACAAGCTATACTATGAAAAGGTTCTTCTGTACTTTTACCTTTAAATTTTGAAAATAACATTGCTTCTGAGAGAGTACTGTATTTTTTTTAAATGCACAGAATTGTGTACACTGTATTGACTGTTGTGCTCTATCAGTGGCCATTCATGTCATAAACAAAGTTATTTCAGTGAGAAAAAAGTTACTCCCTGTCCTCACTTTTTCATGTACATGTATCTACTTTGCATCACCAGGCACTGGCTGAGGAGTATCATTCTTACTTTGAAGCCAGCCGCTATGCCTGTTGCTGTAGCTTCCTGCCTCGAGTCAACAACAGTCAGTCAGGACAGTTCCTACATGTCATCAGCTAATGTTCAGTGTTGCGCTTCCATTTTTCAAAATGTACAGTACATTAACTGTTAAATGAAAATATCACAAAACCACACACATTGAAACTAAAAAGATGTCACTTTGTGAAAACATATTTGAACTGAGAAACGCAATTGATGTTAAGTTCTTACTTGTATATTATCGTGTAAAACTGGTCACTAGCGTTATATGAAAAACTAAATAGAATTTTTTTTTTCCATTTTGAAACCTACCATTTAACTTAAATTTAGGGGAAAAAAGTGTAATGGCCGTGATGCATGTCTAAACTTCATTCTTTTTTTCTAAAAATCGAAGCAAGTGTATTTGTTTCAAGCTATATCCTATCCCCTCCATCTCTCTTTCTCTGAAAGACTACACCCCATCCATTGTGTAATAAGCAAATAGAGTAGAAGTCTTAAATGACTTAAATTAGGACAGTTCCTAGCAGCTACTGGTCAATGTCGTACTTTGATGTTTTAAAATAAACACTGTTGAATAAAAATGTTTTTTGTTTTCACAAAATCAAATGCTTTAAAACTAAGATATTATTTTGTGAAGAACGAATTTAGACAGAGAAACATATAGCCATTAAGTTTTGATATTATCGCATAAAACTAGTTTCTAGCGGTATATAAAGCAAACTATATAAGGTATTTATATTTTTCCCAATAAGGTACCAAACATTTAAATGTCCCGATTCACTTCTAAAATTGTTAATATTTTAGTTTATAAAAATCGCAGCAAGTCTAATTTTGTTAAAGCTAAAGTCTATCACCCCCCCCCCCCAGTAACGCATAGGGTAGCAGTTAAATTACTTAAATCAGAATTCAAGCATGGGAATATTGTTATGAAAACACCAAGGTCTTCTGAAAGAGCATTAGATAAACAATTAGTGCATCAACCCTGCCCTTGGGCATTACTTTTATGCACACATACACATATCCATTAGGGGTGGGTATTGAATTGAAAATCATATTGCGATATATTACAATATTATGTGAAATATTGCAATATTATTGCAATATATTGATTTAAGAATGGAATGATCACCTCTGTAAACTGCTTCCTACCTGGAACATTGTATCGAGGGTGAAGTGTATGTAAAAGGTCTCTAAACTCTGGCGAATCTACTATTCGGTATGGACGCAAGTCCTTTACGATGAATCTGCACACCTGGTCAGTTATCAGTAAAGCACATGAAGAGTGGGAGGGGTATTTGTGCCAAGAAGCCCTGGTAAGATTCTCTGGGTTGGCGGCGACACTTTAGCTTAAGAAAGATCGGAATTATCATCACATGATGAACTCCTATCAGTAGACATCAATGATCTATTGTCTGTCTTCTTGTAATGACCAATTTTCCCAGGATGGTGCTTGTTCGTATGGTAGGTTAGATTTGTGGTTCCACCAGAAAACTTAACATGAGCCTCACATACTCTGCATACAGCAATTACCTCATCAATCTTCCCGTCCATTTTACTCTTTCTTAAAGCAAAATGAATCCATATGGCCGACCGCACTTTCAAATTTTTCAGCAGGTCGTACCCAGCCATGCTTGAAACACTTGTTACTCGAGGTCAATGTCGGTTATTCATTAGTGTCTGCAAGATGCTTATTTGTTGACATACATGTAGAGAAGCTAAAGCTTCAAAAGGATGAAGATTTACACTGATGTAACATCCGATACCCAAGCTGCAACTTCCCAGGGAAACAAAATATCAATGTTGCTGAAGAAGATCACCGAAGGTACAGGTATGGAATTCAATCGGTCACTGTCAATTGGAAACTATTTTAAGTGGTGAAACATTGCTAATATTAATTTATTAAAGTAACAGAGTTTCATTGCAACTTTTTATCAAAATTTACGTCAATATCATACTATACCAATATAAGATATTTATATCGCGATTATTGTATCGCCGGTTCAATACCACAATATACCGATATTCAATATTGTTGCGCACCCCTAATATCCATATATGTATATAAATACCTCTTAGCAGGTGAAAGACTACCAGCTGTATGTCATTGTGTTTTAGTGGTGAGTCTTTGAATATTTACATCTCCATGCATGTACTGTTCTGCATCAAGTGGTAACTTCAGTGTGTTTTCTCAATAAAGGATATTTCATAAAAGAGCTTCTTGTACTAGTTATTAATTTGTCATAGTTTCCCTTTAATGTCTACACAGTTTCCAAAACCTTCTTTAATGAAATTATTGAAAGCAGGATACAAATATCTTTATCTGTAGACTTAGAAAATGACTGATTATTTGAGAGCATGATGATTTTTAAATGTGCCGAATTTGTCTACACAGTGTTGAAGGCTGCTCTCTTTCAGTGGCTGTTCATGCCATAAACAAAGTGATTTTTATGAAAAAGGATGCTGTCTTTATCACTTTTTCATGAATGTACCAGCACCAGCCGAGGAGTGACATTTTTACTTTGCAAGTCAGCCGCAATGCTTGTTAACAGTGGTCATTCAGGAAGGTGTTGAGCTCTTGTTCTTGTTGATGTTGTTCGATCTTATCTTTTTAGCCTTGATGTTTCAAAAGAAGCATTAACTTCCGAATGAAAATGTTTTTGTTGTTTGTGGAAAAACATATTTTGGATTTGTAATATGGAGTGAGAAATGCAGTGTGGTCAGGTTGTGATATTTGTGTGTAAAACTGGTTTCTAGCAGTATATACATGTAGACCATATACAATTTGTAATCTCCCAATTAATGTTGCAACGCAGCACATATGTCAGCGTGTATAATACAAGTCTATCGCAGCAACACAAAGCTATGACATGTTTACAAAAGCTGTATTACACTACAGGCTTTCTTTTTTTTTTAATGCATCTTTTTTTGTAATAAAATGTGTTTATTACATGCAAATATCAGAGAGAGAGAGAGAGAGAGAGAGAGAAAGCAGGAGAGGGAGAGAGATTATGCACCGTAGCTTTCAATCGATGTTACCCGTAGCTTTTATTGCTAACTTGGAGACAGGCATTGATAATTAGAGAGTATGCATTTTTGAAATGTGCTTCGTTCATCTTCATTTTGGAATTTGTCTACTGACAAAATTTACAAATAAAATTTTGATTCCACTCTTTATTTAAATAAGTAAATATGTAAATTGCTGCTTAGCAATTCATTTTATATTTGATAAGAATTTATATAATTCATTGGGTTATTCACATGCTATTAGTGTGCTCTGTCTTATTTTCTTATTATCTATTGTCGAATCTGGTCATAATTAACCATGTACGAACTTAATGCTTCAGAAATGTAATAGATTGAAAGTCTCATGAGTGAGCATTACTGCAATAATCAAGGTGAACCTGACAATATTCGTGACCATCTTAGAATTAATTTGAAAGGTTCAAAATAAACAGGAAATAATTGGGATTTACAATCTCTGAAGCCAAAACCTTTCCATCTCCAGGTTGGAGTAGTTAATGAAGTTCTACCATTGATACCAGTTTAAAGCTGTGAAAAATAAGAAGCCACATATTTACAGCAATCAGTGCAATAATAAAGATGGATTTTATTACCTTGGCAAACACGTGTCTTAGCTAATTTAAATTAGGGTAATGCATATGGCATTATTGATAGATATGATGTGTTCAGCTTGCATGTAATACAGTACAAGTTAAAAAAGAGGGAGAAAGAAGTATGAACAAGAAGAAATTCCACTTAGCTAAAACCATCCAGAAGTACAAAACTGGGGTCTAATTGTATTGTACAGTAAATGCAATCATATCTACCGCAGTGCTGTTTGGGCGATTATGTACATCATTTCAGTAATTTCACATTGTTGGTCTAACTGCTAAAAATATTATATAAATACGCTTTTTAATCCATGTTCTTTGGCGACAAAATGTTTTATTTGTATTCACATCAACTTCTTCAAAAGAATGATTGGGTCAAGATGTAACAAATTAGTAGCTAAACTGATAAACAATATTCGCTTGACATTCAGGGGCAGTTGGCAGTATTTACCATGTGTATTGAAAGAATGTACTGTTCCAAATTGTATCTGCATTGACTGAAAAAAATACATACAAGTTTATCTCTTGCCAAAAATATTTAAGTGATTACATTTTTTTATTGCTTTCACCTGTCTGTTTGCCATTAAACTTGCAAATGACCAAACCAGCAATCCTAAGTATAATTTTTGAACTGCTGGTCATAGAATGCAGCATCACATGCTTCGTAGAGTAAAAACAGTAGGTCTACGGTAAAAGTAAACACGTGTCTAGTTCCTGAGAAAATGTGTCGCATGGACATGTATAGTTGAGTCTCAAGTACTAAACAGGTGTGACTAGTAGAGGTTGTATATTGGATAGCGCCATGTATATTTCATTGTTTAGGAACATATTAAGCCAACAGTTTAAAAAGTGACTGGGGGAATGAAAAAAAATAAAGCACAGCATTTCTTGCCTTCTTCTATTTTAATAATGGAATAAAACCTGCTAATACATGTATGTATGTGTGATTTCTTTTCATTTTGTTTGTTTAACCCTTTTGCAGCAGGATACGACTCCAGTCGTACTTTACCGGACAGATCTAAACTGCGGCCGAATAACTGTGGCCCATCGTGGCCATCTGCAGCCCATAATGTGTAACTGGCTTATTTTTTTTGCTTTTGGGGATTACTTGAAATGACAAATTAGTGGCTTAATATTTTGTTTACTGTTAAGATTATTATGCAGATTTTCTATCATTAATCATGTTTGAAACAAGATCAAAACAATGGTAAACCGTTAATTTATGTATGGATACCAGGTTCCTCAGGTCATTACACTTTATTTTCTTTGAATGTCTACCAACAACTGCTGCATTTACTTCACTATACTGAACCCCCATCCTTCCCCGTATGAAAACACTACAACAGAACTATTTTTACGACGTTAGCAACACTTGTGACAAATTTTAACAGTGCACAAATTTGTATTACCTTTAACGGACACAGCATTGTCTTCTATGAAACATGTGATATACTATTTATAGTAGTCCCTTAAACACTAAAGCAAACAACGAATATGATGAATCATCATTGGTAATTATAATTTATCTCGTCCAACAGATATAATGAATATTTTAAAGTCATCACAGAAAAAGAATTTTAATATGTGTCACGGAATTGTATGATTTATATCAATATGTATATGTGATCGAAAATGTATTCGGGTTTCGTTGCCGCGTACAGCATTACCTGAGGGTGGTTTATTTTTTTTCGGCTCTAGTTATTTTGAAATACTGAGCACGATTCACCCCATGCTGCATGTGCAAATTGCCTGCAGTGAAAACCTACATGTAAGTACCTAGCTGCGCATATTTGTCACAGCTAGGGTACATATAGAGCAAATTCTCTATAAACAAATTACACTACGACGAGTCTTGTCAGAAAGCTTACCTCTTTACAGGAGCAAATCTTCAGCTGTAGGAGTATGTGAAATTTAAGATTGTATTCTTTATCACTATTCGTTTTATATGACAGAATTGTTTTATATATTAGATGTTTTAGAATTTATTCTAAATTCTACAGAGAGTCAATACCTAGGTTATACAATGCCATGATATTAGAAATACTATAGTCTGGTTCAAGTTAGCTATTTGTTGTAACTGAACAGACGGATTTTATTTAATTATACGCAGCAAGCATTGAATGATTAATGTAATGTGTAACGAGATGTAATTCATGTGCGTGCATGCGCAATATTTATATTAATGCAAAAGTACTAACCGTGTCATATGTACTACACGGTTTAGTTGTTATACTTTTAGCTGTCCTTATGTATGGTTTGGTGAATTGGAGTCACAGAACATTGTGTGGTTTCTTGTGACGTGTACGCTGTGTCTGGTGCCGTTGGCTCTGAAGAGTGTACTGGTGTTCTCGATGCAAGGGACCAAGGCTCAGTGTTGAATGTGAAGGCTCTCGAGGGATCCTTCAACAGACTGGGAGGGGTGTACCATGCGTGGTGGCTCCTTGACCATTGACTAGAGCGGGTGGAACCGGAGATACATCTTGGACGTCAAATGGGCGCCACGATAGTTATATATATTACGTGTTCCATTTTATTTTTATTTTCACTATTGCTATCTGAGCAAAATTACATGTATTCACATTTCAATATCGCTATATGTGTGATAGATTCATAATTTCATGCATTCCCATTTCAATATCATTATATGAACGATAGATTCATAAATTCATACATATTCCAATATCGCTTGATGAATTGATAAATTGATGAGTTAATAGATTGATGAATAAATGAGTATTATATTGATAAGTGCATAAATCACATGCTTTGGTCACCCTTGGTGCTTAATAAGACCTTGTTTATATTAGGGTGTAGATCATATACTCTTATTTGCTGATTGGTGATAGGATGTTATTCACGTTTGTTTAAAATTCCATTCGTTAAATTCATCTTTGATTTTTCTCGTTGAGTTACTTGTTGTTGATAGTTCCATGTTAGGAACTTTATAATTTTCCTTATCTTTTTGTTATAATGGTGTCAGATTTGTTCATCTTTAAATTGCGTTTATAAATAAACATCTTATTAACGCATTTGCTTTCGGTGTTTTCACTAATCCAGTCCCAACCCGGCTTCATCCTGTGACAATATGTACAGTACAAGCACAAGTACCTATCAATCAATGAATGTGAACATATGCAGTCACATGTACATGTATATATCAACACATATCATGTTTTAATGTTTAGATTAAAACAAAACATACACTGGTATAGTGGTAACTAATGCACACTTCATTTATCACTCAGTTTTTAAAGAAATCAAAGTTCAAACACTAACCATTTTAAAAAATTTGTGATATGAAAACAGCAGAAATATTCTCACACTCTAAAAGAATTATAGGCGTAATGGTATTTAACATTTAATAATAAGTATATAAGCAAATGCAAAAGGATGGTAATATTGTAAGTTGAAACATTACATCAACGTACTGTTGCAGCTGTGTGATTTGTTCCTTAATGCAAACTTTATGCTCGAAGTCATGAGTGGGTCTGTTCATTTGCAAGAATTACACACCCAAGTCTCGCTGTCATTAAATGATTCCTTGATGCATATTTTATGATACCACTGTATTTTAAATTTTTTACTATAACACTGTATCAAATCATCCACACACGAAGGTAAACGACATGAACAGTACAAAACTATTTTTTTAACTTTATTTTCTTTACTAGGCATTTTTGGCATCTTTCAATTTTCGCAAATGGTTCAAGATATCCATTCTAAGCACCGTACTAAATGCTGCTGCATTTTATTTATATCTAACCTATCATGTTTATTAAAACTGAAGTTATCACAGCACAGTTCTGTTAGAAAGGCAATAGCAACTACACCACAAGCAGAACCGTTTAGTTGTTGTTGTGCATGGGGAATTTTTACACGGATGTTTTTTTTTATTCAGAATTTCCATAAATCTGAGCAAGCCGAATGATCATGGAGGAATTTACTGTTTTGTTTGATTTTAAACTATCAAAAACATATACATTATCTTCAGTATCTCTGAAGGAGACGACCCAATGATTGGACCCATTAAAATGAATTTGGGCAGACGGTCCCGTTACAGATTTCATTCATGTATCTAAATTCCACTTCTTAATTTTATCATTGAACTGCGGTATATTAAGAGTACTTTGAAGTCCTTGAATACTTGGGAATGGCCGTTTTAATAAAGTAGACAATTGCAGTCATATGCCTGTCATTTAACAAGCCCTTTTCGTCTGTAATAAATTCCTTCTCTGTTTGATATAATCCTAAATTTTCGATCTAAAAATCAGGCGAATCCAAACTTTCATCATTTCTGGACAAATCTTGTTGTATTTCACATAAATCATCATCAAAACGTGTTTTCTTCTTTGACTTACTGCTTGGAACACTCATGGACAATTTTCTTTTTAACGAAGATGATTTATTTTCATTTAGTGGAGTTTTAATACTAATTTTATGAATCTGTTTTTGGCGTTTTTGATTTACATTTGTGTCTTTCGACGTAGTTCGTATCATAAACAACGGGTGATAAACATTTATAGTCACTAACATGTGATTCAGTTTGCGGCGAAGTAACTAAACGTTTTGGCATCAACGCTTTCGTCAAATTGGGTGCTGGAATGACATAAAAGTCTGTCTTTCAGGGCTTCTTTTGGCCAGTTTTTTTCCAACCCTTGGTCTGTTATTTTTTCTTAACAACGTCAAGTTCTTAGCTTTCTTTGTTTTAGTCTTTATTACTTTTCTGTTGAGCGATTTATTTACAGCTAATATGTGGTAATGGGTTCTGACGGACGGGCAACTGCAGCTGTCTTTTGGATATAAGTGTAAACATACTTTTTACTCTTAACTCCTTCTACCTAGAAAGCATTCATACTAGCAACAAAGAATATTTTATTATCCTTAATCAGTTTATCAGCAAGAAATTCTTGTGAAGGCAATTTCTCTCGACCTTTCTTTCCATTGTCATCTTCATCCATTATCAATGTTCTTCATTTTCATTACAGCTTAAATTAGGGGAGAAATTTTCAGTAGTTTCTGTGTCACTTTCATTAGTTTTCTCTTTTTTCTGATCTACATCTGCTTCAACATTCTGACAATCATTCTTTACTCGTATTTAAGACTGATGACAATTCTTCCCACACCGGTTTCATAATTTCATCGGGACTGCCACCCGATTTGATTAACTTGATGTCCTCCACATCAATTTTTAAGCAAAACCTCTAATCATCACCGACAAAAAGTAATTCAAACTGCTAATAGACCTTGTTTTTTAAAATTCTCTAATCAAAACATGCAGTTAATTAGGCCGTTATTTTTTTAATTTATAATTCTTTCGGCATGGAATCGTCTTTTATTAAACAAAATCCTATAATCATCACAGATTTTTAAATTTAAAATTATTTTTTTTATTGATATCGCAATAATCCTTATGACAAATTAAATGAAAGATTAGTAACCTGTTTTATTTAACTTTTCTCTGAATGGATAATAATAAATAAATTCATGATTAATAGTAAACAAATCTGGAAAAAAAATAACCAGTACAATTACCCATTTTGTGACATCAATAGTTCAATCATTCTTTATTGGCCACAGATGGCTACAATGGGACGCAGTTTATTTGGCTGTACTTTTGACCAGAAGGGGCCGCAGTTTAGGCTTGTCCTACTTTACCTTTGCCAGCGGGATACGACTGGTTGTATGTTCACTATATTCAGTCAACCACTTCGCAGAAGTGTGTTTTTAACTGTAATAATTTACGTGTACTCTTTTGAAAAGAAGGAAATAAAGGTAGAAGGTATCCAAATCATTAAAACATACTTGCCATATTCCCAGACAGTGTTGGGGTTTTTTTTAGACTCAAAAAGTGTATTTTAAGGTCCCAAGGATGGTCAGTGCGCATGACCTCCCAAAAACGACATCATCCAACTGAGAATAAGCTATCTTTTCAAATCAGCTTATAGCAAATGACTGGAAATTCATATCTGAATAAAAGAAAATATCATCTGTTTTCTCTGAAGGATTTAATATACTTAAAAAAGGGGGGGGGGGGGCATTGTCAAATAACATCACCACAAACATGGTCACAACCTCACAGACATTAAATACAAAAATATACCAATTAACTGTCTTTAAAATCCATTGGAGAGTGGATTGTAGTTTTAATTACATGCAGTCTTTGTTGGTTTCAATAGTTCAGTAGTTGGTGTGACGATAATGCAAGTGTCTTTATGTTCACAAATATGCCTATACTTTTCCATCGCGAATGTGCATCTACATCCATGTTGGCGCAAGCAATGGCTAAAGTCACTAAAAGTGATAAAACCTGTAAGATGGCAATGAATATCCATTTCAAAACGATGAATCTATAATTGAAAACATTCAAGGTTTGTGGTAGCCGGCCGAGTTGCTAAAGTCTTTGACTGCCGCTATTGTAACATATTTTCGAGGTTAAAGTCATTCCTACAGCAGTGAAGATTAAATTTATTCTCAGGCTGAATTAATGAAATCAAGGTACTAATTTATGCAAATTCACAATTTGTCATTTGGTTAATGATTTAATACTTTTAAATTATTATAATTCCAAGATGCTGTTCATTTCAGGTTAGCCAGATATTCAAACATGTTGATTTTTTCACGAGTTACTTGATCACATGATAAAACGTTTTTCGCAATCATGTAAATGTCCAAGGAAAATATGAGAAAGTTATGGTGGCAAAACTGTCGAAGCAAATACGATTATCATTTTTTTAGCACTTCTGGTGCATTATGTATTACAATTTTCCTCTGTCCCTTTAAAATGTTGTGAGTCCCCCAGATCTGGAAGGTGAGGGCCACAGTTTTCCCTGACCTTTGGAGTCTAGGTGCAACACTGCATTAGAGATTGAATGGTGCTGTTGTTCAACCTACCGAAATAATCATGTTTTCAATTTTATATATGGAGTAAAAATCTGACTTCAAAGAAATGTTGCCGCTGATCACAAACTTTAACAAAGTTAGCTTCAACATTCTCATTCAATGCAGTCAGTGATTTGTAATAACATCTGTTTTTCAACACACATCTGTTTGATGTACTTAACTTCAGACAAATTTGGTTGTTCCACTTAGTGTACTTTACTTATGCAAATTAGCCTAATGTGCTCTCCCTCAACAGTGCTCAAAGAATTTTACACAACACATCATCCTAGCTATTTGTTTGCTAATTCAGTAAATCTCTGAAAGGTGTCTTTTTATCTCTGACCGCCTTACCTTTTAATTGTCTTTAAAACAGCTGTATAAACTCCCCCAAGGATAGTTTTGCATGAGCTCTGAGCAAGACAGTTTACTGTTTATGCATACCACATATTACGGGCATATATCATTGTGTTCAAGAAATGTACATTTTTTTTTTGTTGTGGGAAAATTGTTTTTTGCTAAGATTTCTGAAAATCATGTTTTTCGCGTGACATGTCGTGTTATGGCATGTATGTTAAAAGATCCACCAACTGGTAAAAATTCGATTTCAAAATTGAGTTTTAATGTATGGAAATAACATGGTGCTCATATACTGAAGAGAGAAGTGAAAACAGTTACGTGCTTGCTGAATTAGTTGAAAATAAAAACCATTTCATGTGGATATTAGACATTCTACAGTACATGCATCGTGTTTTTATGAAAAAACACATCATGGGCGTGGAGCTTAATCCTTTCCACGCTGTGTTCTCGTGGACAGGATATGGTGGTCGTCGTGGATTGTCCACGTCGTGGCTTGTAGTGGATGGATTAAGTTTTTTTTTCCATTTGAAAGTCGCAGCAATATAATTATGTAATAGTGGACGCCCACTACCACGCGTGGAACTTACCTATCAGCTCAGCTACAGCACACAGTGCAGAATGCTCTTTTTAATTTGTACGCAATGCCATTTAATATTCAAAGACTCGCTCATTAAAACGCATTCACATACGTGTATTGAAAGAGATGAAAGATAAATTGCAGAGAAAAGAGTCACGAATGATGCTTCACAAATTATACAAAGTTTAATTATCTTAATTTTAATGAGGGGGCGGGAGATTCTGTTTTAAACAAACAAAGGGTAAAAAAAATCACACGTAAATACATGTATTAGTGGGTTTAATTCCGTTATTAAAATAAAAGAATGCGAGAAATGTTGTGATTTTCTTTTTAATTACCCCAGTCACTTTTAAATGGTCTGCTTAAAATGTTCCCACACAATGAAATATACACGGCGCTATGCAATATACAACCTCTACTATTCCAGCCTGTTTAGTACTTGCGACTCAAATATACATGTCCATGCGACACATTTTCTCAGGAACAAGACACGTTTACTTTTACCGTAGACCTACTGTTTTTACTCCGACTCTACGAAGCACGTGATGCTGCATTCTATGACCAACAGCTTTAAAAAATATACTTAAGATTGCTGGTTTGGTCATCTGACGAGTTTAATATTACCAAATGGACGGGTGAAAGCGATAAAAAGTGTGTAATCATGATTAATTTGCTTCAATTGGCGAAACTTTAAAAATTTCTGGTATTTTAATTAATGTATCATTCAGTAAGATTTATTTTGTGCTTTGGAATTACTTCTTTCTCCCATTGTTTAACTTGTACTGTATTACACGCAAGCTGAACATATCATATCTATCAATAATGCCTTGTACATCACCCGAAATTGCTATGCCACGTGTTTGCCAAGACTATAAAATCTATCTCTATTATTGCACTGAATGCTGTAAACACGTGGCTTCTTATTTTTCGTTAACTACTCCGACCTGGAGGTGGAAAAGTTTTGGCTTCAGAGGTTGTAAATCCCAATTATTTCCTGTTCATTTTGAACCGTTCATATTAATTCTAAGGTGGTCGCGAATATTGTCAGGTCCACCTTGATTATTGCAGTAATGCTCTCTCATTGGACATTCAGTCTATTAAATTTCTGAAGTATTAAGTTCGTACATGGTTAATTATGACCAGATTCGACAATAGATAATAAGAAAAAAAGACAAAGGACACTAATAGCAGGTGAATAACCGAATGAATTATATAAATTCTTGTTAAATACAAAATGAATTGCCAAGCAATGATTTACATATTAACTTACTTACAGTATATAAAGAGTGGAATCAAAATTATATTTCTAAATTTTGTCAGTAGACGAATTCCAAAATGAAGATGAACGAGGCACATTTCTAAAATGCATACTCTCTAATTAGCAATGCCTGTTTCCAAGTTTGCGATAAAAGCTATGGCTAACATCGATCGAAAGTTATGGTGCATAATCTCTCTCTCTCTCTCTCATGTTTACATGTGATAAACACATTTTATTACAAAAAAGATGCATTTAAAACAGAAAAAATCAGAAGGCTTGTAGTGTAATACAGCTTTCTTAAACATGTAATAGCTTTGTGTTGCTGCGATAGACTTGTATTATATGCGCTGCGTTGCAAGATTAATTGGGAGAATACAAATTTTATATGGTTTATTTTATATACCGCTAGAAACCAGTTTTACGCAAATATATCACAACTGGACCACATTGCGTTTCTCACTCCATATTACAAGTCCAAAATTAGTTGTTCCACATGCAACAAAAATAGTTTCATTCAGAAGTTAATGCTTCTTTTGAAACATCGGGGCTACAAAAAATAAGATGGAAGCTCAACACTTCATGAATGGCCATGGTTAACAAGCGTAGCGGCTAACGTCAAAGTAAAAATCTCACTCATCGGCTGGTGCTTGATGATAGATTCATGAAGAAAGTGATGAAGAAAGTAACCTTTTTCATAAAAATCACTTCGTTTATGGCATGAACAGCCACTGAAAGAGAGCAACCTTCAATACTGTGTAGATGAATTCGGCTCATTTAAAAATTATCATACTCTGAAATAATCAGTCCTTTTTCTAAGTCTACAGATAAAGGTATTTGTATCCTGCTTTCAATAATTTCTTTAAAGAAGGTTTTGGAAACTGTGTAGACATTAAAGAAAAACTATGACAAATTAATAACTAGTACAAGAAGTTCTGTTATGAAATATCATTTATTGAGAAAACACACTGAAGTTGCTGCTTATGCCCAGAGGCAGGGTTGACGTGCTACTTTTTTATCTAATGCTGTTTCATTCACGTCTTTCTAGCGCTTGCATTACAGGATGTTATGCCAGCTGAATTGGCTTCATGAAACAGAAACCCTTTGTGTTTTCATAACAATATTCCCATGACATACTTGTATTCTGATTTAAGTAATTTAACTTCTACTCAATGTGCTACTGGGAGTGTGGGTGTGATAGGATTTAGCTTTAACAAAATTAAACTTGCTGTGATTTTTAGAAAATAAAATATTAATAATTTTACGTGACTCAGGACCATTGCAGCTTGTTACATTTAAATGCTTGTTTCCTTATCGGGAAAATAACAATACTATATATAGTTTGCTTTATATATCGCTAGAAACCAGTTTTACGCTATAATATCAACACTTAACAGCTATGTGTTTCTGAGACTTTCTCTCTCTAAATTCACTCTTCACAAACTAACATCTTCTTAGTTTTAAAGCGTTTGATTTTGCGATAACAAGAAACATTTTTATTCAACAGTGGTTTTTTTTTTTTTAAACATAGAAGCGCGACACTGACCAGTAGCTGCTAGGAATTGTTCTAATTTAAGTCATTTAAGACTTCAACTCTATTTGCTTATTACGCAACGGAGTGTGGAGGGGGGGGGGGGTTGTAGGCTGGGAGAGAAAGAGATACGGAAGAGATGGGATATAGCTTGAAACAACTACATTTCTTCTGATTTTTAGATAGTTTAGACGTGCATCAAGGCCAGTACACTCCCCCCCCTTAAATTTAAGTTAATGTTTTACACGATAATATGAGAACTTAACATCAAATGCGTTTCTCAGTCCAAATTTGTTTTTCACAAACTTACATCTTTTTAGTTTTAAGGTGTGTGGTTTTGTGATATTTTCATTCAACAGTTATTGTACTGTACATTTTGAAACATCGAAGCGCGACATTGAACATTAGCTGATGACATGTAGAAACTGTCATGACGGACTGTTGTTGACTCGAGGCAGGAAGCTACAGCAACAGGCATAGCGGCTGGCTTCAAAGTAAGAATGATACTCCTCAGCCAGTTCCTGGTGGTGCAATGTAGATTCGTGAAAAAAGTGTGGACAGGAAATAACTTTTTTTCTCATTGAACTCACTTGTTTATGACATGAATGGCCACTGATAGAGCGCAACAGTCAATACAGCGTACACAGTTCCGTGCATTTAAAAATTGCCGTACTGTCTCATAAACAATGTTATTTTAAAAGTTTATGGGTAACAGTACAGAAGAACCTTTCTGTAGTATAGCTCCTGTATCTTTTTTATTTTAAAATACTTTGGCAAGAATTATGACATAAATGTCATAATGTGCCAGTTTTCATGATCGTACATGTTCGATATAAATATTACGGCGTTCGTTTGTAATCTCTTTTTGAGTTCTATATGTATTACTGCTTTCAATGATTTCTTCAACGTGGGTCTTGGAAATGATATGGAAATTAAAGGGAAACTGACAAATTAATAACCAGTACACAACACACTTTTATGAAATATAATTTATTGAGAAAGAACCTCGAAGTTACCGCTTGATGCAGAACAATGTCAAAATTCCGCATCTGTATATGGTAACAGGTACATATACATGTATTAAATCAGCAGGGATGTACATTGTAGCTAAGCAATTATTTCTGATGTACGCTTTGTCATGGACAGGGGTGGAAAGATGTCCAAGAAATATAAAACCTCATTTGTTCTATGTTACGTGCGTTCGTCTGTATGTATCCTCAGCCAGGCTACTGATAAATACACAGGAAATGTTACCACTGTAAAGGTACAGGTAAAGGTATGAAATTGATTCCTGCCCTGTTCGGTTTACGGTGTCGGAGTTTCTCCCATCAGTTTCTTTAGTGTGTCGACTCACGGAGCGAATACAATAGAATCAGCGAGGGGTGCCATAAAACCCACTACGACTCACGACGACTGCAATAAAATCTGTCACGCACTTCCACTAGACTGAGTTGATTTTCACTAAATTAGTTTGAAAATCCACCAGATTGAATGGACTTAAACTACTCATAGTGGGCACTTAATCCCCTGCCCTTTCTCCACGCCCACTCAATTTGTGTGGTGAATCATAAAAACACGATGCGTGTAGTGTATACATTAGGGATCATTATCTTCAGTTCTTCAAAAATGAACGGAGCTGATGATAACTGCTTATTTGAAAATTTTATTTCAAACACGAGTTTTAATGTGTGGAGATCAACATGGTGACAGCGCTGAAGCAGCAAATTAGGGCAGTGATGTGGATGCTGATTTTAATTAAAATGTAGACAATTTTGCTGGAAAAATTGATGTTTTAGGCAGAGCAGATCGTGAAATCTCAGAAATCTTGTTATAGTAACTCGTTCTGAACAGCTAGTCAAATCGACATGGGGTTTTCATGAAAAGACTTTTTATCATGTCTAGTTCATCCTAAAAGAAAATGGTGCCGATGTGATGTCCTATATGGGTATCATAGTCATCATCTTCTTTCCATTATATGCGGTTCAAGGTCAAAGACTAGTTGGCAAAGAATTTTGTTCTTCACTTTCAGGTTTTTTGTGAACATGTTTTCTCAGACTTGTTAGAAAATAGTTTGGTTACCAAAGTTGGAGTGTTAGAATTTTGCAAGAACGTCAGATATGGTTTCATAACCCAGCAGCTGAAAAGAATAAAGAACAGAATAACTCAATTAATTTTTTTTTTTTAAAAATATTTATTTTCATCAGTAGAGCATACATTCCTTTTGTGGGAATCATGTTTTTAGCAAGAAACTGCAAAAACATTTTTGTAGGCCTAATATGAGTCACAGGCAGCATTTTACAATATACGTTAGAAGTCAGCAAGGATCATATTTTTGGCTATGGTAAAAATTTTGTATCTCTTCATGCAATTTGAATAAAAAGAAAATAAAAAGAAATGAAACATTTGTTTTGCCATCAGTATTTAGTAATCATATCAAGCCTTGTACAGTTTTGCAAATAACATTGCAAACTTAATTTTACAAATGATGCATATAGATAAAAAAAAGTAGGAAAAGAAACAGGACTCTGATTTCTGTGACAAAATAAACAATAAATCAATTACATTGTAGAGAAGAGTACCAGTCCCAGAAGTCAGGGCATGGCATAAGAATTGCAGTAAAAGGTAAATAGGCCAAAGTAGAAACCGGTGTGTGTATATTTAAAAATTATATAGTGGGTCAGGAGAAAGAAAATGATGGGGGCTGGGGTTGCCAATTGTTTTGCCATCCTCAGGGGGTTGAGCCTAGTTAGGCAGTGTCACTACCCCATCCACATCAAAGATCATGTTGAAAAAAGGTGTTGGGCAAGAAAAAGAAGAGTACATAAGTTTTGGACTGATTCTTTTATCCAGAATATATCTTGATCTGATTATTAGATTTTAATTATCATGATAAAGTATCATGCCATATAGAATTCGTCAGTTTCAATTTAGTTTAAACCATATTTATTTTGAGAATTTTTGTAAAATGCAATTACAAACATGATTTTGGGGAATCAGTAGAAAGCATGAGTTTATTGGAGCACTGTCTCCCCAACAGTAACAAAAAATATAACATCATAAATCTGTATATAATGCTGGTACAAGTGGCTATAAAGGACAGGTAAAAATAACACACATACACAAAAAACAAAACAAAGAATAGGAACTACATAAATATAATTCAGAAGATTCTGAGTTAAATCAATTACTTCAATCTTGTAGCAATTTTAATAAAATTTTGCACAGACAAAAATATTTGTGTTATTTTCTACAGAGAACATAGGGTTGCCAAATAATAAAGTTTCAGTCATGAGAGCAAAAGGGAGTGTGTATATAATGTATGATCTTTAAGATCTGAGTACTTTGGACAATCTAGAAGAAAGTGTTTTGCATTCTCTATTTCAATGCAGGAGCAATACTTGATAAATTTAACTAGACTTACCAAGTCGACGTTTGATTGTAATTTCATGAACCCCATAAGTGCCTTAGTGATCACATGAGATGATATTGGTCACGTGACTGATCAGTCTTTAGAGCATAAGAAATGGAAGCCTCAATATCTTATCAGGTGGAAAGTATCAAGGTTGGGCATGTGATCACTAAGGCACTCATGAAATTACAATCAAACGTCTACTTGGTGAGTCTAGTCTAATTTATCAATTTTACTTCCCCCATAAGTGCCTCATGATCCTATGAGATTTTAGACAGAGGCTTCCATGCATGGAATAGATTAACAACAACTAGAAGAAAAAAAGGAAGAAACCTTTCATGTGTTATTAGTAAATCAGATAACCCATAAACATGGTACATTACATGTACATCAGCATTATGAAATTCCAGATGCCGACAAGACCTTTCTACTATTCAGTCTTGGCTGTAATGGGCTTGTCATAAAATCGCCTGAAAGTACAGGCACTAGCCCAACCAGCTGCCTTCAAAATTGTACCCAATTGTGTGCCTTTAACACAGGTTGCATAAACAGATGCAGCCCTTGTGCTATGAGCCTGAAAAACCAATGTATCAATACCAGACTTTCTCATAACCGTCTGTATCCAGTTTGATATTGTGCCTTTTGCAACTTTTTTATATGGGTATTGTGTGCTGATGAATAATTGTTTTTTTTTTTTATTTTCACAACACTTTAGTCCATTGCAAATAAGAATGCAAACAATGTACAACACAAAATTTTTTGTCATGTGGATAGGATTTAAAAGCAAAGGGCTCCACATGGTGCCCAGGTTTCGATTGTTTCAGCAATGAAGGCATGTGTATTTGTACACTGTTAGCAGCAAAATAAATGCTATTTGATTGCATTAGGTGTAGTGTACGACTCCTCTGTCCTGTCGACAAAGCAAGCAGCATGGTTAACTTCATTGTAAGTTCCTGCAAGGACAACTGGTCATTGCATTGTAAAGATTGGAAATATTTAAACACCAGCTGCACATTCGACACACACGAGTATTTTGGAAATGAAGGCTTGGCAATGAACACTCCTCTCTTAAATCTCTCAAGTAAAACATTATTGGTTAGAGTAGATTGAGAAGTAAGACTAACTAATGTTGAAATTGCAGATCTAGCTGTATTTACAGAACTATAAACTAAACCTCTATCTACTAATTCGGTTAAAAATTCTACAACTAAACTGACAGTTGGGTCAAGTGGATTAATCTCTCTTTTATTTGAAAATAACATCCACTTTTGGAGATGACCCCAATACAGTTTTTTAGTAGATGTTCTCCATGAATTGATGATGATGATGGCAGCCCTGTCTGATAATCCATGACTTTTGATTGCTGTCCTGATAAATGAAAAACACCCATAATTTGTGGAGGGGGTGTCGTCGTTGTGGGTGGGTGCCAAGTGCAGAATCTCTTGTGGGCGGGGCAGCAGAAAGCAAGGACCGACTACAGCCTGCAGGAGGCTGGAAAACCAAGGTTGTGCTGGCCATAGTGGTGCCACCACAATTAGATCTGCTTCATCTTGGGCCATTTTTTGCAGCACTGCTCCCAACAGACTGAAAGGTAGAAAGCAATAATGACAACTGTAATTCCATTTTAATGAAAAAGCATCAACCTCTATAGCTTTCGGGTCAGGTCTGTGTGAAACATAATGCGGAAGTTGGTGATTTGGCCTCGAAACAAATAAATCTACATCTATATGTCCTTAAACTTTAATTATAGCATTAAAGACTATAGAACTTAACTTCCATTCAGAATCCTCAGTTATGTTTCTAGACAACCTAGACAACCTATCTGCATCACAATTCAGTGTTCCAGGCAAACGAGAAGCACTTAACCAGATATTCCTAATTGAACACCACAGCCATATATCACATGATAATTTATGCAAGTCAGGAATGTGGCCACCCATTTTGTTGACATATGAAACTGCTACAGAGTTATCCATATACTGTAGATGCGCACATGAGTGTGTTTCAAGTCAGAACAGATTGTAATGTCAAAAAACAGGCTTTCAGTTCCAAGAAGTTAATATGATACAGTTTTTCCTCTTGATCCCAAACAGACCACCTGTTTCAGCTTTGGTTGTATGATTTACTCGCCCCCCCCCCCAACCAACCAACAAGCAAGCTGTCACTGGTCTAAACAATCTGCGGTTCACCATGTGAGACTACATGTACTTTATAACTAGAATGCACATTATGTATCCACCAAGATATACATTGTCTCGTCTCGGCCGAAAGTGATAAATGAGCATCAAAATCACCTTTGTGTATCTTTAAGTGTTTATCTTTCTTGTGTTCTAAATCTATATAATATAAAGGTGCCCCCCCCCCCAACCAACAAGTGAGCTGTCACTGGTCTCGTGTTCTAAATCTTTATAATATAAAGGTGCACACTCTACACCTGGTTCACTAGCAACTAACTTTCCCACAAGTTGAGCCAATTCACGAATAGTGATGTTCTGTTTCCGCAGTATATCATAACACATAGCAACTATACTGTCTGCATATCTGGAGTCAGTCTGACAGTCATTATGACCGAGTCCAGCAAAAAACCCACAAAAATTATTTTTTGGGTGGGTTAAAACACAGATTTTTCAGGGTGAATAGTTAATCCCAATCCATCAACTGTACGAACTGTTTCCTGAACATTTTCCCTACACTGGTCATAAGAATACCCTAACAAACAACTATCGTCAATGTATGCCACATTTGTGAAACCTTTTTGTCTCAATGATGCAAAAACTGGCTTCAACAGCTTGGTGAAAACACGTGGTGCAGATGCCAAACCATTCGGCAAGCAGGTAAATTCATACATATCCCCAAACCACATAAAACGCAAATACTTTCTATACTTCTGAGCCACAGGGACAGAGTAGTAGGCATCCTTTAAATCAACTGATGAAAAGAAACAATTTGTACGCTTGGCCCTTACAGCTGTTTTTAAAGTTTTCATTTTGAAATGTGTCTTCTCGACATTTGTATTGAAAGGTTTTAAATTCAGAATAAGTCTCACAGACCCATCTCTTTTAGGTCGAATGAAAATGTTTGAAAAATATTCTCCAGGCATGGAATTAACTCGATGAATAATACCTTTTGTAAGAAATTTGTGAATTTCAGCATTTATTTGTCTTTCTTCATTAATAGAGAAAATAATTTGGTTTGGTAAATATATCTGTACAGTTCGTTCTTCTAACTCAATGTCATAACCTTCAACAGTATTCAGAATCCAAACATCCCAAGTAATATTCTGCCAACCTTCAAAAAATGCAGAAATTTTCCCAGCAACAAAATTGTCTGGTGTGTTGTTCATACAAGAAGCATCATATGTACTTACATTATGCTGCATACTATTGGCCTGGGAAGATCTTACTGATCCTTCCGATGTTTGGGAAACCCTGTTCCTTGTTTCTGAACTTTTTGTAGTCTTTTCTCGAGTGGTGATTGGTCTTGCCACTGAAAATTCCAGTTCCAGGAGTGTCCGCCTCGTGAATAGGGTCGTCCTAAAAAAGGCACATTGCTTCTTGACATTGAGCCCACTTACATTGCTTCTTGACATTGAGCCCACTTTTCATGTAGCTGCATCCTGTTGTTTCTTTCCAAGCAGCTGAGTCCGAGCCTTATGAGATTCGTTAAGCTTCGTGATCTGCCCATTTAGGTTGTCACCAAAAAGCCAATCGGTGACAGGGTTTGCGGCAGCACAGATTGGCTGATACACATCAGTTAGCTCTGGCTTTATGAGCTCGCTGCGTTTTAAGCTGAAATCGCTGAACAAAAAGGACAACAATTTGAAAATGTCCATGACAAATTCCTGGACTGAATCCAACGGTAATTCCCTTAGGTTGTTCCTATGCTTTTTAAACAGTTCAATAGCCCTTAAAGTTGGGACCAACATTTGCCCCAACTGAGTTTGCATCTTTTGCAATGAAATATCTGCACTCTTCGCCTGTTTGGAGATTGCATTCCAGACCTCAATATTCACTCTGGGCACCTTTAAATTGTCAAAATTTCCTGATCTGAGATACTTCTCCTGTAAAGGTTTAACCTTGTCGGGAGTCAACACTGAACGCGGGCCTTTATTGACAACTTCAGCCAGTTTTTCATCCACATTTGGGCCTGCACTTTTGCTGCTCCAACAAAAAACTTTCAACCTCTGCAAACAATTCATCATCGTTATTCGCAGCGACCTCTTCAGAGTCGGTGTCTGGCATAATTAGCCCAGAGACATCTCCAATATCGACATCCGAGTCCACCTCCCCTTCTTCGTGCTGCAAGTCCACAGCAAAGTGACCAATGCGTGACGTACCTGCAGAATCCGCAGCAGATGTGGTCGGCATTTGTGTCTTACTTGCAACGCTGGCCATTATTTCTTCCATTTTTTTAAAGCATGCATGCATTTTTGACACCACATATGCATTTTGCGCCCACAGCTGACATTGTATTGCCAATTCTTTATCCAGAGCAACCATATTGGTACTTTGGGCGGAAGTCATGTGACTTGTACTAGTAGACCCAGACAATGATGTCACGTCTTCTTCTATTTGTAATGGCCGACTTAAGCTAGCCTGTCTGAGCTGGTCAGCATGTGCCTTGCTAGGCTGCACACCTATGGATGCAGTTGCCGATGGCAAACGCAATTGTTTCCCCATCAAAACTGTAGTAGAAGACGTGCTGAGATCATTGGTGTCGTCTTCCCTTTGTTTACGACAGTTTTTGAGTATTCACTCGTTAAGCCCGTCCCCTCAGGGATCTGTCTTGGGCGATTTGCACCCTCCATTGTCTGAAAACTTGGCAGTCCAGTGAAAACTTGCAAAATTTTGGAAATGGCCTGCAACACTTTGCCTCTGCAAATGTGCACCCCAATCTGCGAAAATTATTGCTCATGAATGGCAAAAGAATGATAACTGCAACACTTTTATGCTGAAAATTGTAAATTATGATGTATATTTGTCGTTTTCTTCTTTAAAATTGTGGTCCCAAACTGATCACATCAATGTAACCGTGGTTCTGATCAGCCACGTGACCAATGTCATCTCATGGGATCACAAGGCACATGATTTGTGTATAAATCGTAATTTAAATTATGTACATTAGGGTGCATAATATTAAGATGATTGCTCCAGGTTTCCAGACCGGGGTTAGGTTCTGTCCCTGATTTCAATAGAAGGATACTTAACCAATACATTAATACAACTATCAAAAAATATATTGCTGGTGAAGAAAACCATATTGCTCGTAAAGAAGAATATAAAGCTGAATAATGTTAATAAATGTTAAGGTGCATCAAATCCTACAAAAAAAATAACTGTAGTTATCAGTTGGAATTACATTGTACTAATCACATAATATAATTCTAAAATATATCAAATAGCTAAGTTTAATAATGCCACATTTCCATATATACACAAACACCATTAATGAGATTATTAGGTCAAAGGCAATGCATATTTTTGCACATAAAACACAGCAGAACAAACCAATGCCAATCTATACTGCATAATTGAGATTGACATTAAGTTACACCCTCGAGAGGTGAAAAAGCAGATTTACCACAGTTGTTCACTGCATCTGCACATGCAGACATCATGGGTGAATGCAAGTACAAATAAACATGTCTGTATAAACACATATAAACACATCTGTAAATCGCAACTTGCTTGTTGCAAGTAGTGTATACTTGGACTTGGCTATGAATATGAACTTAATTAATTGTGCTGCAAACATGAACAAACATAGTGAAATAGTGTTCTTGATAAACATTCAAGACACAGAAGATAGATAAGTAATAAAAACACTGAATTGGTGAAGCCCTCTTGGGCGATATTTTCTCATGTGATACAAATCATTATATCTGATATGCAATTCAAGTCTATAACAGATATGGTCAATCGAACAGGTAATTAAGTGAATTATTTAACAAACGTATTGATACTTTTAAATTTGTCTGTTATCAAGTCTGGATGTATTTACAACACATAGATAATACACAGATAATACTTAAACTAGTATTGAGGATTGTTCTCCATCAGATGAAGCAGCAGGTGATTTGTGAGAATCAGGTAGTTGTGTCAGTAAGGGTGTTGCTGTAGGTTTTGTGTTAATGCAAACTTTAAGGCTGAAGATGTCAGTCAATGCCAGCATTGCTGTCCAAGTTGTGACTCGAGTGACCATTTTGTCCTTCTTTTTGATGTAGATCACCCCATCCCATTGATTTTCCCATTCTTTTATCAGATTTCTTGCTTGCTTGGCAATCTTAGCTCTTGTTTGTGTCAAGTCCTCATTTAAGTACAATTTAAATGGCAGTTTGAGGGTTTTTAATTTAGATCATGCTTTCATCATTTCCAGATACTTGTGATAATTTAAAAACTTAACCAAGATTGGTCTTTTTCTTTGACTGGATGGCCCTACTCTGTGACTCCCGTTAATATCATCTATTGTCAGTTTTACCATGATGATTCCTTTGCAAGTTTAAGTACAAATAAGTCAGTATTTTCACTTTAGTTTGCTCTTTTTGTTTTGCTCTTGTTTCTGTTACGACTCTATGGTCTAAGAAAAATGTAACAGAAAGAAAGTGAAACCAACAAATCATGTAAAAATCAACAAGCAATTTATTACTAGATAATTAAAATGAAAAATCAAAAAGTCACTTACAGTAATGTGTTTATGTATCCTAATAATCCAATAAGAATGATTGTTCTAATCACAAGTCCTAAATATAGAATTCACGGCTGTGTTCTTGAATGTTATTATGTGCCAATGGTCTCCAAAGTCCTGATGTACTAGAAATCTTGATGTGCTGAAGTCAAAATGAAGTAATCCAAAATCTCTGAATAAGTTCACATAAATTCCAAAATTGTCAATCAAAATCCAAAATCCAAAAGTTTATGAGCACTGTTATAATCCAATGAATAATTAAAATAATTCCTCTCTTAGAATTTGGAATGAATTTTCACAACTGTAATAGCTCTTTACAAGACTGATGGTAATGTCGAACTGAACAAAATGTCTACCAAACATGGTATATATAAAGATTGGTCACATGACAGAATGTTCTAGATTGGTCACATGACAGAATGTTCTAGAATGTGTGTCATCTTAATGGAATTTACTTGTAAACAAAAATCAACCTTGACCTTCAAATTGAGAAAACATATTGATCAAAACAACCTAATTCAAGGACACTAGTTATACATGTTTTTCCTAACAACATAAAGATTTAAGCAAATATTAAAGTGAAGAAACATTTATAATTTCCTAAAATATTTATAATATTATATAAACATCATACATAACACCTGCCCTCATAAAGAAAAAGAAAGATTTATGTAATAAAGCTTTCTTTTGAATATACATCTAATACTATAATAACCAAAATGACATAAGAACATGTTTTATGATACTGGACTTAATTACATCAAGCAATATTACATTTCTAGGCACGTGAGAGTGCATCTGCAATCACATTGTCTTTTCCCCTGATGTGTTTAATGTCAATGTTATATTCTTGCAATATCAAACTCCATCTCAACAATCTCCGATTTTTATCTTTCATTTTGTTGATGAAAGTAAGGGGATCGTGATCACTGTACACAATAATTGGAGAAAGAGCTGAGGTAACATACACTTCAAAATGCTGTAAAGCCAATATCAAAGCCAAACATTCCTTCTCAATTGTGGAATAATTTTTCTGGTGCTTGTTTAGTTTTTTAGAAAAATAACACACAGGGTGATCCACACCACTTTTGTCTTCCTGAATCAATACTCCACCAACCCCTACATCACTTGCATCAACAGATAATTTAAATGATTGGCTAAAATTTGGTGCAGAAAGAACTGGTGCATTCTTAAGCATGGCCTTTAACTTGTCAAAAGATTCCTGACACTTGTCAGACCAATAAAATTTGGTTTTCTTACTCAATAAACTTGTCAAAGGTTCAGCAATTTTGGAAAAAATTGGAACAAAATTTCCGATAATATCCAGCCATACCTAGAAATCGCATCAGTTGCTTTTTACAAATTGGAACTTGAAATTCAGAGATAGCTTTGACCTTAGCTTCTATAGGTTTAACTTGACCTTGTCCCACAATATGTCTTAAAAATGTGACACAAGCATGGCAAAACTCACTTTTGCTCAAATTAATTGTCAGATTCGCATCACTGAGTCGATCGAAGAATTTTCGAATGGTTTCCAAATGATCTTCCCAGGTGTTGTTGTAGATAATGACATCATCGATATAAGCGTCACAATTATCAAGACCAAATGTTATCATGTTCATCAGACGTTGAAACGTTGCAGGCGAATTTTTCATTCCAAACGGCATGACTTTATATTGATAAAGTCCATCTGGAGTTACAAATGCTGAAATTTCTTTTGCCCTTTCCGTCAGTGGAATTTGCCAGAATCCTTTTAAAAGGTCAAACTTGGTGACATATTCCGCATTTCCAATTTTATCAATGCAATCGTCCATTCTTGGGATTGGAAATGAATCAGTTTTGGTGACACTGTTGACTTTTCTATAGTCAGTACACATACGGAATGTATTATCTGGCTTGGGAACAAGAATACATGGTGAACTCCAGTTACTTTTACTTGGTTCTATGAAATCATTCTCCAGTAAATACTGAATTTCTTTCTTCAGATAGTTCTGTTTGAGAGGATTCATCCTATAAGGATGCTGTTTCACAGGCGCAGAATCTACAATGTCAACGTCATGATAAATTTTACTTGTTCGTGTTGGAACATCAGGAAACAAGTGCTCATAGTCATGTAATAGCTGTTTTAGTTCATTTCTTTCCTGTTGTTGTAGATGTGAAAGTTTCTGGTCTAGGTTGTTCAATATTTCTGAATTCCGAAGATTGGTTATACCAGAGTCATTATAGTCTGATCGTACTCCATCGTTGATATCTTCACTGTGTGGGACAGGTACAACTAAATTAACAGAATAATTAGCTGAGCTATCTCTGTCAAAATATTCCTTTAACATATTTATATGACAAAGTTGTTTCTGTTTCCATCTCCCAGGAGTGTTAATGATATAATTTAAGTCATTTACTTTCTTTTCAACGGTATAAGGACCCAAAAATTTAGCCTGAAGAGGATTCTGAGGTATGGGAAAGAGAGCCAGAACTTTGTCACCAGGTTTAAAACTCCTTTCCTGTGAATTTCTGTCATACCTTAATTTCATTTTTGACTGGGTAGTGTGAAGATTAGTTCTTGCTACTTCACAGGCCTTTGACAACTTGTATTTGAAATCAGAAACATAATCAAGAAGATTAATCTTCGAATCTTCATTTGAAAGAAGTTTCTCTTTCAATAATTTCAATGGTCCACGGACAGTATGACCAAAAACTAGTTCAAAGGGACTAAAACCCAACGACTCTTGAACTGATTCCCTAACAGCAAACAACAACAAATGAACACCCTCATCCCAATCCTTTTCTGTATCAAAGCAATATGATCGAATCATATTCTTCAAAGTTTGATGAAATCTTTCCAAAGCACCTTGACTTTCAGGGTGATAGGCAGAAGATTTAAACTGTTGGATGCCTAATTCATGCATAACTTGTTGGAAAATTCCAGACATAAAATTTGACCCTTGATCCGACTGGACAGATTTGGGAAGGCCAACAAGTGTAAAAAACTTCACTAAAGCTTTCACAATAGTTTTAGTTTTTATATTTCTCAGAGGAATTGCCTCTGGAAATCTTGTAGATGCACACATGATGGTCAACAAGTATTGGTTGCCTGACTTGGTTTTAGGTAAAGGACCAACACAGTCTACAATTATTCTACTAAATGGTTCATCAAATGCAGGAATAGGTTGCAGATGAGCCTTAGGTATCTTCTGATTGGGTTTTCCTACCATTTGACAAGTGTGACAAGATCTGCAGTATTTAGAAACATCACTTTTGAGTTTCGGCCAATAAAAATGATTCAAGATCTTGTGATAAGTCTTACGGACTCCTAAATGACCAGCCAAAGGAGTTTCATGGGCTAAATTAAGAATTTCCTGTCGATATGACTTAGGAACAACAATTTGATAGCTCACTGACCACTCGTCACCAGCGGGTACATCAGGTGGTCTCCATTTCCTCATAAGGACCCCATTTTTCACAAAGTAACACACTGGAACTTGTGTGGCTTCAGTTTGACTAATAGCCCTCTGAAACAAACAAGATATCTCGGAATCTTGCTCCTGTTCAACGACAAGAGATTGTCGTTTGTCATCCTGATTAGAACAAAGAGAATGAGTTGCCAAAAGAGGATCACTGTGATCAATACCATTTGATTGATCAATACCTGAGGAAAAAGTGACCTCATCAAAAAACTGACCAATACATGTGTCAGCTAAAGGAATAATATCCTGATCAACATCAATCTCAAGAGCTCTTTTTGCCTTAGCTCTAGTAACTGCACAAGCAGGGTACAAATCAGGGATTTCAGTTTCGACAGGATCAACTTTCTGATCCAAACAAGGCTTGTCAGTTACAAGTGGATTAACCACAACCTTATCTCCAGCTAGGTCATTGCCTAGTAATAAATGAACACCCTCTATGGGTAAAGAAGTCACTGCCCCAACAGTCACAGGTCCAGAAACTAAGTCTGATGCCAAATTTACACAATGAAGAGGAACATTTACAAAGCCGCACTCAACTCCCTGAACAAGAACACTTTCACTTGAAGAAGACTCCTCAGACAAAGGCAAAGTACCTGATAATAAAAGACTCTGAGAAGCTCCAGTGTCCCTTAATATTTTAATTGGGATAGGTTTGGCTGAATCATCAATAAGTGATATAGAACCTTCTGACATGAATGGTTCATAAGCCTCCAAAATAGAATCAGACTGGGGTTTGTTTGACCCAACAAATGTATTGTTTTCAATACAAGACCGTGACCTTGACCTCGTAGAAATAAGAGCATTTGGAAAAGCTCTATCTTTTCTCTGTTGCTTATTTTTCAACTTGAAGCAATCAGAAATAACGTGCCCTTTCTTTTTACAATAAGTGCACGTAGGAAGAGATAAGAATTTCTGATCAGTCTTATCAGATGTTTGATTCCTAACAGTTGTGCTGTTGTGAAATTTGGAAGTACTCGAATGAGATTGAAATGGTTTTTTACCAGAAAACTGCTGAGAGGACGACTTATTGCCAAATGAAATTTTGTGAGTCAAGGAATTATCATCAGCCATACGAGCAGCATTTTCCAAAGTTTCCACATTCTGCTCGTCAAGATAGGTTTTATCATCACTATGGATGCGCCTCTTGAACTCTTCAATTAATACGAGCTGTCGGAGGTTATCATAACCTTGATCAACTTTCTTGGCTGAGCACCACCTATCAAATAGTTGTTCTTTATCCCTTGCAAATTCGACATGAGTTTGTCCAGTTTCTTTTCTACAATTCCTAAACCTTTGTCGATATGCCTCTGGTACCAACTCATAAGCTTTCAAGATGTACTCCTTAACCACATCATAATCAGTGCTTTGTTGTACTGACAGTGAAGTGTAGACTTCACGAGCTTTGCCAATAAGTACACTTTGTAATAACAAAGTCCAATGCTCTCTGGGCCATTTCAAGTTTTCAGCTATTTTCTCGAAATGAAGAAAGTATTTATCTACTTCTTTTTCCTGAAAAGGGGGTGCTAACCTAATATATCTAGTAACATCAAAACCTGGACTTGTGTTTAAAGGAGTGGAGTGTGCTCTGTTTGCCAGTTCTAATTCTCTTAACTTAAATTGCATTTCCCTTTCTTCTCTTTGCATCTGCATTTGTCTCTCCTCTTTCTCTCTCTCCCTCTCCCTCTGCATTTGCCTCTCTTCTTTCTCTCTCTCCATCTGCATCTGCCTCTCTTCCTTCTGCATTTGTAGCTGCCTCTCTTCTTTCTCTCTCTCCATCTGTATCTGCCTCTCTTCTTTCTGTCTCTGCATCTGTAATCTGACTCTCTTCTTTCTCTCTCTCCATCTGTATCTGCCTCACTTCTTTCTCTCTCTCTCTCTGAATCTGAAGCTTTACCAATTCTAAATCAATCTGGTTCTTTAACTCTAATTCCCTTAATTTCCTGTCAGAACCAGATACAGGCTTTCTCTTCAAACTTAAAGCACTGCTATCAAAAAATCCCTTTCCTACTAAATACTGAATCAAAATAATCTTTATCTCCTGTTTTGTCAATGATACTTTTGCCTCAGATAGACTGTATTTTCTGGCAAGCTCGAGCAACTCATCCTTTCTCATGCACTCTAACCCCTCCCGCAGAGGTTTTATGAAATTCTGAACATTAGATGCCATTGTAAATGCTTGTTGGTTTCACACAAAACAAATTTCTTTATTAAAAATCTTTGCCAAAGACAAAAAAAAATTCTTTGAGACAAAATCAATATGAATTTCAAAGATAAATTTAATATTTCTAATATGCTTTAAAGAAATTCAATCCCAGAACGCCGAGCCCCCAATTTCTGTTACGACTCTATGGTCTAAGAAAAATGTAACAGAAAGAAAGTGAAACCAACAAATCATGTAAAAATCAACAAGCAATTTATTACTAGATAATTAAAATGAAAAATCAAAAAGTCACTTACAGTAATGTGTTTATGTATCCTAATAATCCAATAAGAATGATTGTTCTAATCACAAGTCCTAAATATAGAATTCACGGCTGTGTTCTTGAATGTTATTATGTGCCAATGGTCTCCAAAGTCCTGATGTACTAGAAATCTTGATGTGCTGAAGTCAAAATGAAGTAATCCAAAATCTCTGAATAAGTTCACATAAATTCCAAAATTGTCAATCAAAATCCAAAATCCAAAAGTTTATGAGCACTGTTATAATCCAATGAATAATTAAAATAATTCCTCTCTTAGAATTTGGAATGAATTTTCACAACTGTAATAGCTCTTTACAAGACTGATGGTAATGTCGAACTGAACAAAATGTCTACCAAACATGGTATATATAAAGATTGGTCACATGACAGAATGTTCTAGATTGGTCACATGACAGAATGTTCTAGAATGTGTCATCTTAATGGAATTTACTTGTAAACAAAAATCAACCTTGACCTTCAAATTGAGAAAACATATTGATCAAAACAACCTAATTCAAGGACACTAGTTATACATGTTTTTCCTAACAACATAAAGATTTAAGCAAATATTAAAGTGAAGAAACATTTATAATTTCCTAAAATATTTATAATATTATATAAACATCATACATAACATTTCCTTGATTTTCTTCAGAATTTTTGCTGTCATTTACCTCAATTTCTGGGTCTGGGTTAGGGTTGGAATACGGTTTGTGCCCAGGGACACCATATATATGAATGCTCTGCTGTCGCAAGTATTGATGTAGGTCATCTAACTGGTTCTCAAGTGACTCAATTTTTTCATCCTTCTTTTCAAGTTCTGCATGAACTTTAACAACTGAAGCTTTCAGACTTTGAATTTCAGTGGAAAATTCTTCGCCTATTTTATCCACAACAATCCGTCCCATAGCTTTAGCAATAGATGCAGTAATTTCTGGTGTTTGAAGGACTGCTAATTATCAACAGAAAGTTCACTTAACACCATGTTAGATGGAATTTCAGGGGCAATACAGTCAGTGGCAGATTAAGTAAATAGGGATTGGAGGCTAACTCGGTGGAGATTGTACTTGCCTTATTTGGTTACCTTGCACGAGGTCATCAGAACTACGCCCCCTTTTAGAGTCCTTTTTCTTCTTGTCATGAATGTATGAATTGAAAACGCCCTCGCATGCCCGCACACTAACACAATGACAATAAACCACGAACCTTAATCTACTTCAGTCTTTTTAACTTAACATTTGTTTCACAAAACTAATACTACTGAGATGTTCAACAGATTTTCATGGAAAAGTTATCATGATTATTTTAAAAACACCCAACTAGATTATCCTGGAAAAATGGAATTGATCCCAGAGTTCACACCTAACCAGCAGCCTACCAGCTGCCATCTTTTTTTGTAATTTGTCCAAAACATTTCAAACCAATATAACATATCTTATCATATTAGACTCATAGAGTGTCATTTCTACAAAAATTTTCTATTTATTAAAAGTTCAAACTTCTTTAATTTTGCAGACTTTAATAAAGGGTAAACTTTCCTGGTTTCCAAATCAACCAGTCTGACAAAGTGAGTTTTCTCTTTTTTAATCCAGTTTTACTTTCATCATTGAGGTGCTTAACTCGGGTCCCTTAACTCACATGGGTTGTTCAGTAGTATTTGACTGCATTACCTCATCACAGACTGATTTTGAAGGGATATAACATCAGTATAGTTGTTAAGTGTCTAACTGACCGATACTGCCAAGTGATCTTGACACAAAAACTGCAAACATATATAAACATGAAGTTGATACAGGAATACATAAAGCCATTTATTTCATCAATGACATTTTACTGCAGCTGCAATATGAAGGCACAATTAAGTATTTTGTTATGGGTGACAATTGTGTAATATATGGTAAGTATTTTTGGTGAAAGGTACAACCAGGACCAACTGATTATTAAATGAGTTTTTCACCTGGTTCCTGGTTTAAAAGGAATATATTGAGATTTACATTTTATTTCTTCTTCTTTATTTCTTTTTCAGAGACATGAATTGTATGGTATGTCTGACGCATATCACCAACCTGTAAGTATTAGCATCATTACATTTTATGTGTATCTTGGCCTTCTCAAGACCTAAAAGAGAAAAACTTACTTTGTGATTTTCTGACTGAGGCTATTGTTACATGTTGACCCTTGAAATTATACCTACTAAAAGAAAAAGAATTGAAAGAAGAATAAAATAAATTATGGATTTTTCAATGTTGTGTCCAGTCTGGATTTCATTTAGTTCATATGTAGCGGTATATACAGTATGCTCATTAAGATAGTAATTATCCCAATATTTTTTAACGCTTTGGAAATAGACCAGAAAGGATGATTCATAACTTTGCATGCTGTTCACTGATGTCAGCTTGAAATTTACAGCAAGTTGTATCAGACAAATACAAATACTGACAAAGTAAATTCTCAGAGGAATAAAATTAGGTCATTTAACAATGGTTCAGTTTTGATAAATGGATGATGAAAAAAGTCATAGGGATTTGGACCATGCTGGGAAGTATTTGTGGTGGAGCAGAGGGCAGCAGGATCAAAAAATGCCTCCTCCTCCTACCCCCTCCCCTAAACCTCAATTTATCACCCATATCCTTGTGGAAAAGTTAAAAAATCTCATTTTAACTGATCCAATTTTTATCTCCACTGGTCATAAACTATAAGAGCTTATGAGATGGCCCATTGTTCATCCATCCCTCAGTACAGGTTTGTAATCATTACTCTTAAATTGGATAATTGCCATGAAATTCTATACATACATTCATCCAGAAGTCTAGTCGGTGCTAAATGAAAATGGTGCCACTCAGACATGCAATATGACCACTACAGTATCCATCATGAAAATCTTCTTATCCCTACTTTTCCTGAACAGATGTTTGTATCAACTATATTTGTATCAACTATGGTTTTCTCACTGAAAGACTTGCATTGCTTAGTTCATTCTAAATGAAAATGCCATCCAATATGACATCCAATATGGCCACCATGGTAGCCATATTGAAACCTTGTTATTGCTCCTCCTTCTGAACAGAAAGTAATATCAACATGGGGTTTTCATCAGAAGATTTATTATGATGTCTAGAGGGACCTAAATGAAAATGTTATTTGCTATAATAATCAGTATGGGCGATATGGCAGTCAGCTTGAAAATCTTCTCACTACAGCTCATAGATGGGTGGTCATATTGACATGGGGTTTTCACGAAAAGACTTTATGATGTCTAATTGATCCTATATGAGAACAGTGTTGATCTGACTTCCAACAATGGCTACCATGGCAGCCATTTTGAAATTCTTGTTGCTGCTGCTTCTTGGGAATAGAAAGTCATGTCAACATGGGATTTTCACCAGATGACTTCTTATGTCTTGTTTTCAGTTGCAAAGAGGTTAAGCTCTGAACAGGTTTTTTTGACTAAAATTTTACTTTTCATCATCAGTCGATCATGGTCCTCCAAACCTGTATATACCGATACCAATGTGTCCACAACTGGGTCCAAAAGCATGAAGCACAGAATACGTGAGGGCATAAGTTTTTGAGGGACCTCTGAAAAATTAAGAAAGGAATGGACATTGAGAATAAGGGGTCGGTGTCAAGTAGTTAAATACTTGTTGAATAATAGCATTGGGAATAATTGTCAATAAATAGCTTTCTCTAATGAAGTTCTTTGCTTTTCTATATAGATTACTGTACTTTTATTTTCAATATATCCAATCTCCGATAGATCATTTGAAACATTACTCCAAGTGGTTTCAACACATATAACCCGTGTACTAGCAGAAATATTGTGTATTACATCACTGCTTTTGCATGTGAATATGGATGCATTCTAGTGTTACTGTGGATTCAGAATAAAACAAGAATCTTTATTTCAAAAAATTATTTAGCGATACAACTGTGTCGAAACTTGATGTTTTAAAATTATTGTTACATTACTAAAATACCAATGTTGTGATTTCACTTCAAGTTGTAGCAATATTTCTGCTCATCCTTGAGTAAACGTGTGAGTGCCTATTCAGGAATTTCAAGTTCACCATAATAATTGGAACTCACTTCTCCATAATGAATACTATCTGTGAAACTAAGCTTTTCGTGCACCTGGTATGCCTTTCACAGGGCTAAAAATTAATGCTAATCCTCTAACCTGCGATTAGTGACTTTGCCAATGGATCACTAAAACCCAGCTATCACTAATCCATTGGAGCAGTGAAAATTACTGCCAGTCACTATCATAACAATTACCAAGTGGTCATGTGCCAGCTGTATGAAATAAAACATGAGTCGGCATTCACTTGAATGGTTAATTGATCTGTTGATTGTGTTCATTGAGTACCTGCCAACTTCCTGCACTTGACAAGGTACAATAAATTCTTGCGGCACAAGCCCAAACTGCAGTAAGCTTGCGCAAACTTTTGTCGCGCAAGCTAGTATTTGGAACCTTGCGGCAAGCTTGCGGGGTTCTTTATTGCAAGCTTGCGCAAACCACATAAAAGAAATATTGCAAGCTTGCTGCAAGCTAGAGCAAGCTTGCTGTAAGCCAGCTGCAAGCTAGCGCAAGCCTAAGTACAAGCTTGTGCAAGCCATAGTCAAGTAGAAAACAAGCTTGTGCAAGCTAATAAATTTAGTGCAAGCTTATGCAAGGTTCATTGCCGTAAAAATGTTGCATGCAAAAATGACATTATATACAGACCATTCACGAACACGTATTACTCTTTGTGATGATAAAATCCAAGAAGCATTAAAGATCATGTTCAATATTGGAAGGCATCAGAGTGCAGAGCCTGGTGGTTCTTTTATTCAGTACACTGTACCTGTTATGTTTGGTATTTTGAAGACTGAAATTTTTCAGCATTTTTTGCTACTTCTTGAGTCTATATTTATACTGAACCTTGATTCAATATCTCATGATCAGCTGCTATGTAGTGAAGAACTTCTTATAACATTCTCTTGCTTATTCTCTGTATTGTATGGCAAAAAGCACATATCAGCAAATTTACATCAGATACTGCATTTACCTGACACTGTAAAACAACTTGGACCATTATGGGTATATTCATGTTTTGCATTTGAAAGTATGACTGGTAAACTGATAAAACTTTTTCATGGAACACAAAATTGTGTTGTGCAAATAGCAAATGCTGTATCAGCTTTACTTAAATTACTGGTTCTTGCAGATCAGATTAAAAAAGAAAATACTAAAGGGTATTTTTACTGTAAACTTACAAGTACTAAATACCACAACACAGAAACCATATCTAAGGGCATATACATGATAGGTGGACAACGCCTGTGTAACTTGGAAGCAAGATATCAATATGGTTTTAGCTTTGAAACTAAAGAACTCATTTGGAAGATGTTACATATTTTATAGAATTTTATTGAATAGTGTTTTATATCAGTGTATCAAATATAATGCAAATTACAGGAATTCATACAGTCATGTACTCAAAGTACTACCTGTTGTGGGCAAATTTTTTTTTTTAAAAATTTTATCCTCTGTGTTCATGTAAAATTATTCAGTGCCACTGCTTTGCTACTATATGGCCATCATTTTAAAGATAGACTTAGATGATTCCAAATCATTAGTCTGCTGACTTGTATCACCAGATTTGAAACAGTTAGCTCAATATAAATTTTGTTAGCTGAAATAAAACAAAAGTTATAACCATAAACATAATTTATTCCCCAAGTAATACATTTAATTTTTCTTTCAAACATACATTTCGGTCAGGATGTGTCATCATCAAGTAATTCCACAGATTCATACCGCCAATGGTTTAAATTCCGGAAATGGAAAACGGAAGCATGGTAAAGTCTAAATTGTGATGGCGATGCCACGGAAATCTTTCTGGCAAGGGATTTTTGCTGTTCATAATCTTTTCGATGTCAAAAATTTTTTCAGTATCCAACAATAAATTATTTTCTATGATCTCATAGAATATACGCAGTTGAATGTTTGGTGCCAAATAATATTGTTTTAAATAAAATTACAGGAAATAATTTATTGATGGATGCTGAACAAGTCTTTGTTTACAATGTGTGTCAGCAGTGTTGGGTTGTGAATACTCACTCATGTCCCCATTTTTCAATGTACACACAAATGTTCCTTTATTCTAGCTGAGATAAGTAAGATCCATAAAAATTGGAAGTTTTATTTCAATGTTTTGAGGTTGGGATTTTTAAATATCAAAATATTTAAAATAAAACATGACAAATTCTTTCTTTTTGTTGTTTTTGTTGTTGTTGTTAATATGACTAATAGAAATTGATAAATCTGGTGGGATTTGCATTTTGGAAAAAAAATCATAATAGTACCAATGTTGAACTTGGATTTTATCGTGCAGTAAACACTGAACTGGAAATTACATTTTGTAGTAAACTGTTAGTCATAAAATGACAATGTCCATGAACTTACAGTTCCCTTATTCTCAACTGATTAAGGCAATGAGGTTATAATAAATAATAATGCTTTCTGATTTCATTAATACAGGCCACTGGAATTTGGACAGCAAGACCATTTTTGCAGTTTCTATGAATATAACGTGCAATCAACAAAAATTATCTAAGAAACTGGGTCTGGAAATATGTGGAAGCTAATTTCACTTTTCACAAGCTTGCGCAAGCTTTTGAATTCCACAAGCTTGTGCAAGCTTGCGGATGCTGGTAAGAAAATGATCAGAAATGGTGCCAAGCTTGCGCAAGCTTGCACAAACTAACAAATTTTCATTGGCAAGCTTATTTTGATGATACTAGCTTGCTGCAACCTTTTGGCAAGCTTGCGGCTAGCTAACAGCAAGGATGCATTTTGGTTTGGGAATAGACTAGTGTTAAACCACTTATTCACTAATCAAGTAAATTAGTGTGATAAATGTCAAAACAGTCTTTGTGCATGTGGAACTAGCCAGGTTGACTGGCCACATGCACTGATTTAATTACTGATGAAAAAAGGTGTACATGTAGAGTATCAGGCTTTGTATTGACCAATCAGAAAAGGTTGTGTTCGCCGACTCAACGAATAATCCAGAATTATACTGAACAATGTGTTTTAATAATTATGCTATTGTTAATAAATATTCCGCACATTGTCAGTGACAATTTTTGTAAACGTGTGAAAGTATTTGCAGGGTGCGCAGCCGCCACCAAAACAGCAGAAATTAGATGATGACAAGTGAGAGCGTGGTCACAAAATTATTATGATCAAGAAAAGAGACTAAGAAAGTACCAGAATTGCTGGGCAAATGAATATGAATGGTTGAAATATGACCCAGGAAAGTCTGTGATGTTGTGCACTTTCTGCACTGAGTATTCAGAGAAATACGAAAGTACGTGGGGTACTTCATTTGTTGATGGTAGTAAAAACTGTAATAAATTGTCCCTGGAATCACACACTGCAAACTCCCTACACATAATGGCCAAGAGATACATGAAATCAAAACAGAAAGTTGGTTCCTCAGAAGCAGGGAAAATTGTGGCATCTTTGAACAAGAGTGTCTATAAGACGAAATTTTAACTTTTCATGAGTCTTGGTGGCGAAATACAGTTGTTATTGTTTTGAGTTGATGCTAATGGAAAATAAATGTTGAAATAGAAACTAAATTGGCTTCTGATTAATTTCAGCAGGATCAGTTAAATATTTAGGCAGGATCAGTAAAAATTTATTATGGTGATCCTAAGGGTTAGTGAACAAAAATCCTAATTTTGAGCACTGCTTTCGCTTGGTTCCTTGCTATCATTGATCACGTTTGTGAATGAGTATGATAAACCACTGATTAATGTTAGATATTTAAATTATGTTACATATACTCGCAGTGTTCTCAGTGTTTGCTGAGTCAGTTGAAATTAGTTGACTTAAAGCATGACCATGACTGCTAGCTCGTACACAGGTACGATTTGCATGCCTTTAACTTTTTATTCTACCCACTTTTCTTGGTTTGATGCAAAAGACTAACATGATAATACAATGCAGGTCAACTTCTAATTGTTTGTAATAATGCAACAAACACTTCTGCAAGTCTGAGATCAAAACACAGTTGGTACTTATTTATGTTCTCACAGAAACACTCGTGGGTGTTGCTATGATGGTCGATTGAAACTGTTCACATTTGAATACAAGAGGGTATATCACATTTATAACAACTATACAGAAACCAAATTAAAAGATGAAACTAAAACACGTACTACCCTTGACCAAACGTATTTAAGTGGTACAGTACAGCTCACATGGTTTTTCGGAACCCCACGCTTCGCGTAGGGTGATTTGATCACCTCCACTTTAGCTCCATGATAGCACTCCACGGTGGAGGCATAAATTGGCATAAATACCCACAAATCACCACCGCGTCTCTGCAGGCATGCCGATGTCAACTCCACCGTGGAGGGGCTAGTCGACATTACTGATTGACATTTGAACAGCCAATGAATGAAGACCACCTATGGAAAGACAGAGACCTCAAGAGTGATTTACAACCGGATACCATTGGAAGAATCAGTCGTCTTTATTTCGATCATATAAAAAAATAATTTCAAAAGTCTTGTATATTCAGTACACATTACTGTTTAGAAAAGGTTGATCGACTTCTTTTGCAATAAGTTTATGATTTTAATTTATTTTAAAGAAATATGAACAAACTTATGCACTGACTTGACGAGAAGCACACCTTGCTGAGCTTCTCAAGCAGCATAAATTTACAATTTTGTTTCCACGGGAAGGTATTCTCTGAGATATGGACAATTAAAATCCAAATTGACATCCGCTTCTGCTTACCACAACCCCCCACCCCCCAACAAACCTAAAACACTGAATTTACACTGAAATGCAAACCGCGTGCTTAGTCTTTAAGCAGTAATAGCAGAGTCATGAGGCTGAATATTATGACTGCATATGTATTGTAAAGGACTGACCATTTAATATATGGAGCTTATATGTTGTTTTGTTTTTTTCGACTGGGATATTTTTTGTTTTTTCATCACAATATTTATTTTTTTGAAGTGAAATATGGAACGGATTAAGGTCTTTTTATACTACAAAATCAGAGAAAGACAATTGTTTTTATGCATTTCCCCTCCCTCCCCCCCCCCTTGGAAAATTCAAGTGTCTCTCCCTAATAAAGACTTGACTTCAGTGGATGTTCTACAGAAATCAAGGCAGTGACCATTGTGAACACTGTTGTAAAATATTAACAAGGGTTTGCATCAAAGGATGATGTAAGTTTCAGCTTGGGTTTTTATCACACGAAGCCATCTGACTTAGCGCATCGTACTATACATCTGCAATTATGGTCCCGCCATTAACAACGGAAGTTTGGTAATTGTTACCGGTAGTAATTAATCTGAACTCGGCTTATTACCGAAATGAAAAATAATATGGAAAATTCTAAAATCTGAGATGTTCAGAGATTTTAATTTACAACAAGTTTAGAGCATTTTGCATGGATGTATTATCTCTACGTGAATCCTATTATTTGCTCATTTTCCTACGGCGAAAATATAAAAATAAAATATATTTTTTTAATTATTTTTAAGCAGATATTAAAGAATGCAGTTTCCTGTTTGTGACTGTTAGAGCCTTTGGTTATTGAGTGTGTTTCTGTTTCTTACCACTTGCAAACTTTTCCAGATTTCAGTTTACGGTAACTTGTGCAGTAGTGATTTGGATTCCATATTTTATGAGAGAGAGAGAGAGTGGGGAGGCGGGGGGAGACTTTACTAAGAAGAGTTAATGATATAAAATTATTCATCTTATTTTTCTGTATTATGCAATAGGAAAACGAACAGAAAAGAAAAAGTTAAACATTAATTTCATCTGATGCGCAAGTTTGTCAAATCAATGGCAAAGAAAACAAACCCACAGAAGTGTTGCTGTTGTACTTTTAGGTTAACAGTTAGCACATGGAATTAACACATCAATATCAAAGAAAACACGCAGTGTTGATATGGCTTCTATTGTGCTAGGTTACTTGCACGTGTCAACTACATGTATCTAGGATGATCTTTTGCGACCATTTGTGATTTTAAAAAAAACCCCGCTACTTTGGTAATGAATGCAAAATAGTACAGTTTACAATAAAATAACGATGTGAAATCTTAATAATGCTTTATTTAAGCGATTGGATGTCAGAAAAAATAGTACAATATGTGAATGAGTACTCATGCATGGAGTAACCATCAGAACTTGTACAATTTTATTTCACTTCAGTCAGGTATGACTGCAGCTTTGTTATTAATTTGTTCGATGTTTATCGTTCTTTTCATTGCAGGTAGTACAATATCACTGATTTTCATATGATCATTACAATTTTGTATTGCGTTTACTGAAAAAGAAATAAGGATATGAATGCATGTTTAGATTGCGATAACATAGTATTGAAGAAAAATATATTAGATTTATTGTGCAAAATGTAGTATTAATACAGTTTACGAGGCATTGTCATTACGTTATCATCATCTTAAATATGATTTGGCACTATGTATCATACATTATCTTCGTTAGAACAAGGAAATATTTATAATTAACTGAATTACTACGTTTTTTTTTTCACTATAAAAAGGTTAGCAAATTGCTTCCCAGAGGGATAACGATGTAGAAAAATCGGTGCCCCCCCCCCCCGTCTCTCTCTCAACCTCTGCTTGCATGGGTAATAAACAGTAAACCATGCCCATATTATCGAGACCATGTCCACTCAGCGGTGGTGATCGGATGCGACTCCGCGAGAAAACGTGGTGTGCAGGGCTATTCTCCGCGACAACTCCGTCAGGACGCGTGGAGTGATGATGGAGGGGTTTTTCTTAATCCTTTCCACTCACTCTCCAGCCCCACCGCGATGCGCGGATTTCCGAAAAATCACGTGAGCTGTACTGTAGATACATCAGTACAGAAGGGTCAAGGAATCCCAGGGTTTTGGGGTTGCACTGAACACACAAGCCTCTTGACACCCAACTTTTGCATGAGGCCCAGATCAACCAAGGAGACATGATAGTGGTGTAGTTGGATCTGGCCAATACATATGGCTCTATTCTGTACCAGCTGATTGAATTGGCCCTGAAACACTACCATATACCAGACCATGTCTCCAAGCTTGTGATAGTTACTTTAGCAACATTCACCTGAGGCTGTCTACAGACAGATTCACCCCTGCGTGGCAAAGACTGGAGAAAGGAGTCGTCACTGGCTGTACCATTTCTGTTATACTTTTTGTGGTGGGAATGATTCTTGTCATCAAAGCAGTGGAAAGAGAATCCACGAGGGCCAAAGACCCAATCAGTAATCAGATTTCCATCCATCAGGGGGATTCATGGATGACATGACTAGTACAACACAAACCCATATTCAGGCACGATGGATTCTAGCAGCCCTAGATGATACAGTGACATGGGCCCGAATGAGGTTCAAACCAAAGATTTGAGGTGCTTGATTGTTAAAAGTGTGATTGTCACTGACCAGTTTGAACTGAGATTCAAATAAAAGACATCACATCAATAACAGATAGTCCAATCAATTGCCAAGGAAAGCGGTTTGATGCCAGCTTATGAGACAAGAAAAGTGGACATAGATTGAAACAGGTGGAAGAGAGTGTGCAGAAAATTGACCAATCCAGCCTCCCTGGAAAGTAGGGGTGAAACGATACACCTGTGCTTTGTATCAATACGATTCACAATACACAGCCTATGATATGATACATTATTGATACACATATCAACTTGATGGTCTTTGCATCTTTAGAAGGTCTGTCGTTGGTAGGTTTGTGCTGTTTTATATGTGTTGACATATTGGTTGTATTTCTAGTATGCAGATTACAGACAGACAATAGATTTAGCATCTGTTCATATGCCATTTTCATCCTTGACAAAATAAAAAGGTACATCCAAACAGACTACATATTAGTTGTTAGTGATTTTAATTCAATCATTTGAGGCTATTCCATTTGATCGGATCCAGCATTCATCTTGGTAACCACACCATTTGTTTTGCACTGCATGAATGCTTTTAAAACATCTTATTATCAATTTCATGTCTTCACTTAGATTTGAAAGACATGATGGTGTTAACTTCAAAACAGAAGAAATAGTGTAATTTCCACGTGCAAGGAAAATCATATCTAGAGCAAGTCCTGGTGTGGGAGTGGAGATGACTAACAACCAAAATCTATCACACTGTACTTCCTACAGATGTAAAACAACTTCCACGGCCACAGGCACTCGTTTATGTTAGTGAAAAGGAAAACTATTGACAATGCCCACTCTTCTATACAAAATTAACAAATTAACACAAGGTGACAAACCTGCACAGTTTGAAATCTGCTTCCTTGCTGATTATGTCCTAATTTTATTTATCCTGTTGGCACTTTTAGTCACTGAATACCTATATCAATGTAAAAGGAAACATTCCAAAAAATTTCTCCATGTACGACTTTAGTAATTTACAGATCATTTAATAACCATTTTGAACAAAGTTTCTATGTTGCTTTGTATCTAACAGGATAGAGTTTGGATGCCAATACTTCCAGCGTGTCATGCAGTGAATAAGCTACAGTCAATTCTGATTGGTGGTTATTGTTTACCCTGGACTGCAATAAACAATAACCACCAATCAGAATTTAATGTAACATATTTCACTGAGTGACACACCGGAAGTGTAGCCTTTAAATTTGATCCATATAGATTAGATACGAAGCAACAGAGAAACTTCACGTAAAAGTAGTTATTAAATAATCAGTAAAGGACTTAAAGCATACATGGGGAACAGATTTGGAAAGTCTCCTTTACATTGATACATGTATATATATTATCAGTAGCTGAACGTACTGATGGGATAAAATGATTAGCATGTAATTGGCGAAGGGGGGAGGGGAGACACATTTCGAACCACATAACGTTGTTTGTGTTAATTTGTAAAAAGATGAGTAGGTGTTATCAACAGTTTTATTATTTCTTTTTTACTGGCAAATATTAGTGCCTGTGCCTGCGACGGCTGTCTCAGATAAATTCTCATTGTAAAGAATAAAAAGGCAAATGACTAATAATTATTTATGACTGCTGAAGATTAAAGTAACTTCTATAGGGTTATTATCATTTTGTATTGATTCTTCACCTCTTGTATTGATATGTGCATCGATATATTGATGAATCGTTTTACCCCTACTGGAAAGTTCAAGGTATGGATGTACTAGCATGTACTAGCATGGTTTTCTTCCAAAGCTCATAAGGCCACTTATGGTAAATGAAATCCCTATCAGCGCAGTTGAGAAACTAGAACAGATCATCAACAAACACCGGAGAAGATGGCTAGGTGTTCCTCCATCGTTTACCAGTATTGGTCTTTATGGCAGGTCATGCAAGCTACAGCTGCCCCAATATTGCTGGTTGAGGAATACAAGGTGACCAAAGCTAGACTCCTGATAACTTTGAGTGATTCCAAGGACGAGAAAACAAGTGGAGCCGAAATAGAAGTTAGGACAGGAAGAAAGTTGTCCGTGAGCAAAGTCAAGAATGAAGCTGAGAGCAGACTGAAGCATGCGGATATCATTAAGACCACAAATAAAGGACGAGAAGGGCTCAGCTCAAGGAAATCCCAGGGATGGAACGAATCAAGCCCAGCAGACCAGTGTACCATGGTCCATGAAGAAATTCGCAGAGGTTAGGATGAAGAGAGGTCAGCGAGAGCAGGTTAGATGGATGCCCAAGCAATGTAGACAAGACAGCAACTGCCAGAGAGAAAACTCACATGGACAGACCTTTGGCAATATGAACCACTGCAAATTCGGTTCTAAGGCTGCAATGTTTACACATGTAAATGGTTTAGTGTATAGTTTACTGCCAGTGATACTGATGTGCGTTCAATGCCAAGTGAAAACATAATAATTTCAGATGAAAAACTGTATTGCTTCTGAAATAATTAGAGTGTTTCAACCCCATGAATGTGAAAATGTTTTTCCTGTTGTTAAAATCCATCAAAAACAAGGCATGTACCTTTACCTTCAGTTGCTCAAGGCAGATGATGTTGACAGGAAAGAATCAGCTACTCTTTCAACAACTTGCACTCTATCAAAAGAATTTTTGATACACTGTCTTGAGGAAATACAGTTTTTGGTACAAAGAAAAACTTGTACCCCAGTCAGAAGAAGCAAAGTAACAGGAAATTATATGCAGGTTCATTTTACTGGACTGTTGAACCATCAACAATCAATGAACATACATATGGCATAAATCCAATAGAATAATTTACCTCGCAGAATACATTTGGCATGACCATCATGTCCAACTTTTAAGCTTTTCCCCCTTTGATAACTGACCCTAGAATTTTCAAGATAGACGCATAACATTAATACTTTTCTTATTATCGCTTAAGTGTGAGATATGAATCTCTGCTGTCAACTTTACAATGGGGTCATAATGTGCTTTTCACTGAAGACCTCTTGTTATGTCTACTTGGTCCTAAATGAAAATGGTGCCGATCTGACATCCGGCATGGCCGACATGGCAGCCATCTTGAAAATCTTGTTATCACTACCCTCCTGAATGGATGGCCATATCAACATGGGGTTTTCACTAAAAGACTTCTTATGATGTCTAGTTGGTCCTCAATGAAAATGGTGCAGATCTGACATAGAATATGGCTGCTATGGTAGCCATCTTGAAAATCTTGTTATCGCTACTCCTGAACTGAAAGTTATATTGACGTATTCACTAAAAGACTTCTTATGATGTCTACCGGTAGTTGGTCCTAAATGAAAATGGGGTGGATCTACAGTCCAATATGGCCACCATGGCAGCCATGTTGACAATATTATTATTGCTCCTCTGCCGGAATGGATGGTCATATCAACATGTGGTTTTCACTAGAAGACTTCTTATGATGTCTAACTGGTCCTAAATGAAAATGGTGGCACCCTGATGTCCAATATGGCAGCCTTGGTAGCCATCTTGAAAATCTCATTATCACTATTCCTCCTGAATGGATGTTCATATCAACATCAGGTTTTCACGAAAAGACTCCTTATCATGTCTGCTTGGTTCTAAATGAAAATGGTGCTGATATGTCGTCTGATATCTGTCCCATCCATTAACACAAGTTTGTTATCGCTGCTCCTAAGCTACTTTCAGGATTGCCTTGAAACTATATATATATTATACACACACACACACACACACACACACACACACACACACACACACACACACACACACACACACATATATATTAAGATCCCTGATCATTACTATCAAGTTACTTAGAACATAATTTTCCATGGCACTGTGATCTGTAACTTGCATCCTTGTGTTTGAAAGAAGTCTCATCATGATTAGTTTCATTGTCTTGTACACTTTGATGAAGTATATCTGGGTCTACCTGGGGTTGGAGCCAGGGTAGTGTTAGAGCTGTTATATATTTTGGCACTGTGTGGCTTGTGCCTGCCTGTGCAGGTGAAGGTGCAAGGAAGTGGGGTCTTGCTTGGTTAGCACTACATGTGCTTGGATTTTCATTATCTTGATTAGTGGCCTTGTCTTCAACAATTTGAAGTGTGTTTGAGTCTACCAGGGCTAGGGGAGAGGGAAATTTAAGTAATTAGACCCTGTCTAGCTTGTGTCTAGTTGAGCAAAGGAGTTTTTATAATTAATATGGCTTTGCTTTGCAGGCACTGATTGGAGTGGAGGTTATGGGCCAATCTGAGGATGGCTGTTGTGATACAGTGCTGGTGTTATCAGTTGTTTATATCTTAACACAGTTTAAGAAATCTACAATAAGTCCAAGCCAAGTATCCACTGCCCTGAAATAAAAACTTATTGGTTGATGGGAATACAGTACATGCACGTTTATTTTCATGTGAAGTAGTGATGTTGCTATGAGCATTTGTAGAGTTGGAAATTAGTCATCTGCTTCAGTGATGAGTTTGATCCTGACATGAACAGATATACTGTCTTGATTTTCTTTGATGTGGATGAAATCGAGAATTACCTTTCTGTATGAATTTGCTTTCACATGATGAATATCTTCTTGGGTGAATCCAGAGAACTAAAATAGATTTGATCCATTGAAAATTTTCTACAGTATTGACCTTGTTAGATTTACCACCATTTTATTTGTATGCAGAACTCTGGTATGTATTTTCAAAAAATAAAATTTGTAACAGCATCAGTCATAATGAGGATTTACCAAAAGCATTTAAGTACTTCGATGAACAATACCCACGATGAATAAATCCTAGATGAATGAATAATCATGATATTCACTGATTTTGTCAAAGTACTACTAAGCAATTGTTTACCTGGCCACCATCTTGCAGAATGAATGAAATGATGTGAAACCACATGTTTTCATCATTCAAAATGGTAGACATGATTAAAAGGAAGAAATGATCTTATCTTAATTTTCAGGAAATTCTTTTCATCCAGTAGAGCATCAGTCCCTTGTAAGTGACTCTTGTTGATATATTCTACTTCCCTTGAACGCAAAGTGTCTACTTCTATGGAAGGCTACAGTACATGCATCGTGTTTTTTTGAAAATTCACATTCCCATGGTGGACCTTAAACCTTTTCATGCTGTGTCCATCACAGACCGGATATAGTGGTCATCATGGATTGTCCACGTCATGGCTCGTAGTGGACGGATTTACTTTTATTGGCCATTTGAAAGTTGTAGCAAAGTTAATTATGTAATAATGGGCGCCCACTACCTGGCGTGGACCTTAACTGTCAGCTCAGCTACAGTACACACCGTAGAATGCTCTTTTTAAGTTGTACACAATGCCGTTTAATATTGAAAGACTTGCCCCCTAAAATGCATTCATATACGTGTATTGCAAGAGATGAAAGATAAATTTCCGAGCAGAGAATACCAAGACCACATGTATTTAGGTGCTTCACAAATTATACAAAGTTTAATTATAGTAATTTTAATGAGAGAGAGAGAGAGAGAGAGATTCTGTTTTTGAAAAAACAAAAGGAAAAAGAAATCTTGTGTAAATACATGTATTAGCAGGTTTCATTCCGTTATTAAAATAAAAGAATGCGGGAAATGATGTGATTTATTTTTTCATGTGTACATTGTAAATTAGGAGCCTGAGCTAAGATCAAATGTGTAAATTATTGTAACTTAAGAGACTGGGACAAGATCCATTGTGTACATTTCAGCTTAATCTAGATCCCTTCACTGCAATCAGTGGGAACATCATAATATTTGTCTCACAGAACTTCAGGTGTCTTAAAGTTTGATTGTTAAGCTAAGTGCAGATCAAGCTCTAGTTACTGGAGTTTAATGGTAAAGCTATAGTGCAGAGACCTGTAGTGAGAGTCCCAGCAGCTTCTGAGACCTCTTCAGTAAGTTCATTGCTCCTGAGACCTCTAGCTTCTTTTCCTGGAGTCAAGTGCAAAGACCTCTGTGGTGAGAGTCCCTGCAGCTTCTGAGACTCCAGCTTCTTATCCTGGATTCAAGGTGATATAATTCAGAGACCTCTGTAGTGAGAATCTCTACAGCTTTTGAGACCTGTGTATAGAAAGTCCCTGCAGCTTCTGTGAACTCCCACTTATTTCTTATACGGTGTTCAGACCGTCTTCTTTTGTTGTCTATATACTGGAATGTCAGTTTGAAGAGCAAATTATATGCCCTTGAGCTTTTTTCAGAATCCTACATTGAGTTCTGCAGTGGTCAAAGTATGTTATTTCGAGATGTCAACCATGTATAATGTATTAAATACTGGAGATGCAGTTTTACTCTTTCTTCAGTTCAGAGATAAATCAGAAGTTTAGTTGACTCATAATCATGCAATTAATCTTCCTGAGATGATATCTCAGTTGGTGTTGGCCATTGTTCTTTAAATCATTCCTTTGGTATAATTACAATGAAATTGGCTCCGTACTTTGGTTAAATACGGTGACAAATTTATGTTCATGATTTATACTTGTGAAATGATTGAGATAGATTCAAATAAGCAAAAGAAATTGTTTTGGATCAAAGTTCATGACCATGGTGGTAATCTTCAAAAATGGAGTTGTTGCTGCTTCTTCTGAATTGATAATCATAACAACATGGGGTTTTTGCTAAAAGACTTGTGAATTATCCGTAGTTTTTCCTAAATGAAAATGGTGCTGATCAGACATTCAAAATGGTGGTCACCATTGTAGGCAGCTTCAAAATTCTTTTGTATCACTACTTCTGAACTAATGGGGTTATACGCATAGGATTTTTGCTACAAGAGTTCTTATCAGGGCTGAGCAAATCCCATAGCCCGACGTCCCGGACTATTCATTTTTGAAGTCTGGCAAGTAAACTTTTCCAAGTCGCTAGTCCGGGACAAGTGCTTTTTAATAAAGTCGGGCTAGTCCTTATTTTCGTGCTTTAATCACTATATCTACCTTTATTTGGCCAGTCATGCCCTCCGGGCGTACTGAATACTTGATTCTAATCCTCTTCGTGTATACATTTACATCCTGTTACCACTTGACTGCATATTGGCCATAAGCGACCAAATTATCGGCAAATCAAAACACGTCAAACAAAAGAAAGCCAGTATGAACAATTAGCAGTGTTTTAAGCGGCTTTGTTACATTGAGTTTACTCAAGCCAGATCATCACAAGCGGCTCACTGTGATTTTAATCCAGAGAGTCAGTGTAATTAAATTAATGAAGGTACTTTACCGACATCAGTGGTGGTTTCCTTTATGAACTGAATAAATGTCAGTAATGATTCTTTAATTTTTAATTGATTATACAGACGATTAACTTCCACGTGCGATATTGTGTTTGGAACGAAACAATTACGCTAATTAGTGAGCTGTCCCTGTTCATATTTAAAAGAGAAAAATGTATGGTATGATCACTTTAGAAGTAGTTGTCAAGCAAGCTGATAGTTACTCTGTGGATAAAATGAGTTTGCTAAATTATTTTCAGAAGGAAGGTAATAACGGAGATTCGGAGAAGGAAAATTTGTTTGAAAGTGGAGGGATAAAACATAAGACTGATACTGAGTGTGCGGTAGCTATTTCTTCAAAGAGACATAAACAACAATCTGTGATGGCAAAAAATGTCAAATATGACACTAAAGAGACAGAGAAATTTTCAGCCGCATTGGGTTGATTTTTATCCCTGGCTTGAATGTATTGACTCGGAAGGAAAGATGTTTTGCGGTTACTGCAAACAATATCCAAAACTTGCACAGGTTGGAAATTCACCCAGTGTATTTTTCAGTGAAACTGACAATTTCAGGATTGAACCAATCAAGTCTCATGACATGTCTGGACACCACAAGGCCTGTGTAGCCCAATGTATGCATGACACAAGCCAGCATGTGCAGAAAATCAGTGAAGTCAGAGTTGCCGACACTCCACTAGGAAAGGCCCTTTCAAAACTCAATGAGACTGAAATAAAAAAAACGAGAGCTCTCTTTAACACAGCCTACACCCTAGCCCATTATGGAAAACCATTTTCTGATATGGAAATGATGTGTGCACTCCAGGAAAAGAACGGTGTTGAACTTGGCATGAATTATAAGAACAGATTCATGGCAAGAGACTTTGTTCTATCAACCAGTCAAGTCTTGAGAGAAGAAGTTAGGGAAAGTCTGAATTCCAGTAAATTCCTTTCCATTCTTGCTGATGGAAGTACTGATGCCACCATACTGAAAGTGAACGAGGATTTAGTTCATTGAACTTAATCAATACTTCTTTAAGGAATTCCTTAAACCAAAAGAGTTTACAAATGCTAATGAACATTTCCGCAAATGGACCAGAGCTTGAGAACTTTAACCGAGACACAGCTGGCTTAGTGCTGGTGCATGAAAGGTGGATTGTTTTTATTGAACATTGTAACCGGCTTGCTTTGATGAAGGGTACATGTGTTATTTAAGTCGCCGCGAGAGGCTAACTTCATAGGACCAAACAAAAGCCAGTTTTTTAATCCACCGAGACATTAAAACCTGGCGGCAAGATCAACTAATTGTTGAACAAAGTACAGGTTGGAACTGGCCGCTTGTCGACATAAATGATTCGGCGGAAAAATTGAAGTTTGGCGGCAAGATCAACTAATTGTTGAACAAAGTATGGGTCAGAACTGGCAGCTTGTCGACGTAAATGATTAGAAAACAAAGGATTTGTTCAAGCTGGGACCAAGGGCTTCTGTCGAAATGTACGTTTATTTTTTATCTCGACGTCGACATAAGCATGACAAACTTGGTAGTAATAGTAGAAAAGGGACCGGGACTTTGCTTTTTTGTCGACATAGGTGGCTTGTCGACATAAGTGATGTCGATATAAGTGGGTAGGACTGTAGTATGCTATTGACGTAAATTCTGATAAAAAGTTACAAAGAAACTCTGTTATTTTAATAAATTAAAATTAGATTTTCAATTCAATACCCAGCCCTAATGGATATGTGTATGTCTGTATAAAAGTAATGCCCAGGGGCAGGGTTGATACACTAATTGATTATGTAATGCTATTTCATTCACGTCTTTTGAGCACTTGCATTACAGGATGTTATCCCAGCTTAAGAGGCATCATTAAACAGAAGCTCTTGGTTATTTTCATGACAATATTCCCATGACATGCTTGAATTCTGATTTAAGTAATTTAACTTCTACTCTTTGCGTTACTGGGGGTGAGGGTGTGATAGGAATTAGCTTTAGCAAAGTTACACTTGTTGCGATTTTTAGAAACTAAAATATTAATAATTTTAGACGTGAATCAGGACCATTGCAGCTTGTTACATTTAAATGTTTGGTCCCTTATCTGGGAAAATATAAATACCATAAATAGTTTACTTTATATGCCTCTAGAAACTAGTTTTATGCGATAATATCAAAACTTAACGGCTATATGTTTCTCTGTCTAAATTCGTTCTTCACAAACTAATATCTTAGTTTTAAAGCATTTGATTTTGTGACAATAAAAAACATTTTCATTCAACAGTGTTTGTTTTCAAGCATCGAAGTACGTCATTGACCAGTAGCTGCTAGGAACTGTCCCAATTTAAGTCATTTAAGACTTCTTCTCTATTTGCTTATTATGCAACAGAGTTGGGGGGGTTGTTACTAAGGCTGGGAGAGAAAGAAAGACAGAGGGGATGGGATATTGCTTGAAACAAATATACTTGTTCTGATTTTTAGAAAAAAGAACGAAGTTTAGACATGCATCAGGGCCATTACACTTTTTTTTCTATATTTAAATTAAATGGTACAGTAGGTCTATAAATGGGGAAATAAAAATAATTATATTTTGGTTTTTCATGTAACACTAGAGACCGGTTTTACACAATAACGTGAAAACTTAACATCAAATCCATTTCTCAGTCCAAATTTGTTTTTCACAAACTAACATTTTTTTAGTTTTAAGGTGTGTGGTTTTGTGATATTTTCATTCAACAGTTAGTGTACTGTACATTTTGAAACATCGAAGCGAGACTTTGAACATTAGCTGATGACATGTAGGAACTGTCCTGACTGACTATTGTTGACTCGAGGCAGGAAGCTACAGTAACAGGCGTAGCGGCTGGCTTCAAAGTAAGAATGTCACTCCTCAGCCAGTGCCTGGTGATGCATGTAGATTCATTAAAAAAAGAGGACAGGAAGTAACTTTTTTTCTCATTGAAGTTACTTTGTTTATGACATGAATGGCCACTGATAGAGCGCAACATTCAATACAGTGTACACAATTCTGTGCATTGAAGAAATTGCCATACTTTCTTATAAACAATGTTATTTTCAAAGTTTAAGGGTGAAAGTACAGAAAAACCTTTTCATAGTATAGCTCATGTATTTTTTTATTTTAGTATACTTTGGAAAGAATTATGACATAAATTTCATAATGTTCCAGTGTTCATGATCATACATGTTCGATATAAATATTACACAGTTCGTTTGTAATCTCTTTTAGAGTTTTGTATGTATTACTGCTTTCAATGATTTCTTCAAAGTGTGTCTTGGACATAGTATGGAAATAAAAGGGAAACTATGACAAAAAAAAAAAACACTTTTAGGAAATATCATTTATTGAGAAAGAAGATCGAAGTTACCACTTGATGCAGAACAGTATGAAAATTTCTGTTTCTGTATATGCTAACAGGTACATATACATGTATTCAATCAGCAGGGATGTACATTGTAGCAAAGCGATTTTTCTGATGTATGCTCTGTCATGGACAGGGGTGGATAGATATCCAAGAAATATAAAACCTCATATTTTTTCTCTGTTACGCGCATTCGTCTGTATGTATTCTTAGCCAGGCTACTGATAAATACCACAAGAAATGTTACCATTGAACAGGTAAAGGTATGAAATTGACACCTACCATGTTCGGGTTTAAGGTGTTTTTCCCATCTGTTTGTTCAGTGTGTCAACTCACGGAGCGAATACAATAGAATCAGCAAAGGGTGCCATAAAACCCAATTCATTTTTTTTTCATTTCTCCCATAACCTTGCTGGTCTTAGGGGCGCCACTGATGACTTTGCGACAATCTCTCTCCATTTTGCCCTGTTCTCCACTGCTCTTTGGGACTTTGCAAAGTCCATGCCTGTCCACCCTTTGATAATGTCTTCCCATCTCTTCTTCTGTCTGCCTCATTTTCTCTTTCCTCTCACTGTGCCCTGTAGGATTGTCTTTGACAGGCCAGTTGAGCGTGAGACGTGAACATACCATCTTAGTTTGCGTTTCTTTACAGTGGTGAGCAGATCTTCATAAGGTCCAATTGCACCTTGGATTTGAGTGCGCACCTCCGCATTAGAGACGTGGTCTAAGTATGACATTTTCAGGATCCTTCGATAACATCTCATCTCTTGGGCATGGATTCTTCTCTCTAATTCTGCTGTTAGGGTCCATGTCTCACATCCATATAGGAATATGGACATGGCAAGGGAGCGCATAAGCTTGATCTTGGACCCAAGCGTGATGTTGCTGTCTTTCCAAATATCCTTCAGCCTAGCCAGAGCAGCTGTTGTCTGCGCAATCCTGGAAAGAACCTCAGGTTTTGAACCTTCATCAGAGTCGATAGCACCTAGGTATTTGAAGCTTGTTACTGTGCCCAGCTTCTGTCCATTCACTCTTATTTCCTTTTGGATGCCACTCGGGTTGTTTGTCATTAGCTTTGTCTTTTCAGTGTTGATCTCCATCCCATATCTTAGTGATGCTTGATTGAGACGGTTCACTAAGGTTTTCATTTCTTCTTCATCTCCTGCTAAGCCATCGATATCATCAGCGAAGCGCAGGTTGGTGATTGTTCTGCCTCCAACACTGACACTGCCCTCATGGTCTTCCAAGGCGTCGGACATGATCCTTTCCAGGTAGATGTTGAAGAGAGTGGGCGAGAGAAGGCACCCCTGTCTGACTCCGACTGTGGTTCTGAACCAGTCTCCTATGTTGCCATTGACGAGAACTGTACTAGTCGCTTTGTCATACAGGGTTTCTATCGTGCGGATTAGTTTTGCGTTTATGTTGTATATCCGCATGGTGGCCCACAAGGCTGCATGCCATACCTTGTCGAAAGCCTTCTTGAAGTCAATGAAGACATGATAGAGGTTCTGTTGATGCTGGAGATATTTTTCACAGAGGATTCTAAGATTGAAGATCTGTTCTGTAGTGCTATGTCCTGCTCTGAAACCTGCCTGTTCTATCGCAATGATGTGCTCTGCTTGGGATTTCAGTCTATTGAGGATGATCTTAAGCATAACCTTGCTTGGGTGACTGATGAGACTGATTGTTCGGTTGTTCTGGCACAGTTGTAGATTCCCTTTTTTAGGAAGAGTCACGATCAGAGACTGGGTCCATGGGGTGGGCCATTCTCCTGTTTGCCAGATTTGGTTGCAGATTGTTGTGAGGACATCTATCGTGGAAGTTCCTCCTGCTTTAACAAGTTCTGCTGGTATATTGTCTACCCCAGCTGACTTCCCCTTCTTTAGCGCCTTTACTGCAGCCTCTACTTTGTCCCTGAGGATCGGGTGGTCAACTTCTGTTGTGGTCAGTGGTACAGCTTGGTCTCCAGAAGTCTCCTGGTTGTAAAGCTCCGAACAGTATTCCGTCCATCTGTTAAGAATGTCTTGGTTTTCTGTCAGACTCTTACCAGCCTTGTCCTGAATCGTATTAGATCTCCCCTGTTTCTCTGTTGTCAGGTCTTTCACCAACTGGTATGCCCTTTTACTGTCATTCTGGTTCAGGCTTTTCTCGACTTCTTTGCATTGGTCCTCTAACCAGCTTTCTTTTGCTTTCTTTATGCTCTTCTTAATCCTGTTGTTAATCTCCCTGTATTTTATTGCTCCTTCATGGTCTCCTCACTTACTCTTCAGTTTTCTCCTCACATCGCAGAGGTCGAGAATATCTGCTGTGACCCAAGGCTTCTTTATTCTATGATGCTTGCCAAGGATCTCTCCGGCTGTGTCTATTACTGCCTTGTTGAAGGTGATGATCAAGGAGTCTATGTTTATTTTTTCATGTCCCAGAATTGTGAGTGGTGCAAATTTGCCGCCTATTGATGCTTCAAATGCTTGTGCCATGCTTGGATCTTTAAGTTTTTCAAGGTCGAACCTGATCCTAACTTGTCTTGGCTTATTGGTCTTCCTCAGACGAAGTTTGATAGTCATCATCAGCAAGTCATGGTCGCTTCCTATGTCAGCTCCTGGGAAGCTACATGTTCTGGCAATGTTTACGCTAGATCGGAAGCGCTTTCTCACCAAGATGTAATCAATCTGGTTGTAATGTTTTCCGTCTGGGCTGTGCCAAGTCCATCTTCTGGATAGTTTGTGGGGGTCAAGGGTGTTCATTAGCAGGTTATTGTATGTGGCAAAGTCCAGGAGCTTGAGACCTCTCTCATTGGTCTGCTTGTTACAGTATGGACCACAGACTTCTCGCCAGTAAGCTTGTGCGTCTTCTCCTACCTTAGCATTCCAGTCTCCTTGAATAACCAGAATATCCTTCTTGGGTGTCTGGTCTATGAGAGTTTGAAGCTGGTCGTAGAACTCATCCAGTTCCTCGTCATCATGGTCAGATGTTGGGGCATAGACCTGTATGATAGGGATGTTTAACGGAGATGCCCTCTCGCGGATTGTAATCATCCTGTTAGACACTGGTCGACAACCCATGACAGCACTCACAGTGTCCTTGTGTACCATAAACCCAACTCCATGTTCATGCTTGTTCTCATGCCCACTGAAGTAGATCAGTAAACCCAGTATGGCTGCAATAAAATCACTGACGGACTTCCACTAGAGTGAGTGGATTTCCACTGTGGGGGGGGGGGGGGAATTCACCAGACTGAGTGGACTTCCACTACTCATGGTGGGCACTTAATCCCCTGCTCCTCTGTTCACATCCACCAGAGGGAGTGGGCAATCGCAAAAACATGATGTGTGTACTGTAGCTCTGTTTCTTGGCCAACTTTTGGTATTTCATTTTCTACATACTGTGAAGGAACTACGGGAGGTGTGCATGCCTCATGTCAGTTTCAAGAACAGCACAAGCCCACAACACCTAACTCACAAATATATGCATATCGTTAATTATAAAACAATAATAGCTGAAAAAGTCGCATGATTGCTTTAAGTTGAGAAATTTGACCAGGGCCAGTTTACAAAACTATCCAGTACTACCTCAGCAGTTACTTGATTAACAAACAGACCAGTTAACCATGAATAGGAATCCCATCCAATATTTTATTAGATACATCCAAAGCAAGACCACTTGTTAACTCCTAATAGTGACCCGTGATATTTTTCCTGTTCCAACGGGTGTGTGAAGGTTGGGATTCTGGTAATCCGTCAGCAAATTTCCTGATCACAGATTAGCGGATTGGCATTAATTTTGAGCCCTGTGATAGTCGTACAATACTACAATATAATACATCGATCATGATAGCTATGATAGGGTGGGGTGGGGTTAAAAAACCCAAGCAGAACTATAAGGCTCAGCATCTTGCATGGTAAGACTAGGAAGTAAGACTGACAGTAATTGTACTGTCAACTAAATTTTCTATATTGCTTTCCATGCTTGTTCTCATTATTGCAGTTATGTACTGTGAACTAAGGTTTATTGCACAGCTAATGTATTGGACTAGTGTCTTTAAATAGGCTGTACGCCAAACTTGTCATATGTAAAGATGACAACTTAAAGTAAGAACTGCAGTCTCACAGTCAAAAAGGGATTATGATGTGAAATAAATTGCATCTGTTAAATGTTTTTAGCATACAAAGTGGATGGCATATACTTGTAAGTTGACAGGGCCAAAATTTAACATTTGTTTCTAATTGCAATTTTTGTCAGTGCGGGAAATATCAGCCTGAAAATTCTGTTTCTACTGACATTTTTTTTTACCACTTTTATTAATCTATACTATAAGCCAGGAGCTTGGGAGTAAGAAGAAACTATAGAAATTATCTGTCAGTTTTAACAAGAATTTTGATTTTGAATAAAGAACAACACTAAGGCACCATAATTTTTTTCCATTTTCTAAATATATGACTGCAATATATTAAACCTCACTGGATTATTTTCAGATAAAACCTTTCCAGAAATCAGATTGTCATCAAGAAAGCAAACCATTGTAACTATGATTCAGAAAGGATATAAATCTGTAAAAGCTGCACAAGTACCATAAATTCAACCCTATACAATTTGCAAATTTATGGCTACTGTTGAAAATGATGCAAAAAATAAAACAAAGAAAATAACAGCACTCCCGAAGATCTGAAAACCTAACTCCTTCACACCTGTGAATATTTGTCAGTGTTTTATGTTTGGAGATGGTATCAGTCATTACCAAAGCTCTGTAGACAGGTACTGCTGCCAAAAAGTCACATTACAAACTGCTGAGGTAATATAGTCAGATTAAGGTTAGTTTATTCATCATTTATGACTCGTCATTCACAAAACGTGCATGATGTTATGACAATAAAAATTGAAACTATTATGGCATCAGAGAGCATGCATGTACATTTGAATTGTTTTGATCTGCTTATAACTGGTCTAAATTTTAATGGGCACAAACATGGGGTATGCAATTCCACGGCCCAAAATTCAATACAGAGAAACCCCTCAAATCCGAAAACCCTTGGGACCCAGAAAGTTTGGTTTTGAGAAGTTTTTGATTTACTGAGGTTTTTGCAGATGTGAAAAAAAGATGTCTTTTTCTAAGCATTTATGGGAACAGAGAGAGAGAGCGAGAGGGAGAGGAAGAGGAAGAGAGAGAGATTATATATTATATGGCCTGAGAATGGAATGTTTTTGGTCCTAATGCTTGGCTAAACCATTGCCAGACAAAATCATTCAGCTTGTCAAATTTGCAGGCATAGTTGAAAGAGTGCTTGTTTGCATCACTGTTGTTTTCACATATCATTCTTGTAGAATTCCGTTTTCTTTAAAATATCTGAAACAGTAAATGTTTTCCCTAATTTCTTCAGTGTAGATTTTGGCACAGATTCATACTCATTGATCAGACTAATTTTATCCTGCAAGGTTAGTTCAGTCCAACATGTACCTTGCTTAGCTGGTCGTTCTGACATCTTGACATGTGAGCGAAAACAAATTACAGTCATAGCTACTTAATACATCAGTGTAATGATTTGTCTCCTTTGAAAATCAATTGTCTACCGGTATAAGTGAATCTGGCTTTTAGAATACTGTTTTGTTGGTCTCTGCCAGCAAAGAATCCAAAGAGAGCACATATGTTTGGTTAATAAAGCCCTGATATTTAATTAAGAAAACAAACACAAAATGTTGTATTGATCATGCATACAAGTGAATAGCATCAATCACAATATTAGATAATAAGGAGATAAACATAATCTTTCATAAATGGCTTGCATACAAGCACTTTGTTATGAATAATTCGCCTTAAAAGCTGGCTCTTTTTTTACAGTGGAAAGACTTCAGATAAGCCTATTGTCAGCTCTAATCTGTGTAGATGTGTGTCAAGTGTTGTTTTAACCTTGCATGCTCTTAAGACATTTTTTGGGTGTTTGTCTCACAGATAAGCCTACTACAGTACTTGCAAACCATAATCTATTCCAGCATCTGTCAGGAATTTATCAGCTAAAATAAATTTCCATCTTTTAAGTGAGTTTCGGTTTTATGGTTTTTTTTAGTTTAAAATTGAAATTTGGGATCAAAATTTGTTTCAGCATTCAGAGTTGAGGGGTTGCGGTTTACTGGGGAAAAAAATTTGATATTAAAGAAGGAAAAATTAGGGACTCCAAAAACATTTCAGTCTTGAGGGGATTCCAGCATACAGAGGTTTTGGTTTTGAGGAGTTTCACTGTATATTGCATATGACAAGGAAATGAATCTCATAAAATTTGTCTCATATTCCTTGGAAGGAACTTCTTTAACAAATCTCTGCCAAATAAAATATTTAGGCATCAGAATTAATAGTGATCTGAAGTGGAACCTTCACATTCAAGAAATATACGCCAGCACAAATTGTACTTTTTGGCCTAATATTATCTAAATTGTCATTTTACCCACAAAATGTAAAAAAATTAGCTTTCAAAGTTTTTGTGACGTTTATTTTAAGATATGCTTGTGCAGTTTGAGATCACACGAGTTTGGACCATAACAGGAGGGATTGGTAGTGGAGAGTAGGTTGCGGGTTCTGTACGTGTTATACAGAGTTGGACATATTGTCACCTTATCCTACCCTCCACTACAAATCTTTCATGTTTTGGGCCCAAATCTTTGTTTTTGGGACTGCCAATCCCAATTATTTCATGATGAACTTGTAAAATCCAAGAGCAAGCAGCCAGATTTTTTGTTATATCCAAGTATGACTACACACCAAGAAGTATGACGTCAATATTGAACAAGTTATCTTGGAAGCCCAAAGTTGATTGGAAAGCCGATTAATAGAATTCTTTACAGTCTTTAGAAAAACACTGCCAAAAAAATCCAGCCTCAATTTGACCAAATCAAACAGAACTTGTTGAAATCAGCATGAAAATATTTACAAGATACCCATTTCTCAAATGGAGAGTTTAATTTTTTTTTTTCCCACCAACCATCAGAGATTGAAGTTTTTTGTTGTCCACAATTGTTAATCACAATTGCTGAATCTTTATAAAACTAAATTGATGCATTTTCAAAATTAGTACGGTAAATTTTTTTACTGTAACTTTGTTTTAATGATGTGCAGTTCATTAATTTTTGTGTTCTTTGCTCTTCATAGGATGCTATTTTAAGTATGTTTGAATGGAGACATTGAGTGGTTTTCCAGTTATATTCCTTGTTTTTAATATTAATAAAAAATACAGCACAGTACCATACAGGTATATATATATACATGTAAGCCCACATTTCCAATTATCTAATTGACTTCTATAGTAGTAATGTACTCGTTCTGAAAAAACTTTGGAAATGATATGAGTTGTTATAATTAATTTAAATTTAGTTACATGTATTTAGTAGAACTTGAAGCAATTCCATATGTAAATCTTGTAAATGAAAATTTTAATGTCTATAAGTAGTAATAAAACTTGGACTGTAGATGGTAAATTGTACATAAAGTTGTAGCTGGTCAAAATGGAAGCTTGCAGGGATTTGTCTGATCAGAATTTAATGATCAGGTTTTCATGTGAATAAATAATGGGGAATTTCACATATAAATCTCAGAGGACATGCATTTTAGACAAAAAAATGTTAATTACTCTAATGGAAGTCAACAGGACAAAAAGTCATTTGGAAATGTTTCATTTATGGCACATTGCATGCATACAGTATGTGTGTTGCACCAAAGCCTCAATTTTGGTATACGATAAGTAAAATGAGATTTTTCATCATGATGATCGGTTAACTATAATTATGAAAGAAAAAATCTTATATCATTTACATTGGACATTCGTATGGAACTAGTAATAGTGTAAACAATGTTAAAATATTTTTAAAATAAAAAAAAAAGTTTAAACACAAACTTAAATATATTAATATGTGATTTTGGTGTTTAGATTAATGTTAAATATCAAAATTGTAGTTCATATAAAAAGCTGACAGCAGAAAACACAAATATATTTTCTGTGGTACATGGTGTCTAACCTGCGTCCATATGCGTCAGCATTTATGACTTGAAAGAACTTGAATGTAAAGCTTGAACATTGTTGATGCTATCTCTATTTCAAACAATGTCAGAAACACGACAACTGCATCTCACCATGCTTGTGCAGGTGAGAAAAAAATCATGCAGTTGATTATGCAAAGCAGAATTTATTTTGTTGTTATTGCATGCTTAGTTATTATAACTATGTTACTTGTAATATTTAATTTGGATGACATCAATAGAGTAATTATGGGGGTAATACTCCTGTAGCAGAAGCATTGTGGAATTAAGCTGTACAAGCATCATAAGAATGGAATATAAAATATATTTTCATATCGCTTAACTGATCGATCCATGAATTACGCTGTTGGGCTTCATTTCAATGTGCCATATTGAAATAGAATGTATGAATTGTTTAAGTCTGCCAATTTTAAATGAAGAAAATGTTGTTAACTCATTTCTGCTTAATTTAAAAGGTTTGTTCTGATCATTGAGCATATGGTGCTACATACAGTTTTAAACAATAGTTCATATCAGGTATTAATGGCAGTGTAAATTTGCATCAAGTCTAATATTTTCTTCTTTTCAGATATTTGTTAAGAGACGTTCCATGTACTTGGATCCAGAATGTGAAGGTAAATATATAATATCTGGTGTCATACCGTAGATCCTTTTGATCACTAACAGAGGTTGTACATTATTTGAATATTTGATTTAACAGCCATTATCAGCAGCTATATATTACTCATTTAAGGCTGCATAAACTCGTCATAAATTATATTTTAATAACAGCCCATTGCTATTGTGCAGCTTATTACTTTTTCGTGTTGAAAAAAAATCTCATCCATTTGATGTGAATACAACCCCCCCCCCCCCCCACACACACACAGAGTGGAGAAATTGTCAGTAAGACACGGTCCACTCGTGCACCTCTCTGCGCTTGCGCAGAACAGTCATCTTTTTCAAGGACGCCATGTTAATGGTTATAATGTTCATAACGTGACCAGAGAAAAATCGCTTGTTGCAAGTTTAAACCACATTCGGTTCTCCCTTCAGCAATATTTCCTCTAGTGTTACATTCAATCATATTGTCTTCTGTTTTTTTATGCTGGTAATCCCTGCCCTTTCTCAGTAATTAGTTCTGGAATGTCAATTTGGGGTTACCACGTATCCCACCCTTTAGGGGTTAGGGTACACCCCTCTTTTTTTTCAAAATACAATTGGTTCTTATGTATTAAGTTATAATGCAACAAAGGCCCAACCGCAATTAATAAGAATTCGTAATTCCCTTAATTCAATAATTGATCAAACATCAATTTGGTGTTTTTTCTATTTCACCATTGTATTTTAATACTATGCGGGACACGTCACATTGATATTGTGTGTGTCTGCATTGTGAATGTTTGAGTAGATTGCCTCCCCACGAAAGGGAGAAGTTGAACACCCCTCACATTCACAGTAGTGTGATGCTGCCTTCTGTGAGGAAGGAGGTGAACCGCTTGTCTCGGGGTAGAGTGTTTCTGCCTTCCGATAGGAAGGAAATGCACCGCTCATCTCACTGGTTATTGACCGGTGATTGGTCTGGTCACTGGCCAATGTGTGGTGACCGGACACCGGTCAGTTTGTCAAAGTGACCAGTTAGTGTATGGTGACCGGTCACCAGTCACATCGTCCCGGTGACTGATCAGATCGTACTGGTCACCAGCCACCAGTCATCTCATACTGGTCGCCAGCTTTACACTGGTCATGGCTTAGAGGCCTCGTGGTACAGGCATAGAGATCAGACCGAGATTCCCCCTCTCCCCACTCTACCATCATACCCTGTACAGGATTGGGAGTCTGCCCAGCGGGTCCAGACTAGGGAAGGGGATTGGATCAGTATCCTCACCTTTCCTATTATCCCAATGAATCCATTTGGGATGTGGGGTCCTCCACCTCAGGGTAATTGGTCCCTTATGCCTCCTTTAGGCTACTGGTGTGATGTAATTGTCAAAAGATATTGCCTGAACCAGTACTGTCTGCTTCCATTGGTTGCATCCATAGAAGCTGTGGCTGGTTTCAGTCCTAATCGATAAAATTCAGCGTACATTATGTAAATATTATAGAATGCACCCGTATGGTACTCGCTGGTCAGTATGAATGGTGCTTGTGTAAACACCACTCAGACAAAACAGGAACTACTGCCCTTTTAAGTTACAGGCCACAATTTACTTGCTCATGGACAAGTAACCTTGCAAAAGTTGCTCTTCCGTAGGAAAAAATTTCAGACTCGGACAATGGATTTCTGCACCCCTCTCATTTGACAATAAAATATGTAAACGTATTTCAAAAACACTAATAACATTGTTTACAAAACTCATTGTAGACTAAGCTAAACAACCAGGTATGATTAAGTTTTCTATCTTTCTTGTTTATGTCCTTGGCGTGTCTACATACAAAAAAAAGTTTTCTGAAAACTGGTTTTTACTTCTGCAGGTCATAGACCAAAAGAGCTTATGGAATGGTCTGTTGTCTGTCATCTGTCCATCTGTCCATTAGCACAAGTTTGTTACCACTACTACAAATAAACTACTTGGAGGATTGCCTTGAAACTTTGCACCCACATTCATCCCATGGTCTAGTTGGTCATAAATGAAAATGGTGCCACTCGGACATCCAGTATGGCCGCCACAGTGGCGATCATGAAGATTATATTATCACTACTTCTCCAGAACAACATGGGGTATTCACTAAAATACTTCTTATGATGTCTAGTTGGTTGTAAATGAAAATGGTGCTAATCTGATGTCCAGTATGGCCAACATCCAGTTGTAGATTTTCCAGGGTATTCCAGGAAAAACTCTGGAAAACACAGGAAAATTCTAGCATGGAAAACTATGGAGTACAGTATTTGGACTAAATTTCCAGGCTCCTTACAGGGTTGGCTTGGAAACCATTGAAAAAAAGACAAGGAAAAGCATGAAATATTTGCCTTGAAACCCCTGGAATATTTTCCAGGAAAATGCAGGAATATCATGGAAAACCCTGGAATATTTGCCTGGAAAACCCTGGAATATCATGGAGAATCCTGGAATATCCAGGGCCCGGAAAACCCAGGTATATATGCCTGGATAACCCTGGAAATTTACCTGGAAAACCCTGAAAATATTTCATGAAAACAAGAGATTTCCCCTGAAAATAATTTTCATCTGGCCAGATTCTGACAGAATAGAAGCTGTCCTGTGGGCTCCTTCAGTTAATAAATATTTGATTTTAACAGCAATGCAACTTTCATTGATAATAATTTCAGGAGGAACATGCCCCCCCCCCCCCCCTTTTTATATGGACTGAAGTGTTGAGTAATATATTTTAGAAGAAAAAAACAAACTTACTTCTTGTCATTGGTAGTTTAATAGGTTGTGCACTGGATCCAGTAGGTTAGTAGAAGACTTTGCCAGTTTGAATAAATGTGGTTACATATTCAGTGTAACACTATGGTACTGGTGTGTCATAAAATCCAAGTCACTGGCTCCATATATCACCTTATTATTCTTGAAATATGTACTCTGGTTGTTGTCCAGATTTATTATGAAGCAATCTACAAAGGACATTATAACAAAAATCACATTCATTTGTGCCTCAATTTTAATAGTTTTTAAAAAATAGGTTACGAAAGTTCCTCCATTTGTAAACAAACAATAACATTTTGTAGGCTTGAAAATTGCCACTAGCAAGGGTTAAAGTTAATCGTCTACATTTAATCACTAATTGCTAGATAACAAATAAATTTAACAATTATGTTTCTTAGGTGTTTTTCACTGTTCATTATCCCTATTTGTTATTGTCACCCATGGAGACAGGAGAGATCCCCTTACGGAAAAAAACCTATACGTGGTTTATAGGTTATTTATACTCTTTACTTAACGGTCATTTATAAGTGAAGTATACTTCACTTGTAAGCGAAATGTGACACATTCACTTGCTACACTTATAAGTGACAAATAGGTGAATTAGGCATTTCACTTAGTTAAAAAAAAATAAGTGTGTTTCCGGTCGTCCAACCGTCCCTATTTCAAATTGCCAACCCTAGCACTTTTTTTCCCCATGGTAAAAAAAACCCAAAAAGCACATTGCCAAAATTGATTTGTGCATCTAATTGTGCCAGTTTTGCCCAGATCTTTTAAGGGCTTGAAATATTATTGGATTTATATACCGTGTATACTTGTGTATAAGCCGAATAATTTAGGAAAAAGTAAAAGCCTGGAACAAGCTGGGTTGGCTTATCCACAGGACAAGATCTATACTTGAGAATTTTTAAGTTTTCTTGTTGAATACTGGTATGTATTGCTGTTAGCCTGGAAACCTTGGTACAGGAGGTCCTGGGTATTCAGGTTAGACCGAAGCCATTAGCCAGGAAACCTTAGTACAGGAGGAGCTGGGGGTTCAGGTTAGACAAAAACAGATGCTGTTTGATGGGTCGGCTTATCCACGGGTCGTGCACTTTTTAATGTTTTTACTTATTCAGTTTGGGGGGTCGGCTTATACGCGAATGCACTTATCTGCGAGTATATATGGTATAATGTTTAAAAAGAGAAAGAAAACCCTACCTGCCTACCCTAATTTAAAACCAGTGCGATAGGAAAAATATTTTTTTTTGGCCTTATAAGTAAAATGGAAGTTTTTCATTTACTACACTTGTACATGAGATAAAAAGCAAATTCTCACTAAATTCAATGAATTTGGATTTGAAAAAGAAATAGCTGCACCCCCCCCCCCAACAGGAAATTGTGTCCTTATATAAATATAGTCATCGGTTTTATTGAATATATACGTGTAAATGGCTACCTATAAGATCTGACCTTATAAAAATCTCATACATTTCCATTTCAGTGACAATTTGTGAAATGATTTCCAACACACAAGGCTGCTACTTTGAGCTATCAGATTTGAAATGGCTTGCTCAGTATCAAAGTGTTAGATGAAATAATACAAATAAGCAATAACCATGAAGATAATTTATTAGCCAAGTATTAATACAATATTTCTTTGAAACATACATTTCTGGAAAAATCCATCATCATCATCAAGTAGGCCCCTACAAGTGAATTCAAAAGCAGGTTTAGACTCGCAGGTGGCAGTTTTTCAAAATCCATTGGTCATTCTACTGGTAAATGAAGGCTGTTCCAAATTCAAGTGTCGGCATGTGAACACTAGAATATTTGTATAAACCGCATGATGCTGGAAAGCACAAAGAGTGAACAAAACAAGACTGCCATAGACGAAAAAGTCAGCATAACATAATTGCATCGATGCAGACCGACAATGGTTTCAATTCCGGAAAGTGTGGCCAAGTCTAAATTATTAAAGCTTATGCAGCTGGAATCTTTCGGGCTCCGAATTTTTGCCATTGAAACATCTTTTCGATATCAAATAATTTTTCAGTGTCCAACAATAAATTACTCTCTGTGATTTCATTAGTATATATACAGTTGAATGTTTGGTGCCAAATAATATTGTTTTAAATGAAATTAACAAAAATAATTTATTGTTGGATGCTGAAAAAATCCTTGCTTACATGGTGTCTGCAATGTGTGGTTGTGTATGCTCACTTCTGTCCCCATTTTGCAGTTTAAACACACACACAAGTTGCTTTAATCTGGTTTCAAAGTTGGAAGTTTTATTTTGACGTTTTTCTTTCTTAAAATCTTAAAATATTTTAAATAAAAATAGATGAAATTCTTGTGTGTGTGTGTTGTTGTTGTTGTTGATATGACTTATTGGAATTGACAAATCTGGTGGGAAGTTATGAATTTTGGAGAAAAAATTCACAGTAGCACCATTGTTGAACTTGGATTGTATTTTGCAGTAAAATTAAAGGACTTTAGACAGTGAGGCTGTATTTTGCAGTCAACTGTTAGTCAGAAAATGATAATGTACATATTTATGGTTGTAAGTACAACAGACATTTTCTGGTCAGGATTTTAGCTATTTTTTTAGGATATCTCTCTGTAGAATTAAATTTTATGTTACAGTATATTTGTGTATAATGATGTTTAATTCATCATTAGCATTTAATTACACATGTTTGTACATATAAATAATTATGTGTTATTGTAACACTTGTAGTTTGTAGGTTAAGGAGGAACATTCATTTTTAAAAAGTGCAATTTAGTCATTGTTGTTGTTCTTTCCTTAGGTATTTATATCTTGATAGTTCAAGGATCGCACTCTTAGTAGTAGAAATGAAAAATAATTCTAAGTGGCAATCTTGAAAATTGACTAAATTTTTTTCCAGGGTTTTCCAGCTGAAATATATCAAAAAAATCCAAACCGTCCATACTTTTCCAGGCATGTTCAGCCTTTTCTATGGACAATGTCCAGGGTTTCCAGGATACTTTCTGCACATTTTTTAGTTTTTCCACTGTTTTCCTGCGCTTACCATGTTTTTCCAAGGTATTTCATCCTTTTCCAGAGTATACTATGGAAAAAGTACAGTCGTGCACAGTGGTCATCATGAAAATGTTGTCGCTACTCCTCATGAGTGGAGGTCATATTGACATGGGGTTTTCACCAGAAGACTTCCTATGATGTCTAGTTGGTTCTAAATGAAAATGGTGCTGATCTGATGTCAAATATGACTGCCACAGTGTCCATCTTGAAAATCTTGTTATTGCTACTCCTTCTGAATCGATTGTCATATCTACATGGGGTTTTCACTAAAGACTTCTTCTGATGTGTACCAGTAGTAGGTTATAAAAGAAAATGGTGCCATTCAGCCATTCAGTATGCCTGACATAGTGACCATCTTGAAAATCTTGTCACTATTTCTCCTGAATGAATGGTCATATCAGAATGGGGGTTTCTCCAAAAGACTTCTTATGATGTCTAGTTGATCCTAAATGAAAATGCTGCCACAATGGCCATCTTGAAAATCTTGTTGCACCTCTCCCTCGATAACTTATGCACAACGGGTTCCAAAAACAGAGACCGCACTATAAGTGAGAGAAAGAGTCACAAAGGGACCTCAAAACTATTAAGAAGGGGATGCCATCCCTGCTGGCCATCGATAAAACTGGTGTGGGGGGTAACAGGGCTGTTTAATGGTTGAATACTCGTTTTATAATTGCATTGGGAATAATTGTCAATAAAGAGCTTTTCTGTGTAAATTATCTTTATTTTCAAGATACCCAACCTCTGAAAGATCGTTAACAACATTACTCCAAGACCTTTCAACAACCATCACGTGTACATGAAAACATTGTGTTCTAATATCATTAATAGCTAACTGTTTCTATTGAGTAGCTAAGCTATTTCCCTGACAGAAAATACCCGACCGTATAATGATGATAATTCATCCTCCCAAAGGGTTGACTTGAAAATAGAACCCCCTGTGTGAACCCCACAGTTGCACACGTGTAACCCACAATTCATAATTCTTTTTCCAGTCATCATCTTGACGAAGACGGTTAAAATTATCACTTAAAGAAATAGCCTTCGCTGACGAGTCCACATAGCGATTTATGCTCTTTCCTTACGTTTATCGTAAATTACAGGTGGTATTTACCCTTGAACATTATTTTCATTTTCTGGAAATATCAGCTCTCTTGAGAGTTTTGGCAATTTTGGTACCAAGAAACATCCTTTTCATAATCTTGGTTAGTAGGTCATTTCCCCTGCATGCATTGTTTTGTTTGCTGATTAATTATTGCCTTTTGAGAATTCTGTATTGTATTCTTGCTCAGGTAGGTAATTTATTTTTTTCCTATCCCTGACGCCAGCCAGTTAGTTTCATTTTGTTTGCTTTTAACTAAATAAACAAAAAAACAAAAGCATCGGAAATTTAATTCCCTTCGAACTGATTAGTTGCCTACTTGAGCTCAGGAAAGCAGGTCGCACACCAGTCTTTTCATTCTTATGTGTGTTTTATATTTGAAATCCGGTTCAATTTAAATTAATATAGCATTGGAATTTACTCCTTTTTGTTATAATATATATAAGCGTTATTACCAAGCTGCTTTTTTTGCTTTTTATTCATATCCAGTACTTGATAAATTTGGTTTACGTCACCTTTTTTATTCTGATTGTATGATTGTATATATATATATATATATATATATATATATATATATATATGTACAGTGTCTATATATATGTGTGTATGTATATATAATTTAAAAAAATTCTCAGTGAAGTATTACTGACTCTTTGAGAAAATAGTAATACTAGAGTGGTTTATAATTTCTTCATTGGAAAAAGCGCCACCTACAAGGTGCGTACCTGCTAAAGTTTGTTTTGAACGCAGTTACAAGCATTATCTTGTTTTCAGCACCTCCTTTTTTACATCCGTGTCATGGACTGCAAGGTGACAGGTGGTTGTGCTGTTTGGTCTGACTAGGTTTGGGACATCGACGAATGTAGAAGAACCAATAGGGACATGAAAAGGTCTCTTCTTCTTCATCTGAAATTTTGGGTTTTTCCTTCTCTGGGTCACTCGGGTCCCAGAGAAGGATTAGTAGAGTCTCTTCGGAGATGCTAAAGGTTAGTGGGCTCATTCATAAGGCAATATCTAAGGGGATGCGGAGTGGGTGGCGAACTCTCGTGAGGAAGGAGCAGCACCCTCCCCAGTCCCATAGGGCAGAGAGTGAGTTGTGCCATCCCAAATCGAGGAGCAGCACCCTCTCTGTTCCACTAGTACAGAGAGTGAGTCATGCCCTTCCATGATGGAGAAGCAGCAACCTCTCTCGTCGTGTAGGGCAGAGAGTGAGTCGCACCCTCCCATAGGGAGGAGCAGCACCCTCTCTATTCTAGTACTGAGAGTGAGTCGCGCCTTTCCATGAGGGAGGAGCAGCACCCTTTCTCGTCATGTAGGGCAGAGAGCAAGTTGCTCCCTCCAGCAAATGAGGAGCAGCACCCTCTACTGTCACACAGTTCAGTGTCCGCAGAAAGTGAGTCCACCCCCTCCCCCTCCCCCACGTGAGGGGAGAGCAGCACCCTTATGGACACTGTGGCCTGTTGTCAGCAACAGGATCGTGCCACCCAGAAAGGGCTGGGCCTCGATCTAAGTGTGTCAGATCTGGGAGAGGATCTTCGTACAAATCAGAGTCGCCTGACCGGTCATTGACCAGGCACCAGGTGAGGCTCACCGGTCATTTGAGGCCCATTGGTATGGGGAGAGGGACTGGGTTGAGACCCCCCCCCCCCTCCTGGGATTTGGATTTGTTGTACCAACGTAGGACTAGGAAAGGGGATAGGATCGGCATCCACCCCTTTCCTGTGATTCTTTTAAACCCTTACAGGATGTGGGACCTTCCACTGGAATTGGACAGTCCCCTGCATACAGCCATGGTCTTTGGGGCCTTGGCCCCATGGCAGAGTGATAGATGGTGCAGTCCATTGAATGAGTGAAGGGGACAGACCCTCCAATCGCCCCAGGAGGGTCGAGAGTCACTCTCACACTTCTGCCGTGTCTACCACTAAGGACAGTCCCCTGGTTCCACGCGAGGAATTATGGGTCGAGGTCCCTCTTACTCCCAGGTCTCCCCAGCCTAATTAGGTTTACCATCTATTGCCCAATTATCTGTGTCCCAAGCTCTTGAGCTCTGAGGACACTAAGATTCTCTTCAGCTTGGAGAAACTCTCTGGGTCTGCCTCTCAACCAGATCAGTCTTCTTGCTTCCTCACTCAACTATGGTAAAGAAGCTGTCCCAAAGGTTTTGTAAGGGTTTGGAGTTTCCTAGACAATGTAGAAGGTGGCGATCCCCCCTTCTACGTTGAGACCCTTGTTCTCTTCTGCTAGTTATTGGGTTCACACTCCATCCTGGCCCCTTAAACCTCCCACTTTTTGTCGCTGCAGCGACACAAGTGGGTATTTGCTCAGGGACTTGGGCTCGCCTTCAAGTTAAAACACTGGAGGCCTTAGAGCAAAAAGCTAGGTCACTAGTAACTGTAGCTTCGCAAAGCATGCGTTATCCTTGTCCATGGCTTTATCAGCAGAGCTCCACCACCTCCACAGGGATGTTGCTTTGGACGCATCCAAGGTACTACTGGAGCACAGTAAGAACCTTTTGAGGGAGGCAGAGATTCCTTTTGGAGGGCTCATTCTTTCTCTCTGGCTTCTCAAGATCTGAGAGACCAGCAACATCGCTCTTTGACATCTACGCCTGGCCTGTTGAAACCGGCCAGGAAGCAAAGTCATCCTAAATGGCCACAGAGCCCTTCACCCTAAGCAACAACCCCAGTTCAGACCTCCCCTTCATCCGTCGGGGCCTAGAAGGACACACAACAGAGTACAAGGGAAGAGGTTTACGAGCCCTAGGGACTCAATCCTTCTCCTGCAGAGTGTACCTCTTCTGTGTGTTCCCGTAGGTGCCAGACTAAACCTTTTTTTCAGAGGCTTGGTCCTTCATCACAGTCAATAGCTGGGTCCTCTCTATCATAAAAGGAGGATACCATCTTCGTTTCACGATCTTCCTCCTCTTGTTAGGATCCCCATGTTCTTCCACCAGTCAAATCTTGTGCAGTTAAAGGAAGAGGTACACTCCCTTCTCCAGAAAGGTGCAGTGAAGAAGGTGTTCAATGGTAATTCTCTGGCTTTCTACTCCCGGATTTTCCTGGTACCCAAGAAAGGGGGAAAGTTTCATTACTATTATCGATCTTTCCTCCCTAAACCGATTTCTGCAGGAGGAACTCTTCAAGATGGAAACAGCAGCTTCAGTCAGGAATGCCATAAGGCCCAGTCAATGGGTGGTCTCCATCGATCTTCAGGATGCATATCTTCACATCCCTAACTTTCCTCCTTACAGGAAGCACATCTGGTTTTGCTTGGACGGAGAGGTCTTCCAATTTCGCGGTCTGCCGTTAGGTCTAGTCTCCTCAACCATAGCGTTTACCAGGGTCATAGGAGTAGTTGCAGAACTATTAAGGTCACTGAGTATCCCAATCCTCCAATATAATATGGCGGGCTTGAGTCCCTCTGAATCGACCTCACTGTTGGTCTATAGTGACCAGACTGGGTCTCTTACCCAACCTTGAGAAGTTGGAGCTTTGTCTATCTCAAGATTTCATCTGTGTGGGGATGAATTTACTTTCGAACAGGGGATTAGTCCATATCTGTCTGCACAGAGGAGACAAGATCCTGTCTCTGTCGGAGACACTGAGAGCCAAGACCATGTTGTCGGCTCATCTTTGTCTTTCACTGCAGCGGACCTGGTCCCCCTAGGCAGACTACACTTGCATCCTCTCCAGTTTCTCCTTCTGGCAAACTGGAAACCACACAGGGAGCCTCTGAACGTTCAGATTTCTCTAGGCCAGGTCTTCCATCATCATTGTCTTGGTGGATCAATTGCGACTGGTTTCTTGCCAGAGTCCCTATACACGCCCTCGATCCCCACTCCTATCTGTTCACAGACGTTTCGGATTCAGTGTGGGGTACTCGTCTGGAGCCGGAAAGTAGGATTCTTCAGGGTTCGTGGTCCCAGGAAGAATCTGCCCTCCACATAAACAATTTGAAAATAAGAGCAGTGTTCATAGCCCTTCAGCATGCATCAACAACATAAGGGGTCACTGCATGATGATCTGTGAAGAAAACGCGTCAGTGATGGCTTACCTTGGAAGACAAGGAGGCGCACATGCACCTTCTCTCTCTGAATGGAGGTTTTGAACCTCTTTTGTTGGGCAACCTCGGAAGGGATTACCCTTCGAGTTCGCCACATTCCTGGCAAAAAGAATATTTTGGTGGACAGTCAGTTCAGGAAAGGACGCAATGGTCTCCGCACCAATCCGTAGCAGTTTCCCTATTCAGACTTTGGGGGACACCCTTGGTGGACTTGTTTGCCACAAGTCTAGCAACAAGCTCCCCTTTTATGTCTCCCCAGTCCCCAATCAGAGAGCCTGTGCAGTGAATGTTTTCAGCCTGAATTGGGATCCTCTATTTCCCTATGCCTTCCCACCCTTCAGGATTATTCCATAAGTACTTCACAAAATAAGGAACTCCACAGCGCAGCTCATGTTGATAGCCCCTCTGTGGCCCCAATGATTGCTGTTCAACAATCTTCTCATCCTGCTGTTAGACCAGCCCAGGACGTTCCCAGAGGCAGGACCTTCTGTTGCAGCACAGGGTTTCTCTTCTGCACAACAGCCCACAGATTCTCCACCTTCACGCTTGGCTCATCTCAAACGATCTCTCAGCCAAAAGGAGTTTTTGAGCCAAGTTGCATGGTGCATCGTTCAATCTAGGAGGCAATCTACGTCTAAGGTCTATTATGCCAAGTGGAGAATCTTTTGTGATTGCAGCAGTTGGAAATGTATCAATTCTAGCTGTCCCTCTTTGAGCACAGTGGCTGATTTTCTTCTTTTTCTGTTTGTAGAGAGAAAATGCTCAGTTTCTACTATCAAGGGAAGCCCTATCAAACACTCTCAATCAGGCATTTTGAACTGCAATGGCCAGAGTCTCGCTCTCTGATGCTTAGGTGGAATCTCTCCTGTGTCTTGTGGTCTCTTAATAAATCCCCCTATGAACTTTTAAGTGACACTTCTTTCTAGAACCTGACCCTTAAGATTATTTTCTTGCTTTCTTTAGCATCTGCAAGACAAAGGAGCGAGCTTCTATGTGTAGACACACATAGAGAAAGACTGTTTGAGATTCAATGGGAATTATGAGTCTGTTTCTCTCCCTTGCCAACCAGATCCCCAGTATCAGTCATGCCTGTGCTGCTGATGATCAGGATAGACTTTTATATACAGTTAGAGCTTACCAGTCCCTTACCAAGAGGGATCTTTTTGTCATGAAAATTAAAGCTCATGAGGTTCAAGCCATTACTACCTCATGGGCCCATTTAACTCATTCGTTTCTGGAGGATGTGATGAAAGCCGCATTTTGGCCTTCTGACACTACCTTCTCCTTTTACCTTCGCTCATTGGCTCACCAAAGTGATGGCATATTTTCTTTGGGTCCACTAATCGTATCTCAAAAAGTGGACCATGCGGATACCATCTGGCAGTAGTCAACGCCTCTACATTGTGGGTGAGTATTCCTTAGTATTTCCTTAACCAGTTGTGAGATCATCAGCCTCCCACCAAACTGGCAAATTCAGCTATGTAATAGCAACAGAGTAAGATGTTAATGTTATTAAAATGTAGTTTGTTTGGGGGGTAAAACTAATTTTAACTATGTAATGCTTACCTGTTGCTATTGCCAGATTCCCTCCACCCTCCCCACACTGATGTCCCACTACTAAGGCTAGATCCTGAAAAAGAATGAGGAATTGTGGGTTACACATGTGCAACTTTGGGGTTCACACAGGGGGTTCTATTCACTACGACTTTCTAGTCAATCCTATGGGAGGATGAATTCTCATCATATGGTCGGGTATTTTCCATCACGGAAATAGATTAGCTATGCAATAGCAACGGATAAATATTACACAATTAAAATAAGTTTTACGCCCCAAAAAAATATATATTATATCACTGCTTTTTGTTGTTGATTCACAACAAAACAAGATTCCCTTTTTCAAAAAAGAGGGACATTTATTTTGTGAAACAACTGTCAACATCAAAAGTCGATTTTTTGGAATTGTTCGATTAAATATTGATGCTGTGATTTCATTGCAAGTAATAGTGAAACTCCTCATCCTTGAGGAAATCTCTGAGTGCCAATTCAGGAATTTTAAGTTCACTGCAAACTCTGGAACTCTCTTCTCTGTAATGAACTGCATCTGTGAAACAAAGCTTTGTATTCACCAAGTATTCATTTCACAAGGTTGCCTTGTTATCTTTGATTACATTTGTGAAAGAGTAGGCTAATTTAAGGAAGTTTAATTATATTATTTACATAATAATATTTATAACTGTGTTGGATTGATCAATTGAAATGAGTTGACCTGACACATGACCGTGACTACTAGCTCTTACACAAATAGGATTTGCATATCTTTTAGCTTTTCTTTTATTCCACCCCCTTTATTTGATTTGATATAAAAGACATAATTAACATGATAATACAAATTAAGGTCTGCTTTTAAATGAGTGTAACAATGCAACAAAAACTTCCATAAATTGGATATCAAAACATGGTTGGCACTTAATTAGGTTCCTACAGAAATGCTCCTGGACATAGCTGTGATGGTGGAATGACATTTTTCACGTTTGAATACAAGATTCATATTGCGTTTTTGATGATTACACTGAAACCAAATTAAAAGATAGAACTAAAACACAAATTTCACTGGACAAAATTTATTGAATTGGTATTTATTTATTAAAGTGTTGCCACCAGTAGGCATTAGTGCCATTTACATCTATCAAAATTTTGTTGAATATTGTTATTTACAGTGTACTGAGAATGTTGTTTGGAAGGAAAATTTAACAATATATGACTTCTTATTAAAAGTTGAGAATTTCATGATGTTGATTCAAATTTTCAGGTACTAACCACCGTTTTCGACAATCAAATAAGCAATCTTTCAAGGTTTCATTGACCAATTTTGATTGCGATTTTCTTCGTGTTTAACAAATACCAGTAGATGCCAATTTTTGGAGTATTTTCCAGTTTTAAAAATGGGATCCACTCGTGACCCCACATTATAAGCAGGTTAACAAGCTATCCAGGTGCAAGTTATTGAGGGAATTGTGTATCACTACTTTTCCTAGAGGGCTGGTCATATTGACATTTTGCTTTCACCAAAATACTTCTTATGATGTATGGCTGGTACTAAATAGAACTGGTGCCAATCTGATTTTCCAATATGGCCACCATGGCATCGATCTTGAAAATCTTGATATCGTTACTGCTCCAAAAGGGAAAGTCACATCAACATAGGGTTTCCACCAGATGACTTCTTATGATGCCTGGTTGAACCTAAATGAAAATGGTGCCAGGAAGAACAGTCATTTTGGGTCAAAAGGTCAAAGGTGAAGGTAACTGTGACTGAAAGAAGAACAACGGTTTTCATAACAACAATATTAGCTCAGCATGACATACATGTACCTGGACATACCTGGACCATACATTGTGGATGTCTTGCACTTTTGATAAGGAAGAACTCTATCGATTTTCAGGTCCAAAGGTCAAAGGCCAAATTCATTGAGACTGAAAGAACAAACATGGTTTCCACACATTACCTTGAGTTCTCCATCATCTATAGTTATGAAAATTTGTGCATGACTTGGGCTTGGAGAATGGAAGAAGCATATCAATGTTGTGGTCAAAAGGTCTAAGGTTAAGGTCACTGTGACTGGACAAAGAAAAATAGTTTCCGCATGATTATATTATCTTCGTGGATGTCTTGCACTTGGGATAAGGAATAAGTCTGTTGATATTGGGGTCAAAAGTTCAGAAGTTGAGGTCACAAAGACTGAAAGGAGAGAATGGTTTCTGCACAATAAGATTGGTTACACATCACCGACCTAGACCAAAGTTTGTGTATGGCTTACACCAGGGGTAAAAAGAAGCCTATTGATCTGGGGTCAAAAAAGCAAAGGTTAAAGTCACTTGCTGAAAGAAGAAGAATGGTTTTTGCACAATAACAATAGTTTACAAAAATGAACTGGACCAAACTTGTTCAATGGTTTACACTCGGGGTAAGGGAGGAGCCTATCAGTCAGGGAGTCAAAAGGTCAGTGGTCAAGATCAGTGTGACTGAAAGTAGAAAAGCGGTTTCTGCACAGCAATTTCAGTTATCTAATACATGGAGGGCTATTAGACATGGAATGGGCATACAATGTGCTGTTCATGGCACTCTTGTTATTATTTTCATATACATTTCACCTAATTTTTGAATAGATTGTGAATGGTCTTGTATCACATTAAGAAGACTAAATTGTTTTGGTGTTGATTTATACACATTGAAGAAGAAATAAATTGTTCCAGTTTCAAACTCACACAGTGCACTAGAATTGAGAACTTAAAATGCAAATCTTTCTATTGATATAATGACAAAAATGATCTTGCTTCCTGTCAGTCTTTGTTAATTTTCTTACTCAGTTTTAATGACAATTCCAGTCTGCATATTGTGTAAAAACATTTAAAGTGCTCATTTTAAAATACAATATTAAAACATATATTTATAAAAACACCAAACGTTTTTTACAAACTCATTGTAGACTTTAATGCTAAGCTTAAAACTGGTATGATTTAGTATTCTACCTTCCTTGTTTATGTTCTTGGTATATCTACATACAAAAAATTGTTCTCTGAGAGAAATGGTTTTCTCACTGTAATGTTAGATCTAATGCTAATAGTCCGTAATATCATGAACATTTTTCTTCTATTGCTACTCGAAGAATTTGACAATTTTAACAAGAATGTACATTATATTCACAGATTATACTGACAGAAGGCTTCTCTCGGGTTTCCGTGTCAATACTCCTAACCAAGAAGCAAAAGCTTTGAGGAGCTCATCAGGCTTATTGTTCGATACATCAGGAAATTGTGAGTCCATGAGAAATGCCTTTGAAAGGGAAAAGCAGAAAAGACGGTCAAGCCATTTAGGTTTTTTAGCAGGTATGAAGCAGAGCTTTAATCTTTGATAGAAGTTTTTGCCTTTTTGCATAGTATAGAAGGAAGAGGAAATAAGTTTAATTTTACTGCTTCATATACATCTTTATTTTTCTAATATGCAGTGACAATGTTATATGTCTAGAATATCCAACTATTATATATTTTTTTTTGTTTATATTTCAAATCATAATTAAACTTGAATTCAACACTTAGAGGCTATCTATTTTCTGATCCATCATGCTGTATCTGATAAGTATGGAGAACAACAGGCATGAAGTTTAGAGGCAGTAGATTAATCTGATCAATTTCAGTTAGCTTTCTATTCAAATCTTTTATTTCTGAAGAAATCGCTAATGATAGGATTTCATTGCTTCCAAGAAAAAAAAATGTCTACAGCAACTGTAAAAAAACAAATGCATGCATGGTGAGGTATAAGTTTAGATAGGCATGAATTTTAAGCATATTTGTTCCACTAATAGGCAAATTTTTTTATTTATTTTTTAGAAAAGATGTAAATATTTTGTATATCAAATATGCCGATATACATACTATTATACCCTTTCTTCATTTTTCAAAGTTATACCTAAATATATTCATACTTGTTTCTTGTTCGAGATGATCTAATTCAGTGGTTTGTACAAGTTTTTTTTTTTTTTTAATCTGTTTGTTTATAAGAACAGTAATGAGTTTTATCCATTTGTACCCACCCGCCATGAAGCATAAGATGTTATTATGTTCGTCCATCAATCTGTCCTTTCATCTGTTATCAGTTTGGTTTTGGCACAATAGCTGGAGTTCTTCACCTTCTAGAGTTACTGAAATTTGTGGCTGGCTTGTTCTTTGGTAAGAAAGCACTCGATTGATGTTGGGGTCAAAAGGTTAAAGGTCAAGGTCATTGTGAATGAAAGAAAAATAATGGTTTTCACACATTCCCTTGAGTTCTTCATCATGTATGGTTACCAAACTTTGTTGATTGCTTGCACTTTGGGTAAAGAAGAACCCTATTAATTTTGGGTCAAAATGTCAAAGGTCAGGTCATTGTTTTCAGCACAATAACTTTGGCTCTACATGACATAGGTGGACCAATCTGACATGCACATGGGGTAAGGAAGAACTCTGTCATTTTGGGGCTCAAAAGGTCAAAGACCAAGGTCATCAAAACTGAAAGAAGAGAAATGGTTTTCACACATTAACTTGAGTTCTCCATCATCAATGGTTATCAAGCTTTGTGGATGTCTTGCACTTAGGGTTTGAAAGAAGCCTTTTGATTTTATGTTGAAAAGGTCAAAGATGATGGTCACTGTTCCTGAAGGAAGATAAATGGTTTCTGCACATTAGCATTAGCTCTGCATAACAAACTTTGTGGATGACTTGCACTTGGGGTATGGAAGAAAGGTCAAGGTCACTGTGTCTGAAAGAAGAAGATTGTTTTCTGCATAATAACTTTAGCTGTATATCACCGGCTGGGACCAGTTTGTGGATGGCTTGCACTTTGATTAAGGAAGAAGCCTGTTCATTTTGGGGTAAAAATTTAATAGGTTAAGGTCACTGAGACTGAAAGAAGGAAAACCATTTCTTCACAATAAGTTTAGTACTATATCAAAGATTTGGGCCAAACTTTATGTATGGCTTACACCTGGGGTAAGGAAGAAACCTCTCGATTTGGGGGTGAAATTATCAACAGTCAAGGTCACTGACTGAAAGAAGAAATATGGTTTCTCCACAGTAACGTAAGTTGTACATCAAAGACCTGGACCACACTTTAATTATGATTAACACTTGGGGAAAAAGAAGAAGCCTATCAATATGGGGTCAGTGGGCAGGGTCAGTGTGACTGAAAGAACAAAAGTGGTCTATGCACAAAAATTTTATTCATCTAAACAGAGGAGTGTTAAATACTAAGCAGCCATTTAATGTGTAATTCCTGGTACTGTTGGTATTATTATAATATACAACAGTCAGTGTCTTCTGAAAAGGTCATTAAATGTTTTTCTTGTTTCATATGAACTCGCAATAAAACAAGAAGGTTTTGTTGTTAAAAAAGCATTATTATTAACCTGAGTCAACTTTGTCAAGGAATTACCATAGTCGTGTGTTTTAGTTTTCTGCAGACCAGAAATGCAGCATTGATAAATCATATAAAACTCATGAAGTTATTTGCATACCTTTTTCTTCTGGTAGCATCAAGAAGTGGGACTAAATTTTCAAATTATTTTTCAATGCTTTTTGTACTTCATTGTGGTTTTGGGGTTTGCTTTTGCTTGTTATTTAAGATTACAGTTAGTCATAGGGCTCATGTTGACTTCTGTCTGCTTTGATGCCATTGATGATCATAAAATGAAAAAAAACGTCTTCATTTTTAATCATATCTTTCAGTATATGACTACCGATAGGGTTATTTCAAGATATAGATATTGCTAGATAATTGCATCTGAAGCTAGCCATACATGTACATGACATGGAATTCCTCTAATGGACATTAACAAGTAATTTGCATCAAATTTTATGCCAGGGAAGGCTAAAGTAATACCTAGGGAAGTTCTGCTTTTTTTTTTGTCTTTTGTTGCCAAGCATAAGAGACCAAACAATTCTTCAAGAATCAGAAGCAGTTTCACAGATAAGTATAGATATGGTAAAGATCCACGCAGCAATCATTTACCACTTACATTTTAGATGTGACCGCTCAAACATCTGTCAACTTGATTTAATCGCTTGATCGTAGTCGTTACAATGAAAGGAAAAGTTGAGTGGAAGGTATTTTATGCATTTGCTGAATGAAGTTTATCTTATCTATCAGAATCTGAACATTTTTATCCCCGTTCATCCTCTTGAAAAAGCAAAATTGGACCCTTATTTGTAAATTTTGACAACACACGAGGTTTTTCCTTAGAAAGGACATTTGTATCTGACATGTAACCATCAGCAGTTGAGACTAGGAATAGAACAGTTGTGCTGAAGCTTGTCCAAAATTCTGGACAGTCCAGAAAACTTTAGGATAGTTTCTGTCAGTGACTATATTATTAATGCCCATGACTATGATTAATAATAATTGATGGTTGTGTATACATGCAATACAGAACTCGTAATTATAAATTAAATGCAATTTTACTGAAATAAGTTTATATGCAACTTCAATTATTTATTGTATTCTTTATTGAAAAAGTTGACACAACCAAAACAAAGGAACAATTTAATTCTAACAGTTAAATGATAATAAACAAGACTTATTCATTATCTGCAGGCTGCATTATTTGACTGATTTCCTGCCAATTATATTTTACTGGTATAATGTGATTAATATTTTACTGGTATAATCTGACTTATAAAGGTGATTACTGCTAAGTACCATACTCCAAAAGCTGTAATGATATTCCTTCTTGGATTTTTATCAGAAAAACTACTAGTATCTGTCATATTTGCAAAATTGTTGCTAACTCACATTGACCCAAGACTTTTTTTTTATCACTGACAAAAATTTAAATTAATATATATTTTAATAGCAGTAATACATTATCCTATCACTATTACATAGCTTATTACTTTTTCGTGTCGAAAAATCTTGTCCGTTCGATGTGAATACATCCTCCCACAGAGTGGAGAATTGTCAATAAGACATGGCACACGTGCACCTCTCTGTGCCTGTGCGAACATTCATCTTTTTCAAAGACACCATGTTAAATGGTTGTGTTGTTCATAATGTGACCAGAGAAAAATTGCTTGTTGCGAGTTTAAACCACATTGGCTTCTCCTTTCAGCTTTATTTCATCTAGTGTTAGATTCATCCGTCTCGTCTTCTGTTTTTGGGCCAGTAGCCACTGCCCTTTTCAGTATTGTGTTCTGGAAAGGTCTTCTTGGGTTACCATGTTGTATCCATCCATTAGGGGTTAGGGTACACCATCTCTTAGTTCTCAAATACAGTTGGTTCATGGGTAAGTCTTGTGTGTTAGTTATAGCGCATCATAGGCCCGACCGCAATTAAGAAGCAGGAATTCATAATTTCCTTGATAAAATAATTGATCAAACATCAATTCGGTGTTTTTTCTAATTCACCATTGTATTTAAATACCACACGTGACGCGTCGCATTGTTGTTGTGTGCTTCTGAATTGCCGCTAGAGAGCAATACAAGTTTTAAACAACTGAACGTCTAATCCTTATTAAACACAGGTTGGATGAGGTGTGTAATGTACAGTACACGCATTGCGTTTTTATGAAAAAACACGTCGTGGGCGTGGAGCTTAATCCTTTTCACTCTGTGTCGTCATGGACAGGATATCGTGGTCGTCGTGGATTGTCCACGTCGTGGCTTGTAGTGGATGGATTAAGTTTTATTGCCCATTTGAAAGTCGCAGCAATATAATTATGTAATACTGGATGCCCACTACCACGCGTGGAACTTACCTATCGGCTCAGCTACAGCACACAGTGCAGAATGCTCTTTTTAATTTGTACGCAATGTCATTTAATATTCAAAGACTCGCTCACTAAAATGCATTCACATATGTGTATTGAAAGAGATGAAAGATAAATTGCCGAGAAAAGAGTCACGAATGACGCTTCCCAAATTATACAAAGTTTAATTATCTTAATTTTAATGAGACGGGGGGGGGGGGGGGGGATTATCTTTTAAACAAACAAAGGGTAAAATAAATCACATGTAAATACATGTATTAGCGGGTTTCATTCCATTATTAAAATAAAAGAATGCGAGAAATGTTGTGATTTTGCTTTTAATTACCCCAGTATAATAAAGCACCGCACCTTGTTTAGTGATGAAGATGAACTAGGTTCTGACATGTCTATGTCACCGGTCCGGTCACTGGCATTGACCAGTGACCGGTCCAGTTACCAGGTAGTTACCGGTGACCGGTCTGGTCACTGGGCATTGACCGGTGCAAATGACCGGTCAGTGTATGATGACCGGTCACCAGTCATCTCGTAACGGTCACCAACCTTAAACTGGTCATCACCCAGAGACCTCGTGGTACGGGGATAGGGATCTTACCGAGACACCCTCTCCCAACTCTACCATCATACCTTGTACAGGATTGGGAGTTTGCCCAGAGGGTTCAGATTAGGGAAGGGGATCGGATCAGTATCCCCCCTTTCCTATTATCCCAATGAATCTGTACGGGATGTGGGGCCCTGAGTAGAGGAGATGCCGTGGCTCGTGTCCCGCCATCGCCTCCTCACCAGGTGGCATTCACCAGTAAGGCGGAGGCATAGCATCATCCACGAAAGACAAGTGGTCTCATCTTTATCCTGGAACGTCTAGAACACAGAGTGCACCTATGTCACTGTCTACAAAGGACATAGTGATGTATAGCCACTCTCCTGCACGGAGTGTTCTAGATGAGGATGCGTTATCTACTCTCGTTGACTCCAGTGAGATCGAAGTTGAAACAGCTCATTTGTCGCCTCCTATCAGGCCCACCAGCTACTCTCACTTGGATGAATCGGAGGAGATATGGTCTTTTGATAATGTGGTAACTTGTGCCCAAAGCCATCTTGCGCACAGCCCAAGAAGATCCTTTCCATTTTCAAAAGATCTCCAGGACCCAGCTACAGCCAGATATCCTGCTCCATCTACATTCCTCAATGATTGAGGAATGTCACAGAGGTTCATCACAAGCCAGCCTGTGCTTGACGGTGTAGAGGGTGGTCTGTCTACTTTGAGACCTTGGTCTCTGCCTCTAGTTACCAGGTACATTCCCGAAGTGACTCATTAAGCCTCCCCAGTTGGATGCAGATCGGTCTCAAGTGGGTATTATAATTGGAGCCTGGGCATGCCTTCCTATTAAAATAATCAGAGCCTTTGGGCAGAAAGGTTGGCTTCTGGTCACCATAGCTTCCCATGCAGACCTCTTCTCAGCTACTTCGTTTAGTATGCTGGAGGAGGCCACTCTGAACCCAGCCACATTACAATGCGTGCTGGAAGCTGTGGCCAAGACATCCCAGAATTCACTTTCGCAATGGCTTTATCAGTGGAACTTCTAACATCCACCATGACATTGTGATGGACTCCTCAAAGGTCTTACTTAACCATAGTAAAGACCTTCTTAGGGCTGCTCCATTGGAAGCCAAGAGCCTCTTTGCAGGACTCACCCCCACTGTGGCTTCACAAGATTTGAAGGATCATCAACATAGATCCTTCACAACTGCACCTGGCCCATCACAATTGGCCAGAAAGCACACTAAGGTGAATTGCCCCCAGGGACCACCCACTAAATTCTTCAAACAGATGCAGCCCCAGTCCAATGCACAAGCTCAAATGAGACCTCCTCCTCATCAATAAGGTCCTCGGGAGGAACTTCTCCAACCCACCTTTCTTTCCCAAGGAAGGCCGGGGGGGGGGGGACGGCCTTAGTGACTCGCACCCGCTCCTGCCTTGCATTCCTCTCCAGATGTCCCTGTAGGTGCTTGTCCAGGCCTCTTTTCAGAGGCTTCGTCAAGTACCACGGATGATGGGTGGGTCCTTTCTATTGTAAGCAAGGGTTACTGACTTCATTTTCAGGAACAACCTCCTCTATCAATGACCCTGATGTTCTTTCACCAGTCCAATTTGGTGAAATTAAAGGAAGAGGTGCACACCCTTTTACAGAAAGGGGCAGTCAAGAGGTTCCTGAACGATCACTCTCCTGCATTCTACTCCCAATTGTTCCTGATCATCAAGAAAAGTGGGAAATTTTGTATCATTATCGATCTCCCCCTGTTAAACCGGTGGAAATACCTCCGGGTTTGCTTGAACCAGGAAGTCTTTCAATTCTGGGTTCTGCCATTCGGAATTACTTCCACACCCAGATCCTTCACCAAAGTTATGGGAGTTGTAGTGTCCTATCTCTGATTACTGAGAACCCCGATTCTCCAGTACTTTAATGACTAGCTGATCCATAATGTTCAGTCCCTCCATCAGGATATGTTCCGTTGTTTGTCCACACTAACTCGGTTATTTTATTTTACCCAACCTTGAGAAGTCAGAACTCGTTCTATCTAATTTTCGTAGGGATGAACTTCCTCGTGAACCACAACTTAGTCTGGGTTCCACCGAATCACATAGATCGAATCCTGGCACTTCTAGAGGCGCTACAAGCCAAAACATTGTTGTCTGCTTGCCTTTACCTATCCCTATTGGGAACATTGAATGCCGCTGTGGACCTGGTTCCCTTAGGATGTCTCCATATGCGCCCTCTACAGTTTCTCCTTATCGCAAGGTGGGAACCACACAGGGATTCTCTATCAGCATTGATTCCTCTAGGACCAGACTTATATCACCATTGCACGGGTGGATGAATTGGAACAGATTCCTGACCAGGGTCTCCATGCATGTGCCTCAGCCCCACTCCTATCTGTTCGCCATCGCATCAGATTCTGGTTGGAGCGCTCACCTAGAGCCAGAGGATGTAATTCTGCAGGGTCATTGGACTCGGGACTCCCTCCACATAACAACCTAGAAATTAAAGCCATATTTCTAGCATTGCAATGGTTCATTGTCAGAGTAAGTGCTCGATGTGTCATGGCCTCCTCCAACAACACGTCCGTCGTAGCATATCTCCAACGTTAAGGAGGCACACACGCACCTTCTCTCAGTGTGAAGGTCTGGAACCTCCTCTGCTGGGCCACATTGGAGAACATTACCATCATAGTTCGCCAGATTCCGGGGAAGAGGAACGTTTTAGCAGACAGTCTTTTGAGGTCATGCAAAAGTCCACATGGAATGGACTGCTATGTAACAGAATCCTCTTTCTCACTATGGGGAAGTCCCTTGTGGACTTGTTTGCAACCAGGCTCAGCAACAGATTTCCCTTTTATGTCTCGCCAGTCCCGGACCAGAGAGCTCAGGCAGTGGATGCATTCAGCTTCCAGTGGGATCGTCTGTTCACGTACACCTTCCCACTGTTCCGACTGCTACCTCAAGTTCTGCAAGTCAGAACTTCCACTGTTCATATCATTCTCATAGCCCCATTATGGCCGCAACGATCATGGTTCAGTGATTTTCTGTTGCAACACAGGAGCTCCCTCCTACACAACAACCCATACATTCTCCACCTTCATGCTTAGCTCATCTCAGGCGATCTATTCGCCAGAACAAGTGTTCGGGCTGGGTTGCCAGTTGCATCATTCAGGCCAGGAGAGCTTCACCAATCCAAAGTCTATGATGCCAAGTATAAAATCTTCTGTGATTTGTGCAGTAGGAAACATGTTGATCCTAGCTATTCCTCTGTAACTTCAGTTACTGATTTCCTTTTTATTCCATTTGTGAAAAGAAAAGATGTTCAGTATCAACTATCAAGGGCTATAGAGCTGCCATTTCCAACACACCTAAATTCTGTCAGGGCTCAGCAATCGGTTCAGATTCGCACCTTGCTGATCTCATTAAGTATTTTGAGCTGCAGAGACCTGTCTCTTGCTCTCTTATGCCCAGATGGAATCTATCTTGTGTTTTTATGGTCCTTAACCAAAACCCCCTATGAACCTTTGAGCAAGGCTTCCTTCAGGACCTCGCACTCATGATAGTGTTTTTACTTGCTTTGGCATCCGCGAGAAGACATAGCAAGATTCATGCATTGTCTGTTGACACTGGCTGCCGCCAGTTTAATGGCAAGTACGAATTTTCCTCCTTTGTCAACCGGGATTTTAGCACCAAAAAAAAAGAGTTACCTGTGGTAGCCCCAGCACCTATAAGATTCCCAGTCTCAGTCGAATGTGTACTGGAGATGATCAAGGTAGGCTTTTATGCCCAGTTAGGGCACTGCATTTCCATCTAAATGCTTCACAAGGGAAAAGAAATGGTAGGAAATGTCTTTTCCTTCCTCTTAAGGGCTCTGTTGATATTCCGCCTCCACTATCACGGTGGATTGTCGCCTCAATCAAAAGAGCTTACTACTCCCTTCCCGATAGAGACCTCACTTTTATGAAACATCAAGCCCATGAGATTTGAGCCTTCGCTGCCTCATGAGCCTGTCTAAATCACTTTTCCTTGGAGGACATCATGAAGGCAGCATTTTGGTGATCCCATACTACCATCTCTACCTCTGCTCAGTTCTCTTGGGACCCATAGTTGCTACACAGCATGTGGCCCAGAGGGATTCCAACAATTTGTAAAGTGGATCTCTCCCTCAACTGGTGAGCACTTTCCATTTTTTCTGTTTTTGATCAGTTTAACACATCAGCCTACCCGGCTAACTGACAAATTCAGCTATGTAATAGTGATAGGGTATTTGTATTGCTGCTATTAAAATGTAGTTATTTTGGAGAGTAAAACTAATTTTAATTATGCAATACTTACCCATCACTATTACCGAATGCCCTCCTCCCACCCCACTCTGATGTCCTGGCGTAATGTTGTCTGTGAAAAAGATGAATGTTTGCACAGGCGCAGAGAGGTGCACGAGTGTGCCATGCTTTATTGACAATTCTCCACTCTGTGGGAGGATGTATTGACATTGAATGGACGAGATTTTTTGACACAAAATGCAATAAGCTATGTAATAGTGATGGGTAAGTATTGCATAATTAAAATTAGTTATACCCCCCCCCAAAAAAAAAAAAAATACATTTTTACAAGTTTTAATGGAAATTAAATTCTGTTTAAAACCCTAAGATCAAAATTAAATAATGGATAATATTTATGGACTTTTTATACATGGGATTTACTGTTTGCTGCTGAAAGATTTTCATAGGAAATGTATTTAATTTAGCAAATAATTGAACAAAAGCCTCCAGGTTATCTATATTGATGCAAAGTCTCCGTTTGATAAAAAAATGTTTCTTATGATATCCAGGGTTCTCATGGATGCTGAAATTGGCATAAAAGTATGCATACATTTCATTTTGGACACGTACAAATTCCAAGAGCAAAATCCTCTGTATGCCAGTTTTGTTTTTGTTGGCAAAATTCTTGTTTATTAGATCTGTTTATGCAAAGCAAGTATCAGTTATGTGGTGTGAGAGTTATCAAACAAACCTGAAGTGATTGTAATGTGATTAGGTGAAGCCACATAGGTAAGAACTTAGAACACAATGAGATTAAGACACCTGTTAATCTATTATTGATGCCTAGTGATCATTTTGATCAAAAGACTAATTACACACGTGTGTGCTTTGACACCTCTCTTTGATAAGCTTCACTAAGCAGTTTTAATCCAACCTTATATATAAATCCTTGCGTGGTGTTAGGAACACTTGGATTTTATCATATAGCATATTTAGAAAAATAGTGCTAAGCTTTTGGGACTTATTTTGTTTATCGGAGGAATACTGCCATGTTAATCATCATAAATCATCATAAATCAGCTGTTTTTCAGTGTCATGTACAGATAAACTATCGTTTTTCCGGTAGCAACTTTACATAATTTCTTTGGGTTCAAGTGTACAGCTACAGATGAGCTGGATTCTCGCGAGAATGGTAGACAGAAATGAGTAGATATGTCACTTTAGTGTTGATAAAGAAAACAGTATGCCAAAGAGACTGAGAGATTCATGGAATGAATCATGGAATAGAACATTACTATGGGCCAAAAAACGAGAGAACAATGGAACATTATTAGCTTTATGCACATGGTGTAGCGACTGTGGAAAGAAAAATTCAATGGCAAAAACAAGGAACACCAAACTTACAAAGTTCAACATTTAGTAGGCATGAGGTCATTCAAACGCATCAGAGTACTGATGTGACAGTGCATAAGAAGTTAACTGTATATATCAAGTGTTTGTCAGCATGCGCTCAGGATCCAGTAATTTCACTTCCTTGATTGTGTTGCTGTTCTGTATTGGAAGGCTGTTGAGAAAATTGTTAAAGTTTGTTTAAGAAAGAGGTGAATGTAAAGATGAAATAAAAAAGGTGAAGGGAATATGGCCATTTGTTTCTTCTTCCAGTGTCTTGGCAAATTTATTGATCTGAAATGGAATTAAGCTAATTAAATAAATTAATATAGAAAAGAAAGGGTAATCTTTTCCTTAATTCTTTCTAGCTTCACAAAATTAAAGAATGGGAAGGTAAAGCCATTGAGAATTGTTATAGTTGTATCATCATAAATGATCACAATTATCATGGTTGTCAACTACCTTTTTCATTATTTTACTTAATTAAAAACACTTAATGTTTCAGAATTAATGAGCACCATATGATGTGCTAGTGGTATTTTTCAGTTAATTTTTTTTTATGATTTTGGCCTATTTTTGATGTGAAACCACAAGGCTTTATTTTGGATTGTGCACTGATCATCATTTGTTACATGATGTTTTATTGGTTTACAATAAAATAGTGTTAGACTATTTCTCTGTTCTTTTCTGTCAGTGCTTGTCCCTCTCAGTTTAGTTTCTTACATGGCCCATGTTGATATTTTGTCTGAAGTGTTGCCCCCAGGATCCCATGGACAGAGGACATTGTGTCCCCAAATTTGGGGGATACACAGTATTTTAAAGGGTCAAAAGAAAATAGTAATACATAATGCACTAGTGGTGCAAAACATGAGATAATTTTTTAGTTTTGCAACCTTAACTTTGTCGTCTGCTCTGTACTATCATAGTTTTCTTGGACACTTACATTATTGCAATCATCATTGTATTACATGTTTAAGTAATTCATGAAAACAAAAAAATGTTTGAATAATCAGTTTCACCTGAAATGAGCTGCCCCATGGACATTTTTGTTCCTGATCTTGCTTTCATTTAACTTTTACAATAGATGCCCATGTTTCTGAATTACTTTTCTTTTCAAATTAATAAATCATTCATTAAATGACAAATTGTGTATTTACATAACTTTAGTCTCTTTTGCCATTAATTAAGTCTCAAAATATCTTCAATCTTCCTTGTGACTTTGGAAATATGTTACACTAATGGTCGTCAAAGACTTTACAATGAGTACAAACCTTGAATGTTTTGCCTTGAATGTTTTCATTGCTATTGTTTTAATATGGGATATTGATTGCTATCTTACAGTTTTTTTCACCTGTAGCAACTTTGGCTATTGCTAGCGCCACCATAGACGAGAACATCCACTGAAAAGAGTTGTAATCATATATTTTGAGTTTTCCATGATGAAAAATCATGCGGGGGGGGGGGGGAGGGGGGGCACACGGTCAAAATTTGGGGGACAAAGGGCAAAAATTATGGGAAACCTGCAATCCTGCGCTCAAGGTGTAACACTGTCTGACTGTATTCGTTCAGATTTAAGATCGAACACAAGATGTTATGTGAATGTTCAGGTTCAGTATTTATACTTATTTGGATGAGCATGAAACCTCCAAAATATATCTCAGTGTCTAAGCTAAAATGTACCCAGAGAATGGATTGTAATTATGTTGGGCACATCAGAGTTTTAGTCTGTGCAGATTACATTTGAAAACACCAGGCTGAGTCAATGAAACTTTGATCACTGTATAATCACAGAGAAGTATCAAATACTGTGTTTCAAGATGAGAAATAAAACAAAAATCCAAATGTATTTTCCAAAGAAAAGTAAATAAATTGCAAATTTGATGCATGAATTTATTGTATAGTTTCATAATATGTATCAGTGTTACTGTAATGCATTATTTTGCACAGCTTCAAAATATTTTTGACAGTGAATTAACAAGTTACCAGTCACTGGTGTGTACTTTCAGTTGAGTCACAGAACAAAAACTGAACAATGATGTGAAATGAAAAAAGTTTGCTAACATAAGTAATCAAAGAACAGGACAGTTGAGGTTTGCAGACATTATTTATTTCTTGCAACAATATAGTTACATTACAATAAATTCAGTATTTCACAAGGAGTGACTGTGACTTGTAGGCAGCTTTAGTGCTGTGATCCTCTTGTTAGATCAACCAGAAAGATTTTTTTATTTTTTTGTTCTACTGTACAATGCGCATCACCTCCTGAAAAGAAGAAAAACAGGTCACATTCAGAATGACATTATAGCTGAATTTTTTTTTGCATAAATTTCTTAAGTAAAGCAAATATATTATTAACTTAATGCATGGGAAATGTGTCTTCTTATTATATTAGTATTAATGAATATCTGAGAAGAACTCTTCATATATATAAAAATAAAATAAATCAGGGTGTACCTCTGAAAGTGCATGTTCCAAGTTTTTAAAACTACTTACATTAATCTGGTTTTTAATCATCAAAAGAGGTAGATACTAAAATCATTTCATTGACAATATACTAAAAATTATTTCTCTTTTTCAGTAAGCAATAATAATAATTTCACATATCTGCCATACTTATATAGTAAGAAAATATACTTCAGTTATGTAGATATATAACCTGATGACATTCACATGCAGCATAGAATTAGTTAAAGAAAACTGAACATTTTTAATTTAATATTTTATGTGCACGACGTCAATATCATTCGACATATTAGCTGTATAAGATTTTTTATAAAGCTTTTGAGTCTCCAGCTCACAACGGATATTTCAACCAACAAGTGAATGGGTGGGAAACACAGTAACCAGCTAGATCTAATCCATTACTGAACTTTGTTTATGTAATAATTGTATTCATTCTTTGATTTAAAATGTCTTTTTAATAGCATAGTCATCTTCTTGGATGTATTTTTTATGAAGCTTTTAGTGAAAGAAAAGTTTGTGGATCATTTTCCATTTTTACAATTAAAAAAATGAAGAGAATAAAATTAGCAGTTGAACAGAAGAATCAATTTTTACAGAACACACTCAGATTATCTAATGTAAGTCATCTTTTATATTCTAAATTGTATCCACTGAATTAAAATGTTGCTTCATAATACAGTTAAATAGTACAGTTTTGATCAAACATCGTAGGACAGCTCCTCGGGACGTGTGCTATGAAATTATGTCCATGGTGGTGTCTCTGGAGAAGTATGGCTTCCTTAGCAAACAGGAGTAAAACCTTTTGACTTTACTCAGAACATATGTCCCACTTTGATGAAATTGGATAGAAATAATCCTTTTACAGAAGCTAGAGGGCATCTGCACATTGTGGCCATCTTGAAAATCTTGTCTCTTCTTTTCCTGCATGGATGGTCATATCAGCATTGAGGGTTTCCCTAAAATACTTCTCATGATGTCTAGTTGCTCCTAAATGAAAATGGTGCTGATCCAATATAGGGCCACCACAGCAGCCTGAAAGTCTTATCATTACTCATCCTGAACAAAAAGTCATATTGACAAGAGGTTTTCATCAGATGACTTCTTATGATGTCCAGTTGGTCTTATTGCATGTCCAAAATGGCTGCGATATGCCATCTTGAGAATCTTGTCATCACCACTCCTCCTGAATGGATCGTCATATCAACATGGGTTTTTTTACTTAAAGACATGATATCTAGTTGGTCATAAATGAAAATGGTGCCACTCAGACAACCAATATGGCCATCTTGAAATCTTGTTATCACTACTACTCCTGAATGAATTATCATATTAGCCTGGGTTTTTACTGTAAGACTTCTTATAATGTCGAGTTGATCATAAATAAAAATGGTGCCAATCTGACCTCCAATATGTCCACCACAAAGGCTACCTCAAAAATCTTTTTGTGGCTATTTCTTCTGGATGGCTGGTCATATCGGCATTGTGCTTTCACCAGAAGACTTGTGATGTCTAGTTGGTCCTAAATGGAAATAGTGGAAATTTGATATCCAGTATGGCCAACAAAGTCCATTCTTTCCACTGTAAGTTTGTTTTCCAATTGTTTTGATCAAGCTAATACAAGTGTTTCACTCTCTCATCAGTACTAATAAACATTTACAAGAGGGAGAGCAGACTAGTCTCAATTGGTAATTACCACTGTTAGAAGGTTAACAGAATTAGTTCTGGAAAACAACTTCACATTATCGAATTTAGGTTGTTAAGATCATCAACTTTTATATTTTTATAATAGCAGGTTGAGTATGAGTTTATTCTAGGCAAGTAAAAAACTTTACTGACATGTTGAGTGGATTTTGAAGATTTGTGAACCCCAGAACGACTACAAACGAAACGGAATTTTCCAAACACACACTAATCAAACATCACATGCAATTATGATGTTTGAGTATGACTGAATTTAATAATCCCACATGTATCAAGTGACCAAACTTGGTAAGAATATTTGGTTTTTTATGTGTATTTGAAGAAGAAACTTTATGATGATGTACCACCTGAGAAGAACTTTTACCTTTGGAGGGAATGCAGTTTATATAAAAAATGCTGAGCCTATACATTAAGAATTTTATGTTTGCTGTCTTTAGAGTTTATTTTATATACATTTTACAGAATTGTGACATCTTTATGTTTTGTATTTTATCTTTTAGTACTTTGTGTTTGCATTTATTTGAAAGGGTTTATCTTCCTAAAGTTTTGTGCAATTCTTTTTAAATTTTTACAACTTTTACTTTTAATTGGCATTGTATTGCCATTATTGTGGTGTGGTGCTTTTAAATGCTAACACTTACATCATACTAGGTAAACATGGCAGAATAAACTATCACACACCATTTTGCTATTGAGCTAGTACACAAGTGCTACAGAGTAAAGTTAAGGTTGATGGAATTTGCTCTTCAGTCATCAGGTAATATGGCAGAATTTACCCTCAACAATACAAGCAAAATCTTTACCATGAATTTTTATATAAATTACTTGTAAGAGGTTGTAGCCAGCCAGATTTATCGCAATCACATGGAAGTACATGGATTAACTTAAAACCCTCAAAGGTCACAAATGCATAATTATGCCCTTTAAAATTGATCAGAGAAATTAATTTTGAACTTTGGACTTTTGGTGTTATTTATATTTTTACAGGCATGGTAAAGGAGGAAACGAAAAGTGGTGTGCTTGAAAAGATGGTACCAGCCCTGACCCAAGACCAAATTTTCCAATGTAATGAGCATGGCTCAGATAGCACTTCCAGTGAGTTGAAATTTACTTGATATGTCGTTTCATAACTGTATCATAATATTTTCAAACCTGTTTGAAGCATTCACCATGGAAAAATGAGAAAAATGGCATCCAAAGCAGGTTGGCTACTAAATCGAGGTTTATTTAAACTACATCAAGGGATCTTGAAAAGTGGCTGTTGAAGACTGGTGGTCGCTTTTTAAGATGGGTTTGACTAGGTTACAAGACAATGTTACCACATGACTACACTGACTTGAATTTATGTTATACAGGCTTAGAATTTAACATAAATTTCTTTGTTGCCAGAAGAACTTGTCGATGGCGAAATATTATAGTCCAGCTGAATCTTCACTAGTCTTTCCCACAAAACACTGTCAGACACATATCAAGATTAACCAGCCATCAAACTGTTAAAACTATTAAAACTACAAGTCTGACAGGAAATTTACTTGCCTTGGGCCTGTGGGCTACCACTAAGTTCGAGTCCTGTTATATATCTTTTATGATTTGTACTCTTCATGGCTGACAGTAAACCCATTTCTCTGCACATCTTGTGTGTATGTGGTTTCAGGGGGAAATTTTGTTAAAAATGAGACTACATGGCCATACTGCAGTGTATGGATTTTGCTTTGCTAGCAAGCTTAGGCATGACCCAGGCACACCCAATGTTAGGACAGACATTGTCAGACAAGTTTTCCACAGCTGGCATGACTCTTTAAGCAACCAAAACAGTCACTCATTGTATACTCTGTTTATTTTAGACTTGGTAATGTCACGTTTCATTTCACCAATGAATCTTGCATTACAAACTCCAAATCTTTACCCTATGTTTAAATTGTCATCATTAATAGAAAAGCAAAAGACCTTCAGAACACTTTAGTTCTATTAAATGTGTGTTCCAGTATAGACAAATGCTGCATTGGTTTGGAAATATGAAAAAGGGGGAAAATCAACACTTAAAAATTATGTGCACATTGAAAGCTGCCGATTTTATATTATTTGTTTGATTATTTATCTATTCACTTATTAATTTCTTTATTATACTCACCTGTTGGCTTCTTTTTTCAAGCAACATTATATGTGGTATGGCTGCAGTTTTGTTAGCTCTACAAGTCAAAGACCAGAAGAGCTTATGGGATGGTCTGTTGTCCATCGTCCGTCATCCATCTATCCGTTAGCACAAGTTTGTTATTGCTACTCCTCTTAAACTACTTGGAGGATTACCATGAAACTTTACACGTACATTCATCCCATGGTCTAGTTGGTCCAAATGAAAATGGTGCTGCTCGAACATCCAATATGGCCACCACTGTGGCCATCTTGACAATCTTTTTATCGCTACTACTCCTGATTGGATGGTCACATCAACATGGGGTTTTCACAGAAGGACTTCTTATGATCCCTAGTTGGTCCTAAATGAAAATGGTGCAGATCTAGTGTCCACTATGGCAACCATGGCAGCCATCTTGAAAATCTTGTTATCGCTACTTCTGAATGGGTGGTCATATCAACATGGGGTTTTCACTAAAAGACTTATGAAGTCTAGTTGGTATTAAATGAAAATGGTGCAGATCTAACAGCCAATATGGCCACCACAGCAGCCATCTTGAAAATATTGTTATCGCTACTCCTCCTGAATGGATGGTCATATGAACATGGGTTTTTACTAAAAGACCTTTTATGGTGTCTACTTAGTCCTATATGAAAATAGTGCCGATCTGACATCCAGTGTGGCCACAATGGCAGCCATCTTGAAAATCTTGCTATCACTACTACTACTACTGAATGGATGGTCATATCAACATGGTGTTTTCACTCAAAGAGTTCATATGAAGTCTAGTTCGTCCTAAATGAAAATGGTGCTGATCTGGGGTCCAATATGGCCACCACAGCAGCCATCTTGAAAATCTTGTTATTGCTTCTCCTCCTGATTGAATGGGCATATCAGCATTGGGTTTTCACTATAAGACTTCTTATCATGTCTGCATGGTCCTAAATGAAAATGGTGCTGAACTGTTGTCCGTCGTTTGATGTCTGTCTGTCCATTAGCACCAGTTTGTTAACACTACTGCTAAATTATTTTCAGGATTGACATGAAACTACATATATATAACACACATATACGTACATACACATGCACATATAGAATTGTGACTTGCATTGTGTTTGAAAGAAGTCTCATTATGATCAGTTTCATTGTCTTTTACACTTTCATGAAGTTTGTCTGGGTTTATCTGGGCTTGGAGAGAGAGGTTGGTGTTAGAGGTGTAAAATATTTAGGCACTGTGGCTTGTCCCTGCCTGTACTTGGATTTTCATTATCGTCTTCTACAATTTAATGAAGTATATCTGGGTCTACCAGGGCTAAGGGGAGAGTTGGTGTAAAGTAATTAGGCCCTGTGTAGCTTGTGTCTACTTAAGCAAGGGAGTTTGTTTGTATGGCTTTGCTTGACAGGCACTGATAGGAGTGGAGATTATAGGCTAAGCGGAGGATAGCTGTGGTGATACAGTGCTGGCATTAGATCTATTATTTATGTCTTAACACAGTTCAAAAAATCCATTACAAGTTCAAGCCAAGTATCTACTGCCCTGAAATAAAATGGTATTTGTTGAAGGGAGTACAGTACATTAACTTCATTTTCATGTGAAATAGTTATTTTGGACACATACCCATGTTGCTGTGAGTATTTGTAGAGTTGGAAATTAGTCCTAGGTTCATTCATCTGCTTCAGTGATGAGTTTGTTCTTGACATGGATAGGGATACTGTCTTGATTTTCTTTGATGTGGATAAAATCAGGGATTATCTTTCTGTATGAATTTACTTCCACATGATGAATATCTTGTCGGGTGAATCCAGAGAACCCAAATAGACTGGATCCATTAAACACTTTCTACATTATTGATGTTGTTAGATTTACAACCATCTTATTTGTATGCAGAACTCTGGTAAGTATTTTGAAACAATGATACAATTTTTAACAGCATCAGTCACAATGAGGATTTACCAAAAGCATTTAAGTACTTGGATGAACAATATCCATGATGAATAAATCCTAGATGAATGAATAATCAAATGATATTAACTGATTTTGACAAAGTTCTTAGCAATTGTTTACATGGCCACCATCTTGCAGCATGTATGAAATGACGTGAAACCAGGTGTTTTCCTCATTCAAAATGGTAGACATTGTTAAAAGAAAGAAATGGTCTTATCTTGATTTCCTGGAAATTCTTTTCACCCAATTGAGCATCAGTTCCTTCTAGGGACTCTTGTTGCTGATGGGGGCTTTTTAATTTATTTTTTTTTAGTTCTGCTGGTCATATACCAGAAGATCTTAAGGAATGGTCTGTTGTTAACATAAGTTTGTTATCACTACTCCTCCCAAACTACTTGGAGGATTGCCAGGAAACTTTGCACACACACATTTATCCCATGGTCTAGTTGGTCCTGAATGAAAATGGTGCTGCTCAGACATCCAGTATGGCCACCACTGCAGCCAACTTGAAAATATTGTTACCACTACTCCTCCTAAATGGAACATCATATTGACATGGGGTTTTCACCAGAAGACTCCTTATGATGTCAAGTTTATCCTTGATGAAAATGGTGCCAATCTGAAGTCCAACATGGCCTCTACAAAAGCCTTCTTGAAAACACTTTTATCACAATTCCTTCTGAATGGATGGTCATATTAACATGGAGTTTTCACTCTAAGACTTCGTGTGATGTCTAGCTGACCCTAAATGAAAATGATGCAGATTTGATGTCCAATATGGCCTACACCATAGCCATCTTTAAAATCTTTTTACTCCTCCTTAATGAAAAGTCATATTGACATGTGGTTTTTACTAGAAGATCTTTTATAATGTTTGGTTGGTTGTAAATGAAAATGGTGCCCCTTGCACTTCTAGTATGCCCAACAGCCATTGTGAAAATTTAGTTTATTGCTACTACTCCAGAATGGATGGTCATATCAACATGGTGTTTTCACTAAACAACAACTTATAACATTTGGTTGAAAATGGTGCTGCTCAGACATCCAATATGGATGCTGTGGTGGTCATCTTGAAAATCTTGCTATCACTGCTCCTGAATGACTGAAATGACTGAGGTTTTCACTGAAAGACTTCTTAAGATATTAGGTTGGTCGTAAATGAAAACGGTGCCTATCTGACATCCAGTAGGGCTGCCATAATGGCCAGCTTGAATGTCTTGTTATAGCTACTTCTCCTAGATGGGTGATCATATTGATATCTGACATCCAATATGTCCACCACATAAGCTAATTTGAAAATCTTGTTATTGCTGAAGAATATCAGTGATGGTGTTGGCACTTGGTAGTTAAAAGGAAGAAATGCTCTTATCTTTAATTCCTGGAAACTTTCTTTGGCTAGTTATAACATCAGTCTCATTGAGGGAATCTTGTTAATCGAGTGTATGATTATGTTAGCTCATGGGGAAGCATATTAGTGTGATCCTTAAGTCTCAAAATTCTTTTGACACCACTAATGGTAGGGAGTTCAAGCCTGCATGGGTGTTAATTAAAGGTGATATGCTAATGTCCACATCTCTTTTAAAGTCTTCAATTACACACAAACATACAGGAGCAGACTAGATGGAAAGGCTGGAAATGTGTAAAGGGGCAGGCAGACCTGCCAACCCTTATGATTTGGCCATAAATCTTACAAAAATTAACTTTAAAATGCGGACTTCTGCAATAAAAGCATAAATTATGGAAATATGATTATTGTGATAAAATCCGGATACTGGCTTGTCTGTGTTTGATTGGGATCAGGGTTTCATATTAGATTCAGTGGAGTTGGTCAGGGAACTAGACTAACTTTACAGGAGTACCTCAGATGCTTGAAACTGCACATATTTTTTTCATGCAAAATGTCTGCATGATCAAGCTGTTGGATCCAACAAGCAATACATGTTCAAAGCGCAAGAGGCACTAAGCCTCTTAAAAAGTTTTAATAGTTAGTACAGAAGAATAAAATGGAATATTCAGATTCTTGGAAAAGAAAGCAGGAAGGGTAACAGTTTACTTTATTGGAAATCATGTGTTGATTTGAGTTTGTCTGATGTCAGGAGAGATCATGAGATGATTGCTGTTGCCACATGAAATTGAAAAAAAAGGCCAAGGATTATGATGGGTTGAGAGATGGAAAGAAGCCATTGAGCTTCATAGGGTTTGCAACTGCAGTTTGTGAACTGTACTGGAGGTAATTAAGGTCTAAGTGTACTTTACAAAATGTTTTGTTGAACATAATGTTTACCATCACTGCGTCAGTCTTGAATCGCACTTCTGAACTTTTTTAATATGTTTTCCAACTTGGCAGGTGTTTGATACCAGTATTTTTTTGGTGAATAGATCATGTGTCAATACTTGAGTTGGCTTTGTTTGAATGACTCTGTCAGAATACATATTTCAAATGATTGAGTATATGGTACAGTCTTAAAAGAACTGTTGGTATAGAATGTGCATACCAAAAGCAGTGTACATTTATTGTGATTTAAAAGAAAGCATGTCAAAATAATTCTTAAGATTTGGGGGGGGGGGTGTTTTATGTCATGTTGGCACAAGGTGTTATCGTATCAAGGCAGGTAAACTGCCTTGCCCAAGGACACACCATGCCAGTTGACCCAGGCTTATTTGTTGACATGTTTTGAAACCACATCTGTTCATGAGTCTGAAATACTAACCACTGTGCCACCGTGGCTTCTCAGTCCTAATTAAGAATATCTTATATTTGTGCTTTGTAAAAAATTCAAATTATCTCAGCAGTACCTTTCTGATTTTCTCACAAGGTTTAGTTTTGCTTTACAAATTTGGCAATGGAATATTATGCACAGCTGACATTTTTGAGATTTTGCAAAATTAGCTAAATATTATGAAATTTGACTTCCAGCAGATAACATCTGCTATAGAGTATCTCATGTATGGTTCATGAAGATTTTCAAATTATATGACCCTGACTGTAATTATTTAATTATTGCGCTACATCTTTCAAATTGCATCACCATTCTTGGCTCAAAAACAAAGTGTAATTGTACACTGCATTAGATAATTGTAATTCAGCACTGCAGAATATAATACACCTGCACCAGAACCTATATAAATATTCACGCATTACATGTATTCCAATTTGCATACCACAGCCCACTCACCCACCTATCCTTAGGTTATTTACTAAAATGTTTAAATCTGAATGGTTTAAGTTTTCACTTTCGCAGAGCCATCAGATCCTAATGAAGACACTGAGGCCAAAGAGGTTTCAGGTAGGATTATTTGTAATGTATCCTATGCATTCTGTACAGAAATTTAAATTTAATTTAGATTAATATAGACAATGTTGCATACATGATCAGGAATGTCTTTTCTTTGGTTCGCTTTGTTGTCACTAGGAAAAATAAAAGTAAGACAAGATATTTCTGGCCACAGGCCTGTCTTTATCATTCTTAAATAATATCTTGAGAATGGGAGAGAGTAATCCTTTGAATAACATGGCAGCAAGAAATGTAATTTGAGAAAGGGTAATGACTTGTTACTAATTAATGCCTTTTTTGTATGTTTACTATTTCATTTGATTTGACAAGTTAGTTTACATCCTAGATTTTCTGTTCTATCAAGGGTCTTTTTTATGTTTTATCTCTCATTGAAACTAAGACTTGGTAACTGATTCATGGGTTAGTTTTCTGGGGATAAAGGTGTTATTGTGCACTGCATTAAATAAGTTTAATTCAGCACTGCAGAATATAATACACCAGCACCAGAACCTATACAATGATTCAAGTATTACATGTATTCCAATTTGCATACCACAGCCTACCCACCTAACCATCCTTAGGTTAATATAGACAGTGTTGCATACATGATCAGGAATGTCTTTTATTTGGTTCTGTTGTCAGTAGGAAAAATAAAAGTAAGATAAGATATTCCTGACCACACACCAATCTTTATCTTTCCTTTATTTGTACCTTGAGAATGGAAGAGAGCAATCGTTCAAATAACATGGTCTACTATACTAATGGCAGCAAGAAACGTAATTTGGAAAAAAGCAATGACATTAAAGTAACTAATGCCTTGTTTTGTATGCATACTATTTTTTTTTAAATGTACAACTTTGTTTGACATTCTAGATTTTCTGTTTTATTAAGGCACTTGTTTTATGCTTTTTTTCTGATTCAAACTAAGACTTTTTAACTGATTTGTGGGTTAGTTTTCTGGAATGAAGGTGTTATTATGCACTACATTAAATAATTTTAATTCAGCAGCAGAATATAATACATCAGCACCAGAACCTATTCAAGTATTACATGTATTCCAATTTGCATACCCCAGCCCACCCACCCACCTATCCTTAGGTTATTTACTAATGTAAGTATGTTTAAATTTCACTGGTGTAATTGTTTTTACTGTTGCAGATCCATCAAATTCTAATGAAGAAACGAAGGTGAAAGAGGTTTCAGGTAAGATTATTCATAATGTATCCTATGCATTCTGTACAGAAATTTAAATTTAATACAAGTTAATATACACAATGTTGTATACATGATCAGGAATGTTTTTTCTTTGGTTCTGTTTGTTATCAGTAGGAAAAATAAAAACACAAAATAAAATATTCCTGACCACAGGCCAATCTTTATCTTTCCTTCATTCATACCTTGAGAATGAAAGAGAGTAATCATTTGAATAGTATGGTTTACTACACCAACAGCATCAAGAAATGTAATTTTAAAAAGGCAATGACTTGCAACTACTTAATGCCTTATTTAGTATGGTTACTATTTTATTTGATTGGACAAATCAGTTTACACCCTAGATTTTCTGTTCTATTTAGGGCGTTTTTTGTGCTTTATCTCTGATTCCAACTCAGACTTGGTAAGTGATTCATAGGTTAGTTTTCAGGGGATAAATGTGCTGTTGTACATTGCATTAAACAATTGTAATTCAGCACTTTAGAATATGATACACCAGCACCAGAACCGATTCAAATATTCACGCATTACATGTATTCCGATTTGCATACCCCAGCCCACTCACCCACCTATCCTTAGGTTCTTTACTAATGTAAGTATGTTTAAATTTGAATGGTTTTATTTTTTTTTGCAGATCCATCAAAACCTAATGAAGAAACTAAGGTGAAAGAGGTGTCAGGTAGGATTATTTGTAATGTATCCTATACATTCTGTATAGAAATTTAAATTTAATCCAGGTTAATGTAGACAATGTTGCATACATGATCAGGATTTTTGTTTTCTTTGTTTCTGTTCATTTTCAGTAGGAAAAATAAAAGTAAGACAAGATATTACTGACCACAGGCCAGTCATTATCTGTCCTTCATTCGTACCTCAAGAATGGAAGAGATCAATCATTTGAATAACTATTGGCAGCAAGAAACGTAATTTGAAAAAAAAAGCAAGGACTTGAAACTAATTGATGTCTTTTATAGCATGTTTACTATTTCATTTGATTTGGTAAGTTAGTTTATATCCTAGATTTTCTGTTTTATCAAGGGCCTCATTTTATACTTTTTCTCCTGATTGAAACTAAGACTTGGTTACTTGTTCATAAGTTAGTTTTCAGGGGATAAAGCTTTTTCTTTCACTCTGTATTCATGAAACTACTCAACCTTAGTTCACATTCAAACTCAAGTATATAGGACTTTGTTCAGTACAGCCTGATTTATGTAAAATATATTTTAAAGTTGCAGTGTATTTATGGAATGTTGTTAAATATGAAAAGTTATAATCTATATATTCTTTTTTAAATTTAGAAATCTTATGCAAGTTAAATAGACAAAATTGGAATTTGAGTGTGCACTGGCATTCATGAGCTTGGCTAATATGGGCCCAGATTCCAAGCTAGAACTTGCTAACTGATTCTGGAGATAAATGTTCTCATTGTTTTTTTAAAGGACAAAAACATCATGGTAAGCAAGCAGTGGACAAGAAACTTTATGATCCGTGGCAGAAAATTGTATTAAAACTATTCAGTTTCCAACTTTTTTGTACAAACCATGTAGGTATCTTTAACAATATTCTATGGATTTTTCTGCAGATGTCTGTATCCCAGACAGGTCGGGACCAGAAGCTAGCAGTGGTGCTTCATCAGTAAGCACAGAAGCATCCTTTAATTCGGAAATCGAAACAGAATCTCGTGCAACTGACGAAGACACTCGCCCCAAAGAGATATAAACTGGTTGGCAAAATTTACCATTACCATTGTTTCAGATAGGAACCATTTGTAAGAAAAGAAAATCGGTATCCCGATGCTATCAGCTGATCAGTGGATAATTTCTCCATCGAGTATATTACCCGATCACTTGAATGTTAGGAAATAAACTCTGCTACCTCAGAAATCCAGTTCTTCTGGAAAGAGGAAAAAATGTTGCCTTTTCCATCTATATATAATATTAGACAATGAAAATACCATCTGGGGGAAGAAACCGTGCCATTACCATTATAATTACATCACCATGACACTGTTAGATGGCCATCCATATACTGTATGTTATTTCAGCTTAAGCTTTTGTTGTGATGCAATCAAAGTTGCATTGCCTTTCAATATCCATCAAAATTCATCATTATTTCTACCCATCCATCTGTAAAGTCAGTGTTATAGTAGTTATAATTAAGGTTACTTCAAGACATTGGCAAGTTTATTTTTGTTTCTTCACTGATAATTTGCATATTTTTCAAAGTTTGTTTGCCTTGTAGTCGCACACGGGTATCAATGATACTTGTTGTTTCATACATTTATCTTGCAGACACTGCTTTATTTAAACATCTGTTTTAATTTTAGTGTTGCCCTATTGGGTTGTTATTGAACATTATTTAGTCATTATCATTGTTGTTTTAGATATACAATGGTGACCAAATGTTTGAAGTGTAAAATATTAAGGTCTCTCTGGACACACGAGAAATGCCTCACCTGCACCAAATGCACTTCATCTTTACTTTGCAGTATCTGCACAGAATAGTCAGAGGGGATGTGGTCCACTGTCTTGCAGAAAAGTCCAAAGTACACAGAGAGATTGACCAAGTTAAAATCTATGGACAGAGATTTTGGGGGAGTTTGTATCCCACCTTTCATCACATCACTTCAGTACGGACTTGGAAATAATGGAGTTTGCACCCACATTATGGCAGCCTAATGAGCACAAGTTCCCACACATGTCTGAGCATGGCCAAGGTGCCTGTAATTCTGGGTGCATAGGGTTCGATTATGACCATGCAGGCTTCTATTACCAGCTATTCCAGCATCTTTGCTCTTCACTGATATACTGGTTGCCAACCTGCCAGTCCAGCCAGCTTGCCTGTCTGCGTATAACTGCTGTCTTTGTATAACTGCTAGCGACCAAAGGTCAAATGTATTGATGAATCATGCCACAAAAGACAGATGACTGTTGTGTTTTACTAGAGCATTTTAAGGGAACCTAAACAACCTGTCTGCATCACTGCCCAGCTGCCCATCCAGCCAGTCTTGTCAGTTGCCTGTGCTCCAGTTTAGACATCTGATGTAATTATTATTGTTGATCGCGTAGTCTGTGGACAGATATAGCAATATGCTCATGGACACTGCCATTTCTTCATCGATTCTGCTAGATATCATATATGCAGGATTGGAAGTAATGCCAGAGGAGGATACCCACCCACACCCCCTTCCTGAGCAGTGGGTTTGAGGAAAGCCTTGATTAACTGGTTCATGCTGGCCTTACAATGGAGTAGACTGAGTTCAGTTTTAAAGAGGCGATTTAGGAGATTTATTGTGTTTTGTTGGCAGCCAAGTGCCTAACATCATTAGCTACAAACCAGGCATGCAAGGTCAAAGCATCAGTTAGCCAATAATGATGAGTATGAGCATCCATCCTTCTGTCTACTGCTGCAGTTAGTAAGGATAAAGATCTATGACCATCAGTCTGATAAAATCTCCAATCCATGGAACTCCAAGGGCTCCTTTTTCAGAGAGGCAGTTACCACTGTGCTTCTTCCATTAATATTGCATACACTCAGACTCTTACCATGCAGGGGCTTTTATCTTAGATAAAGACCTCGTGGCAGTAAACATGTCCACTCAGCAATTTTACAAAGTTGATCACCATTGCATTCATGTAACAGCTCAACTTTTGGTTACTTTGCCAATCCTTGAGCAGGGATCTTTAGCGATCTTTCCTTTGGACACAAAATTGGGTAATGAATGCTTGGGAGTTGATTAGTCTCATCACCAAGGTGATTAATAGGGATGTGCACCACTCCATGGCCAGCACCCTGATGTCATCATGGAACCTGGATTTAGTGAGATGAGCAGACTTTCTTTGCTCGAGCTTATGTAAGCCATACCCCTCTATTTTTTTGCATGCACAAATCCCAGCTGCAATGGAGATATGATTGTAAGTAGAAGGGGAGAAGGCCAAATCCCACTCAACAACAATAAGTTTGCCCATCACTGAACTTTAGTTTTGGATGCATCCTAACAAAGGGGAGATGAAGGCAAGTTTCTCCTTCCCCAAGCCTCCTAATAACTGTCAATGACTTCTAGCTCATGCTGACAGCCTGCTTCTTGGTGCCAGACTCCATAATTTCTGTCAAGCTTGGCTAATCCTTAACCACAAAACCACTGGGTGATCCAAATTTTTTTGGAGGAACTTTGGATTCATTTTATCCAGTCTTGGTCATTTTTGTCTTTGCTTTCCATGATGGAGGTCACAATCCACACAAAATGGTGGAAAGACTACAGGAGGCAGTCTGCCCTTGCTCACCAAGGGAGTGGTGAAGGAGAGAGTTCTGGGGTTTTACTGAAATGTTTCCTGATATTGAAAGCCAAAGAAAGCTCCAACTGGTTATAGATATGATCTGGCTCAACAGATTCATAGCTATGCTGAAGTTCAGAATGGAGATGGAATGGTCAGTAAAGCTTTCCAACAAAAGGGACAAATTTGCAATCAGTATTTATTTGACTGTCACGTGCTTTCATATTCATATTCATCTGTCTTCTAGCACTTTCCACCCATGGGCATTTATAAAGACCATAGATTACATCGACACCCTGTTCAGGTCAACCTCGCCAACTGTGACTGCCACATATCTGGATGATTTCCTTCAGAAACATACTAAAATCAATTTTGTTACAGCGTACTATTTCAGCTGGAATTACTTGTGAACTGGGAGAAGTTAGATCTCACTCCCTTCCAGCACTTCGTCTATCTTTTTATAATAATAATAATAATAATAATAATAATAATAATAATAATGTTTTACTCATTTCAATCTTTGTGCATCTTGGTTTATAGTGCTTTACTCATTTCTACCTTGTTCTCCTGCCTCCCATGCACATTGCTAGGATTGTTGAGCTTTCAGTTGATTTTCAACAGGTAGTGGATTTCAGTGAGGGAGTTTTTCCAACTCCTTAGTTTTACTTAATGCTACAGCAGACCTGCTTCACCTTTACTGCCTCTTTATACCACCACTGCAAATGGCTCTTCTGGCACATCTTTTCCGGTCATTTATCATTGGGTTATGATCTCAACAGATATAAAACAGATCCTGCGTCAGTAGCAGAACAGAATGGCATGAAGGGATACCTCTGGAAAAAAAAACAACAGATTACTGTCTGTATGGGTGCCAGTTTGTAAGGCTAGGGGGAGAGAACCACCTGTTGCCTTGCTTCACCACTATGGCAATTATGGGCCTAGAAAAGTACCCTTCACATCAACTGTCTGACACTGAAGTCTGTAATCAGTGCCTTTTATGCCTGGAAGAATCACCTTTATGGGAAGGTAACCTCAGCTTGTGACCCACTTCCTCAAACAGGGGTACCAGATCACCCCACCTCTACATCCTGGTGTGAGACTTTTTGTGCTGGTGCTCCAAGCGCATGATTATGATCCAGATCAGACACATTCCCAGAAGACTAAGTGCCCAGGCGAACATAATGTTGAGGGGCCAGACTCTTTATATTGAGTGGCTCCTTTGCCTGTCAATCTTTCATTGGACTTGTGCACTTTGGAAGCATCTGATAATAGATCTCTCTGTGATGAGGTGGAATCACAAGCCCATCTTAATTTATCCAATCCCATAGACCTATGTCATCGATGCTCTGGCAGTCAGTTGTGATGTGTTTTGGGGCTGCACTTTCCTCTATCTGTTCTGATACCAAGAATAATCCAGAAAATAAGTCATATCTGACAATTGGTTCTGATAACTTCTCTTGGATGGGACAAAACTATGGGTGAATGATATACTCGATATAGTGATAGACATCCCCAGAGATGCTACCAGGCTGCGGGATCACGGGTTTCTCACAAAAATGATCGAGAGTCACAAAACTTTTAAACCCAATAGGGGAAAGATCGTGCAAGGTACCTCTGGTTCCTGCGATTTCTCATACCCAATGCGTAATTTTTTAATTTTGTGTTTTTTAATTAGGTTTAGATCATCCTTTTTGGCTTTTCTCCATGATCTAAATTAATCCTATATCTATGTATAATATTGTTTGAATACAAGCGCCTTTATAATGGTAATCTGTTGGAATGTTGCAGAAACTATGGAGGTATTCCGAGTGAATTGTTTTCTGGAGTGGTATAGTAAATTGATCCATCGATCAGCCTTTGGGGAATTGTCTAAAGCGCAACAGCAGTGCGTCATTTTGAAACAAGAGATAACTGATTTCTTTAGGAAAGTCAGCGAGACAGAAAGATCATCTGTTAAGGATGAAACTAAGTAAATTGTGCCACTCTGAATATTGCAAATTATGTTATCGCTATTCCTTCTAAATGAATGGTTATATAAACATGAGAAATTTCACTAAAAGACTTCTAATGACATCAAGTTGGTCCTAAATGAAAATGGTGCTGATTTTGTAGCCAATATGGCCGTCACGACAGCCATCTTGAAATCTAGTTATTGCTACTTGTGAATGGATGGTCATATCTGCATGGGCTTTTCACTAAAAGACTTATGATATCTAGTTGGTCCGAAATGACAGTGATATCGATCTTACATCCAATATGGTTGCGACAACAGTCATCATGAAAATATTATTATTGCAACTCGTCCAGATTGGATGGTCATATCAACATGGGGTTTTCACTGGAAGACTTATTATTATGTCTAGTTGGTAATAGATGAATGTTGTGCCAATATGACATCCAATATGGCTGAACCAGCAGCTGTCTTGAAATATTGTTATGACTACTCCTGAATGGAAGGTCATATTTACATTGGGTTTTTACCATGAGACTTCTTATACAGACTACTTGATCCTACATGAAAATCATTCCGCTTGGATATCCAATATTGCTGTCAAGGCACCCATCTTGAAAATCTTGTTATTGCTACTCCTCCTGAACAGATGGTCATATCAACATGAGGTTTTCACTAAAAGACTTTTTATGTCTAGTTGGTCCTAAATGAAAATGATGGTAATCTGACATCCAGTATAGCCACCTCAGCAGCCATCTAGAAAATCCTTTTATCACTACTGTTCCTGAATGGAAAGTCATACAAACATAACATAGGGTTTTCACCAGACGACTTCTCATGATACCTAGTTGGTCCTAAATGGAAATGATGTTACTTGGGCCTCAAATATGGCCACCACAGTGGCCATCTTGAAAATCGTGTCACTACTCCACCTGAATGGATGGTCATATTAACATAGGTTTTTCACTGAAAGACTTCTTATGATGCCTAGTTGGTCTTAAATGAAAATGGTGCTGATCTGACATCCATTATAGCTACCACAGCAGCCATTTTGAAAATCATGCTATTACTACTTGTACTAAATAGGGTTTTTACCAGAAGACTTCCAGATGGTCTTAAATAAAAATTGTGCCAATCTGATACCCAATATGGCTTCCACAGTCATACATGTGATAAAAATGAGTGGTCAGCTTGGAACAAAGAGGGAGATTTGTAAAATTTGGTCCAGAGTTTTGACCTCAAAAGAGGGAGGTTTTTCATCAACCCAATTTTAAGCATGCAAATGGGCAAAAATTACTACTTCTGAACAAATTTCCGTATTTTTTATATTCAAATATGCAATTCAGTTCTTTCACATTAACTTGTTGCCTTTCACACTCTCCATATATGTAACACGAACATTTGTAGCATTTCTTACAAGATCATTGCCTGAATTATATTGGTGGCAGTCCTTATCATTGTTCATCTTAACACTTAAAAAATTATGTACTGTCACTGGATCCAGGTTTCCTCTAGAGTCAGCCTGAATTTTCCTCAGAATGGAAAATATCCTTTCAGTGTCTGCATTGGAATGTGCCAATTTCATTACAATTCTACTGAGTTCACCAAGAAGTTTAAATTGTTTCCAACCTGTGGGTAGAGTCAGATTGCCAACTGTCTGCCAAAACTGCTCAAGACTGGTACTGTCTCTGTCAAATTTGGGCAATTTATTCCTTGGGTGTCGGAACGTAGTCCTGAATTTCATCTTTGATCCATTGCAAATCTCTCATTCTGGGTTAACATCATGAAGCTCTCAGACAGCTTCACCATTGCAATACAAAATGCAAAACATCAGAACTTTGAAATTTACTCACCATGGATATACAATAGGTAAAATAAAATATTGTAATAATGCAATTGTCACTTGCATATCCAATGCAATTGGCCCAAGGGAAATTTCTCTCTCTGAAATATTATAGAATCTGTTGCAGTGGTTTCATAAGGATTAGCGAAATTTTCCTTTTAAAGCTACCTATCACTGTTTTCAATTTCCAATTATCAGTACAGACCTATAATATTTTTGTATTGTTCACCCATCAATAGCTGATAATTATCTGTATTGATCGTAGGAGATAAGAAAACCTACCTAATCGGATTAGTGAGTATTTATTTAACTGCCATGCATCTAATGTTGTTTTAATGTCAATAAGATTGTCCACACGAAGCAAATGATTAGACTATCACACTCTTTGTGACTTTAAGCTTAATTTGCAGATGCATTTGTTGTCATCATTATCATCACTATCATCATTATTTAACAATAACAATCAAATGCGGAAAAAATGATTATCACTTACTAGAATTACAGACAAAGACAAAGACCTCATTCATTGCAGGCATTATGGATTAATTCTTGTACTGTATCCATATTATTCATATTTTTTTTAATTATTATTATTATTATTATTAATATTATTCAATTGTGATTATGATTTCTGATGAACAATAAGTTAGTTAAACTTTAGTAATACTTATGTGAATATTTTATCCAAGCATGCAAAGATGAGTTCTGCTGATCCAGTGTTACAGGTTGGTTCTGCAAAGAATCTTGTTGATATCCTGTTTACATCATTGTTGAAAACACGAACTAAGACTGTCAGCATTTTATTATCCCCTTTTTGGGGGTTTCTGCATGACGCATGATGTCATTCTTGCCACCGTAACAGACTTTAAAATCAGCTTTACAGGAAGAGCAGAATGCATATTCATGTCCCTTTGAACTCGATTGCAATCACTGAAATTCCCATTTCCATCCATCACTGAATTTTGTGTGATATTTCGCTTATTTGGATTTTGGTCTTTTGTCATTGGGAGATAATGCATGCTTAGACATCTTGACAAACTTTAAACAACGAAGTCAAACCAAGCCAGTTTTATGCCACTTGAGCTCAAGAGTAATCCAACCATAATCAATTAACATCTTAATCCTGTTCAAATTACTTTTTATTATACATAGTATAGACTCTAATTCATCTCTACAACTTTAAGCACTAAAGCAGAACATACCTTGCGGACAGAATTAAAGTAATGTTTATTATTTCATGCTGATTGAGCTTTTCAGTAATCCAGCCATAGTAAATCAATGTCTTTAATCCTTTCCAAATTACTTTTACTCACACATAGCATAATCCGCCTCGACAAACTTCAAATGAAGCCAGTTGACCATGCCGACAGGATCTAAGTACATTGACTTGCCCTGCTGAAGCCATTTCAGTCACGTGATCATAGGCAGTATTACCATAAATATACTACACTGGAGCCAGAATGTGAAAAAAAAAGATCAAGAAAATTTTCAATAATTGTGCGTACGCAGGAGATTTCACTGAGGGATGGGAGACACCTCTAAACTCATTAGAAAACCCCACCCCCATGCGGGAGGTTCATATGTATGCACAGTGGCCATCTTTAAAATTTTGTTGCAGCTCCTCCTAGATGGAAAGTCATATTGACTTGGGGTTTTCACCAGAAGATTTATGATATATAGTTTTTACTAAATGAAAATGGTGCCAATCTGACATCCAGTATGGCCACCATGGCAGACATCTTGAATTTTTTTTTTATTGTTCCTCCTCCTAAACGGAAAGATATATTGACATACTGTTTTCACCAGAATAATTAAGATATCTAGTTGGTCCTGAATGAAAATTGTACTGATTTAACCTTAGATATGTCAGTAACATTGAATATATTAAAAATTTGTCACTAATTTTCCTAAATAGATCATCATATCAACATGGGCTTTTTGCCAAAAGTCTTTTAATGGTGTCTAGTTTGCCCTAAATGGTGCCAATCTTGCATCCAGTATGCCTGCCACTGTCGCTAATTTTAAACTCGTATTGCTCAGCAATAATAGAGATGGTTTCAACACTCAGCAGTTGAAAAAGATATGGTCTTCTCTTGAATTCCTGAAAAAAATTTATGATAGTAGAGCATCAGTCTCTTTGAGGGACTCTTGATTCTTTAGTATTTTAGCAGTGCAAATTTTGCTGCAATTGAACTTACATTGGGCTATCACTCTCATGTTGACCCTTGTTCTTATCTCAATAATTTCTGTTGAGCAACATTAGTGGGAAGCTAGACATACTAGTCACTTTTCTGATTTTGATGGCAGCATCATTATCAACAGTTTCTTATGGTTTTGGTTAAAGTTTTTCATTTGCATATGTTTTCTGTATCCGTGAATAGATTCTCATCATATGTGGCATGAACCGTCATGAAGCATGTTTGCTGCTTTTACCTTGGAATCATGGACACAGTCTAAGAAAATTTGCATTAAGATTTTGTCTTAAGTAGTTTCTTATTTGCTACATTTCCTAAACCCCATCATAGATTTTGTCCATACTTTGGATAAATCATTATAAAGCTAAGGCAGTTCATTATGGGACACTCGCTCACGTGTCCCTTTTACTTTGTGGTCAGTGTCACAGTAATAGTAAATTTATGTTAAGGTTTTGGTTAAAGTTTCTTCATTTGCTTTTTTGTTCTAAACACCTTGATGGATTTTGTTCATACTTGAGATGAATCATTATGAAGCTATGACAAACAAATCATTCTACAACATGCTTGCTTGCCCCTTTGACCTTGTTGTCATCAAGGTCAGTCAGAAAATTTATTACGGTTTTGGTTAAAGTTGTTGTTGAATATTTCCTTCATGTTTTTGTATACTGCGGATGAGTCATTATGAAGCAATTCATTTTGTGACATGCTGGCTCGAGTCTGTTGACCAATCAGTCAAAGTTGGATCATGGGCTCGACAATCAAGCCCTGGCTATCTTGTTTATATTATAGTTCTCTAAAAAAGGGAAAGGCTGTGTAATAGCTGCTTTTGTCACACACAAGTTTATAAATTATAAAGTAATCATAAAATATAAAATAACCATAATCTGTTGCATTTTTGTCCCATTAAAATAAAATGTTCACATCTACTAATTGTAGTTATTTGTTATTTTTGTCATAAGACTTTCTAAAAATAAATTAAAGTGACAGATACTGTCACCCTTTTAACACATTTATGACATAACGAGATACATTACTGACAGCAAATGCCTGTTCAAGTTCAAATATGCAGAAAAGTCAATTTTCATCCACATATTCACAGTGGATTTTTGAATCTTTAATTTTTCGCTGTATGTCTAATTCCCACAAGTTTTACATTTTTAACAATATCCAGCTTTTGCTTTAATGTATAATGTTTATAGTGACCATGCACAGAACCGGATGGAGCAGTCTTGGGTTCAAGATAATCAGACTCGTCATCTACAGCAGCGTTCAATATGGGCAGTTCTTTTTGTGTTGTGTCCTCAGAGTCATTACTTCGATGTCGCTTCTGTGGATGGCCTGCTGGCTGCTTTGGAGATGATTTTGGCAAGGGACAGTCCCTCCACAAGCTAGACAGTGCCTCCTCGCTTGTTGCATAATGCACGATAAACTTATCCATCAAAATTATTACCAGTACTAACAGTATTAGGTTTCAAAACAACAGCTAAACTTAAATAACTTTTGATAGTGGTGGGTATCCTATTTATCATATCAGATGCTGTTTTGAATAAGGCCAATGTGTCCTGCCTCAGGGGCATCCTATTTGAATGAGGCCAATGTGGCCTGCCTCAGGAGCATCCTATTTGAATGAGGCCAACTTAAATATAAACTTAAATAACTTTTGATAGTGGTGGGTATCCTATTTATACTTTATCATGTAATTTTTCCATGGGTGGTTGGTTATCAAAACGTATTGGATAATTATTTATCATTGTTTCTTTTTTTACAAGCTTGATTCGGCTAAAAAAAATATGATTGGTTGTCAGTGTAGACATCGTTACACACAAAACCACTTCAAGCAGGTATGACATTATCACTTTGATCAGAAACCATGACTCCTGCTTTATCTCGTTAAACAATACATCAGAGAGTCAGTATGGATTAGTAAATTCATTGGCATAGAGCAACAAAACAAAGCCATTATCCCTGAGGCATTATGTATCACGGATTAAACATAGGTATTGTTCTACAGCTAATAAACCTCTTTGCAGATGATAAACATTTATTGAGGGCGCTAAATTTTTGATACATCAAGTGCACTTTTGACGAAATCCAGATGGCTGCCTTTTATTTCCAAATACGCCAGTCAAAGAAATCCCACAAATTATATTATTAACAATTATCACTTAGACACCTTGAAATCTCCAACATGCATCAAAACAATCTTTGACAAGCTGATTGTTTTGAGTCGGCAAGTTCTGCTCATTTTGAAACTACCCACATCTAGGTTAAGAAAGAGGGAAAAAAAAGGAAAAGAAAGAACAGTAGAGGGAACTACAACAAATAGATCACCTTTATTTAAGAATATCAACATATTAATCAGGCTGACTTGTATATTGCAACTTGCTTGTTATTGACCCTTCCTAGACATGCGTACAACACAAACCCCAATGGAGCCTCTCACTTTTGTTGCTTTAAGACTAGCCATCATACACATACATGCCATAACACGACGTGTCATGCGTAAAACACAATTTTGGACCCCCAAAGCCCCCCCAACAAGGTCGTGTTTCAAGAAACACGATTTTCAGCAATCTTAGCGAGAGAGAAAAAAAATTCACACAAAAAAAGTACATTTCTTGATCACAATGATATATGCCCGTAATCTGTGGTATGTATAAGCAGTAAATAGTCTTGCTCAGAGCTCATGTAAAACTATCCTCGGGGCAGTTTATACAGATGTTTCAGCGACAATTAAAAGGTGAGGCGGTCAGTGATAAACAGACACCTTTCAGAGATTTACTGAATTGGCTCACAATAGCTAGGGTGATGTGTTGTGTCAAATCCTTTGAGCACTGCTGAGGGAGAGCCCATTAGGCTAATTTGCATAGGTAAAGTACACTACGTGGAACAACCCAATTTGCCTGAAGTTAAATACATCAAACAGATGCGTGTTGAAAAACAAATGTTATTACATACACATCACTGACTGCATTGAATGAGAATGTTGAAGCCGTCTTTTTCAAGTTTGTGATCAGCGGCAACATTTCTTTGAAGTCGGATTTTTACTCCATATATAAAATTCAAAACATGATTATTTTGGTAGGTTGAACAACAGCACCATTCAATCTATAATGAAGTGTTGCACCTAGGATCCAAATGTCAGGGGACACTGTCCCTCACCCTCCAGAATTGGGGGACACACAACATTTTAAAGGGACAAAGTAATATTGTAGTACATAATCCACTAGACATACTAACAAATGAGATAATCTTATTTGCTGCGACCATTTTGCCACCTTAACTTTCTCTTATTTTCCTTGGAAATTTACATGATTGCAATACACGTTTTATCGTGTGATCAAGTAACTCATGAAAACATCAACATGTTTGAATATCTGGTTAACCTGAAATGAACTGCACCATGGAATTTTAATAATATAAAAGTATTAAATCATTAATGAAATGACAAATTGTGTATTTACATAAATTGGTACCTTTTTTCATTAGTTCTGCCTATGAATAAATTAAATCTTCACTGCCGTAGGCATGACTTTAACCTCGAAAATACGTTACAATAGCGGTGGTCAAAGACATTAGCAACTCGGCCGACAACCACAAACCTTAAATGTTTTCATTGCCAGATTCATTGTTTTGAAATGGATATTCATTGTTATCTTACAGGTTTTATCACTTTTAGCGACTTTGGCCATTGCTTGCACCAGCATAGATGTGGATGCACATTCGCGAAGGAAAAATGTAGACATATTTGTGAAAACAAATGACACTTGCATTACCGTCAGACCAACTACTGAAAGCAGCAAAGGCTACATGTAATTAAAAGTACATTTCACTGTCCAATGGATTTTACAGACAGTAACTTGGTGTATTTTTGTATTTAATGTCTGTAGGTTGTGACCATGTTTGTGGTGATGTTATTTGACAATTCTAAGTCTAACATTTTTTTTTTTTTTGTAAGTATATTAAATGCTTCAGAGAAAACAGATGGTATTTTCTTTTATTCAGATTTGAATTTCCAACCATTTGCTATAGGCTGATTTGAAAAGAAAACTTATTCTCATTTGGATGCCATCGCTTTTGGGGGGTCATGCGCACTCACCCCCCTTGGACCTCAAAACACACTTTTTGAGTGTCAATAACTCCCCAACACTGTCTGGGAATATGGCAAGTATGCATACATTTATTTCTACTATTGATACTAAAATATTTCTGTCATTAATATCCTTCATAATTCCTAAATCTTTATATTTAGTTTTTTTGTTTTCATATCTTAATTACTCAGAAATAAAGCTTGTGTGCGTTTGTAAGGTAGATTTTAATGATCACTGATTAGCAGAGGGTTAAACAGTGGATTGCGAGATTACTAATATGGCAGTTCTTTTGGAAAATACACATACAATCGTGGCTCAAATACATCTATGGCTGCATTTTCTGGTAGATGGGCATTTATCAAATAGACAAATATAGGCAAGTAATGCCTGTTTTTCATTAATTATCCTTCCCATGGTGTTAGAAAAAATACTTGTTTTATTTCATGGCAGCGCGTCATCATATGAGCTAACGGTAACCTCGTTATGGTTGGGGGGGGGTGCAAATTTATCAACCCCTGTTTGGTTTCGGATACCAAATTAAAGAATTTAATATGTGTTCAGACGACAAAAAAAGTAATTATTTTTTTACATCCAAAAACATGCCATAATTACGAGTAGGCATAATTATTCAGTTTATTAAGTTGATCTTCTATCAAATTCATAATCCAATCTAGTTGTCATATTTGTAATCTTTTTCTATGAATAATGGGAAAGCAACAACAGTATGACCAAAGAATTTCATTTTATGTTTAGTGAAGGGCTTGGTGCAATGGTAGTACATGTACACTGAATTGTGACACAAAACGACCTGGAGCAAATTCAACTTGAGATTGATTTTTTTTTTCCCATTCAAATTTTTTCAAAGTTATTCCTTTCTTACCTTTAATAATGAAATAAAATTATGTTACTATTTAATATATGTGTTACTATTGCTTGACAATGTTGCAATTGCAGTCTCATGCATAAACTTACATATAAAAATATTTCCAGTCATCATTCCCCATAAATTCTTTAAAATTCTGGGGTTCACTTTTAAATAGAGTTTTTCCACATTGTAAATACATTTTAAGTCACTACCTTTCTTCTTAGATTTTGAACCTTTGCTTGTTCAAATTCATCTTTACTAGCCTTTATTCAGATATTTAATGAAAATGTTTCCTACTCATTCATATTTTAAGTGCAGGTTTCCCATACAATTGGAAAATCAGGGGGAAAAGTTGGGAGAAAGAATATGTTCCTGACCAGGAAAAGCCCTTAACTTTTACAAAAATTGATGAAAGTCAGGGAAAAACCATGAATTTTCACCCACCAATTGATAACAGAAACAATACATAATTGAGTTGTAATTGAACTGAGCGCGAGTTACATCAATTGAGTTCTTACTGGAATTTTCAGAGGTTGCAGAACTCTTCAATCAGTTGAAATACATTTGCTATATGGATGATTTGGGTGCTTGCACTAAGCATATTTGTATAATCAATCCAAGCTCTCAGGCAATCAGATTTGTCAAGTAGACTGGTTACCCATTAGTCCACTCCATATCGGTATATTTTCTTGTGTGGAAAATAAGAAGACCAGTCTGGCATCGCACCATATCAATATGTTGTCTGCGACATGTGATCTTGGTAAATGTTAGAGAAAAATAATAAAGCTTCTGTTCCTCAGTTTCCCTTTTGATATGTAAATTGAACAAAAATGTATTGTAATAAATCTTTTCTTATTATTTGGTAGTGCGCAACGGGAACATGGTGTTAAGCATTATCATCAATAGTAACCTTTGACAACCCCAACTACACGAACTCAGCTTTGCAGTGAATTGTACTATCAGACCTTGCTAAATACGTAGAAATCTACTGACTGTTGGAGTAATTTTTAATGCTGAAACCCGTGTTCTGGCTGTCTTGACACTTACTGCATTAAATATACAGTCCATGGGCTGATTACATTGAAAGTAAATGTTAGGGCAACAACCAGACATAAACAGGGCTCAGGGAAACCACTCATCCCTGGCTGATTAGATCCAGATTTGCACATTGAGAATATCTGTGCATTTTCTACCCTTAACAACCTCTGAAGCGCATCATTGCATAGCATCTAGCGCACATCAACTATTTATTACTTTTGCCCACTTGTCAGTCTAGAACATGTCACACAGGAAGCCAACTTTGGTTTTTCACGCAAACTTCATACTAAAATGGGTTCAAATCACAAAAATACTATCTTCAGAGTGAAGACAGCATGTTAAAAACCCTTAGAGTATCAAGCTTGCATCGGGTGGCAGTGTTTATTTAGTAAGAGCGTAATTAGTGTTGTGATAAGTGCACTGTGTTAAGTAAAGTGATGACACGGACAAGTATCTGTTGTAACTCACTCAGTCATCGAAAAGGAGAAGTGCATGGAAACAAATTTCTTGAGACCTGCATAAGTAGATATTTTTTTTAAAAAAGTCAGTCCTTCTTCATATATAAAGGTATATAAATTTTAAGGGCTTCTTGTCAATATTTAAAACAACTGTTTTCTAAAAACCTTTCTTCATACGAACATATACAGTTAAGCAGAGTAAAGTTAACATTTTGTTTCTGTAAATTAAAATGAGTTGCATGCAAATTTATATGAATTTCAAAGTTATACTTGTTTCTAGTGATACATCCTGTGGTTTAGTACATGACCATAGGTCTAATTCAGATGTAATGGGAAAGTCTCAAAATAGAAATCGCTTTTGATTTTAAAAATGCACATTTATAAGCCAAAATGTTTTTAATTTATTTCAGTAATGGTCATAAGTGAACCTTGCAAAAAATGAAAATTTTGTTTCTAAAAGTGGGAAATCCTGTAATTACATATCACAACATAAAACTGTGAACCTGTACTGAAAATTAAGGCAAGTAATTGATGCAGAGACATTGACTTTCTCTCTCTCAAACACATATCTTTTTTCTTTGCCCATATACATTAAACCAGTACTGATAGTCCACTTCTTGAGTTCCATGGCTAGGGCTTGACAGGCAGTGTTTTTTAATATGTGTTTAACCAAAATTCAGCAATTTAAATAATATATAACCAGACTTAAAATTTACTCCATCTTGGTATAAAATCCATGTTTTATTGTAGTACATTTGACTCGTTTGCTTTTTTTTTTTTTTTTTTTGGTGGTTGTAAATATTATTGGCTACATCATGCAGAGGAAATGGGAGCCAAATTTAGTTACATACTTTAGTGATGCTTTCACTATTCAGTGATGCAACGATATCCATAAAATGGAACAACATGTATAAAATCATTGTTTTGAAGAAGAAGTAAAAGGAGAATAACATTTTTTGGATGTATTTGCATTTGCCTCAAGGAACCACCAAGACTGCATGCTATCTATATATAGTAATTTGTGTACAAAAATTAGTATTACAGTCGAAGTGGTGCAAAGGTAGAAAGGTCAAGCCTTTCCTCGCAATTTAATCTTAAAAAGCAACAGTTTGAGACTAATTCTGTGCATTCCTTTTTTATTTTTATGCATATAAATAAGTTTCCTGTCATTGTTCCCTTCAGTTATTCATGATTATTCCTGTTGCTTTTTTTTTCTTTCTGTTTTTCTTTATCATGTTGCAGATTTTTGTGTCAATAACTTATGCCATAATCTATCCAAGGGTTTGGACTATGAGCTTTGTATTTTTAAATACTGTGATTTCATCTGGTCGCTTACACGATTAATCTTGTATATAATGTCATTATCTTATTTCTAATTTATCATTCTACTATTTCCTGGAGTTTAATATTACAGATTTTTTAGCCGTGATCATTCATGCGTATGTGTGTGTGTGTGTGAAAGAGAGAGAGTGGTGGGGGAGAGAAGCTATATGAATGGCTGAACTGATAAAATGTGGCCGGCAATGGCCCTTTCGGAGCATATCCTCAGCATCTTTGCCAGTGTTCAGTTGCTGGATTTTGAAAAGTTGTATACATATTTATATATATTTCTTTTTTTAAACTTGAAATTTACTTGTGTGTTGCACAGACTTACACATTGTTGGCACCAGGCAACATAGTCAACCATATAGATGCTCCATTTTGTCAAATCAAATTATAAATGAATTGATTAATTGCATGCCTCAATTTTGGTACAAAATTCTCTTTATTCCTGAGTAAGCAGCCCCTTTTAAAAAGAGGTATTGATGTCCATGGACTCCTGTATTTGTGTGCATGCATGCATGCATATGTGTGTGCCCATTTGTGTGTGTGAGGATTTTGCATTAAGAAAATGACACACTTCAGGAACCATATGTTACTGTGTCAGTTAGAAAATAGCATTTGACTATATTTTCAAGTCCAATTTGTTTAATATTATAAACTACATGCTACAAAGAGCAAACGCTATGGTGTATATCTGGATATTCATAATGGACCATACGTAAACTCCAGTTTGTTTAATATAAAGTAAGGAAAATCAGGGGAAAATAAATGTATAAATATGGCATGAATTTCTCAAAAGAAACACATCTTGCACATGGGCTTAAGGGATAAATATACTGTGTTTTTTTACAATAAAAATAATGTTCACTACTGATTGATTAAGTCACAGGCTCACAGCAAATGGAGGGTGGTATTGTGCCTTGAAACAAATACATTTGTATTATTAATCTGTTTTAATGTTTTATTTTGTTGTTCCTTCCCTTCATTGTGGAGACCCATTTGATATAAACTTGGAAACCAGAACCTTTCCACTCAATTGTCTTGACAATGAATATATCAAAATTGATAGCCTTGGTCTATGGAGTAACAAAACCATGCTATACATGTTGCACAAGTGCCTCAAATACCATATGCTTGACAGCTATTGTACTCTCTCTCTCTCTCTCTCTCTCTCTCTCTCTCTCTCTCTCTCTCTCTCTCTCTCTCATAAACCTCATATAATGTATAATGTCAAATATTAGGGTCAGTCATCGGTATGGGGAATACTTTTATGGAATAGTTAATAAAAGAAAGTAAGCTTGTTTCCAACTTTATGCACACAGGGCCATCGCAAGTTTGCTCTGGATGAAACGGCGCCATGGGCAAACATCGCCTTTAGCATCCCCCACTCAGAGAAAAATACCACAAACTCCGCAAAATGTCGCACCCCAGGCTTGTCGCTTGTTTCACCCGCCCCTTACAGCAGCCCTGTATACACACAAAACAGCTTTGGTCACTGATGTTTAACATTTTAATTCTTCACTATACACTGTAGCAATATCAGCTTTTAATAAAGTGAAAAATGTTTGCATCACATTTTTCTGGGGCAATTCTGGCAAGATCTTGAGAGCAAGTCAGTGCTAAACATAAACACAAGTCAAACATTTTAAATGAAAATGAAAATCATGTTGCAAAACCAAAAAGTCAAGTTTTATAGATATTATCATTGACTGTATTATCTATATTGTGTGCAAAAGCACAATCTAAGATTACCTTATTTGACAGTAAGCTTACTATGGGCTTGTTAGTCATCTAGTCTATAATCCATGAAGAAAGGTGCCACAGTGGAGAAGAAAACTACTGACATTTTAATGGTTGCACACATTTATTAAAATATTCTTGGATAAAAATTAAAAACATATTTAAGTTAAAGAGAGGAACCTCTCTTACAAGTTTTATCTGGATGTGATAAGGGGCCAAAATCAGCCCTTATCCTATCTTGTGCTTTTAATGTGTAATAGCAATAATGCAATACCTGCTATTATTGATTTATTATCTCATTTCCATTGCACTAGACTCCAGTCCAAGTTGAATATAGTAATCAGAGGTCTAGAAAGAAAAAAACATGATCCAAGCCTGATACATTAATCAACTTCTGTTGTTCAGAAAATCATTTTTTTTTCTTTTTTCTTTGGACTGTTTAGTTCTCGCGTGCTTTTGGGCACTACAGTTTTCATCATCTAAACAGACTTTTTTTGTATCTCTAATGTTGAATGTATCCATTTTGTGTTGTAGTTGATCTTTTCACCACTTAATATTCAGTTATCTGTGTCCCATTTTGCTGAGTGTGAAGGTTTTGAACACCTCGCCAGTGAAGCAGTCCTTCCTTTTTTTATTATTACTCTTGGTAAATGTTGTTAAAGTAAGTAATTACCCACCCTATTCTTGTTCTGGCTGACTGTTTAATTTTGTATTTCCTTTAAACCTTTAATATGCCTCCAGGTGTGAATAAATGTCATAAATAGCGCTGCTTGGGACATGCACCCTACCTGCATGGCATGTACTTTATGTATACTTGTGTATAGATGTCCTGTTTGCTGCCTTTGGGCTGATGAGACTTTCTGAGGCACAGACTAAATTGCATTTTCTGTTGTTTTCACACTTAACAATGGTTAGGGAGTTAAAACAGAAGTCACAAGGACATGAATTGGTCATGCAGCAGAAGGGGTGTTCTGTTCCCTCGTATGTTCTGGCCCCTGGTTTCCATCTCCAGTTACAGGGTCCATTTGCCTAATTGGCCTCTTAAGCTCCCCCACCTTGGAATCTGAAGCTTTCCAGGTTGAGATATCAGTGGAGATCTAGGCCCTTTTCTTCTTTAAGCCCCTTGAGGTTTTGTTCCAGACTCGTACGGTGGTTACTATGTTACTATAGCCTCTCATGCAGATCCTTTTTGCTGTCTCGGGCTGCTTTGCAGAGATTGTTTGAGCGCATGTATTGACATCCATGGCACTCTCTGCTGAACTGCTCCACCTCCCTAGGGATGCTGCCTTGGTGACATCAAAGGTTTAGCTGGAGCTTGACAACAAACTTTTATGAGTCTTCTCGGCTTGATGTGGAGACATTTTTCAGAGGATTAATGCATACAGTGGCCTCGCAAGATTTGAGGAGTCAGCAGTACAGGTTCTGGCCTGGCTAAACCAGCGAAGATATGCACCCATGCTGAGAGAACATTGGGTTCCATCCTAAATATTTTAAGCAGGGGCCCCAGCAGAACCCAGTTAAAAGCTCCCTTTCACCTGTTTTTCACACAACAATATTGCCAGAGGGGCCATGGGAGGAAGCTTATGAATCCCTCTTTCTTTCAAAAGGAAGGAGGCAGGCAGTCCTTGGGAGTTGCACCCTCTCCTGCCAAGTCCTCTTCTACATGATCTCCCAGTAGGTACAAGATTGGCCCATTTTTCAGAGGCTTGGTCTTACCTTATGGACAATGCATGGGTCCTTTCCACAATATAGGAAGTTCACCAGCTAGTGGACCCTCCACCCACTTTCATGGATCCCCATTTGGTTTCACCAGTTCCAACTGGTATCCCTGAGGGAAGAGATGTACACCCTTCTAAGGAAGGGCACAATAGAGAGCATGAAAAGGATCCAAAGTCCAGGATTTTATTCCCAGATCTTCCTGGTCTTCAAAAAGGGGGAAGGTTTCGACTCGTTATAAATCTTAACCCATTAAACAAGTTTCTTCTGAAAGAACAACTCATGGTAGAGACATCCGCCTCAGTCAGGAATGTTGTCTAGTCAAATGACTGGGTGGTCTCCACAGAACTCCAGGATGTGTACCTTCACATCTCCATCTTACCGGCATGCAGGACATTTCTGCAGTTTTGTCTGGGTCAGGAGATCTTCTAATTTCAGGATTTTCAATTTGGCCTATCCTCTGCCTCCAGATCCTTTACTGAGGTGATTGGTGTAATAGCAGCTCACTTGATGTCTTTAGGGGTCTCGTCATCCAGTATTTTGATGAATGGTTGATGAACAGCATCCTCAGAAGTGCACTTTTTAGCAATCTATGTCTCTCTTTTGGAAGACAGTGACTGGTCTGGGATAAATCCTCAACCAAGAGAAGTCTGATTTGATCCCTTCTCAGAATTTTTTTATGTGGGGATGAATTTTCTCATTCATCAAGGAGCAGTTCGGGTTCCCCTCAACAGGATGTCACATCCTATCGATCATAGCAAGTCTGTCAGAGAAGACTTCATTGTCTTCTCGCCCCCTACCAGTCTCTTTGGGATTCTTAATGCTGCAGTGGACTTGATTGCCCTAGGTTGACTTTATTTGTGGCCGCTCCAGTTCCTGCTGATTGCAAACTGGAGACCACAAAGGGATCCTTTGTCTGCTCGGATCCCCTTGGGATACAAATTTTGTCACCATCTGGGTTATTGGACAAATCGGGATCAGTTTCTGACTATAGTCCTGATACATACCTCAGAACCTCATTAGTTCCTGTACACCAATACTAGACTTGGGTTGGGGTGCTCATTTGGAGTAGTTCTGCAGGGCTTGTGGTCGGGGAAGAATATTCCCTCATCTCAACAACCTGGAAATGCTGGCTTTTTTCTAGCATTTCGAGGGTGCATAAACCACATTAAAATTTTGTTGCGTCATTGTTACCACAGACAGCACAACAGATGTAGCTTGCTTCAAAATGAAAGGAATACTTATGCTGTTATTTTTTTTCTTGGACATCTGGAACCTCCTCTGTTGGACAGTATCAGAGGAAATCACTCAGAGTCCACCACATTCTAGGCCAGATAAATATTCTGGTGGACATCCTGTCCAGATAGGTTTGGGTGGTCCTCACAGACTGCTCTCAGTGTTAGTCAGTAGCAGAGACACTTTTTCAACTGTTGGGGACTCCAAATGTAGAGATCTTTGCCACGAGGCTGAACAACAACCTCCCCTCAGATTCTCTGCCTTCAGGCCTAGCTCATATCAAACAATCTGTGCCAAATCAGGCAATCAGGCAAGGCTTCCAACTGCATTGCCTAGGTTACAAGGCAATCAACTTCCAAGTTTTACAATGCCAAGATGAGAATCATCTGTAATTGGTGCAATAAAAAAACTGTTGATCCCATCTGTTTTCCTTTAACTGCAGTGTCAGATTTTCTTCTTTTTCTTTTTGAAGATAAAGACTGTTCATTATCCACCATTAAAGGCATGAGGGCAGTCCTCTCCAATACTCCTCACTTTCTATGCCTCCACAAATTGGATCAGACCCTTCTCTTTCAGAACTGATCAAGTACTTTGAGCTTCAGAGGCCAGTCTCTTGCTCTTGAATGTTTAGGTGGAACATTTCATGTGTTTTGTGGTCGTTATTTAAACCTTCTTAAGTCATTCAGCCCCAGCACTGTTATCAGTATCCCTGCTGCTATGCCCCAGCAGCACTAAGCCATGTTTAGCTGCTTGTGCCCCAGAGAGTTTTTACCTTAGCTTCTGTTCTTATACCCAATAAAAATCCATGAAATTTACACCGATTGTTCCAAATAAATTTGTCTACACAGTCATGTATTTTTTGTGCTATTTGTCCACTAAAATCATTGATTTGGACAGGCCGAAGATGATCGTTCCAGTTTGCTAGATCCACAAGAACTGTATCATCGCTATCAGCATCCTCTTCTTCTGACGATTCAATCTCAGAAACTTATATGTCCAAGTCTAATTCTTGTAAAATATCCAACTGCTGAAAATCTTTCCTCTGCTTGCTTAATATTTTCTAGATCAAACCTGAGAAACTCCTCGTTTTTGCTCTCACCATCATCAAATATCACTCTTAAGTACGCCATTGTTTACAATTTTTCCTAATGAAACTTTCGTAGTAAAACTGCTCTCAATTATTAACCGTGGCTTTTGAATAGTTCAAATTTGCACAAAGGAAAGTACAATCATTTCTGATTTGTTTAATATCGTCAGATTCTTGGAAAAACCTCATTTGTAACCAATCGGAGACGTTGTTACTAGCACACATTCACCATGACTGTAGACGGGATCGGCCATTGAATGCAGTAAACAAACCACGACTACAGGCGGGATCAGCCATTGAATGCAGAAAAGGGATCACGCCTATAGGCGGGATCGGGGCCAAAGTAAAGAAGCCTTCCTTCAAGAACCTTACCCTTTAATACAGTTTTCTTTCTCAGTCTAGCTAGATGAGGAGGAGTGAAATCCATGATGATGCAGTTTCTATTCTTTGCCATTATGGGCTTCTGGACAAGGGTCTGCTACCTTTTATAGCTCTTGGTCCTATTCAAATCCCCAGTCTCAGTTGTGTCTTTGCCAGGGATGAACTCCTTTTCCCTGTTAGGGCCTTTCATTTCTATTTGGTCAAATCAAAAGGGAAAAGAGGGGGCTGAAATGGTCTTTTTCTCCCTCCCAAAGGTACCTCTGATATTTTGGCAACCACTATCTCAAAGTGGATTGTTCTGACTTTAAAAAGAGATTACCAGTGTCTTAGTGAGAGAGATCACTGCAAACCCCCCCAAAAAAACGTACAAATTATGGGACTCCTGTACAAGATGACAGGTATGCATTCTTCTCTGGATGATCTCTTTAGTCTTCTATCAGTGTTGCACCAGGGTGAAGGCATTTACCCATTAGGTACAACTCTGTCAGCCCAACAAGTTGCCAGCCATTCTCCAGTCTACCGTAGAACGCCCTACTGGTAATAAATAGTGAGATCACTTGACAGCTTATCTTTAGGCCATAAACCTTCTACTAGGCTGGAAAATTCAGCAGTGCAATAATAGCAGGTAATTGAATTGTAGCTTTTGAGTGGTAAAACTAATTTAATTATGTAATATTTACCTTCTATTATTGCACAATTACCTCTTCCCTCTCTGCTCTTATGTCTGTTCGTTCTCAGTCCAAATCAAAGAAAGACAATATTCCGCATGGCGGAAGTTGACTAAGGTATCAGACTTGATTAATTTCATTATGTTTCTTTATTCTAGACCTCCAATTGTATTTGGAATATACAGCGTACATAATTCCACTCCCTTATAGGAGATAACTCTTTTGTTGCTACCTTAGACAAACATGTTTTAATAGCATTGAGACTACACAGGATTATGTAACATTATGTCAAATAAATAAAAATATTGCTGGGTACTTGGAAATGCATGTAGGTGTCATATCCTGTGTAGCTGGACACTCAAATATCAGTGATTTATGGGGATTCCTTTGAAGGTTTCTAGGGGCATCAGACAAGGGTATAAATAAAATAACAATAAGGATATTTATGAACTGCATGTAAATATCATCAGGTCTTACCTTTGTACAAATGTATTTATTTGAGTTGATTTTCGATGAGTTTAAATGTTCATGAGGCCGTCCACATAGTTGAATCCATCTCAGAGATTTCTGTAAGTTTCTTTTCAGCTTTGGAAAAGGCACAAACTTAACACCATTTTCTAATCATTCAGATATTGGTCATTGCTATTACACAAACCTCTGTGTCAAATTTTAAATCTCACTTGTCACATACAAAAGTTTACATGGCTGATTAACACACAATACAAAAAAAACCCAATAGCTAAGTTTGTTTACTTAGACGACTGATTGAGCGTAGCTTGTGTGAAATAATGGCAGACAGTGTAAGCATGCATGCACTCAATTAGAAATTCCCAATTTGATTGGTTGATAGAAACTGTTAATCAAAGTTTGCGAAGAGGTCAGTTACTAAGTGGAGGAAGGAATATTCACCTTGGACTGGGAATTAGCACCAGGAAAAGAGATAGCAATTCATTATAGGCAGATAATTATTACATATTTAAAATTAGTTTTACCCCCACCCCTACCACCAACGCTACATTTTTCCAGTTCATTCTCCCAGAAATTTATGGTTTTACCTTCAAGAGAATTGCACCTAAAATATGTGTAAAATCTAAGGACTATACATCAACCAAATAAGAATGTATCATAGCGAATTCTGGATGTCAGGAGAGGGATTTTATGATCTGGTCTCAAAGGCTAGAAACACATTATGTTGATTTTTAATACATGTAACTCAAAAGATCAATGGAAGATGTTGCACAGAAGGTTTTGCTAAACTTTGCTCTGAATGTGAGTCATTATTATTTCAATATTTATTATATCTTACTATTTTGATTCGTCCAATGCTGAATTGTTGCCATAGCTTCAGCATTAACGTTCAGCACAATCAATCTAATGATATCCTATGAGAATCTTTATTTCAGTCATGACTTCTTTTTTTTTTTTGTATGCTCATGTAAGATTTATCTTTATTTTGCATTTGAAAATTACCAAATAAAAAGATTAAATCAGCATTTTTTATGTTACTGCAGGCTTCCAGGGAGCAAAGCCTAATAAACTCTGGAAGAGATGTAAGACTGACTTTTTGGTTTACAAATTGTGGAAAATACAATCTTCGATTCAGTTTCAATCTGAGCAGTAATACTTCAGCAAAACACAATGATCAGATCAAAGAAAAGTGAACAACACTTTAGGAAAACACGAGTTTTATGATCTGTCATAATTGACTTAATTGACTTCCTGTTTCATATTCCAATTGAATCTCCATATGTCACAGCAGAATTTTTTTACTCTGGAATGTATATATATATATATATATATATATATATATATATATATATATATATACACACACACACACACACTGTGGACCTAATTAAATGAGTCTCTGTTATTATGCACTATCTGTTTTATTCATTTTCAAATGCTCGTTCCACTATTATTTTGTGGCCACTTTCTATACCGGGGTACCTTTCTATGTAATTGCTTTTATTAAGAGCACAATTATATTTGACTAAGTCACATACAGTGTGCATATGAGTCTATGAATGTGTTTGTCTAACATGAAAATCTTCTTTTTTCTAAATTGTGTACAACTGTCCATTTTACATTTATGTAAACACAGAATTCAGAGATGATCATCCTTAATTGAACTTATTCAGCTTGTATCTTTGATTCAGTACTTTATTTCATTTTAGGTATGGTCAAATTCAGTCAACAAATCCATGCACGGAAAGGTGATGATCACAGTGTACCATGTTATAGAATGTCATAGGGGAAAAGAGTTCTGGAAAAAGTATTTGGAATATACATGCTGAGATAACTATATAATCCTGATCTTTTTGTATTGTAAATTTTCTGTCAAACTTTTGATTGATGCTAGAAATTACAAGGAGTTGGTGAATGTTATTTATCTATCTGAATAGTAGCATCTTCTAAAAAATCATGATTTGTTTTTATATTTACTTATTTTCCTTATTCATTTAACATATGTCATTGACTTACCAAGAAGACAATGAAAATATCTGGGAATAACGGGGCGCATAAAATAGGATAATAACCATTTCTAACATATCTATGATTTGTATCTGCTGTAACTACTGGTTTGATTAGCTCATCTGGCCGTAAGGCTGAGTGAGGTTATGGTATGGTCCTGTGTCCATTATGCATTGTGCGTCTGTCAGCAACTAACTTCTAATAAAACACTCTGAACCAATTTTAACCAAATTTGGCTGAGAGCAACCTGATATGAAGGGCTTTCAAATTCCACAAATTATGATGATCTGCGATTACTAGAAGTGGAGAAACTTTAAACAACTTCTCAAAAGCTTCTCAACAGAACTTGATCATATTTGACAGAAAACATCTCAGCATAAAAGTCTTTCAGTTTATGCAAATGATGCCAATCGGACATCAAATATGGCCACCTTTACTGAATTTAGAAAAACCTTTAAACTTCTAAAAAACATGTCACTAGAATTTGACAAAAATTGACAGAAAGCATCCTCACATAGATGTCTTTCGGGTTTGTACAAATGATTTAGATTCACCATCAAAATTGGTTCCTGTTACTAAATGTAGAAAAACCTTTAGGCAACCATTTCTCAAAAGTCACTCAACAGAATTTGACAAAAGTTGACAGAAAGACATAATGACTTGAATGGCTTTCAGAATTATGCAAATGATGTCGATATACCATCATATATGGCATGAAGTACTAGAATTAGAAAAACCTATGACATTTTTCAAAAACTGCTCAACATCATATGTATACAAATGATGCCAATTAACCATAAAATATGGACACCATATTACTCAAAAACAACTCAACAGATTTTGACCAGATCTGACAAAAAAACATATAGACAGGAAGGATATCAAGTTGGTGCCAGTGACACTGTTCTGCCATAAAATATGACTGCCATTACTAAAATGGGAAATAAAACTTTAAATTTTTTTTGTCTCAGATTCTCTCTCAATGTAATTTGACAGAAAGTGTTGGAGCTTAAAGGCCTTTCAGATTTATACACATAAGGCTAACCTGCCATCAAATAAATCCACCATTACTAGAAATAGAGAACCTTTAAAGAAATGTATCTACTATAAAGATGCTCAACAGAATTTGACCAACTTTGACAGAAAGCATCCTGCATAAAGGTCTTTCAGTATTGTATTTAGCATAGCAGAGCCGCAGGGGAGATTATTTGTTACTAGTTCAGTTACTCTCTTTAAATAAAGAATTATTATTGCTATTATTATTATTATTGGTCATATGATGATGTTGTGACATCAAATATAAATGAAGATACAAAAAATAGAGAAACCTTGAAACAGTTGTTTTTGTAACATTTGCAATCAGGAGTATTGGAGGAAATTTATACAGAGAGCTTCACACTGGCCCATATTTCCTGGCCAGCTGTTCTTGCATTTGTCCATTAGGCAGATTTTAGTCAGGTTAGCAATTTCAAGCCCACTTGGGCCTCGATTGTTTTCTTGTACAAATTTTTTTTTTTTTAATTTTTCAAATAAGAATAATGAGTATGCTGTACACATATAAGTTAGTACATAGATCTGTATTTACTTATTTTGCTACAGTCAAGATATTTCATATTTTGTCCATTTTTTTGTGCTTTTAAAGAATGTGGATAGTATCTGTGATCATATTTACATTCTGTCACTTTTTTTTCCCCCTACTTTTGTGGAATGCAGATAATATATAATTGTAAATAAATTTGACGATCATTTTGTCTTTACCAATTAAGTCAAGTCAGTTATCATTTTGTCTTTACCAGTTAAGTCAAGTCAGTTATCATTTTGTCTTTACCAATTAAGTCAAGTCAGTTGAGTATCTGCTGTAAATGCTTGTTTATTGAGCTCATCTGGTTGTAAGAATAAGTGAGCTTATGGATGGCCCTGTATCCGTCATACACAATACATCCATCAACAATTTACTTCTAATTTAGAAACACTGAACCAATTTTGACCAGGTTTGGTGGAGAGTATCTTGGCATAAGGAGGTGTTAAATTCCACAAATGGTGCCGATAAGTCATTACTAGAAATGGACAAAGTTTAAATGACTTCTTCTCAAATACTGCTCAACAGAATTTGATCAAATTTAACAGAGCATCCTGGCATGAGGGCTTTCAACTTTGTCTAAATTATGCCAATCCACCATCAAAAATGGCTGCACTTCTTAACAAAAACTAAATTAGAAAACTCTTTAAACAACTTCTCAAAAACCTTTCTCAAGAAGCTGATGAAATTTCATGAAAAAAAGTGTCAAAATTATTGAATAAGCTTTCTTGGGTGTACAGTCTTTTTGCATATTGATCAGTGTTTCTCTATTTAACTTGGCATTTTGACTTTTACAATGATGAACTCAAGCAAAAAACCTTAATTTAAATTTGCTGTGTATTAAGAATAGTGAGATTCTTGCTGGAACAAGAATGGAGATTCAGGTTATGATTTTTGTGTTGTCCTTTTTTATACTTTTAAGGAATGTGGATAGTATCTCTGATATTTACATTTTGTCACATGTTTTTGTTTTGATGTGGAATGCAGATAATGTCATTGTCAATAAATGTGACCACTATTTAATTTTTCCTTCAATTTTGGGCGGTGGAAAAACATTAAAAACGAAGCTTTCAGCTGATACATATCTGTGTATTTTGTGTTGCTATGCATCATTCATTTTTTAAGTCTACTGGTCATGGAGCTTATGCACCCGTTGGCACAAGTTATTGCAACTCCTCCTAACCTGCTAGGAGGATTGCCATGAAACTTTACACACACATTCAGCCCAAGCCTTTGTTGGTCCTAAATAAAAACGCATCCAATATGGCAGGCACAGCAGCCGTCTAGAAATTCTTATTAGTGCTACTTATTATGAACAGATGGTCTTGTCAACATGGGGTTTTCACTAAAAGACTTTTAATGAGATTAATATCACATGAAAAATGTACATCTCAGACATCCAATATGAGCCACTATTGTGAGCATCTTGAAAATATTGTTGTCACTACTGCACTTGAATGGATGGTCATATCAACAGGGAGTGTTCACTGACATACTTATTATGATATGAAAATGGTGCTGAGCTAACATCCAAAATTGCTGCCATGATGGTCATCATGCCAATTTTTTTATCGCTTTTCTTCCTGAATGGATAGTCGTATTGACTTGGGGTTTTCACGAAAGACTTTTTATGACATCTGGTTGAATATAAATGAAAATGATGCTGATGCCGATATAATATGCAGTATGGCTGCAATTGGTGGCCATCTTAAAAATCCTGTTATCGCTATTCCTTCTGAATGAATGATCATATTTACATGGGGTCTTCATTAAAAGGTATGGTGTACTTTTGGTCCTGAATGAAAATAGGTCTCCTCAGATATCCATTATGACTGCCTTGGCAGCCATCTTGAAATTTTTTTTATTGCTACTCACCTGAGCAGGTAGCCATATTGACATGAGGTTTGGGTATGTTGGAATTTCTCAAAACTATCAGAAATGGCTTCAGTATTCGGCAGTTGAAAATACAAAGGACATAAGAAATTGTCTTGCCTTGGGTTTCTATAAATCTTTTGGCCAGTACAGTTATCATTAAACAGATTTTGGCAGGAGTAGTCAGCTCAGATGAGCAAATTAATATAAAATCTATCATAATATTCAGTGCCCACATTCCAAGTTTTATATATACATGTACCGGTATATATAGTGTGAAATATTCTCCAGTTTATGTTACCAATGATTATTTGTATGATGATTTTGCCAGAAAGCAACAAGATTTATGACAATGAACTATTTAAAGAGGCACTACCCACATTTTTTTGCCTAGCAAAAAGAAGAGTTTGATTGCAGTATTTCATTGCTCTCTACAAGGTTTGAACCTGATTGATTGATTAGAATTTCATCATTTAAATTCATAAATTAGAAATGAATTGCCTGCAAGATTCATCATTCATTTTTGGGGGTTATTAATATGGATGAATTTTTCATCATACTGTGGTGGTTGCCCTTGTCATATGCTAAAGGAGATCAGTTGTTCCATGTGACTTTCTTGTTTGTTTTCTGCTTTCTGGCATAAAACTGCAATCACAAAAGTCAACATTCACAGCACCGTACATGAAAATTTTTCATATCATCATGACGGGTCTCGGTGAAAATTATCAAACAATAAGAGTCACTTTCTTGACACTAAAAAAATGATAGTATTGCCTCTTTGAACCTACATTTCTTTAAAGTGTCAGTTGTAATAATTCAAAGTTTTCGACTCGGTGTGTCGTAATAAGCTTGGTCAAATTCTAACATTATTTGTTGGGAATTGAATTTTAATTAGTATGGATGATGAAAGCAATTTTTAGCTACAAGAAGATTATTTCCTGTACATCATGCCATTTTTTAAATTTTTTTTTTACATTTATCCCTTATTTTATATTTTTGTTCAAAGAGTGACTGCGTGGTTGCTCCTTGTATATACAACATTGCATTTGTTTTGTTTTGTTGTTCAGTGATTCATTTTTATATTCAAAGTCTTGAAGCGAGACCTGTTATACAAGTTTCAAATGTTGATCCAGTTATAGTGACAAGAAATCTAAAAAATGAGGTAGAAAATACAGGACAAGGAGGTCTTTTGAAAATGATGATTTGTCCACAGCAGGTAAATCTTAACTTTGGAGTGTGACTTTTTAAAGCTTTGCTTTGTTCCTGTGAGCGGAGTATTACCTTATTAATTGGACTTATGGATATAATATATAAAGTAACCATAAAATGGAAAGGATGCTAAAAAGAATACCTCAAAATATATAATATTTTCCTTACACTGGAATTCAAGGTGTCACTACACTAATTGGGCCAATCAGAGGTTATTGTGTCATTTTGTACTCCCCAAAATAAGCACTAGTTCTTTTCCTCTGATTTTCCCTGGATATCAACAGATCAGTGGAAAATTTTACTTATGTTTAGTAGAAAGCAGAATTAAAGCCCAAACCTTTGCATAGGATGACAGAGCAAATAGATTTTATTTGATTGGTTCCGGAAAATCACTTGTACTGAAAGTCCCAGTCCTTTCAAATGTAGCTATTTCCAGAAAATGCAGCAGAACCTATGATTTTTGTTTTAAGTCGTGACCCGATTAGTGTTTGATATGAGTAAGATTTGTGTATTTGAACTTACAACTAATGCAGTTGCTTTCATAAAAATTTAGAAAAATTAAGAAAATTAATGGTGAATGCATTTTTCTGATAATGGAGCATCCTAGATGCATTCATAGCTATATTTCGTTTCAAACGGCATCATGAATGGTACCTGGTGCTGCATCTATTAATGCAGATAACTTCACTAATGGACAAAGAAAGTTCCATTTACACGAGCAGTAAGAATTCAATACTGTTCTTTTCTATATTAATGTGGAGAGTATGCAGTCAATTCAGACACCCTGAAATAGTCGAGGCACTTGTAATGTTAAAACTGCCACAATATTGTCAAATGGTATTTACTTGCAGAGGCATGTAGGTTTCAACCTCCCAGCTGATTTCCAGTCAGCAATTATTTCAGTAATGTGCACTGAACAATTTTTTTATAAAATGTTTTCTTTTCTCTTGAGGGATTTCTAATTTTTATGACATAAAATTATGAGTGCAAATTGCAACACAGATGATTGTAGCATGAGATAATTCAAGGAAGGTAACCTTGCAGGGCTATACCAACTTCTAGCCCCACTTCTCGGGTGCTGAAAATTTATGTTAAGAATGATTTGAACTTTAGAATGTAAATTTAAATGTACAGTATCCACATTTGAGAGGAAAAGAACAGTACAAATATATTTAAGTACTAGTAAAAGGAGCTTTATTTATTCATTTTTCAGGATGTTTGCAGAAGTTCATTTTTATATGCAGTTCAAGTTATCTCCACAATGTCATTTTTGAATTTTTGTCATTTTTCAATGTCATTTTTGAAAAGAACTATAATTACTTGTTGCATGTAAATTAGTGCATATCTGAAAAATATATTGCTGAAAAAATGTAGCCTTATCATATTTATACATCTGCCATTAAGACCAAGCATAGAATGTTATGATGTCCCTGACCTTCGATCCTTTACCAATTTTGCTTCTGCGCAATATAGTTCCCCACAATCTGCAGCTGCATATAGGGTAGGGAAGAAACCAATTGATTATGAGAAAAGAATCGTTTCTACACAATAACATTAGTGTGATACATCATAGACCTGACCCCAAACCTTGTGGTTAGCTTGCACTGGGGGTAAGGAGGAAGCATATTGAACTGGGGGGGGGGGGGGGAGGGGGGCGGTCAAAAGGTCTAAGTCCAAGGTCAGTATGACAGAATTAAAATTGTTTCCACACAATAAAATTACTTCTGCATCACAGACCTGGACCAAACTTTACAGACGGCTTGTACTTGGGGTATGAAAGAAGCCTTGTGATTTTTGGGTCAAAAAGTCAAAAATTGAGGTCATTTTTACTGAAGGAAGAAAGATGGTTTCTGCACAACAATTTCAGTTCTCAACCTGTTCCTTTACCAAAGTTTATGAATGTCTTGAATATTAGGTAAGAAAGAAGTCTTAATTTTTTAGGTCAAAGGTCAAGGTCACTGAAAGAAAAAAATAGTTTTTGTATAAAATCTTTTGTGGCTTGATTTTACAATACCTTTTGTTCTGGAGTAAGTGCCTTGACCAAGCTTTGTGGATGGCTTGCACTTATGGTAATAAAGTAACCTATAGATTCCAGGATCGAAAGGTCAGAGGTCATGGTCATGGTTAGTCGGATAAGAAATTAATGGTCTATGCATAACTTGCCGAAAGGTCCATATCATGAAGACCTGTTGTTAAATAATCTCAAGAGTTAACCATACCCTACTAGTACCAAGAATAAAGAACTGTTCAAGACTGGGCAGGCCAGATGTTTGTAAATTTGTAATATGCTGTTGCGCATGGTGGGGGTGGGGTGGGGGAGATGCTAGTGTGATCATACTTAAATTTCCAGCATCTTTTAAGTTGTATATACTTAGTTATTTCAATCCATAATGAATTTAGAAAATAAATCCAAACAACTTTGTAATATCAAATTTTTACTGGAAAAGCTGCATCTTTCATGCATCTATACTAAATAGTTTTGATACAGTTGTTTGCATATATTTAACAGTAGACACAGGTATTTAGTTTTTTCTTAACTTTAATTTTTTGTATGCATGAAAAATCAAACAAATGTGCTGCATTACTGTGACATGGTTGGGGGAGGGGTGGGGGGCTTTTTTGTTTTGTTTTTCTTTAGAATATTTAGCTTCTGGCACCCGTTACTCTGAGTAGCTTAAAACTATAGAACTAGTCTTTGACGTGGGAAAGGTACATTGTTGATAGGCATTTTGAATTATGATCATAACTTCATCTGCCACATCTGTCATTTTGCCAGACATGGTAACAAGTAGGGGTGAAACAATACACATATCTTATTACCAATTTCATGTCTTAAAGTTGAAAGGCATGACATTGTTATCTTCAAAACAGAAGAAATAGTGCAAACTTTTTGTGCAAGGAAAATCTAATCTAGAACAAGTCCTAAGTGGGAGTGTAAATAACTAACAACCAAATCCTTCACATTGTACTTCCAGCAGATGCAAAACAACTGCCACGTCCACAGGCACTTGTTTCTGTCAGTGGAAAAGAAAATTATTGACAACACCCACTCACCTTTTACAGATTAACAAGGTGGCTATCACTCGTAACTCGTGCGGTTTGGAATCGCCCCCCCCCCCTTGCTGATTATGTGATAATTTGTTCTTTTTTAATCTAGTTGGCACGTTCAGTCACTGATTACATATATCGGCGTAAAAGGAGTCATTCCAAACTTTTTCCCCATGTACAATTTGAGTGCTTTACATATCATTTAAAAACCACTTTTGCAGAATGTTTCTATGTTGATTTGTATCTGTTTGGATGCCAGTACATCTTGTGTGTCACACACTGAACAAGTTACAGTTAGTTCTGATTGGTGGTCATTGTTTTACCTTGGGCTTAAGAAACAGTTACCACCAATCAGAATTGAATGTAATATATTTCGTTGTGTGACACACTGGATGTATGGCCTTCAAATTTAATCCAAGTAGACAAGATACAAAGAAAAAGGTAAACTTCGCATAAAAGTGATTATTAAATGATCAGTACAGTACTTAGATCATATATGGAGAACAAATCTAGAATGTCTTTTTTGCATTGATATATATTATCAGTGGCTGAACATGCTGATGGGATAAAATCATTAGGATGGAATTGGGGGGGGGGGGCTGGTTTTAAACCACATGAGTTAGGCACCCTGTATTGATTTCAGACCTGCCAACTCCTACGATTTGGCTGTAAGTCTTACGGAAATGGTCCTTAAAATACAGACTTACGGAATAAAAGCAAAAATTATGGAAATATGATTGGTGCAGTACAATCCGGATACTGGTTTGTCTGTGTATGATTCAGATCTGGGTTTCATGTTAGATTCAGTGGAGTTTGTCAGTGAACTAGATTAACTTTACAGGAGTACCTCAGATGCTTTAAACTGCACATATTTTGTCGTGTGACGCGTCTAAATGATCAAGCTGTTGCTTGTAGAATTTTCAAAACAAAATGGCATCCAACAAGTGACATGTTCAAGACGCAAGAGGCAATACATCACTTAAAAAGTTTTCATAGTACAGATGAATAAAAAGGAATATTCAGATTCTTGTGGGAAAAAAGCAGGAAGAGCAATAATTATGTTTATTGGACATCATATATTGATTTGAGTATGTCTCATAGCGGGAGAAATCATGAGACGAATGCTGTCTCCAAGTGAAATTGAAAAAAAGGTCAAGGATTATGTGAAGTTGAGAGATAGCAAGGAGCCATTGAGCTCCATAGGGTTTGGAACTGCAGTCTGTGAACTGTACTGGAGGTAATTGAGGACTATGTGTCCTTTACAAACTTTTTAGCTCAACATCATGGTTACTGTCGCTGCATCAGTCTTGAATTGCACTCCTGAACTATTTAAATGCATGTTTTCTGACTTGGCAATAGTAGTAAATGATATTTTGTTACACTTTACTGAAAACTGGTCTCACTTATGGAAAAAAATTGGCTGCCTTACTGAGAAGGTCTTGTTAGGGTTGGCAGGTCTGTAATTTGTAGAAGGCGAGTGCAGTGGGTGTTGTGAATAGTTTTTACTTTTTACTGACAGAAATGAGTGCATGTGCCTGCTACAGCTATCTCAGATGTATTCTCAATATAAAGAATATAAAGGCAAACGACTAATAATTATTCACGGCTGCTGAAAATTAAAGTAACTTGTATTGGATAAGTATTGTTTTGTATCAATTCTTTACCTCTTGTACAAGTATCAATATGGAAAAATTGTCGATATATCAATTAATTGTTCACCCCTAGTAACAAGAGTTTTGCTTTTTGCCCAGTGCTCAAAGAAAAATGTTTTCAGACACAGGCCCAGGGGTAGTGACTTTTAACAAAAAATCATTGGCCCTGACTAAACCCCACTAGCTCTGACTCCAATTCCATGTGCCCACAAGGGCCCTATATTTTGCTATTATTTTGACAGAACATTGAAATTGCTGTGCTTTAAATGTGAAAAGAAATAAACAAAAATCGTATTAAATTGACTTGTTTGTTTATTCACCTCTCAAATTATTTCACATAAAGCAATGTTTTCCTCTAGGTTCTAATGTCAGCTATTGTCTATTTGCTCCATTGCTCTAAGAATTTTTCAGGCAGGTGCCCAGGGGAAGTCTCTTTAAGAAAAAAAACTTTTTCCCTGACTTAAAATCCACTTGCCAGAGTAGGCCATATTTTTTACTATTTTTTGACACACCCACCACATCCAGAAAAGATTAAATGGTCAGTCCCTTTTACTTGTAATATTGGTCACCAAACCCTCGTTCACATTCTGCTGATAAGGGGCTCAGAACCAATGAGGTTTTCCAAAATTTCACAATTTCTGCCTGCTGAAGTGTTACATTCTGAATAAGTATGGCATACACCTCGGCTCCTGCGATTTATGACTTCAGGTTGCTGTACAGTGTAATTTATCATGATATGTATGTAGGGATAAGTATTGGGGGGGGGGGGTCTTGGAGTAGTTTCGTCTTTGGAATGCTGCAAAAAATCTCCCTGTTTCTCGATCAAAGTTGAAAATAGAAATGAAGTCGGAGAGGAATTGATTTTTTTTATCAGCCTGTTAAAACAGTATCTTGAGTTCGTAAGTAGTTCATGTGATTGTACACAACTACAGAAAATAATCACTCCATATCGATAAAATAGGCGACTACCAATGCTTTGAACTAAGTGGATTTGAATATAATCTAATGATCACAGTTCCTAAAGAGTGAAAAACCTTGTATTGGGGGATTTTATAAGTCACTAATCCCCTAGCTTAAAATAATTGTCAAATAATCGCATATTTACTGCTCGATATATTTTAAACATTGATGCATAGCTGAATCAGCATGAGCAATGGACACGGGATCTGCAGCGGACCTCGAAAACCCTAAAATTTCATTTTGACTTTAGAAACCTAAAAATGGTTTAAAAAAAAGGAGAAAACCTCCTGAAGGAAAAAAATGTAAAAAAAAAAAAATTAAAAAATGATGAATGGCTCTGATCGGACCCACAAAAATTGCTTTCTTGCACACAGTTTTTCGTTAGGCTAGCTAGCGGTCGAGAAAGCACGCAAATTATGCCAATTAAAGATATTTGGTCATTTTATTTTATCATTCATTTGATAGATCCATTACGGCTTATCATTGTCCAGTCATTATCAGCGTTAGCACTGTGTTCGCTTCAATCTTTGCACAGTTCGAAGTCCGTTTGCTTCAACCTTTGTTCGGAGTAAGATTTTTTTACCAGAAGTGTTTTAGGATGCGTCGACAGAGTATAGGGCCATTGTGTCATGGTCTCCTCCGACAACATGTCCATCGTAGCGTATATCCGACTTGGAGGCTTACTTGCCCATTCTCTTTGCATGGAGGTGGAACCGCCTTTGAAGGATGCCTCGGAAGGGATAGCCATCTGAGCCAGCCACATCCCTCGTAAACCGCCACATTCCGGGGAAGAAAAACATTAGCGGACAGTCTGTCCAGGTCAGGCAAAACAGTCCTCACAGAATGGTCTCATCACCGTTCCGTAACAGAGTCCCTTTTCTCTTTATGGGGATATTAAAAGTTTTAATAAAAGTTATGCTCACCAGGCAGAGATTCAGCCAGGACGCAAAATTTGTATGAATTTGCGCACTTGCAAAGCAATAATGCGCAAAAACTCCCGCAAATTAGTTTAAAATAGCACATATAAAAATGTACTCTGCGCAGTATACAATTTTTATTAACTGTTAACCCTTAAAGTGCTTGTCACAACAAAAGTCGCGCCATCAGTAGGGCTCTCGTAGCGCTTGTCCCGACATCTGTATTTTTTCAGGTAGGGAATTGTTTACACATCTGAGTACTTTGGCTTGACACGAATAATTGTTAAACTAAATTTGATTGGCACATTGGGCCCTGGAACACGCATTCTGTCGTGTTTGAACCTTGCATTCATAAAGGAAGTTTTACAAATGATAGTTTGGAATAAGGACTACCTAGAAAACCCCAAGTGCTGACTCCCAACATGGTTCATCTTCAGATGACGATTTCGTTCGGCAAATACTGGCTGATGATGGCGATGATGACAACGATTTTTAAAGTTTTGAAGTAAATGAAATTTATTGAGCTGGGAAAGTGTTACTGGAAATACCAGTGAGTGACTTATAACCTGAAAATATTGTTGAATACGAGTCCCATGTACATGCTGGATGGACAAAAACAGATGGCATGCCGGTCAGCCCCCAGTTCTGATGTATTTCGAAATCAAATGTTGAAAAGGCAGAATACCAAGCCTAATTAAAAAACGGGCAGTTTAAAAGTAGAGTGCAATTTTCATTCCTCAAACAATTCAGCCCTGGTGGATATTGTGCTACAAAACTATTTGGCACTGTAAGGGTTAACATAAAAATTTAATAAATAAGAATCTAAAAAGAAAAAAAGTAAGGATATTTATTTAATCAAAATACCTCTGTCTGAACAAGGAAACTGTGGCATTGATGGACTTAAAACCCTTGTACAGCATTATGGAACAGATAAGAGCTCTGACATAGTTGCCAGGAAAAAGGACTGATTTAAGAAAGTGAGACTTTGGCAGAGCTCCTGTTAGTGAAAAATCTTATTTTGGAGCAAAGATTTCCAATTGACAATACATATGAGCTGTGGGAAATTGTACATAACAACCATAAATAACAGTTTCCCAGTTTGTTCAAGCTGGCTTAGGTAGCTATGCATATGTCCCTTCAGAGAGCAGATTGCGAAAGAGAGTTCTCAGCACAGAACAATATTTATACACAGATATAGAACAGATTAAGCTCAGAAATATTCAACAGAGTAGTGCTTATACAACTATAGGAGACGTATTTTGATTTCAATAGAGCTCTAACAGATTATAGCAGGAAGAAAGAAAGAGACGGCAATTTATGTCGTTTGGTAAATATTGAATTATGTCCTTTTCCTCCTCTCCCTCTTTTTCTCCTACTCCCCCCTTGTTTTGGTGACAAGGGGGTAGCTAATTCTTTTAGATAAAATCCTGGCATCATCTCAGTTGTGTCACCATGGAGATAATTTGGCAACTGCTATGTGTCTTGAATCCCCCCAAAAATGTAAAACCTTGAAAAAAAACTCAAATTGTAAAAGTTAATTTCACTTCTAACCCTTCGTGCAGTACAAGTGAGCACTAATTGTGGGTAACCAATGAAATGTGGAGAACAGAAATAGTACTGTTTTCCATTAATTGGTCACGTGCTTTGTTTTGAAGACACAAGTTTATAGCTTTCAATACAAGTGAGCAGACGATCTTCATAATATGGTGGGATTTACAGATGGTGCGCAGCAGGGAGTTGAGTATTAATAATTTACCAGTGTCTTTCAAGAACTTCAAAATAAAAATTCATACAAATAAATTTCTCGTGAGTGCATGTACAAAGCAAACCGCATGCAGGGGGGGGGGGCGTGTTCAGAGTCATTCACTGATGCGTGCACAGAGCAATTGAGCTGTGTTCATTGTGATGGTTCATCAAACTGTGGATGTATACAGTAATACAGTGATAATCAGTGAAAGACGTTCATTTCCTTTCTTTTTTCATGTTGATTGTTCCTATATTTTTTTTTCCTTTTTTTTGTGTGTTCACTTATCATACAGATATCTGTTGACAGATATTTAAGCAATATTTTTCTTGTTTTATTCATTTATTGAATAGCTCAACATATATTTTTGAGTTCTAGAATCACTTCAGAATGAAAGCTGTGTATACAGTAATGGCCAGAAGAAAGCAAGTTGCTCGTGTTAAGTGATGGACTGATGAGTGTACTGAGCATCTGAGCAGTGTTCCTTGTGATGATTTACCAGATAGTGCGAGTGTATACAGTGATAATCACTGAAAGACTTTATTTTCTTTTGTAAGAATTCTTTTTGGTTTATTTTTCTTGTGTTTTCAATATTTAGACACTAAATTGACATTCAGTTGACAAACATTTAAATAATAATATACTTTAAAGTTCTGTGAATCAAACACATTTTTGCAGATGTTTCTGAGCATCATTCATGGAAGCAACAATTTAAAGTTTAATCATGTAATCATTCATGCATTTGTTTTTACAATTTCTGCATTCAGAACAAGCCGTGCATGAAATAACCTAGAGATGTTTTCTTTATTTATTTTTTGTTTTCCTCTTTCATACTCTAGATTAGAATCTGCTTGAGATTTCGGTGTATTTACATGTTCCATTGTGTACTACTAGTTTAACTAACAGCAAATAGTTAATTGCTCATACTGAAGGAGAGTGAGATAGAGATGGAAGGAAAAGAAGTAAGAATAAAAGGGGCCCTGCCTATAAAAAGAAAGATTTAATGAAAAATCGTCAAAAGTGACACCTATGGCAATGTTCCAAAGAAAGGACTTTCCACCCCTCAAGCCCATCAAGAGAGTGGCTGAAAGGGAAAAGAGGAGGAAGATGCTCTCATTGAAAAGGAAAAAAAAAAAACACACACACACAAACACACACAAGAAGAGTAAAACACATAACAAACACAGGAGAAAATAACACCAGTACCATGGTACATGGTAGAAAAACCTATTTTCCCAGACATGAAAAATAAAAATGAGGTGGAAAGCGAAGACACTACCCCAGTGCCCTCAGGAAACGAGACGAAAGAGATAGTGATACATCAAGTAAAAGAAATTAGGACAAACAAAAGGAAAAGAACATCCTAAGAAACATATGTACAATATCAAAAAATACAGAATTATGAAAAAAGGACACAATCATGAGAGAGAACGACCAGAAATACTTCAGAAAACAAACAACAAAATTGAAAAATAATGCAGAAACCAAACATGGCAAGAATACAAGTGGAAGAAATTACTAATGAAGCACATTTCTTGCAAGAGAGTACATCACAAAGATAAAGCAAATTGACAAATACGACAGTAATATAGAACATAATAACAGGCATTTAAATTCAGAAAAATATGGTATGATAAACAAAATAAGATGGAAGACAAACTCGGCATAATTAATATAAATAAAAATGGAGCAGATATAAACAAAATACATAGAATAAATCAGAATTATAGGAATTATAATAATTTTTTTGTTCAAGAGACACATTATCTAGGTGAGGATTTGAAGCTATATATTGAACTAGAACTGAATTTAATTTTATATGCGGACCAAAATAAGGATTAATCATATTCCTGAGTGGCAATAATAGTAAGTAAGTATCAATACATAATAACAGAAGATCGCAATGACTGAAAGCTAATTCAACTCAAATTAAATAATTGGCACCTTATAAATGTATATATATATATACCATCAAGCTTAACCCAAAATTAAATTAGAATTTATAAACAATCTCACTAATTATATACAGCAATACTATATGGATAAACTAATAATAGGAGGTGATTTTAACAGTATAGAAAAAGAGATGGGAGTACAGGATTTAATGAAAGGGATAGAAAAATAATTAAATATATCAAGGCTTTTATAAAGGATAATGAATTAACAGATACATACAGAAAAAAACAATAATGATAAAAGAGACTATGCTCAATGATTAAAAGCAGAGACAGTGCAGCAGAATTGATAAAGTCTATACAACCAAGGAATGTGCGCAAACTGTAGAAATATGTGATATACACAAAATTCTAATATCTGATCACTACCCATTGGAGCTAACAATAGCAATGTCTAGTAACAGCAAATGGAACTCTGGCATATGGAAATTAAATAACTCCATTCTAAAAGATGACCAATACTGTTAGGGAACAAAAAAAAATATTTAAAATATACTAACTTTGGAGAAAAAAATATAAAGATGCTGCAACATGCAAACGATTGTACAAACTTTAGTAGGGTTGATTCCTCATTTAGACACTTAGAAAAATAACTCGTGAATTTTGGCAAGGCCATAGGATCAAAAGCCAATCATCAAAAAACAGAAATTCTATTCATTGGAAGCTGGCAGGGGAACCACCTGGGACTGCCTCAGCATTATATAAAAGAAACTAAAAGCATTTAGAATATACTATGGAAAGAATGCACTGAAAACAATTTCAATGGCTTAATAGATCAAATAAAATTCAATAATGATATATGGATGCATTTGAGAATAAACAAATTACTAAAGCACAAATAGCGAAAACCTTTTCATATATCAATTTTTGGTATGTAATGGACACAATTGACTTTACTAACGCACAATTGAATGCTTTTGACAGAGTAATTAAAGATTTTAGGGGTGGAGGAGGAATTCACTATATTAGGAAGGATACAATGTATAGGAATAAAATAGAAGGAGGAATAAATCTTCCTAATTTACAAACCAAAAAAGAAACATATCAGTTGAATGGACTAAGGAATTTGGGGGATAAAAAGGAAGCGATCCGTGGGTAGCTAGATATATTTACTGGTTTGGATACACTTTAAAGAGCATACCAGAAATTTATAAAAATTAAAGATATATAAATTTTTTAGAATCACCCAGGAAATATAAACTTGTGAAACAAATCGTATTTAAATATAGGAACAAAAAATATATTTGGGAAATAGATGGCAATAGGAATGTTAACTATATTTTAAGAGAAATAGATGATAAGAAAACACGGAATAAAACTAGAGTTAGAAATGATAAATCTAAAGTTGAATAAGATGTGGGAAATGCAGTCAGGAATACATGCAATATATAAACAATCTGTGATGTTTACATACCTGCAAAAGGCATGGTTAAAAGGTAAATATACATTGTTACGACTAGGGGTAATGTAACAAAAGAAAAGACTCAAACAAGCTTTCAAGATTTAAAATACAAATCTTTAATTTCCTAAAATATTAAAATATCTCAACAAACAATTAAAGTGAAAGAATTAAAAATAACTTACAGTATAGAATATCCTTAAAAGTCCTAAATTGTTTTAAAGTTCACTGTTCCGGAAGTTAATCCAAATATTCCGAATGTATGTTCCGAATGAAGTAGCCTTCACTGTGCTAATATGTTGATAAGATTAAGTTATATCCAAATAATCCTTGCTAATATGGAATCTCACAAGTTCTAGAAATGTTTCCAATAATTCCATGGAGCTGTATAATAATTAAGTTGAAGACAAAGTACTAATCCAAAATGCACTGTACTAATATAAATAAATCTCCAAAGAATATCCCACACACAAAATGAACTAAATTCGTTATGACCTCTCTATTCAATGTAACTATGAAGAATGCCTAAATACAGGATTATTTCCTATAATACAGTCTCCCACTGTGCATAAACAAAATAAAATCCATTGCGTCTTTAATAAACAACAGGACATTTCGAAACATTGCAACCCTCTCCGAACCAATCAGAAATTAGGCTATGCATGACATTTCTAAAGTGCTAGAGTACCACTGTTTTACACAGTAAATATTGTATTGATTCACATAATCTAGGTCAGAAGTTCACCCTCTTCCCGCGCTTTAAAACCACGTGATATGACTAAGGTTTCGAAATATTGATCGAACCTACCGTGTGTAAACTCACAAGACGATAGCAGTTTAGACTAAGAACAGAGATCATAAACTAATAAACTATACCATTATTAAAAGAAAAACGATGTATAATTCCGTAACATCCTCACCCTTTTAGGAAAAAATGCTTTATGCAATAAAACTCTTTTAGTATGTACTTCTAGCATACAAGTAATTAATTGCATAAAAAAATTACTAAATGATAGTCATATATATACAACAATGTAATTGTAGTATTATGCACGTGAAAGTGCATCAGCAATTAAATTTTACTTAGAAACAGCCGTAACCTTAGCTTCTATTGGTTTTATTTGTCCATGTCCCACAACATGCCCGACAAAAGTCACTTTTATTCAAATTGATGGTCAAGTTCGCTTCGCTGAGTCTTTTGAAGAATTGCTTTATTATGTGATCTTGCACGTGTCGTTGCAGATGATGACATCATCAATGTAAGCATCGCAATTTCTTATTCAGATGTTATCATATTCATCAGACGTTGGAGAAACTTGGGGAACCTTCATCCCAAATGGCATGACTTTGTATTGGTAAAGTTCTTTTGGAGTTATGAATGCAGAAATTTCTTTTGCTCTATCCGTAAGTGGAATTTGGTAGAATCACTTCAATAGGTCAAATTTTGTAACGTATTTGGCATTTCCAATCCTGTCTAGGAAATGGAAATGAATCTGTCATGGTGACACTATTTACTTTTCTGTAATCTGTACACATACGGAAAGTCTTATTTGGTTTCAGCACTAAAACATAGTGAACTCCAGTCATTTTTACTTGGTTCAATAAGGTCATTTTCCAGTAAATTCGGAATCTTTTTCTTCAGAGAGTCTTGTTTGAGAGGCGACATCATGGAATATTTTGTTGGTTCGTGTAGAATGTCTGGAAATAAATGTTCATTTTCATTTATCAACTGCTTCAGTTTGTTAATCTCAGGCAGCAATATATGAAAGCTTCTGGTCCAGATCGTCCAGAATTTCCGAATTTCGAAGAGTAGTGACTTCAAAATCATCATATCAGATTTCTCATCTTCGTTCAAATGTCGAATGTGTGGGACAGGTACTACTAAAGTAATTGGATAATTTACATGGCTATTTCTGTCTACATATTGTTCCAACATTTTAATATGACAAATTGTTTCTGCTTTCTCCTCCCAGGAGTATTAATATTATTTAAATCCCTCACCTTTTTGTCAATGGTATAAGGGCCAAAATACTTAACCTGAAGAGGACTTTGGGGTATGGGTAGCAGAGCTAATACTCTATCACCTCGATGAATCCTCCTACCTGACCCCCCCCCCCCCCCCCCCCCCGCAGCAAACAACAATAATTGGACACTTTCATCCTACTCCCTTCCTGTTCCACAACAATTCCCGATTATACTCTATCTCATAACAATATGTTTTAATTATTCATTCTAAAGTCTGATATAGTATAGACTTAAGAAGACCAAACAGTGTGAAAAACTTGACCAAAGCTTTCACTATGGTCTCAGTTTTAATATTCCGCAAAGGAATGGCTTTTGGAAAACTTGTAGACGCACACCTCATCAACAAGTACTGGTTGCCTAACTTCGTCTTATTTACTTATAAACGACTAGACAACGACGTTTCATGGGCTACACAAAGTATTTCCTGATGATAGGATCTAATAACTACTATTTGATTACTAACTGATCACTCGTCACCAGCAGGTAACCCGAGTAGTCACCATTTCCTCATAAGGACTTTACTCTTCAAGAAGTAACAAGTACCTTCTTGCGTGGCTTCAGTTTCAGTCATAGCCCCCTGAAACAAACAGGAAATATCCGAATCCCCCTGTTGTAAGACAACTAGTGTTTGTCTTATTTCACCCTGATTATTTGTATGAGATTTTGTAGTTGAAAGAGTATCACTGTGATCAATACTTGATTGAACTTTACTAGGAGCAAAAGTGATCTCATTAAATGCCTGACCCAAAAAGGTGTCCGCTAAAGGAAATTCATCCTGTTCAACAGCATCATTCTCAAGAGCACACTTTACCATAGCTCTAGTAACTGCACAAGCTGGATTTAAACCAGGGATTTCTACTTCAATAGGATCAACTCGTTGATCCATGCTATGCTTGTCAGTTACAAGTGGATTAACCACGACTTTATCTCTAGCTTGTTGAAGGGATGAATATTATGTATACTATTAAACGCAGCACATCAATTTGAGCAATGTTGGTTCTGTCTGAAGACTGCGATTCTTTTTAACAGGAGATAATATACGCTATTTAAAGATTGCATTAGCACAAGTAATGTTCTGTTCTCAACGCTGTAACATATTAACTTCTTTGATAATTCGTATACCTTGATAAGGATATGGGTAATTTTCCTGTGTATTGAAGATACTCTCGGAAGATAATGTGGTTAAATGTTCGACCTTCCAGTAACGATCCAGCCATAGTAGCGTACAACTTTGTATTCTGCGTTGATGATCTGAAAGGTACTTATTGTATGAAAGTAAATTAAGAATATAGAAAGTTGCCTTTATTCCAGACTACGTAAACTGTTCATTTCCTTTCTTGAGTGGATCTGCACAAGTTGCTTCGCTTTCTTAAAGTAAAGGGAAAAAAGTGCGTCTGAACAAATGTTATGGTTGTCATATTGATCTGATCACTTCATATGTTAATATTGCTTTCATTGTGAGCAGTTTAGAATTGGGTGTTTTGCTGAACTATAGTTGTGTTTTTTGACGTTCATCAATTATTAATTGACAGGGTGTCCGATGGTATTGCAGACAGATCCAGAAACTGAAAATTGCATTATGGGTGCTCTTCAGTGTCTATTCAGGCGAAATGCACTGGACTATTTTCCCGGTATTTACAGCTATAGAATTGTTAAATCAACTTTGAATCAGGTATCGCTCTGCACATATCACAATCAATCATTAATGTGTGTGTGTGTGGTTTATGTGACAATCAATACAGCTAAACCTTTTTAAGTTCAAAGAATATTTTACATGCTATCAACCTTTTGCATCATCTGTCACAGTGAATCTAAATATTAATTCTACTTAAACACTATATAGACCTGATTCATTATGTTGTCTGACCATATCACAGGTACTGCCGTTCAAAGTTCTGTTTCTTATTGATAAACTCAAGTTCGTAGTTACAGATAACAATGAAATTTCCCACACTGCACACTCATATTGTATTGATTTGTGTGTTACAGAATGAAGACTTGGATCAAAGTACAACAATAAAAGTTTTGTTTTTCATGAAGATATAAGAATATCAGTCATGTGGCTGACCCTCTTTCTCAAAATAAAGAATGAATTGGTTAAAAAGTAATTAATGAAAGTTTGAATACTGTGTTATAAACCCTGGTGTAATATATCCACCTGATGTAATGAACTTATAACATTATGTGGCGATATTACATTTGGATTTAGCAATGTTACGCTATATGCAATAAGTGTTGCAGTAATTGGTATTTTGTTAACCAGTAATGTAACAATCACAGGTGTCTTCATATTTGTAGCAAAAGGTGTGATGTTTTGGCTGATATGTAAAAATCGTACCTGTAAATGTGGTTATGTTAATAAAATTACATGTAAGATAATTAAGCTGATAATAACCTTAACGTTACACATTGAGACCTCGCTTTTCCTATCCCACGAGCAATTCATCATTCGTGGAAACGGACTCGAAGGAACTTAGATCTAATGATAGATGTCCGACCAGCCGACAATGAGCCAACTATATTATCCGACTCCCAGGATAAAAACAATATGCAGAATATCAGGGCAGTTTATACAGATATAATTGGTGAATCCATCACTATTATCTCACCTCCTTCGGAGTGTGGGGTAATATTTAAAAGCCATTGGCCGACAGTTCTTGCATGAATGCCTTTTGTGTTATATGCTGTGTATCTTCCCTCTGTCCAAGTTATTTGTCCAAGGAGAGTCCTGTAACAACCATGGGCCGATGGTAGCGAACACGGGAGCTCTTCTGTATGACAGTTATTGAAAATACAATACTTGCTGCTCCTTGCTTCAAACATAAAATATTCAACGTAGGTGGAAGAATCCAGCTTCAAGGAGAAACGGAAGTACTCTACCACAATGACTCGCAATAACATACGTTTTTTTATACTTCGCACAGGCGAATTAAAAACAATTACAACGTCTTTAAAACTTTAATGTGCGGAAGTAATTTAAGTCATTTGATGTACTGTATGGTAGAAACTAATCTATATCATCATAATGTACAAGGAACAATACGGATCTACCTTTTGAATGGCATTATTGCATTGATGGTTGCGATTGTACGTATCGGCCGAAGCATTCACACCTAATGTAATACTGGTTACATTAGGTGTGACTATTACATGAAGGATTAACAATACACGACTTTATGACTCAGATTTTTTACATAAAGCTGCAAATTGCTAAGCCATGTTGTCATGTGCTTGTAGCAATATGCCATCTTAACATTTGTTTGTCCTTTCAAGCGAATTGAAGCGTGGTGGAGTATGATGAGACGTCAACAAAGTGAATGGTGGATTTCATTCTTTAAGGATCTATTGGCATTTGGTAGATTCCGAAGAGGGAATGAAAATGACTTGTACTTATAATTTTAAGGTTTCATAAAACTTCTTTATTATGTAGAGGTATATAAAGTATTCCTATCCATGTGTGTCTTTTTAAAAATGCCTTTAAATGATGTAATACAACAATCATTTGTCTGCTCCAATGTAGTGCAGTAGCTGTGTTGATGTGTGCGGAATTATATTTAATGGCATGTATCACTAGCACGAATTGAAGTACAACATACATACACATGAATAACCAAAATATTAGCAGTGTTTTATGAATATATATATATGAAATATATTTGATTGATAATTCCTGTATTTATCCATCTAATTCATCCGCATTTTTACCTGTAAATTTCTTCAACCCCAGATATTATTTGTCTTTGCAAATGTATGGAACACAGTTCTGTATGTCTTACCTGGAACACGCGCATTTCAAGCAAACGCAACATACTTAGAGTAACATTAACATGGATTTTATGAATGTCATAGTTTGTAGTAAAATGTTTGCGAGGAACTGTAATTCTCTAATGATAATTCCATGCTATTAATCTTATGGGGATCAAATTTCATACGGTTTTGTGAGACTGGGAGATGTGCCTTCCCAAGCTCAATTTTTAAAATTGTAAGATAATAATAACAGTACACAGATGCATATTGAGTATGATAAGCCATAAGATTGATTTTGGACACCATTCTGATAAACGTGCATTATATATGAATTTGCCTTCTGGGTGCTATGTACCTTTAATCCTTTAAAATAAGCCTTAAAAATTCAAAAATGTATAATGATGAACATTTGACATATTTGTCCTTGAATAAAAGTGTAATGCTTACGGCATTCCTAAAGAGCTTACGAATGACCAGATTTAGTTTGTCTGCCATATGAATATGCAAAATATCAACCAAAATTTAGCAGGCGGTGATATTTTTGTTTTAGCTCTACCGGTCATAGACCAGAAGAGCTTTTGAGATGGTCTGTTGTCCGTCGTCCGTCCGTCCGTTAGCACGAGTTTGTTATCGCTACTCCTCCTAAACTACTTGGAAGATTGCCTTTAAACTTTACACACACATTCCTCCATTGTCTACTTGGTCCTAAATGAAAATAGTGCTGCTTCGACATCCAATATGCCCGCCACAGCGGCCACGTTGAAACTCTTGTTATCATTACTCCTTATGAATGGATGGTAATGTCAACATGAGGTTTTCACTAAAAGACTTCTTATGATGTCTTGTTAGTCCTAAATGAAAATGGTGCCGATCAGACGTCCAATATGGTCGCTACGGCAGTCATCTTGAGAATATTGTCGCTACTACTCTTGTTAATTTATATGTACACCCCAATGTTGATAGTTGACTTGGTTGTGTTAACTGATCTCTTGGCTCTCTGCGCAAGTGTCAAATATAGATACGACCATGGTAAGTTTTAGGAAAGTCATGGGCAGAACAAGTGATACCCTTTAACATTGTTTGGTTTCATTGCAAGCGCTGTATCGTGCATTGCTTTATACCAGTTTTGCAACAAGAACTGGCTTGTTTACTGGAAAGATGGAACAGCCACTATATTTCACGCAGTAGACAAGCCGTCTATCCAAACGGCAGACCTACAGTTCAACATTTGCTTCCTGAAGAAACCGGCACTTGTCATTAGTCATAAAATGATTTTCAGTGTTATATATATATATATATATATATATATATATATATATATATATATATATATATATATATATATATATAGTGTATTACAGGCATATATAGCTATTGTTTATAGGTGTTGGCTCATCATTTTTAATGAAGCGTGTCAAAGCTATCTCAATGACATCCTTGTGCGTGATGTGTTCTGTGTGTTTATATTTTAAAGCATCTTTAAAACTTATACATATAGGTCATGATAGTTAATGCAAAGGGGACTCATAGCTCGCAAGCGCTTTAGAAAAATAATTTTATTTTCGTTGTTCTGTTATAGAGTACAAAGGAAAAACAAACCATCAAGGCAGTAATTATGTTTCTCATTGAGACTTCACTAATGCCTTTTAATGTGTCTCATGGTGATATAGATATATTATGGGAGAAACATAACAGTATTTATTCTTTTCCTTTGGATTAGAACTTGGTCTCTGCATTGTGATTGCATTTAAGTGCTTGTGGAATTCCAAATATTAATGAATATTGTAATATAATTGAATCCAAGTAACATGAAGTTTCATAACATGTATAAGTGTAAGGTGGTTACGTCTTTCTCTAGAAAGTAGTAGTAACCAACAGATACAGATCTAAGAAGTGTAAGGCCTTAACAGTGAACAGTGAAAAGCCATCAAATCTTGGGGTCAAAAAGTTGTCACTGCAAAATATCTGTAATAGGTATAACTTGCTTGCCGTGTTCATTAATCGTCTTATTCGTGCACATGTTGAATAACAACATTATTGTTTTGGTTTCTTCACACATTGGTGATTATGTGAGTCCAAAATGTTATGTTTTTTATACATCCCTGAAAAATGTCAAAGTTTATTGGATTCAGTAATATTGTACAGTGCGAATCCTCAAATGGAAATATACATTGGTTTGTAACAAATGATATATCATACTTAAAACGTCTTACGATGATTCCTTTGGAAGGTATTACTGTCACGTGATTGTTATTCCTATATTTAACACATTGAATGAAGTTGTCTGAAGAAGAACAATCACTGAAAGCTACCCATTTCTTTTTGCATGATGAGCCAATAAAATGAACGCATGCAGTTTTATATGACCAGATATGTATTAACAAATTTATTTCTAATGCATGCAGGTTTCTCCGATTGTCTTCATCGCGTAATTCAAGACGACATATACTTCGCATTTTCTCAATGCCGAAAACCAAGCAGAAGTGGGTCACAATAATTTGACTTGCGTGCTCATATTGTATTTCAGAGAATGGACTGGAGTGATGCATATAATTGGCAAGATTACTTTAGTATCAATGAAATGAATCTTTAGAAATATTTTATTGTGTACTCTGAAACGATGAAAACTACTTTCCATCCCTCAGTCCATAGTTTTTAGTATTCTGCAGGTCATATGTATTGTCATATACAATCATTTCATTTAGTGTTCTGGAAATGCAAACCATCTTCATGTTTTCTCTTCAAGTAGGTCAATTATACTTTTTGACTTATGTTAGAAAAGTATAATGTACCTACACGAAGAGCATCCTTATTAATGATAGAAAGCGCTAGAAGAAATAAAGTATAAATATAATACGTATTTCCTGTTTAAGGAATGAATATATATATATATATATATATATATATATATATATATATATATATATATATATATATATGATTATATGTATATACAAAGAGAGAGAGAGATAGTAAAATATCGAGTATCCGGAAGGCCCAGTATTCGTATTATTTGCTCGTAAGGACTACTACCGTCAATATGTATACAATCAATACATATGCAATATATAGAATCCTTACAGATACACTCTGCTATGAATAATACCAGCTATAGTGCAACATTTCTAACTTCTTGTGTCCAGATTTGCTACTTAAAGCAAAGTTTGTGCCAAGGGGTGTTAGAGGGACAAAGGATCCAGCAAGTTATTAAGTCCAACAATGTTCTACATGCCTTTAATAGTAAGAAACTGTATAATAACCAAATTTAAAAACGGCGCCATGACTAAGCAAATTAGTGTATTGAACTATGTGACCACTATAGACAGCGCCTCAGCTTACGGAGCGTAAATGTGCGAAATAGGAAAATTGACATTCTAATTTTGTTCTGGTAAATATGACTTTGCAAAAACTCATTTGTCAACTTCCAGCTCAAAAATCTAGTATATATCATGAATATATTTCTGACATCCTGTTGAATTAAAAAAAAAATTCTGTATATGAACCGGCACATGGACCTATTCACTTTCGGTTTTGTGCTTAACCTGGTATGATGCTGTAAGTATATTGTTTGCGATCTTTTAACATTATTATGACAATTGCACGGGCATTTCTAAAGCTGAACAGTTTAATGTCAAGTAAGATGTCGTAAAAATGCATCTTTTTCTGATAAATGTGCAATGGTTTTTCGGTTCTAAGATGTTCGGTTTTGATTGACAAATTTTATAGTTATATTCAATCTTGTACGTGCATGTAATACATTTATATAAAATGTAATCAATCCCCTTCAACATAACGTTAACTTCGTGACATTTATGGCGACCTCCTTGACGTATTTCTTTATACACAAAAAAAAAAAGAAATGATTCGTTTCAAAACGATCCATTATGGTATGGTTCATTTTTCTGGGATAGACTAAACGTGAAATTAGTCATAGTAACATAAGATAGTTTTGAGGTAGCATTTAATTTAGGATATTGAATGCACTTTAAGTTCATAGATCGATGCGTTTGGAATAGGTGAAATAGTTTGTATTATCAAGCACGTTTCAGCAATTGAATAAATAATACAAATACACAAACTCTGCCTTCCCTGACCAAACCTCTCGAACTTGCTATCTTTTCATTCAATCCTTAAGTGATTTAGAACTATGTTGTATCATAAAATTGTTGTATATCAAACCGGACACAGAAGTGGGACAAGCCGGACACAAAAAACAACTCTGAGCTAACCAAACCGTACACCTACATCTCGAATCAGGTATTTAAAAATGAATGAAAAAAGAAAATTAGTTGCAATAAACGTCATGAAGATAAACTACATGTTATATACATTTATTACATGCACGTGTAAGATTGAATTCAACTGTAAAGTGTGTCTATTAAAACCTATGAACGTGCCAGGGTGCGAAAAACCAGTGTGCATTTATCTGAAAAAGATGCATTTTTTATAACGTCTTGCGTTACATGAAACTATCCAGCCTGTGATATTCGTATGCAATTGTCAATTATGCACATATAACTTTAAAAGATCGTCAAAAATATTGTACGAATTAAGGCCCTCCCCCAGTCCCCGTGTAACGCACAAGACCTGAAGCAATACCAAAGATTCGGAGCTGGGGTAGATACAATATACATTCCCATCTTCGAGGTCAATCCTACGGATCATAATTCGTAGTATGCCGATAGTGTCATTCTGACCACCTCTGTTATTTGCGAACCAAGGACTGACCGAAAAGTTGAGAATGCAAGGAACTATTTTTTTTCAATCGCAACCTCTTGGTGAATTCTGCAGGCAATCTAGTCGTAGAAATAGTTGAGGTGGTCCAAATAAATTGTTGAGGTTTTTTTTTTTTTGTTTGTTTGTTGTTGTTGTTGTTTTGCGGAGAACTTTCCGGCGAACAAAATGTATGATTCGTTCTGTAAATTACTGTGCCGACATACATCCGAGGCATATTCTTGTCTCGCCGAAATTGCTGAGGATGTTCCGATTGATACAATACAGTGAATGAAGCATAACAAATATATCATCCGGGCAGATATATCAGTTTCATCCTACTCTCCTACTCAAGCCCAAAAGAAGTCGTTCAGAAATGCCATATCTAATGTTTCGTAATCAACAATTTCAACAGGCAGTATTAGTTGATTAATACATCTGCTCCTCGATGGAAGCATCACTTCGGCAAATTGGATGGTTGGGTTCATGCTGAATCCAAGAACTGGTTCTCTGGATGCCCCTGTTGCGAATTTGAGAAGTCTCTCTATCGTCACGGGTCCCCGTCTTCCAGCTGAAAATAAAGAAATAGGAACATAAGCAATGATGTTCTCACAAGGCATAATTTTTGTATGCTATTACTACAACACAATATTTCAACTGTCATTATTAATGTATTTACCTAAACGCCTATCTATCTTTGTAACAGTACAACGAGCATATCAATGTACCAAATATTGGCATAAAACTATTTGGGCATTTGTTGTTTCAATGTTCTTAACAGACTTATTCATAGTGTATGACTATTATCAGAGTCATATATTTCTGCTATTATGTATAGTGGTCTTGTTTTGACGTGAAACATTTGACACCATCCAGGTGCTATTAAAATTATAAGCCCTACATATCCAAATCAACATGTGAGCTTTATTATATACATGTCATTTATACTGCCATTAGTTTTCGTTGAGAATTTGTCTTTCAGATGAAGGAATTTATAAAAATGTAAACAATAAAGAAGGAATTTTTAATTTATAAGGAAGATTTGCAACTAATAGTGTATATGATTAATTAGATGTTGAAGTTCAAGTGAGACACTGGGAGAGTCTCCTTCATGGATTAGGCTGCATGATAGGTTTGGTAATTGGCTGTCTTTGATTGGCGTGAAACTAAACAATTTATGTCATGTACCATGTTGTTTTTTTGTGTGTTGTTTTGTTGTTCGTCCTTCGAGTTCGAAGATGACCATGGCATCACAAACTGGTTTTGTTTTTGTGAGCACCTGATCAGGCCAAGTTTTGCTCTGAACTGTCTGTAGCACACTGGACAGGAGATGCCGCTTGGGTTTGCTTGATCATTATTGGGTGTGCCGTAATTCTGAGATGTATGCTGCTCGTGCTTCTGCGCTGCCTCTGGTATTCTCATCTGTTCAAAGTCTGTAGCTCCAGTACCGATGAGACTCCGCCAGGCGGAGCGATCCTGTGTGAGATCTACCCAAGACTCAGGGTCAACTTTGAAGTGTTCCAAGGATGACTTGAGGGAATCTTGGAAGCGTTTCTTCTGACCACCCTGAGATGACTTTCCCTCCTTCAGCTCGTGATTTCATCAGCAGAGTGTGGATGCTTGGAATTCCTGCCCGTATGAGAACCTCAGTGTCTAGAACCATGTCCTGCCATCTTATCCTCATCAGTTTCCTCAGGCAGCCCGTTTGAAAATGGTTCAGCTTCTTGGCATTGTGTCTGTACACCGTCTAGGTTTAGCAAGCGTAAAGCAGGGTTGGCAACACAATGGCTTTGTAGACTATACGTTTTGTATGAAGACTGATGCCTCTGCGTTCCCACACATTTGCACCTAGTCTGCCAAAGGCCACACTTGCTTAGCAATTCTGCGTTGGTTTCATCATCAATGGGGACTGCACGTAACAGTGTGCTGCAGAGATAGGTGAACTTGGGCACTGTCACGACGGTTTGGCCACTTACTGTGATCGTAGGCTCTACATAAGGCTTTCCTGGTGATGGTTGGTGCATCACCTCTGTCTTCTTGATACTGATTGTGAGACAGAAATTGTCACAAGCTGAAGAGAAATCTCCCATACTGTGTTGCATGTCAGACTCAGAGTTGGCATTCATGGAACAGTAATCAGCAAATAGGAGATCGCGAACAGTCACTTCCTGTAACTTCGTTTTCGCCTGTAGTCTTCTCAGATTGAAGAGCTTGCCTTTAGTCCAGTATCTGATGTCGATCCCAGTGTCACAGTTACTGAAGGCATCGGTGTTTGCATCTCTTCAACTCCAAGAGAAATGCCAGGAACAGAACTACAACCTGTACACGACATTCATCAATCTGACACAAACCTTTGACACAGCCAGCCGTGGAGGTCTTTGGAAGATCACGGCAAAATTTAGTGGCCCGGAGAAATTTATAGTGATATTTCGGCAATTTCACAATGGCATGCTAGCTTGTGTCGTGGACGACATCGAGTCAGCTGAACAATTCCCATTGACCAATGGAGGCAAGCAAGGCTGTGTGTTTGCCTCAACCCAAGTCAGTATTATGCTCTCAGCCATGCTTTCTGATGCATGTACCAAGGATAGCCTGATCAAACAGTTTTATGCAAATTGGAATAAATGTACATATGTAAAAAAAATTACATTTTGCCAAAATGCCATTTTTAAAATTTAAAGCACATCCCGACCTTGATAGGTAACAGAGTAGGGGTAATTATCAATTATATTAACCATAATAACGTGCAGTGTTTTTGTGACAGTGGCGCCAAAAGTTATTGATGGCCCACTTAAATAAGAATGACGCATCCACATGGCAAGAGATCATAATAATCGACGCAAAGTTTACACGTCTCCGCGCCCATAATGTTCCTGCTTGTTAATGAAGCCCTTTGCACGTAATGTGAATTATAGAGTTGTGCGTTCAATTGACAGGGACGCAGGTCTGGGTTCACTTCTTCGTACCTTCTCATTCCTAGTTAACATCATTAAATTTAATGATTAAAAAAATTGGAGCAAATTATTTATTTCTGAACAACAGGCTTTACTTTTTTAACAGGCAATTCATCATGAACAGCAGATTATTTTGTGAGTTCAATAGTTGACTTGTATTGATTAAGTTGTCGATATTGGTCGACAGTCTAAAACTGCAAGAAACAAAAATTTTTATATGTACCGCTTCTAGGAACAATTTGTACATGTACCGCTTCTAGGAAAAATTTGTAGATGTACCGCTTCTAGTTGTAGAACGGCATTACAACGGTGTAGAAAAATGTGTACAAGTGCAACTGTATGTTCTCTTGGTGTTGTAATTATGTTGGCTATTATTGTCCATCGCCAAAAACTGAATTAAAATCAGAGAAAGAGAAAATATAATGATTTGGATAGAGAATAAGAAAGTTAGAAAGTCTGGAGTTTATCTTCTGCATCTTCCGCGCTATTTTAATTTGTTCCCCGGGAATTTAAAGTTGGTAAAATATAAAACAGTATATTACATGTTAGACATTCAAAACATTATACAAATTGTTATCAAGAAGCAAAGTTCTGCTTGGAAATATTCAAAAACGTTATCAAAAAAGTAAAACGCTATAACAAACAGACATTTCATAAATCAGAAGTAGGGAAAATATGTGCTACCAAGAAGAGAACCAATATGAGTACAGTGGAACTTGTGTTGCACTGTCGTGGCGGAGAACGGTAAATCATCTGAATAATGGACCATGTAGAGGAAACGTTTCCTCGGAAACTATTGTTTTGGACAAATTTGGGTACAGCACACACATGAGGTTATGGTGAAGTCATGTGTGAATAGATGTAGCGTGTAAGGATTTATAACGTTACAACATGTATCCTTAGAAGTCAAAAATGCATCCTGCAACTCAGCCTTACCGGAGACTTCTCTCAAGCATCGCACAATATGGCGATACGCATTTTCTTCCAGTACACGCCGGGTGTTACCTTCTTTTGAGAGCTTATCCTATATGTAACTGAAAAAAATAGAGACAATGTTTAATTGATTGAAGCTCAGTCATTTTACAGACTTGAGTTTGGAAAATTCATTACTGAAATTACCATTTGATTCTTTGTTGTGGAATTGAAAACACATGTTTCAAAGACATGTAGATGGCAAACGAATGCCGCTGTTCATATGCTCTTCTCTACATTGATGCTTACATTAAGGATGTATTTGTTCTGATAAATATGGGTGTGATCACGAGCATTCAGAAATTTAAAGTTATTGAATTTTTAATAGCATGGTGTATCCATAGATTTACTATGGGAGCTGAATTAGTACTGTGAATCGTATAAGTTGAAACGCTTGCTAATCAATATGTATGGAACTTGTGCACGTCGTATCGCAAAGGTAAAATGCATGAATGACATCAAAGCATCATAGGATCTCATATGGTTCGTTGTGTCACGAGATCGGTTTGTGTTCACAGCAGTGCTAGACTACAGCTAATTATGTTGGTAGCGTAATATATTTTAATACTATAAAGAACGAAACCGCGCCAAAGCTTGACTTGTGTTTGCTTTTTATTCAGCTGTGCGTTTTTTGTAACATCAAGGACTTAAGGTTTTGACTATTTCCAACGCGATTGAAAGTAAAAACTAAAAGGACGATATTGTGATCGCTGGAACTATACCCTTGAAAACAGAGAAATCATCCTTTATCTGGGCGAAAATTAAACACATTGATTCCTATTTTAGGTTAAGTATCAGTAATGTCTGAGAAATCAGTAAATAATTAGTGTTAGTGTTATGATCAGCATTGAAATACTTAAATCGGTTGTTTCTGATGCGTTGTACATGTAGCCATTGCAAACACAAACCGACTTTGAGACGTCACTGGTAATCTCTAAAGGCGGCATACATTGACAGTGAAAATACAATACTTTTCATGCTATTTATTTCCCAAAAATATATACTATTTTCAGTTCTTGTGTGGAGATTATATAAAAGTAGTCTCATACTTACTATATACAATCAATTAAATGGGAAATGGACTTTCACTTTAAGAAACAAAACAGATTCAAGTAAGCAAATTAGGAAACGTTTCGTATCATCATCATCTTATCATCATCATAGCCTTGTTCTTCTTGTCTTATAACATTGTAACGTGACGGGTTCAGATTAAATCTATAAAACAAATCTCCTATTTACTGGTTTATTTCTAATTTACACTAATATATACATATCTCTACCCTTGTGTTGCAGAAGGTATTTTTATATTTCTCTGTAGAACAGAGAGAACAAACTTCAGTTAATCTTTTCACACTCTCCTTTCAAGTATATGATTCTCATTAAAAGTAAACTTTCCCAGTCCATAATTCAGCTTAGGTGATACAAGATGCTTGACACATGGCTGCAGATAAGGTTTATCTCACTCCTAGAGTCACTAACCCCATCTAAACATGACCCATTATAATTGGCAGCTGATTATTCAAACCAGTGCTCTAGTGAAACACAGCTGTCCCTTATCATAAAAAAAAATCACATTCCTAACTATCTAGTTTCATCACAATATTGTGTAGTATATTCTTCTTCTTCTTCGTTTTCTTCTTCTTCTTCTTATTATTATTATTACTTTTTATTATTTTATTATTACTTTTACTATTATATTACTTTAATTATTATTATTATTACTTTTTCTTGATCATCATCATCATCTTATTATTATTATTATTATTATTATTATTATTATTATTGTTGTTGTTGTTGTTGTTGTTGTTGTTGTTGTTGTTGTTGTTGTTGTTCTTGCGCGAGCAAGGTGCCATCTCATATTCATTGCAATTATATCAAAGAAATAATATGAAAAGGAAAACATTTTGCAAACTTATAATTCACCAAAGTGAAACTGTAATATAAAGAAGCGTTCCTCGAAGGAACTGACGCTCTACTGAGCGAAACGAATTTCCAAAAATGAAAAATAAGACCACTCCTTCCTTTCAACTGCCGAGTGTTTAAAATTAGCTGCTGTGATGCACGTATTGGAAGTCAGATTGGCATCATTTTCATTTGGGACAAAGTACACATTATTAGAAGAGTTTCGGTGAAAACTCCGTGTCATAATGATCATCTATTTAGAAGGAGTAATGACAACAAGTGTTATGTATGATGTTTATATAATATTATATATATTTTAGGAAATTATAAATGTTTCTTCACTTTAATATTTGCTTAAATCTTTATGTTTATTAGGAAAGACATGTATAACTAGTGTCCTTGAATTAGGTTGTTTTGATCAATATGTTTTCTCAATTTGAAGGTCAAGGTTGATTTTTGTTTACAAGTAAAACTTCCATTAAGATGACACACATTCTAGAACATTCTGTCATGTGACCAATCTTTATATATATCATGTTTGGTGGACATTTTTTTCAGTTCGACATTACCATCAGTCCTGTAAAGAGCTATTACAGTTGTGAAAAATTCATTCCAAATTCTAAGAGAGGAATTATTTTAAATATTCATTGGATTATAACAGTGCTCATAAACTTTTTCCATTTTGGATTTTTAATTAATGCTTTTGGAATTTAACTGAACTTATTCAGAGATTTTGGAATACTTCATTTTGACATCAGCACATCAAGATTTCTAGTACATCAGGACTTTGGAGACCATTAGCACATCATAACATTCAAGGACACAGCCGTGAATTCGGAACATTCTATATTTAGGACTTGTGATTAGAACAATCATTCTTATTGGATTATTAGGATTTCAAAACACATTACTGTAAGTGACTTTTTTGATTTTTCATTTTAATTATCTAGTAATAAATTGCTTGTTGATTTTTTACTTGATTTGTTGGTTTCACTTTCTTTCTGTTACATTTTTCTTAGACCATAGAGTCGTAACACAAGAGTTTCGAAGACAATCGTCGTGGAAGTCATATTGGATGTACGACTGGAACCATTTCCATTTAGGACCCACTAGGTATCATAAGACGTATATTGGTGAAAACCCCATGCTGATATAGCCATCCATTTGGAAGAAGTAGAGATAACAATATTTTTAAGATATGATTCTCCATTCAGGAGTAGTAAAAACAAGATTTTCAAGATGGCTGCCATGGCGGCTGTATTGGAACACAAGATCAGAACCATTAGTAGTAGGGGGTGGGTAAATAGGGTCCTACGAGGAATTAACATGGCGGGAGGGTGGCACTACGGGGTCCTACGAGAAATTAACATGACGGGTGGCACTACGGGGTCCTAGGAGAAATTAACATTGGGGGCACTACGGGGTCCTACGGGAATTTTAACATTGGGGGTACTACGGGGTCGTACGGGAATTTTAACATGGTCGGCAAGAATGGAAAATTAATCTTTTCTTGAAAAATGGGTGGCCCTGAAAAGGGCCGTTGGAGGAGGATTACTTTTTCCTCCAACATTGAGTAAAGAAGCCTAGGAAGGAGGTGTGAGATTTTTTCTTCTTTTGGAGTGGTGGTGGTGAAGACAGGCAGCCAGTCAGGATGTACCGTACGTCTGAACTTATCCTGGATTTTCATCCAGTTTAAATTCAGGCGTTGGAATTCCTTTTCTTTCCTGGCCTGCTCCTTCTTTGATCTTTCTAGAGCCCACAAGATCTTAATGTGGGCTACTTCCTTCTCTAAAACTTTCTTTAACAATTCCTTCACCATGTGAAGGTTCACCTCTTCACGCCTGACGCTACTGGCGGGTGGATAGATCCAACAATCTTCCTGAACTTTGCTTAGGAAGTATTCCACCCCATCCAGTAAGTCGAGGGCTAATTTGATAAAACCCACACGACAAGGAGCCGAAGAAGTCTTTTGGGTTTCCTCCACCAAGACCTCGTTCACCAACCTCCTCGCTGAAGTGAGAGCCGCTAGTTGGCTGGTGACGTATGGCTTGGTGGCAGGATATCTCCACCAACACTCCAACCTTTCCACCAAAGACTCCACACCCACCATTACATCCCAGGCTTCCTGCAATATTTCGATCGTATTCATCTTCTTGTTGAAGTGTGAATGGCGCGACTGCGGAAGGCGCTGCTTTATATGCTCGAAGCGCGGACGTGAAAGAAAACATCCCTTTTTTTCCAAAACATAAATTTTGTATCAAACATACAAACAAAACACACACCACACCATCCTTTTTAATTTTTTCTTTTTTTATCAAACACACTCTATACAAACATTTTTTAAGAAAGAGAATTTTGTTTTTGGAGTGGGGAAAAAACAAACACACTCTATACAAATACACAAACATACAAACACCTATGGCAATCATATGAAAATTAATCTTTTCTTGAGTAATGGGTGGCCCTGAAAAGGGCCGTTGGGTTTTTTAGAGTTCATCTAGAGGTGTGGGCACCTCCCTGGCTTTGCCCGACAAGCGGGACAGCTCTCCCTTCATGTAGCTGCACTCATGCAGCGCTTGGTTATTTTTAAAACAAATGGAGGATGGGTCACTTCAGATTCCCAATTCTCCTCCTCCTCCTCCATCATCGGGTGGGGTCTGATGGGCTCCTTCTTCTCCCTCTCCTCCTTCTCCTTCTTCTCCAGGTCTTGGAGGAGGTGCTACTCCACCTCGAGATGAACTCTAATTTGCCTAATAATTTCGATAGTGTTCATTTTGACAAGTGAACGGGGTAGCTCAAGTGTGAAGGTGTTGTTTTAATATACTAGAAGCGCGGACGTGAAGGAAAACATCCCTTTCCAAAAAACATTACTCCCACTACCCCGCGTCTGACGTCATCCCTATGACGTCATTCTAGGCTTCGCGGATTTTGCACTCCATCACCCTTACCCCAAAAAACACAAACCCAGTGCGCGGACCTAAAAGAAACTACTTTTGATTAAAAAAAAACACATACAAACACACCACCCTTTTTTTTTATTTTTTATTTTTTATTTTATTTTTATCAAACACACACCACACACTCTATACAAACATTATTTCTTGTTGGGGAAAGGGTTTGTTTGGTGGGCAAAACACACAAACATACAAACACATATATATGGCAATGATATGAAAATTAATCTTTTCGTGATTAATGGGTGGCCCTGAAAAGGACCGTTGGGGTTAAGAAGTTATGTTGTTTAACTTCTAGTTGCGGTAGCAGCGGCAGCTGCAGCAGGGCGGCCACGTTTAGCCACCGGTCTCACGGCTTTAAGACAAGCTCTCTTTCTGGTAAAAGAGAAAGCAAACTCATCGCAGTCTATCTTACAGCTGACTTCTCCGTCGGGTAGTTTCATGGACTGCAAGAGTTGTTGTTGTTGTTGTTGTCTTTGCTGTTGCTGCTGTTGCTGCAGTCTTTGTCTGTCCTCCCATTCCGTTCTGTCCCTAATGATTTCTTCCCTCAGGACTTCTTCCACCAGATCATGAGCCATTTGTAGGAAGATCATTGTCTTTCTCTCAGGGTTGGTCTCCATCAAATGATGCTTCACCCTCTGCATGTTCACCATAGCTTCGTTCAGTTTACTAATCTTGCCTGCCATCTTCTTGAAGTGTTGTTGTTGAGATCTTGACGAGTCAACGAGAGTGACTACACTGGCCAACGCACCTCTTTATATGCTCGAAGCGCGGACGCGATGGAAAACATGGGGTTCAGATCGAGAGTGAGAAAATGGATAGAGGGGGTGACTTCAGATCGATAGAAAGAGATAGAACATAATAATTTTTTTCAAATTCAATAAAAAAAACCACACAACACCATTTTTCCAAAAAATCAACATTTTTTTAATGAACAAGAAGAAGCTTCTCTAACATAAAAAGGTAATAACAATCAACAAGATATTAAACAGGAACGTATTTACAGGGTTGACAACGTTGGGAAGGTAAACTAAACTTCCACTTTTCTACATCTACATCATTCTGATGCACACTACGTTTCTGAGCTAAAGACAAGAGATAACCATAACGTTCACAAAACCATCGTTCTACTTTAGCATCGTTTCGAGCATAGTCTCTATCAAAACAAGTCACTAAATGTTCTAAGGAATATCCGAGACTGCGTTGATGAACAAAATGTACACAATATTGTCAACACATCATTGAATCCGATCCTTGTAATCGGGCATTATTGAATCGAGTAGAGATGGCATTTCTTCTCATAAAGTCGATGATGTCGTCTTCCAAAGGAGGTAATCCATAAGAATCAAAATATTCCACACCACCACCATTGTGATCGTTGGGAAAGTACACAGCTACCCAATGGGTTCCTGGTAGATGACTGTCGTCTGTATTGATGACATAGGCATGAACGTCTTTAGGTTTGCGATGAGGTAGTTCATCTTTAGCACACACCACAGGATTCCAAGAAGAAGTGTAGGAACTGCGAGTCAACAGGTAATGAAGTTCCCTGGTATCCATTTTTTTCACAGGTAACGAAAAGTCATCAATTCACACTTGACTTTATGCTTGAATGTGTCTCTCAAGTAAGTCGATGAATCACAGACAGTCTCTATAGCCTTTTGTAAATGAGCTTCGATGCGTCAGATCTCCAGAGGAGTGAGTGGAGGTGAAGAAGAATGCTGCAAGTCTTTATACCATTGTCACAACACCTCTTCTTCCGAGATCTGAGACCAGGCGTCCTCCATATATTCGTCCATTTTTTCTTCGGCCGTCATCATCAAACATTTGTCGTGTTGTTTCTGACTGGGATGATCAATTTGACATCCATGACAATCTTTCCTAGACAGTTCTGTAATTTTGGAACCCATTGCCGTAGCAAAACAAGAGACTAAATGTTGTTCTTGTTCTGGCCATCTTGATGGCATACGTGGAATAAATCCAACAAACTGGGGAACAGGATTGTTTTCTTCTTCTTTTTTAGGTTCTGAATGAATGACTTCGTCATCATCATCATCATCCGTAGTAGTTTGTGACTGCTGATCTTCACAAAATCCCTCATCTATCTCCATAGGTTCTTCTTCTTCTACGTGTTGCATCTTTTTTTTCTTTTCTTCTAATAGTCTAGAATCACTTCTCTCAAACTGTTGATCTCTAAAGTATTATCAAATTCTGCATACAAGACGACGTTCACTGTCTCGGGTAGAGGATTTGCAAACTGAAGTTCCACACGAAGTGGGCCTGATTTTATAGGGTGGAAATGTCCTTCGTCGCTGCCTTGGTCGGGAGTGAAATCAAAACCCCACAAGGCATACCCTCCTGCATAATCCTGGTACGAAATACCGTGGCTGGTGTTGGTGCCTAACTGTCATGTGGCTTCAAACAGGCTCAAGTAAGATCGCAAGTAATTTTTCTGGGTAAAGTCAGGTTCAAAAGGTCTGGTACACAATGCCTTGCCATCTCGACTGACTTCTATCTTTTTGACGTCAAAGTGCTTGAAGTTGAACGGATTTTCTTTGTGGGATCCATTGAAGGCTGAATTTTTGACGATGCCAATCAGCAAACGTTTGGGCAGCTGTCCTTGGAAGACGTGATCGTCGACTTTGGATAGGTTTTCACTTCCACGCGTCGCACAGGATACTTGGCAGTGGTTCTGCTCAAGGTTTGACTGATGTCGTTGGCTACTTTAGGTAAGATTTCTACACGTCGCACGTAAAGTCTGGCTTCTTGGATGAAGGTTTTCCACAGGTGGGCGTCACCAGCGACCATCAAATGGAAAGCGGTACTACTGCGATTCAGTCTCAGGCGTACATCTACTCCGTTCAACAAATACTTGTCTTGCAACCACATGTCCAAATGCAAACGATCCATCAGTTCTAAACTTTGCCCTCTGATTTTCTCTCGACGGGCATTAAATCCCACATTGTATGGGGTTTCTGGAGTTATATTTTCAGTTAGATCGTCACCAGCCTACGTAACCTTTGCCGGTACAGTCGCAAGTGTGTCGTTGAAGATATCAACAATCTTTGTATTAGGGGGGGGGGGGGCCTCCTTTCTCGTTCCCGCGGTGTCAGGTTTCCAGACCAACGAAGCATCCAGATGCGTGTTCTTGGCTTCTTTTCCGTACGTCAAGAGATTTTCCAAGTAAGCACGGTAAGGGTAAGTATCCAAACTGCTGCTGACCAGTTTGTTATTCAAGTACAAATCCACTCCGCTGAACAAGGAATGCATGAAATTATTGACGGGTGCCACTAGGTCATCGGCATCTGGAGGGGCACCATCCTTCGTTTCGGCCACTTTGAGTTTCAAGTACAAGTAGCTGTTATTCAGATCGATGTAATCTTCGGTTTGTCCTTTGATTTCAAATTCGATAGGAGCTGAATCCGTCAAAGACGATACAGGATGAAATTCCACCAATTGAGATTCTTGCATCGTCATCATGGTGGGAGGCATGGTAAACATATCCAGTTCTGACTTGGTACATTCGCAAGAATCTCGGTGCATCATTTTTTCAAAGGTTTTAGTAATCAAACACGTCTAATTCTCTGACTGTTCTTCTTTTCTTATTCTTTTTTGAACCACCGTGTGTTTTTTTTATGAACTCTGAAGGGATTTCGACGTCGTCTCTTTCTGCCTTGTCCTTGCTGTGAAGTGGAGGAAGAAGTAATGCCAGGGCCTGAAGCGTGAAGCGAATTTATAGGATTCTCTCGGAGACCTAAAAGATCTTTGCCAGTGTTCATCAACACATTTTTGCCTGCTCTCATAAAGGCTTCTTTAGGATTTTGTTTGTCAATGAGGACGTTTTGCAAAAATTCTTTTCCTTGCGTCAAAGCGGCATCTTTCAAGGCATGGAATCCTCGAGTCACCATCGGTTTCAAAATAGGGGCTACCGTCCGAAAAGCCGATCTTAACATATCTCCTAAACCGTGTCCTCGTTGTCGAGCCACTTCTCGGTACACTGGATACATTTTTTTGTTTGGGCCAGTTACAATTCGTTAGAGAACTTTTTCGAAAATGTAGTTTCACCGTGACTTTTCCTTTGTCAATGAATGGCACATCTTGTCCCAAATCTCCTTTTATACTAATGTTGACACTGTCAAAATACGATTTACTGACTGGAAGATAATGAAGATGTACAAATTCACGGTGAACGTGAAACGTGTTTCCACCTTCTTCGTACGCACCAGCAGCAGTATCCACTTTGAAAGGAATGACTCTCAGTAAGGGAGCGGCTGTGTGGCCCACCACGTTGTACTCCACCACATCGGAGTACACAAATATTAAATTCAGTCCAACGTTCAATTCGATAGGGGTGCGAAAAGCCTCTCCGAAATCTGTGTTGGTGTGGATTGTTCGATCACCATGAAACGGCGTGCCACAGGATGGTATTTGATCTCTACCCATTTTTGGTTTTTTTTTCCAAGGCTTTACCAAATTGGGCTTCGAAGACGGCCGCAATCGTGTCCACCAAATGTTGAGCACTAAAATAATACCCTTCAGGAATTCTCATGCGATAGGTCGAGTAGGGAGGAATACCCTTTTGTGTACCTATTTTCGTTATAGATTGTCAAAAACGGTTTGATTTCCAGACACATTCTTGATTTGCGTAGGATGAATGATTTCTACCAAAGCCACTTCCCAATGAGCGTCGTGATCCAATTGGATGGATTGAGGTAATTAGGCCGTGAAACAACATAATTTGTTGTTGGGAAACACATCCATGGAACTGTCACTGGGTAAAGTTAAATAAAATTGATCATTCATAGTAGGTCTAAAGTGGTTTTGGTCTCCGAGGAGTCACCACTCGAGTTCAAAGGATATTAAAAGGGTTCCAAAAGAGGAGTGGTATTATGGTGACTGGAAGACGGTGGACTGGCGTTGGTCGTACTCCCGTGGTTGCTGCTGTGGATGCTGTTGTCAGACGTCGTCGTAAATTTCAAAGAGGGACTGGGTAAAAGATAACCGATGCAACTGCTGAGTAAAATGGTCCACAATTGTTTGTCCCCTTGTTGCAAACTCAAATTAGCAATGGCTGCTCCGATGACACAATACACCACAAAAATTTGGCAGAAAAAGACGATTTGATTTTTAGGCACACGTTCTCCGCACCACACCCAGAGCGGTTGTTTTTGTAATTCTTGAAGAGAAGAACTCTGCGAAGGAGTCGAGGTCGTGGTTGTGTTGAATGGCATGTTAGGTTACTTCTTTTTCTTTTTATAGTCGACGACTTGGGAAGCAGCAATCCAAGAATCAAAACTAGGAGGATATCATTTCCAACGTACTTTGACTTCTTCTACTCGACGTTTGCCTACTTTGCGTGTTCTTTGTTCGAGAATGCTTTCGATGTCGTACAAGGCGTCTTCTTTTTTAGTCACTCGTTGTAACTGAGGCAAGTAAAATGTTCCTTTGAGCACTTCACCGTTCATGTCTTCCAATTTATAGACGGGAGGATGGCGTCCACGCACGGGTGTAGTGACACAAAACAATTCGGTGGTCCAGTTGGGTAAATAACCTTTGTCAAAAGTGCGTTTGGTTTTTCCGATGCGAACCCAATCTCCCGTCTTCAACTCCAGCAAGGTTTTTTTCTGAGGTGGTGGTCTGCTCCTCTGGGGTGTACCAAACAATTTATCAAACACGGTCACTTCGTTTTCAGGGCTGACCTCTTCGGGGGCACATCCGATGCTTCGATGGTACGATTGATTGTACGCTTTGACCAAACGGGGTAACACGTCGATGTACTTGAGAGTGTGTTGATGTGTAAAATATTTCCACATGCGTTCTCTCAAAGTTCTTTGAAAACGTTCCACGATACTGGCTTTGGTTTCAGGATTTTCGGTGGTAAAAAAATGAATCTGTCTTTGTTTCAATTCTTTTTGAAAAGCTTGATTTAGAAATTCGGTGCCTTTGTCAGTTTGCCATCGTAAAGGGTGACGACCACTTTGTTTCAAGACCAATTTTAAGGCACGTACCAATTCGGTACTGCTTTTAGATGTCAAAGGCACGACCCAAGCAAATTTGGAAAACATGTCGATGACACAAAACAAATATTTGTGACCACGATTGTAGGTTGCCAAATGAGAGACGTCAGCTAAATCGGCTTGGCATTGATGATCGATGCCTTCCACTTGGGTTGGACTTCTAGAAAATTTGCGTCGAATGGGTTTGTGTAACGTGTACGTCGATTGTTCTTGTAACCATCGTCGTACTTCGGGCAAACGTACACTTTTCAATTTACTTTTGGCAGCTGGATATAATTTTTGAACTCCTCCGTAACCAGCAGCATTGCTAGGATTGTAATAAAGGCTGGCTAAAAGTTTCTCCATGATTCCTCAATAAGTCAACCAAGTACCAATGCTCTTTTCTTCGTGGGGGATCTTTTTGGATTGCAATGCTTTACGTGTCCGACGAGCCACTGGTGTAAAGGAGGATGTTGTTTGAACAGGGGTCATCGGTTCTGTTTTGACTTCTGTCTTCACTTCTTCCTTTTTCACTTTAGATGGTAATGGGGTAGACATCATCTTTTTTATCCAACCCGGTGTGGCTAACTTTTGTTTTTTTTAAGAGGTGGAGTTTGTAACTCTTCTTCTTCTTCTTCTTTTACCGTCATCCCCGTGGCGGTGTCTGTTTTAGTGGTGGTGACTTTAGGTTCGCTTTTCATCAGGGGTTTGAAATCTCTCAGAGTGGGTGGAGCTGTTTCGTCTACAGCTTTTTGGTGAAAGAGTTGCAGACGTTGTAAAAGTTGACCGTACCGTTGCGATTTTTCTGTTTCTGACAAATCGCTTCGTTCCATCAGGACTTGTAATTCTTGTTGTAACTGTGACATCTCGTTGAGATTAGGATTGGGTGGTAAATGAGGTATCCGTTGTTCGTTCCAACGATGGAATTCCATCCATCGTTTGTAAGGTACTAAAGTCAGTTTTCGTCCTTCCATTTCATTCAAAGGTACAAAAAGGTGTGGTCTTTCCAGAGAAGGGTGTCCTTTTTATCTTCTTTTTTTTTTTTTTGTTATCGCATGACACCTCCTAAAAGTGGTCCAGCAATCGTTCCTAACAAAGGACCCGCTATTTGTAACAACGGTCCTAACAGCATAGGTAGAAATCCTCCTCGTTGCACCAACATTTTTTTCTTTTGTTGGAGAGGTATTTTCTTTTTCACCATTTGACGAAGAACGTTCCGATGTTTACCTAATTTTTGTTTCTGTATCTTGGACAAAGGTACCGTTCCTTTCAAGACGTTCAAACAACATTCACACACGGTATCGATGATTTCTTTAGGGGCTGTTTGAATGAGTTGTTTTCGCATGGGAGGATTGGATTTGGTCAGGACAGACAAGACGTCCCAATGTTTCGCCAGACGAGGTGGAAGTCCTTTTTTGCTTTTCTTCTTTTTTTGGTGGTGGTGGTGGTGGTGTGCACGTTTGGGAGCCATCTTAGAGGTGAAGAGTAAGTCTGAAGTCTTTGGCAGGTCACCCTTCTATTTTATACTGGAACACGTCTCCGCTGATTGTCTGCACGACGTACCATCTTCATGACAGGCCTCACTCGACGTTGAGGTGTTTTCAATGGACTAAATCGTCTCAATTCTTCTTTAGATAAATCCACTAAACCTTGTAACACGCCGGTTCTTTCTTGGACTTTGGCTTTAGGGGACGGTACTTTGTTTGCGGCCACTGCCATGGCCAAATCAGCCGAAGTGGAGGGTCCAGAAGTGGTGACTTTCGAAATGGGTTTCCATTTTTGCATCAAATTAGGAAACACTTGTCTTAAGTCTGGTTTGGTAGGCATCATCGTGAAGGGTGGTGAAGAAGACAAAGATGATGTGGACGCAAAAGGAGAAGGAGACCTCGTCACTGCTGGCTGTGGTGGTGGTGTTTTGCGGGTGTACGTTTGCGTCCTGGCAGCAGTACCTCTCTTGCGGCTCCTTGCAGTGGTGGGTGTTTTCTTCTTCTTAACAGAACTTTTCTTTTTCTTGGGGGTTTTCTTTTTAGGGCTTTTCTTTTTTGTGGCTTTCTTCTTAGGACTTTTCTTCTTTTTTGGTGTTTTGGGTTTTTTGGCTTGGGCATTAGGATCCCATTTCAAAAGGGAACGAATCATGACCCCTCCTAAAGAACCGCTTCCTCCAGGGGTTAAAATGATTTGTTTTTTAGTCCGTGGATCGATTCTAGGATCGGCTAGTTGTGACAACGCCCCTTTATGTTTTTGAAAAAAACGTTGAGTTTGATGAGGGATGTGAATGATGCCTTGCAGTAATTGACGTGCCGTCAAAGTAAACCATCGTAACACTTCTTTAAGACTAGCTTCTAACAAATGAGCACGGACTTGTGCATTTTTTTCACGACTGATGCCATACAAGGCACGAATCAATTTAGCAGGAGGATGAGATTGAAAGGAAGTCATTTCGAAGACTGTGAGACAGAAATGACGTAGTGGATGTTTTTATAGTTTTTTTTTTAGAGTGTGGCTGAAGGGGACGTGTAAATGACAGGACCTCCTTCTTGACACCAAGGGTGAAACAATTGGGCACGAAATCTCAAATAGTCGGGAGTGGTCGGTTTTAAGTCGATGAGTAAATACTCATGAGGTGTTTGAGTGGCATCATCGTACGCATAATTCAACCAAGGAGTGACTAACTGTTTGGCTAACACTTGCACTTGAGATTTGTCTCTGGGGCTTTTAAACAACACCACGTAATGAGCGTTGAGACTGATGGTACGATGGGCTTTACTTTGTTGAAATAAATTTTGAGTAATGTAAATGATGCTGGCATTTCGATGGTGTCCCTTTCGTGTAAACCAAAGTTTAATTTCTTCTTCGTCTTCTCCTAACATGTCGTCAAAGATGACTAGATGTGTTTGACTCACGTCAGACACGATCCCATCGTCTTCGCGAGGGATGCCTTCTACAAACGAAATGGCTTCTCCTTGACTTTCTTTCAATAACGTGTAAGACGGTTGCCACTCTTTGTAACACCACACGATACGTTGAGGTGGACGATCGAACAAATGAGATTTGTGTTCCATCAAACGTTTGACAAATTCGGTTTTACCTGAACCACTGGGTCCAGCAATCAACATGTTAAAGGGATGGCGCAGATACAAAGCGTCCCAACTTTGACGATCTAATTTTTCGTCAATCACTTTGACCACAGCAGAGGAAGTAGAGGTAGAGGCAGAAGAAGATGTAGCCATGACTGAGGTAGGAAGATTTTTGAGAAGAAGACAAAAGACCCAAGACATTTTATACGTTTCATACACGTTTATTTTTTTATTTTTTTTTTGTAAAAACAAACAAACAACAAAAACATATTTTACAAGTCATGAAGAACAAAAACGCAAACGGCAAAAATGGTCATGTCCAAGATTAAGGCTACCACTAAAAGAATTAAAGTTCTGTACAAACAAGTCAATGTACAACATTCTGGTGTCCTAGGAATGGAAGGCCCAGGCACTAGTGGTAGTATTCTTCTGGCCGTCTTTGTTTTGGTAGAAGAATGAAATGTCTCTGACGGTAAGGAGGGGGTGTTTTCTTGTGGTGTTTCCATGTGGATGACGACAACGGTGTGGTCTTTCTCTGCTGTGTCAGGTTCTTCTTCTTCCAGAATGGTTTCTAAGGTCATTTTTTTGTGTGACTTAGGTTCCCATTTCACTTTTGGAAACTTAGTGACGGGCCAGATCTTTGGCAAATTGAGCCACTTCTTGTAGCCAAACATCGAAACCAATTTTTCTCCAGTCACGTACATCTTTACAATCGGTAAGTTGTTGGTGTAACTCACTAGCAATACACACTTCTTGAAATGTGTCAAAGGTAGATAAAGTTTGACTAATGTCTTCTTCACACGGAGGTACCCCACTTGTCTTCATTACCACTCTCAACACTTTGAGTACAATTTGTCTTTTGTGTACCGATAAAGCATGAATGGTCATGTTTTTTTTTTATGGTTCATCAAAATAGTCCAAAACAACCACGGGTCCTACAAAATAATCCAAGGCAAACACTGATCCTCAAAAATACTCCACAACGAATGTCCTGGAAAACGAAATCCAAGAAAGGTAGTCACTAACACACACACTGCATAGCGTCCAAAATTCAATGGAAACAGTTCTTGTATCAAGTCTTTATAATCCTCTAAGGTCTGAACACGATCGTTGACTTCCTTCCACGGAATACGTTTCACAAGTGAAGACCACAGTCCTGACGTGGTGCGATTTTATAGGGTGAGATTCCTAAGGTGGGTATCTTTGGTGGTGGGTTTTTATATCCAGGTTCCCAAGGTTGGTATCTTTTGTGATAGTCTTCTCCAAGGTGCCAGCGATAGAATCTTCCCAAAATCAGTCTTCTCATACTTTGGAAGTAAGCATAGTTTACAGATCGAGGAATGACTTTGAGTTTGCGTTTCACTTGGATCTGGACAAACTCTCCGTAAATGCGTTCTCGCAACTTCAAAGGCAAATCACGAATGCGGTCTTCTAAACTAGGTTTGACAAAATACTGGTAAATGTGTACTCGCAACTCCAAAGGTAAACCACGAATGTACCATTGTAAAGTATCATCCGACCTGTTACTTCTTCTTGGCATCTGGCTCATCGTACCCGTACTCTTCTAAGGCCACTAAAGGTAAGAACTGACAGTGCGGAGACCATCTGGCATGTTCAATGTAAGCTGAGTCGGTAGACTCACATTGGTGAAGTCTCACACCGCAACTGAAACACTGAACTTTATCTCCTTCTCCCAAGTAGATAAATCCAGATCTGGCTAAAGCTTTGTCAGTAGTTGATTGTAGTAGATATTTAGGCCACTTGTCTTGGAACGTCTGGAGTCGACTTTCATACTTGGAATAGCCAGGCAAAGCCACAGGTATCGTCAATTCTTTATGATATTCACAGGTACGTTTAGCATTCTTCCCAATAAGAAGAAAGGTCGTCCTGCATCTCTAGAGGGACGGTGAGGCACACGCACAGCATCGACGATGTCCAAGCGTACGGCATCCGTCTGATCGTGTGAATCGATGCTGTCAACGCTTACGGAATCCGTCTAGTCGCATGGCACTGCATCGCACTCCAAGTCGTGATGGTACTTGGAGTTCACACTAGATTTCTCCCTTGGTGGGTGGGTGGCATGAGTATTCTTATTCATCTTTGGTGGGAGGATGACAAAATTACTCATCTTTTTTTTTCTTCTTGCTCGGTCAACGTTGAAAGTCAGAATGAATGGTTAGGCTTGGAAGGGGTCCGTTTTTTATACCTGTCGACTGTACCATCCGCAAAGTACTGTAATGTAATCGGTGGAAACGCCAAAGAAAGGTAAGCACAGTTTGGACCCCATCTGACATGTTCCAGGATAGCTGAACTTTTAGGGTCCATGTAAATGGTTGCACCACAACTGAAACATTTCACTTTGTTTCCCTCTCCAAAGTAGACAAATCCTGCTCTGGCTAAAGAACTGGGAGTAGGTAATCCATGCCATTTAGGCCATTTTTTAAACGTGTTCAATCGACTGGCACACTCACAATAGTCAGGCAAGGCCACGGGAAATTTGTATTCTTTCAACTTGAGGTCTGTAGTAGTGGGTTCATCACACGGTGTTGTTGAAGTCATCGTCAATCTTGATATTGTCTTTTCTGTTCAAGGGGGTACCCTTTTTTATACTGCAGATCGGCATGTTCGTAAGGCAAAGTGGTGTGGTCTGCAAGTCTCACTCGTTTCTGGTACACAATTCGGTACACTTTTTGTAAAGGACGAGTGACGATTTGGTGATTAGGTAACCGTACGATCTTGTGAGGTTCTAACGTGTGCACTCGAAAGTCTTCCACTTGTCCAGACAGCAAAGCATTTTTCAAAACCTCAAAATTGACTACTCGGCTGGTTCGATAGTTGAGGGTTAATCCTTTGACTTTACATTGGGTGTGAAGTTGTCCTTGCGGGTCTCGGTATCGGTAGCCGTAATTTTTAGGGCCACCGCTGGCAAAACTCAGGATGGTGTCTTGAGGGTGCTCGTCTGTCCAGGCTCCTAAACGATCTCCTTGAATGGTAGGGTGTGGGCAACCGGGTCGATGGATGTACATACAACTGTCGGTGTCAAAGTACAGGACAAGATCTCCCAAGACTTCTAAAGCTTCGTCGTACAACTTCAAACGAGCATGGGCTGTCATGTAGGCGGCAATGACTACGTTGCTAAACTTGTCAGGTTTGACAAACTTGGGTTCTTCTTCGAAATTGACTAAGATCAAATCATCACGGACGATTTCGACGTGTTTGACTAGTACACTTTTCTTGTCCACCAGTTGAAAGTACTTATGAGGATCGGTCAAGTATTCCGTCTTGGTTAAGATGGGTCGTTGTGCCATATTTCCCCACAAGCAATTGAGCATGACTTTGGCAAACGATCTTTTTCCTTCGTTCTTTTCCACGTCTTCCAAAGTGATGCCTTCGATGTCACGGTACTCTTATTTGAATCGAACTTGGTCTTCGGGAATCGGACACCACGAGGGATAGCCGCTGGCTTCTTGTTTCAGTTTTAAAAATTGGTTGACGTACCCCGAGAAAATACCTGGATGATTCGTGGCGTCGTCCTTTTGGTATTGTGCGGTAGTTGGAAAGTGCCAGATTTCGTAAACTTTCAACAAACGGTATCCACGATCCAGAGCTCGAAACAATTCGGCACTGACCCACGTTCCTGTCAAAGAGCGTTCTTCCTCCGTGTGGTGACAGGGATGATCTTGGTTGCATGTTTCGGCACACGTACGGCATAAAGGAAACATCAGTTTTCCTTGGCAATGGTGAGGTAAGATGGGATGGTACAAGTTGGTCGGAGGTAAGACTTTACATTTGATCAATCCTTCGTATTGACGAAAGTGTTCCACGTCGATGTGTTCTGTCAAGATTTCAGGGTGTCCGGTTGGAAAACGAGCATATTTACACACTCAAGGATACAAAGAACACACGTCGATGTATTTGATTTCTTCTCCTTTGGATTCGTCTACGTCGTACAGCAAGCGAGTGGCATTGGTTCGTCCTCCAAATAAACTGTGGCGTGGATTCAAAGGTTCGATGGTGGTCACGTCGTAACTTTCGGTGATGCTCTTAAATTCAGGATCGGTTTTCAAACGGCGATCGTACTCGTGCTCCCACATTTCTACCATTTGGTATCCTTGACTTTCTAAGTGGAGTCGTTGTTGGTAAGTCTGTTCGTACAACTGTTCCATGGTAGAGTCTGAATAAGAACTTTTCAGGTCTCGGTCAGGAAAACAGGTAGGGCATCCGTGAAACAAGCAACCCTGAAATTCGTACACCATGTGCGGGTTTTCTAAATCAAATCCATCCACGGAATAAGATCCAATCTTTTTTTCTCCTCCTCCGTTTCTGGCATGTTCTATCCATTTGTCTTCTTTTTGGCACAAGTAATGGAACCATCGCAAAGCTTTGGCCGAGTATTGATGACTGGCAAAGAGAGACGTGTTGGAATCGATGATGGCTAGTTCGTTCTCGGGCATGAAGTTTCTGGTGTACACTAAGGAACAAGCTTTGGGTAGGGTGCACGCATCTTTCAAAGGATTGACGTCTCCGCGATCTAGAAATAACACTCGAAACTTTCCACAGCAATGCCGTAAAATGTCCACATCAGACCGACAGTACTTCAGCATTTCCTCTTGAAAGTCAAATGGATCTGACTGGTGAGCGCGGTACCAAGTGTGAAAGGCTTTTCGCTGTTCGGGGCGCATTCCGTCGGGGTCGTAATCATGGAGGTCAGGCAAATGTGGTAGGACGGCATGTTGATTAGCTTCCGTGTTGAAGAAGTGAGGAAAATAGCCTTTAGCCATTTCTGTCATGCCAAATGTTTTTGGCATTCGACTCAAAGGCATGGCCAAATAACTCATGGAATCTCTAAATTTGACTTGTCCCACTTTCATGTAGATGAGCTTGTTTCCGTTCATGGTGACTTCAGGGCGTTCGGTACCTTGTTGCGAATAATATCTTAACAAAAACTGTCCATCGTATCCCGAGAAATTGTGAGCTATGACGGTGGCATAGCGATGACAGTCTCCATAATGTTGAATGTCATCTTCGCTCCAACTGTCATCGGTAGGGTCTAAAATCCATTCAGCAAACTCGGACAAAGTGTTGGCTCCGCGAAAGATTTTGTCACGTCCTCCTGGAATCCGACTACAATGAGGACAGTGAAAGTGGATCGTTTCTTGAATGCACTTCTCACAAGCCCAATGAGCCACGTAAAAATTGGGAATGTGAATGCCTGTTTCTTGCATGCATTCAAAATCAAAAAAGATGAAATCCACTTGGTTCTTGTTCTTCTTTAATTCTTTCTTCTCTGTCTTATCGTACTTTTGAAAAAAACATTGATGATCAAAGTTCACCATCTGCTTGCAAATAGGACATCTTTTCTTTCCAGCACAAACGTGTCTCTTGGGGTTGTTGGTGCGAATCAGTTTTCCACACCTGGAGCACAATTTCAATAAGTCGCAAGCACATTTTTGTTGGTGCTCGTGTCTTGTGATGCTGTTGGTAACAAGAGGGACTGACAAAAGTGCGTCGACACGTCTCACAATGGACGTGGTGTTGTTCAGGAAGGCATGGTTTGTCCGCTAAACAGCCCCGACATCTCTGACCGCAATGAAGGTGTCGCTCTCGATTGTTAAATCCTTGGCCACATTTCTCGCAGTAGTAAGAGTGTCCCAAAAATCCGGTGATAGTGGTGATGGCATCGAAATGTTCTTGGTGGTAATACACGTGAATGTATTTTCCTTCGGGGAAATTTGGGCCTCGAAACACCATATCTCCGCGCACTTCTTGAGGGTGAACTTTCAAAGTGTAGTGAGGAGCCAAGACGTCTTGAAGTTGTTGCATTTGAGAAATGCCACACACGGTCTCTTTGGGGATACCAGCTTGTCGTAACAGGAGTTCTGCTTCTTTTCATTGTTGGGGTTTGATAGACTTTCGAATGTTATTCCAGGCTCTTTTCCATTCTTTACTCTCGTTCTTGTTGGCATACGTTCGCCCCACCACAATAGCTCGAGCCAAACACATCTGGTCTTGGATATTGTCAATTTGGACGACACTGTGTTTGGTACTTCGAAGATCGTCCACCAGTAACGCTTTCCTACTTCGTCCACTTCCTCGAGGAGGAGCAACATGAGTCATGTAAAGTGTAGCCTTTCCATCCGTGATGGTAAACTTGTCGTTAGATTGTTGAACGTGTTCGATTTTGGACATGACTTTGTCTGGTGTTAATTCTGCCGGGGTGCTGAACTCGATCCAAACAGGGGACTTCAAATTGTCGTGATGAATGGCTAGTCTCAATCGATCGTCTTCTTTGGCTCCACATTGTTGTTTCAAGTTCTGTAACACAGAACCCCACAAATCGCTAATGAACCCCGCCGCTTTCTCGGGAGGTACTTCGGACTTGAAGTGAACCGTGTGAGTGTAGGCTGTGGTTTTAAATTTTCGAGAGGTTATTTTTTGCGTCTCTCGAATCCGATAGTAATTTTCAGGAACCACGGTAGTAGGTCTTTTTTGGTCTGGGGTTCTGGTGGTGGTGGTGGTTTTTGTTTTGGGTTGGGTTTTTTGGGTTTCAGGTTCACTCATCTCTTCTTCGAAATCGCTAGCATGGACTTGAGCTAGCAGTTCAGCCAGCGGTGTTTCAGGTGGCGCGGAATGTCTTCGTCGCCGTGGCCTCTTTGTTTCTTCTTGTTTTCTCATAGATTGGGCGTGATCTTTTCATCTTGAAGTTTGATTTGAAACTGATTCAGTTTCACACAGGAACCTATATATATAGAGAGGAGACTATATATAGAGAGACCTTCTTACCCTCAGAATCAGTCTTTGTGATTGAACTTTCAAACTGTAAAGATGGAAGAGTCAAGAAGACAGATTGCTTTTTTGGTGAGAGATTTGCAGACAGTCCTTCGAAAGTATACTACCAGTAAGAGTAAGGACTACTCCTCCTTTACCTCTACCTCTCGAGATAAAAGTCAAGATACTTGTTATATCTGCCAAGAGAAAGGACATTGGGCTCCAGAATGTCAACAACGTCAACAAACCCAAAACAGAGATAAAGGGAAAGATACTTGTTATTATTGTAAAGGAAAAGGACATTGGTCTTCGGAGTGCCCTCAGAAAGAACAAGAAAAAGAAAATCTACCAGAGAGGGAGGAAGCCGAAGGATCTTCAAACCTAGAAGAAGAAGAAGAACATATCGTCAAGAAAAGTAAGAAGAAAGTGAGATGGCTGGAAGACAATGAGAATGAAGAAGAAGAAGAACCCTTGATTCCTGTGAAGAAATTCAAGAAGAACAAGAGAGACAGACAGTGAACAATGAACTTTTTTTGGAGTGTGGTGTTATGTTCATGGTGAATTATTTTGTAAAGAAAAAAATGAGAATACACCAGAATGGAAAAAAAGTAAGTGTTTTTGTGTTATTTTTGTTATTTTAGAGTATGGATGATACACGCATGCACGCACTCACTCTTACATAAAAAAACCCAAGGAATGGGGATTTTTTAAGTTTTACTTGATTTGGCAAAATTGATTTCTTTTCTAGAGATCTGGCTGGCCCTGAAAAGGGCCATTGGGGTGTTTGTTTTGTTTCTTAAAACAAACTTATGGACTGGACATGATCAGCTTCAATTGTCGTAATCCTTTTCCACGACCGAGTCCAATTCCTGCTGCTGCTGCTTTGGTGGTAGTAGTTGTAGTAGTGAATGGTGATGGTAGTGGTGGTGGTGGTAGCATCTCACTAGTAGTGGTGATGGGTTTGGAATGTTTGGCCCATGATGGTCTTTTTCGCTTCGGCTGAGTTAAAGAATATTTATATAACTTTCTCAAGTACTTTAACTCGGATAAAATCTCTTGGAGAAGACTCACCGTTTTATCTTCCTGACTCTCTTCTTGCGGTGCTTCACTCTTCTCCTCTTCTTTTTCTTGTTGCTCTCTTCTCCTCTCCTCTTCTTGTTGAAGAAACACTTCTTCCGCTTCTCTCTGTTGCTTTAAAAAAAATTCCAGTTGTTCTTGTTGCCGCTTTTTGAAATCGTCCATGACAGGCAGCAAAGAGGCTGGTAGAGCAGCAGTCGTGGTGATTTCAGACTCAAATTCTTCAGACAGAAAATCTAAATTAAACTCTTCCGGCTGGAAGTTTAACACAGCAGCATTAGTCATTGCAGGCTCACCCCAATACATACTAGTCTTGGTAGTCTACATTTAGGCTGTCCAAAAAGTAAAATCCCTACGAACGCTGTGATGCCTTTATACCCCAAATGATGTCACACCACTACTCTCTTCCCATTGGAAGAAAAACCGACCCGCTTGTAACGCGCGCTTGGATTGGTAGTTCATTTTTGATGCATTTCAATCCGATCGTAGGGTATATATACGACCGCTTGTCTCGTAGAGCTTCACCGGTTTTCTCCAAGACCACTCCTAAAGAAACAAAACAAAATGTGGACAAGTGTGGAATCATCCAGTATCATCTCGGGAATGCTGTTTAACCCAGCATTCCCTATGTATGTGAAGGCCTCATGGGCCATCACCAAGATTACAGAGACCGCTACATGGAAACGTCGCATCTATATTGAACGACAAGGCTGCCTGAAGAGGGTCTTGATGTACGGACCGGAAGTCCGTAGAAGTTTAATGAAAAGAAAACCCTCCAGGAGATGTCAATGTTAAAGCAAAAAAAAAACCAACGGCCCTTTTCAGGGCCACCCATTTTTCAAGAAAAGATTAATTTTCCATTCTTGCCTACCATGTTAAAATTCCCGTACGACCCCGTAGTACCCCCAATGTTAAAATTCCCGTAGGACCCCGTAGTGCCCCCAATGTTAATTTCTCATAGGACCCCGTAGTGCCACCACCATGTTAATTTCTCGTAGGACCCCGTAGTGCCACCCGCCATGTTAATTTCTCGTAGGACCCCGTAGTGCCACCCTCCCGCAATATTAATTTCTCGTAGGACCCTATTTACCCACCCCCTACTACTACCATTTTAATTTAAGACCAGCTAGACATCATAAAAAGTCGCTTAGTGGAAACCCTATGTTGATATAACCATCCATGTAGGAGGAGTAGGATTAACAAAATTTTTAACTGTGGCAGCTATATTGGACTTCAGACAGATCGGTACCATTTTTATTTAGGACCAACTAGACATTATAAGAAGCTTTTTAGTGAAAACGCTATGTTGATATGACCATCCATTCAGGAGGAGTAGCAATAATAAGATTTTCAAGATGGCTACCATGGCAGCCATATTGGAGTTCAGAGCGGCATCATTTTAGTATAGGACCAAGTAGACATCATATGAAGTCTTTCTTTGAAAATCCTATGTTGATATGACCATCCACGAAGGAGAAGTAACAATAACAAGTCATTTTGGACCAAGTAAACAGCATAAACAAATCTTTATTGAAAACCACATGTTCATAAACTACCCATTCAGGAGAAGTAGGGATAACAAGATTTTCAAGATGGCCACTGTGGCGGCCATATTGGGATGTTCGAGCAGCAACATTTTCATTTAGGACCAAGTAGATCATGGGATAAATGTGTATGTAAAGTTTCATGGGAATCCTCCAAGTAGTTTAGGAGGAGTAGCAATAACAAACTTGTGCGACCATCTATTTAGGAGGAGTAGCAATAACAAGATTTTCAAAATGGTTGCTGTGGCGGCCATATTGGACGTCAGATTGGCGCCATTTTCATTTTGAACCTACCAGACAATATAAGATGTTTTTTAGTAAAAACCCCGTGTTCATATGACCATCTATTCAGGAAGAGTAGGGATAACAAGATTTTCAAGATGGCCACAGTAGCGGTCATGTTGGATGTGCGAGCAGTACCATTTTCATTTAGAATTCATGTAGGCCATGAGATGAATGTGTATGTACAGTTTCATCGCAATCTTCCCAGTAGTTTAGGAGGAATAACGATAACAAACTTGTGTTAACGGACTGTCGGACAACGGACGTCGGACGAAGTACGACGGACAACAGACCATCCCATAAGCTCTTCTGGTCTATATCCAACACCATTTTCATTTAGAACCGATTAGACATCTTAAGAAGTCTTTTAGTAAAAACGCTATTTTGATATGACCATCCATTTAGAAGGAGTAGCGATAACAAAATTTTCAATACAGCTGCCGTGGCGGTCATATTAGACGTCAGATCAGAACCATTTTCATTTAGGATCAACTAGACCCCATAGGAAGTACTTCAGTGAAACCCCTATGTTGATATGGCCATCCATGCAGGAGGATTAGCGATAACAAGATGTTCAAGATCGCTGCTGTGGTGCCATTTTCATTTAGGACCAACTAGAGATCATAAGAATTTTTTTTAGTGAAAATGCCATTTTCATACGACCCGGAGGATTAGCGATAACAAGATTTTCAAGAAGTCCACTGTGGCTGCCAAATTGGATGTGAGAGCAGCACAGTTTTCATTTAGGACCATGTAGACCATGGGATTAATGTGTATGTAAAGTTTCATGGCAATCCTTCAAATAGTTTAGGAGGAATAACGATAACAAACTTGTGCTTACGGACGGACGGACGACGAACGACAGACGGTGGACAACAGGCCACCCTATAAGCTCTTCTGGTCTATGACAAGCAGAGGTAATAAAAACCTTCTGAAGCATCTTTATGTATCTTCCGCTTTCCTAAATGGTACGGGGAAATAGCAGAATACAGAAAAATACCAGCAATTTATGAAGAAGCTCATTTACAGAATTTAGGGAAAAAATTACAATCTTTGAAACAAATAATAACATGCGACTAACACTGTCTGTATGTCGTGATATAAAAATGGTACTGTTGAGCATTGGGTTGTCATTTAAATAACAGGATGTAAATAACAAACACCGAGAAAATCCACCACTTGAAAGTGTTATGGATTATATAAGGAAAATAAGTATAAATTTCCTTAAATGTCTGCATACATACATGAATGGATGAAAAGTCACTGGTAAAAGCAGTGTACACTCTAGCATTCACATTTTCTGTTATTTTAATAAAATTTGCTGTGAAGCTTTATGCCAACAGGGGTGGGGATGAGTTTAATAATGAATACATTTGTAAGATTTATTTACCTTTATCAGCTTATCATGGACAACCCAATGGTTTGTTACCATTCAAGTGGTCCCACGTCTTGTTTTATTTTAGCTAAATTTGCAGTGAACCTTTATGAAAAAAGGTTCAGGTCATTGAGACCCATTGGTCAATCATCTCCAGACTCATCCATGCCCTACTAGTGCATACATTGAGGACTATTAAACATGGGGTGGGTGTATAATGTGTGCATACATTGAGGACTATTAAACATGGGGTGGGTGTATAATATGTGTCTACATTGAGGACTATTAAACATGGGGTGGGTGTATAATGTGTCTACATTGAGGACTATTAACATGGGGTGGGTGTATAATATGTGCCTACATTGAGGACTATTAAACATGGGGTGGGTGTATAATATGTGTCTACATTGAGGACTATTAAACATGGGGTGGGTGTATAATATGTGCCTACATTGAGGATTATTAAACATGGGGTGGGTGTATAATGTTTCTACATTGGGGACTATTAAACATGGGGTGGGTGTATAATATGTGTCTACAATGAGGACTATTAAACATGGGGTGGGTGTATAATGTGTGCCTGCAATGAGGAGTATTAAACATGGGGTGGGTGTATAATCTGTGTCTACATTGAGGACTATTAAACATGGGGTGGGTGTATAATATGTGTCTACATTGAGGACTATTAAACATGGGGTGGGTGTATAATGTGTGTCTACATTGAGGACTATAAAACATGGGGTGGGTGTATAATGTGTGTCTACATTGAGGACTATTAAACATGGGGTGGGTGTATAATATGTGTCTACATTGAGGACTATTAAACATGGGGTGGGTGTATAATATGTGTCTACATTGAGGACTATTAAACATGGGGTGGGTGTATAATATGTGCCTATTGAGGACTATTAAACATGGGGTAGGTGTATAATATGTGCCTACATTGAGGATTATTAAACATGGGGTGGGTGTATAATGTGTCTACATTGAGGACTATTAAACATGGGGTGGGTGTATAATGTGTGTCTACATTGAGGACTATTAAACATGGGGTGGGTGTATAATATGTGCCTACATTGAGGACTATTAAACATGGGGTGGGTGTACAATATGTGCCTACATTGAGGATTATTAAACATGGGGTGGGTGTATAATCTGTGCCTACATTGAGGACTATTAAACATGGGGTGGGTGTATAATGTGTGTCTACATTGAGGACTATTAAACATGGGGTGGGTGTATAATGTGTGTCTACATTGAGGACTATTAAACATGGGGTGGGTGTATAATGTGTGTCTACATTGAGGACTATTAAACATGGGGTGGGTGTATAATATGTGTCTACATTGAGGACTATTAAACATGGGGTGGGTGTATAATATGTGCCTACATTGAGGACTATTAAACATGGGGTGGGTGTATAATATGTGCCTACATTGAGGATTATTAAACATGGGGTGGGTGTATAATATGTGTCTACATTGAGGACTATTAAACATGGGGTGGGTGTATAATATGTGTCTACATTGAGGACTATTAAACATGGGGTGGGTGTATAATGTGTGTCTACATTGAGGACTATTAAACATGGGGTGGGTGTATAATGTGTGTCTACATTGAGGACTATTAAACATGGGGTGGGTGTATAATATGTGTCTACATTGAGGACTATTAAACATGGGGTGGGTGTATAATGTGTGTCTACATTGAGGACTATTAAACATGGGGTGGGTGTATAATATGTGTCTACATTGAGGACTATTAAACATGGGGTGGGTGTATAATATGTGCCTACATTGAGGAAAAATAAAGAAGAAGAAGAAGAGTCTTTATTCATTCCAATAGCCCAAACGGACTGTGAGGATACATTTTCAATGAATTGAATTGAATGGCAGATAGTACAATAAACAACAATGTATTATCATCTGTAGTCTACAATATCCAAAGAAATCATAGTAAGAAAAGAAATTACATATGCATGCAGATGCAAATCCATGCAAATGAAATAAGCAGATTAATTCACAAAACTTCTCCGTAGGGAGAAAGAGATATCTACATTATTAAAGGTAGTAAGTTAAAATCAGGGGTTATGTAGTTCAAATTCATATTGAAATGGTGGTCAGTCAAAATATTTATATGATCTATGCATATACGATGGTATTTCTATGATTAATAGCTTTATAAATGTAAATGGCCAAATTATTCAAAATTCTAGTATTCTGGATATTCATAAGTTATAGCTAAATTTAAACATATTTGGTCTTTTTCTGAAATATTTCTCTATATATTTGGCTCTTAGATCTTTATACAATACGCATTCAAGGACAAAATGATATTCATCTTCAATGAGGTTGCACATAGAACAAAGTATATCATGAATTGGTTTATATGGTCTCGTCCATCTACCCGATTCAACTTCGAGTCTGTGAGAGGATACTCTAAATTTAGCAATTTCATTTCTATATTTCAAAGAATGGATGCTATCAAGGTAAAGTTTTGATCCGAAATTTGCAATATTTATGTAAAATAATGCTCGACTACTGTTTTTAAGACGATCCATCCAATTTTGGATAAAATTGTCAGATAGCCTTAATTTAAATGACTGTAAAAATATGTCAGTGTTGCCGACCCCTTGGTTAACCCAAACTTTATAGAATCCTAATCTTGACAATAAATCTTTAATTAAATATGCCCAATTTAGTTTATTGGTTAGAGCTTCTAAATCGTTCAACATCATATGGTATATATATTTTATATTTTATATATTTGTCCTCCTTTACCTCTAATATCTTAAACCAATACTTCACAATGTAATAAAATCTGTTGAATATCATTGTCGTACTCCCTAACTCCCCATAACTAAAATCATTTTATGTCGCCTTCTTCACTCCTAATATCTTTTTGCAAAAGTGTAAATGCACTCTTTAAATGCGTTTAGCAGGAATAAATCCCCAAACTTGGCAACAATAATTTAAGATAGGTTTTATCAGTCTATCAAAAAGATTCATGACATGGCTTGTTTTTAAGGACGTAAATTTAAAAAGGTATTTTTCAAGTAAAAATATCGCTTTTTTGACTTGCCCTGCCAATGTTGTATGTGCTTCAGTAAAGGCACCACCAGACGTCATAACAAGTCCGAGATATCTAAACTTGTTTACAATTTCCAGTTTTGCATTACAGTAAGTGAATTCCATATTTCTAGGTAAAGTACCACCTTTTCTAAAAATCATAACCTTTGTTTTGAGGTGTTCACCACAACTTTCCACTTAGCACATAAATCTTTCAAATAATTTAACCTGGATTGAAGACCTTCGGACAAACCTGAAAAGATGGTAATGTCATCTGCGTATAAAAGAATAAAAAGATGTAACATGCCAATATCTATACCTTCAATACCATGCATGGCAAACTCTTCCTCTAAATCATTTACAAATATTGAAAACATAAATGGTGATATACATTTACCTTGCCGGACACCAAGAATACAAGAGAATTCATCACTTAACTTATTATCATATTTAACTCTTGACTTTACATTGCTGTACATTGATTTGATTATATCTAAAATATTTCCCCTTAAACCAAGCTTTATTAGTTTATACCATACGTTATCACTTACTATATAATCAAATGCTTTGGTGAAATCAGTAAACACACAAAATAATTTTTTACCTTGATTAATGATATGTGAGATAAACCCATGTAAAATAAAAATATTGTCAACTGTACTCATGTTTTTTTTTTTCTAAATCTTGCCTGTGCTTCAGTAAAGACATGATTGTTTTCTGCCCGGTCAGTAAGTCTATTATTAAAGTATACATGTGAATAATTTACCTGTGCAACTAAGAAGCGTTATACCTTTATAATTATTAACATCATCTAAATTGCCTTTTTTATGCAATGGTATAACTAGACCTTCAGACCACATTTCTGGAAAGTGACCGCTTTTAAATACAGCATTAAATAAATTACAAAATGTATTTAGAAGTATATCTTTACCACGGTAAAGAAACTCATTGATACTCATATCTGGACCAGCACTGCTGCCTAATTTTATTTGATGTAAAGCTTCTTCTACCTCTTGAAGGGAAATATCTTTATTTAGTTCATTAAACATGACGTTAAACTCTCCTTTTACATATCTTTCATTAAAATGTAAAATATCCTTATCTGGTATAAACAAGTGATCATTAGAATTGTTTACAGCTTTAAAATATTTTTCAAAAGTATCCAATGTAATATTTGAGGGGTTAGGATTCACAGCAACATTTTCCAGTATAACTCTGCATCATTAAATTTTGCTTTTTCAAATTCTAATGTTTTAAGTTCATCATATTCATGGGGTGGTTGTATAATATGTGCCTACATTGAGGACTATTAAACATGGGGTGGGTATATAATATGTGCCATTCACAGTATTCTTGTTTACCTTTTATTTTATATACCTCTTCAAAGAATTTTAACATCTTTACCTTGTAGGACTATATGTTTATGTTTAATTGCAAGGATTTATCTTCCTAATATTAAAAAAAAACTTTTCATCTTGAAAAGATTGCATTTTTAGAACTTAATTTTTAAGTGTCACTATGTAGCCAGTATTGTGTTGATATGCCATTAAACCCAATAATACATGCTTATTATAAAATCCATCATATGATGTTAATTTGAGGCCCAAATACAAAACCTAGTATGCTCTGAAAACAAATTTCATTCCAATTTTTCGGAATGTGAACTTGTCCTCATCCAGATTTTGCAAATAATGCAGAATTTTCATTTCTCAAATTACCACATTGTTTATCAAATCCATCCTACATAATTTTTTGTCCTTGTCACTAAACAAATGTGTTCTACCAATCCTATCATTTTTCCTACTAAATTCAATGAAATCAGAGCCTACTATCATTGCGATATGTTTCAGTTTACAGACAGTTCAAACGATGAAGACAAGTAAGCAGCTGCATTTTCAATATCCTACATGACTGGAGAAAGCCTCCATTTTACCTTAGAAATTACAGCTATAATCACATCTTTGAATTACATCAAAGCCTCTCACAAAACAAATGTCATCATATTTTAAATTCCCTTGCAAAACCTTGTATTTGACAACCTGGTAATATCCTAAATATTACAGAATATCATTTGCCCATCAAAGCAAGAAACAGTTCTGTATTGATGGCTGCCTTGTCACATTGGTATTAAGGGTAATGAAACGGCAGGTAGAGCAGCCAAAGCTGCTGTGCAGTCACCTATGGCTGCATGTACAATTCCAGATAGAGACTTCAAATATAACATAAATTGGAATGTTCTATATACTTGGTAAATTATGTGGAAAGAAAACTCCAAAAATAAGCTTCAGAACATTACACCAACATTACAGAGTGCCATCCCTCATATGGAACAGATCGTATAAATGAGGTGGTATTATGCCACTTGCGTATAGGACACACATATTTGACCAATGGATGGCTCCTGAAGGGTGAACTTGCCCAGTGTGCGTACCTTGCTAGTGTCCACTTGCTGAGTGTATCGACTTCCACCATGTGAGACATATGTGTTTTAGTGTGAACGCATTTGAGAAGATTTTTTAAGTTGTACAGACTAGAGAAGATCTTGCACAGTTTAAAAGAAAGCAGTTTATGCAACAAGTTTTGACCCTATATTTTTAGGTCTTGTAATTTTTACCTTTATCATTTAGATTTTTGGATCATTACAGTAAATTTTCAAGTTGCTTTACACATTTGTTAATTTTCTGGGCTTAGACTATACTGAGAAAAATCTTGTAAGCAGTTAAGTCAAATTCAGTTGAGGTTGACAAATAAAATGTGGTAGGCATATTTGTATTTAAAGTTAGATGACTTGCTTTGATTTTAGAGTCATTACAGCAATTGTTTAATTCTTGTACACATATTTGAAATTTGTGGACATGGACTATTTTGAGAAAAATCTTGTTAGCACAATTAAGGAAATCTGAAAGGCACATTTGTATTCCTATGCAGATGACCTAATTCGATTTTCAGGACATCAATTTTTTATTTTCATCTTTCTATATAGTTGTCTAACATTTTGACCTTTGTATATAAAAAAACTTTGTTAGTCCAATGTAACAAAAATCACATGAGGTAGACAAATGAAATTTACTATACTAGTTTATGTGCATAAATATGACTTAATCAGATTTGTCATGCCATTATAGAATATTTTTTAAATTTTAACTTCTAATTGCAACTACTTAGCCAGGATTCTCCCGACATGTCAATAAATACTATACTATACATACATACATACATACATACATACATACATACATACATACATACATACATACATACATACATACATACATACATACATACATACAGTAACTTGAAGAGTTTCATTATCACATTAAACAATAGGTCTGTAACTTTTAGGGGTTTACTATCCAATCGAATATGTATCTTTTAAAACTAGTCTGCATGATACCCTCTTGTACATGACCTGTGATAATATAATGAATTGTCTATAAACACTGATGGAGTTTCTTAATATTAGTTTTGCAATCTGTCTAAATTTTTTAACTTTAAGTACTTAATTGTATGAAATATGTGTCTACTTGAGAGTTACATGATGACTGTGGTCATGCCATATATGAAAGTGTCACCTTGTTCCTGAGCTATGATGGTACCAAATACATGTCTTTTGCAAATTGTTAAATAGAATAAATGGGTACTCTTAAATGCTGTATGGTATCTGATTTGCTCTTTTGTTTCTTTATTTTGTTTTTGCAAAATTAGACACAGATAGGCAGAGACAGACAGACAAATAGTGATCAACAGATTAAGGGTGGTGAGACACTAGATCAACAAGAATGCATTACTTCAAAATCATTAAATGCATGGCATACTTTATTTCTGGATTTCATAATAATTAAAATGCTGGAAGTAAAACAATTACTGTACCAGTTGATTGCAATTTGCTCCTAGCCAATATTATGTAAAATGGACATTCTACACAATCCCTTGCTATGATAGTCTATTACAGGCTGCATATAATTTGAAGTCCTTGTTTCAGCTTTGCAGATAGGAATATATTATATATTGATGCAATTTATTATGTACATGTTTTTAGTAACTGACATGATATACAAAGGAAAATGATATTCAATTTTCTGTTTCATTCAGTAAGTTGCATAAAATTGTATATTCATTTTTCAGATAATGTGGTTCTGAATAGCCTACCAATAATAATAATAATAATCAGCAGCACTGCAAGCTAAGAACTCACAAAGTAAAAGCCTACCCACCTAATATTTATTGTATTTAAGTAAATGCAAATAAAAAAGGAATAAAAATGAATTATCTACATAATAAACATTATAAATAGTTTGCACTTTACCATTAAATATCCAGACATTTTCTACATGATGCTTGTGTGTCTTTAGAGAAATGTAGCACTAAAGTTGCCTTCTTTTTCATTTCATTCAATATATGTGTGTGTGTGTGCATTTTAAGTGTTCAGGATAATTACATTCAAGTAAAAGCAACACAACTTTGCAATAGTAACCTTATTATGCTATTATAGTCTATTATGGACTGCATATACTTTTAAGTAATTGTTTCATTTGATCAGACTGGTCTATATTATATATTTATATAAAAATATTTTTTTTAATTGACATGATATACAAAGGAAAATTCTACTTTCAATTTTCTGTTTCATTCAGTAAAGTTACATAAAATAACATAACATATTCATTTTGAGACCAGATTCTTTTGAATATTCTACCAATAATAATAATAATAGTAATAATAATCAACAGCAGCACTGCAAGCTATGTACTCACAAAGTAAACGTCTACCACCTAATATTCATCATATTTAAGTAAATGCAACAAAAAGTCACAAAACAAAATTCTCTACATGATAGACATTATAAATAGTTTGAACTTTGCCAAAAATATCCATATACATTTTCTACGTGATGCTTGTGTCTTAACAGAAATGTAGCACTAAAATTGCCTTCTTTTTAATTCCATTGATAATATGTATATGACAAACATTAAAAATAGCTTGCACTTTACCATTAAATATCCAGACATTTTCCACATGATCATCATGATGATCGTGTTTCTTTAGAGAAAATATTGCACTAAAATTGCAACATTTACCATTAAAAATCATGAACATTTTCTACATGATGCTCGTGTCATTTAAGAAATATAGCACTAAAATTGCCTTCTGTCTCATTTCATTCAATATATATATATATATATATATATATATATATATATATATATATATATATATGTCTCTGTGTGTGTCTGTGTGTGTGTGCATATTAAGTGTTTGTGATAATTACATTCAAGTAAAAGCAATAAAACTTTGCAATAGTAAATCTTACTGTGCATGTTAAATATAATTATTTCTTTTTATCTCATAAATTTTCACTAAATCTTCTAAACGTTTTCCATAAAAATATTCTTTATTTCTGTAGATGTATAATGTCTTTCTTGACAACTACCGGTAGTGTTTTTAATTGTTAAGGAAAATGTATATCCACATAATTCTGAGTTTCAGAAAGCTGAGGTTAAAGGTCTGCAGGCACTTGCATTGAGCACTGGCCTTTCTCTGAATTGATATTTTTTTGCAATTAACAATTCACTGATTTAATGCTAAATTTTGCATTTCTTCAAGATCCTTGGTTTAGAAACTGTCATTTTGTTGTGAATTCAACCTCGAAAATACGTTACACTTATTTTAATTGCCAGATTTGATGTTTTGATTGAAATTAATCACCATTTGTAAATTTATATCACCATTTGGGACATTTCAAGTGCCAAATGCCAAAAAAGTGAAACCGAGAAATTTGTTTAGTCGAAAGAAAAAGCTTGCCTTCTACTTTATGTAATCATGTAATTTATTATGTGCAAATATTTATCAAATTTATTTATAAAAATATGATTAGTCGATTGTGTTTCATTTATCTAACTTAAATACTATTATATTGTATATTCATTTTCAGACCAGATGGTTCTGAATAGTCTATCAAAAATAATAATAATAATAATAATAATAATAATAATAATAATAAGCAACAGCAGCAACATTGCAAACTATGTGTACACAAGATAACAACAAAGACACTTATAATATTCATTGTATGAAAGTAAGTGCAACTATGCCTATTAAATGATAGCATTTATTAACATTTTAAAATGGATTGTTTTATGCCATAATGTCTATATACATTTTATTTTCATAAGGCTTACTTAACTTTATAGGAATGTAGCACGAAACTGACTTTCTGTTTAATTTTATTTCAGTTGATTAATGTTTAGTTTTGTACTATCTGAAAGGTTCGTTATGATTAACATATCCTTACTCTTGTGAATGCAAATCGCACTGGGATAGTACGGCACTCCTGAAGTTATGACCTGTAGCACAGACCCATCTGGGGACAGCTGATGAATGTTGTGAGACCCGGATCCAAGAACATAGATGTTGTCATATCTGTCCACAGCTACTCCACTGGGGTATCTAAGATTGTCATGACTGTATCTAAACTGCTTCCTACCATCCATGTCAAAACAGACAAGTGAATTCATATCATACACACTAACATACACTCGTGTTTTCATGTTATTCACAGTTATGGAGTTGTAGTCATGGTATTAAGAGTCATACTGATGAGTATACTTTACATCTCCTCTCGTGCTAATCACACTCCAGTGACTCTTGTTATTACCACAGTCCCCATTCACAACCATCTCCCCCTTCCCAGCAGCTGCTATTCCATGACAACTGTATTTGGTTGTTATCGTTCTGACTGGAATGATGACGTCACCACCCACTGACAGAATCTGGATTTTATTCTGATTATACAACGACACCGCCACCTCCTGGTCATCCAGTACACAGATGTTCCATGGATAACTTGTTAGTGTATGACTTGTGATGAACTGATAGGACGAGCTTAGCAGAATACATTGGTTATTGTTATAATCAGCAAGCATCACTCTCTCGTCAGGAAGAAACGTGACACCATAATACAATGGTGAGTAACTAGTAGTGACTTTAAGATCAATTACATCAACTCTCTCAACCTGACAGTCTTTCGTTGGCCTTCACAAACATGTTAGGGGTAGTGTGTTGGATCTCGTTGTAGTTGCAACTTTCCCCAATTCAGACAAAGAGAGAGACAAAATAGATTGTATCGCAGGTGCGAATTGCACCTCGAATGTTATTGAGACAGTTTTCTCGTACTTTTCTCCAACCTGATTGCAATAGGAATGTAATTGGGACCTGATTATTTCGGCCATCAGAAATTTTTGTAAGTTGCTCCCATATTTATCGACTGCTTCAAAGAGATAGTGAGAATTTCTCACATCATGAATTAGTGACAAACACTGATGATTCTCTTCCTGTTTCCTGATAACCTCTTCTTTGTAAATTCTGTTTCCTTCTGTCTTCACACGTTTATCTAACTCGTCCAGAGCTACATTGATTTTCTTTCTCACTTCTCTGATTTGGTTAGTCATACTATTAACTTGGGGTTCAAGATTATTAACAAAGGCATCGTTCATCTCCGTAAACGTCTTTAAATGGATCTCGATTTTCTTCAAATCCGCCATTATTTGTTCTGGATTGTTTTCATGTAGCAGAGCAGGGAGTTTTTTTTCTCAATACTATCACTTTGGAACAAATTGTATGGCCCTCGAAGAAGCATGTGCCACAACAAGGAGCAGTGCGATCTTTGCAGTAGTATTCTATTTCTTTTCCATCATGTTTAGAACATGTAAAGCCTTCAGCAAGTTTCACCAAATTTGCTGGGTTACAAGCTAATTCTTCCACACGAAGAATGGTATGATCCTTTGATATTTTCTGTTTCCTATGAAATTTCAAACAATCTCCACACATGTCCTCTTTGCATAATACACAGAATCCTTCAGCCGGGACAGCGGTACCTTCAGTGTTACAAGCGTCACACAAACGATCTAATTTCGATTTCGTTGGTAAGATTGATTGTAAGACTGTATTGGCTGGAAACAGAGATGCCCATTCACTTGTCGGTCTGTCCTTTATAGAGGGACTTGCAGAATTTCTACATACTGGACATTTAACATATCTCAGCTTCGTATTCCTTGTAGCCTCAGTTGTTATGTGGGACTGCAAACACTTCTCGCAAAAGGAGTGGGCGCACGGCAGCTGTCTAGGTATGTTGAACTGTTCCAAACAAATTGGACAACAAGGCCCATCTTCAGTCTCTATTTTAGCAGCCGCCATCTTTAACAATAAACCATTATATAGCCCTGCAAGGAAAACATCTAAATTATGTTCTCTGTCAAACTATTTGGACAACACATTTACAAACACATCTTACCTGGGATGACGTTGTTGTTATTTCCTAGTTTGTATCAGTCAGGCATGGGCATGCTCGATTAGTCAGTGCCGACATATATTGAAATGCTCTATATGTTCCGAGTTTTTCTTCTAACCGAGTCGCACTGTTCCAGAATGTAATTTTAGAGGACGCTACAGCTTCCTCTTTATTAGATTGTTTTGTTTGCTTGGTTTTTTTTTTTGTTTTTTGTTTTTTGCTTTTTTTTCCTCATACGGTCTCGATCAGAATTATTTTCGCAATATAGTCCCTACATTTGTTTGTCAGTACTGAACTTTCCAGTGTCAGTGTGTCCAAATCCTATTAAATCATCTATTAATCTAAATTATCTTCAAAGATGAACTCACGGTGAAGTTTATGTTATAGGTTTTCTGTCATTTTTGGAGGAGCTAAACTGTAAACAAGTCTAAGTGCAATGGGTAACAGATTTCACTTCCGGTCACCCATCAATGACTCGAAAAAATAGACAATTTCATTTAATTCAATACCAAGATTGCCTCAATCTAAGTCAAGTATCACCACCAAAACGGGAGAGGAAAATTGCGCTATAAAAATCGACTGGGACTGGGACTACATTCATGGATACTGAGCCGAAAGTGATAATTGCGTCCATACGGGTATTTTGGGATGTTTTTATTTCCTGAAGTGAAAGAGTACTTTCTTGTTGGACTGTCATTCTCAGTTTCATAAAGATAGGTTTACCATGATCACAGAATGATGTAGTAGAGGCAGATACGATGTAAATAGAATGGTGTGCCCAACAATATAAGACAGTCTTTCACACTTTAATGCAGGAAAAAATTATGTTATAATAGGAGAATAGTGTAACCGTCTCTCAATCACCTGTTTTCATCGATGATGCCATGTCCCTTTTCCGCTTCATGTACATGAGGGCGGAGAGAAACAGCTGATACGTAAAAGCAGCAATTTTAAAGTAATATGAATGCTATCAAAGGAAACTAACACTAATATCCTTCAAATACATTGATCTTATTTGTTCCATAGACATCCTTCTTCAGTCAGATGTGTATTATATAGTATCTGCGCAAATACATTAGACATTTTATAAGGTAGGCTCAAAATAGATTTGTACAAATTTTCATTGTTATTAATGTCAGCAGCTAAAATTAGTTGTGATACTTAAAGGAACACTTGCTTTGGAATCCGATGTTTTATACCCGCCATTAGGCAGAGTATATTATATCACACACACACACACACACACATTTAAGTTAGATATATACAGAGATAGCATTGCTTTGGCGAAGTATGTCAGACATTCTTTATCGTTGAATTGTATCTCAGTTTCCTACACAGTAGGTTACAGTGATACTTAGAGGAGCACTTACTTTTGAGTCCGATGTTTTATGCTCGCCATTAGGCAGAGTGTATTATGTCACACACACACACACACACACACACACACACACACACACACACACACACACACACACACACACACACAAACATTGTAGTTAGATATATACAGAGATAGCAATTGCTTTGGCGAAGTATGTCAGACATTCTTTATCGTTTAATTGTTCCCTACACAGTGTTTCATGTATCGTCATGCAATTTTATGTGTGCATTCAAATTTATCTCTCATGTTAACACCCGTGTTAAATAGCGGTTGTTATGACCTACATTTCTTGCTAAACTGTCTACGCCAAGTTTTTGGACTTATGTGTTGTACAGGCGAGGCAGGCGAGACATTATTCAACAGAATTTCCTGTCGGTTCATTATTAACACAGACCTTCAATTTTGTGTTAAATTATAAAGGTGAAAGAAGAGAAGAAATCTTTCATTTGAATTGATTTAATGTTTCATGCAATATTTCACTCCCGTCTTTTTGGGTACTAACTTTATTCTTGTGTATTATTCGATTGGGGGTTATACATATTCCGACTGTGCTAATTCCGAAACAAGCATGGCATTAGATGTGGATATTTCTCCATAGTTGGCATGACACAATGTGCAATATGCGATTTGTATCTGTGTTTAAAAGCTTACTATCAGGGTGGGTAGACGAATGTTTCTTTAAAGTTTCCATGCTACTGAACAACATAGTGCAACGCTGCATTTGTACATTTTCCACACGCATGACACCATCTTCATTCTCTCTTCATCACCTCCTCTCCCAAAACAGTTCTTGTTGTGTCAGAATTGAATTCCGTGTTATCAGAGAACACTAGAGCGTCCACTTTATTATATTTATTTTTGACATTCAGTATTGGACTGTCTTTCGCACCTTGATACAAGACAAAAGTATGTTATAATAGGAGCACAGCGTACCCGTCTCTCACGACGTAAATCATCAGTGTACACGACAAGAATATATTTTTATCGATGATACCATGTCTCCTTTCCACTTCATGAGCATGAATAGTGGGGAACGGGTCGGGTGAAACGTTCAAAGTAGCAGTTTTTAAGCAGAATGCATCCTCTTAAAGAAAACTAACAATACTTTGGTTCAAATTGATTGATCTTATTTGCTCCATGGACATCCTTCTGCAGTCAGATATTGATTTTATAGTGTCTGCAAGAAATAAATTAATACAAATTATTCATAAGCAGCCTTTGCACCCGCCTGCATGGCTGTATTATTTGGATATTATTCATCATTTATTCTTTCTCGCTTTTATTACATTCCCCGATCTTTGAATCTTTCTTCCACTATCTCGTGAACATTAGCCGATACATCAAATTCGTCTTCAAGTTTATTAATATTATTTATTTTTGACCGGATATCTATCGAGAATTACATTCTTATAATTTTGAAGAATATACTTTGATAACCTTTGTATATCTCTTTGGGGATTCAATAGCTTAAGAAAAGAAAAAAAAGAAACAAAAATATTCATATTTTATTCCCACTGGTACAAACATTTCCTGTTTAACTAATCGCGTAAATTATCGATATTTTCCGAAACACCCATTAAGTGTTATCAGTAACCATAGGATCAGATTGAGTATTAATATCATCAAAGAGTGTATCGAGTATGAAATTCATCTCATTTTTGTTTAGCATAGCTTTAAATTAGTTGTATAAAACATACTTTGTTTCTTTTCGTTGTAAACCCTTATTTGCCTATTCTATTGAGCACAGTGGTCTTGATAATTGGCATAAGGAATTGTGCACTTGTTATCTACATTCCTAAATGATGATGCTCTTTCAAGCTTAATTGAACTTTGTCCATGCTTAACAAGATTATTGGAACTGTTGTTGCCTTCGCAGTCATTCTAATAATATATGTTTGAGGTTATCTAGTTTTGTTTGAGTTTTATTTTGTTTTACTTCATCGTTGTTTTGTCTACATTGGAGTTTTTCTTGCCTGTGCTATCTTTGCTGATGTGTCCCGTTTCTCTGGCATTTTTCGCATACATTAGAACCATCAATTTTTCAACCTTTTCATCCATCAGTGAAAAATCCTCTGACTTATATAGCAAAAATGTCTTCAATTTATTCACTTTATATATTATCACACCTTCAACCCTATTATCCATGGGAGAACAATTATCTGCTTTTTATAGCGAAAATATTTGAACTTATTCACGTTAAAACCCTTTGAAATTTTGATTTATATTCGCCTTAGAACTCATCAAACTGCCAACCTTATTAATTCATACTGATTTAGCGGATACACCTAATTCGTCTTCAAGTTTATCAATATTCTCTATTTTTACCGGATATCTATCGAGAATTACATTCTTATAATTTTGAAGAATATACTTGGATAACCTTTGTATATCTTTTGGGGGATTCAATAGCTTTAAAATGGAAAAAAAAACCCCCAAAAATATGCATATTTTATTCACACTGGCACAAACATTTCCTGTTTAACTAATTTGCGTGAATTATCGATATTCTCCGAAACACCCATTAAGTGTTATCAGTAATCATAGGATCCGATTGAGTATTAATGTCATCAAACAGTGTGTCTAGTATGAAATTCATCTCAATTTTATTTAGCATAGCTTTAAAATTAGTTGCATAGAACATTCTTTGTTTATTTTTGCCTATTCTACTGAGTAGAATTGTCTTAGTCTGACTCTTAGTGTCAGTTGAACAAAGTTTTCTACTAATTATTTTCTTTATGTGTGACTCATTTTGTCCAAAAAATGCATAGTGGTCTTGATAATTTGCACCATGAATTGTGCACTTGTTATCTACATTCCTCAATGATGCTGCTCTTTCAAGCCTAATTGAACTTTGTCCAAGCTTAACCAGATTATTTTGACGCTTTGTCTCTGTCGTTAATTTAGAACTCTTTAACTTTTGATTTGTCCCACACTTTGACGTCATGGTTTTCAATGTTGGAACTGTTGTTGCCTTCGCAGACATTGCTGTTGGACCCTTCTTCTCAGTGATATCCTACTTCTTTGTTGCTTACCATCATCTATCAGTATTCTACGATGGACCCTAGTTCACTGGAAGAATCAAAGACTTTCTATTTTTTACTTTCAACTTCATCCGCAATCTGTCGTTCTTATATTATATATTTGAGGTTATCTAGTTTTGTTTGAGTTTTATTTTGTTTTACTTCATCGTTGTTTTGTCTACGTTGGAGTTTTGCTTGCCTTTGCTATCTTTGTTGATGTGTTTCGTTTCTCTGTCATTTTTCGTACACATTAGAACCATCAATCTTTAAACCTTTTAATCCATCAGTGAAAAATCCTCTGATTTATATAGCAACAATGTCTTCAATTTATTCACTTTATACAATATCACACCTTCAACCTTATTATCTATAGGAGAAAAAGTATCTGCTTTTTATAGCGAAAATGTTTGAACTTATTCACGTTAGAACGCATTGAAATTTTTATTTATATTCGTATTAGAACTCATCAAACATCCAACCTTGTTATTCTTTAACTGTTTGAGGAAATGTTTGAACTTATTCACGTTAGAACGCATTGAAATTTTGATTTATATTCGCGTTAGAACTCAGCAAATTGGCAACCTTGTTATTCTTGAACTGTTTCAGGAAATGTTTTAGATATTAATTCATACTGATTTGTTTTTCTCTTTTAGGTTAAGTCTCATTGAATAAACTGTTACTTTTCTAAACGAACAGCAACTTGAATTGAAAAACATTAGTAATTAAAAAAAAAACCTTACTAATGTCGACGCAATATAACTGCATAGGAAGCGTTTGAATATTTTGTAAAATGAATTCGCACTGCAGAAAGAGAAAATTAGACACTTTGTCAAGCTAGATAAAATATAAGATCGTTTGAATATATTAGTTATGTTGTAATTGATAGTGGATAATGAGATAAATGGATAAATGAAGTGCTTTCATTAGACCTCGACGCCATCGATGATGACATTGAACAAATAAAGGAAAAGCTATAAAGAAAAAATGACCTCCGACAAATTGAGGATGATACAAAGAAAAAGCGAATAGAAGACAAGAAAGGAAATGTTTTTGTTTGGGTCACTTTCCATGTCGAATTTCCTGTTGGTTGTTGATATCGGCTACATCAGATACAAATATGGGCTTTCCAAAGCAACCAGCTGCACATAGTGCAATTGAAAAGCAAGAAAGAAAAACGGTAGAGCATACAGGATGCAAAACAGCTTTACATCGTAACAACCATTATATCTCTTAAATGTTGTAGTTTATTTTGCACGATATTAAGCTTAAGTAAATTAGATAGCAAAATTTCAAAGTAAAAAACATGATAAACTATTTAATTGTGTAGTGTTTGGTATCGAATAAAAGAGTTTCATGGACATTTTTTCGTGTCCTTTTTTCAGACTCCTTTGTTTCTGTGCCTTTCACATAATATGTGCAACGTTTCATGCTTTCCAAAAAAGCCCGAAATGTACTGTAATATTTTCTGCATTTACTGCAGTGAGAATTTAATTCTTTTAAAGTTTCGATTGCGCGTGATGTCGCTATAATGCCCATCGAAACAATTGTAATTTTATCCAGATCTATGTAGATCCAATGTATTCCTTTTGCTTTTATCTACTTAATTGCATGTAAATTAATATTTCTCCAAGTATCCTTTTCTCCGCTTTTGTCTGCTTTTGCGTAACGTTTGTCCTTCAATTTTTCTCATTACGAATTCGAGGGAAACGTTGCTAAAGAGGCAAAAGTGTCATTTAGTAAAAAAAAAAAAAACAGTCAAAAGAAGCAACTAAGAATGATATCACAAAAAGCGAACACAATTTATAAAACAATATATAGAACAAAATAAACCACTATTAAAGAAATTAAAACTTTGTACTTTTTTAATATTCTTTCCTTTGTAATCAATCTTAAAATAAAAACATGCATTGATGATTTTTTTTTCTCCATTTATTTTCAATATAGTATATGGCGGCTTGAGGCCAACTAGATAATAGCAAGTAATTTTTGGGTAATAACGAAGTATGGTGTAGCAGTGGAGCGACGGAACGCCGATTAAAACAGCGATCAAAGCAGGGGCGGAACATAATTGAAATATTATTTAATTTTTATAGAGAGGTCAAGAATTCACGAACACTACACTACTTCCATCTAAAATATGTGTTTACACTGCACTGTGATAAGGTAGCTTACATAGTCAACTACGACAATACAGAAACACGGTAAAAAATAAAAAATAAAATAATACAAAAGGTGATGTCAAAAACAAGGGCACAAGGAATTTAGAGTAGGGTTGTGACATGTTCTTCTCACCATACATTTGTCACAGGACAGGTTTATTTCTGTTCCCATTAAGGCACACATTTTTTTTGTTGGTAGTTTAGATCTGACAGAGACGGGCAACTCTACACGATGGGGTAAAGGTCAGACACTAATAAAGTTCGTTTACTGTTTATTTAGAATGTACTAAGCCGCAGATACAAAATATGTGAATGTTATTTTATGTCCTAAATTATAGCATTATAGATGTGGACCAACTCTGATCATAAATATCCTCAGGAAAAATTAGAAACAACTCCAATATCTCGCCCCATAAATCATTGCAAACCCAGTCCCAAACTGTTACCAAACACTATTTTGGATTAATCTTATGTTATTGTTTATTATTTATTGTAGGGCTCACAGTACGGATTGTTTTATGTTACACACACACACAGATATATATATATATATATATATATATATATATATATATATATATATATATATATATATATATATAGAGAGAGAGAGAGAGAGAGAGAGAGAGAGAGAGAGAGAGAGAGAGAGAGAGAGAGGGAGAGAGATACATACATCCTTTGTTGTATAGTCACTGTGTGGTCCCCATTCTTATATACGTAACCAAAAGTTCGAAGTTAGAGACCAGATCTAACCCTTGTTGTTGTCACCTTTCTTTATGAGGGGCGTGGGACCTGCACTGATATCTGTCCCCGAAAAATAAAATAACAAATAAAAAATAAATGACTTCGAGGTTTGATTTCCCTTTCTGAGATACGGTGGTGTTTGTCTTCAACATAGGTATATTGTTATTTTGCTTCTCAACTACATATTATTTCTTTCTCTAATTGAAACTAAGTGAAACTTTTGCATAATTTATTTATCCGTAGTACACCGTAGTATATATTCTAATGTATCTTTGTAAATCAAAGCTTTATCAATTTGGTTTGTATATAGTATCTGATTATCCTCATACTTACCGTATTCTTAAATTAATTTTTCTATAATTGATTTTCTTATTACTGCTGTTTTCTAACATTGAATCATGATATGACTTTTTGTATAGTGTCCTGACTTCCATTATGGGCATGGAGGAACATAGTTTACCATATGTCTTTTATATGCTAATTCCCCTGTCAGGCATACATCATGGAAGTAGGCGAAAATTATCTCTGTTTGAACGTTTCCATTATTTTGGCCTACATCGTCTGTGTTGTTTCCCGATTCAAATTTAAGTTTCTATGTTCTACTTTATTAATATTTTTTTAAATATTTTCACATTCTCTTTTAAATTCGCATATTTTTTCATTATCATTTATAGTCCAAATTTCATTATCATTTATAGTCCAAATTGTTTTCTTGATCTCTGTATTTAAATGCGATTTGTTTAATTTCCTTGTGTTTACTAAGCTAGTATTTTCACAAAGTTATTGTTCCCATAAATTTCTATATATTCCTTAATGTATATCCAAACCAATATATATATATATATACATATATATATATATATATATATATATATATATATATATATATATATATATATATATATATATATATATGTATATGTATATGTATATATATATATATATATATATATATATATATATATATATATATATATGTATGTATATATATATATATATATATATATATATATATATATATATATATGTGTGTGTGTGTCAGTTCAAGGATATGCTTTTCTTATAGATAGATTTCTAAGTCAATTGAGAAACCTCTTTTTTAGTTTCCAGAGAGGTACATATTACTCCAAATTTACCAGCTTTTACTTACTCTCCATTTTCTTTCTATTGCTACAAATTTTCGTATATTTCTTTTGCTTTTCATTTTCTCTATTGTTTTGTTTTATACTGTGTATTCTATTAATGCATTCTTTTTCTAAATTCTCTCTTTGTCATTTTTTATCAGTACATATATTTTTGGTTAGTGTTGTAATCTTTAGTTTCTATTGCTCCCATTCCTTTAAGACATCATAACTTCAATATTCATACAATGTGTTTAGTATTTTTTGTATCTGTATACAGTACAATTCATTTTCTAAAATAGAGTTATACAATTTCCATGTTCTTTCTCCCCATTTGTGTCTTTCAAGTATTGAAATTTTTAAGCTTACCCGATAATGATCAGAAGGTTTTACTTTGTCTAATTTACATTCTTTTGCCAAGTGTTCATAGTATCTTGTTGTATAAAATTGATCAATTCTACAACCTTCATTTTGTTTGTATGTATATGTGTATTCTCTTTTATCTATATTTTGTCTTCGGTATAAATCTACTAGTTTATTTTTGTCAATTAACGTCTTAATGTGTTTTAATAGAAGTTTATCTTTTCCATTGAAACCTGTACTTCTATCAATTTCTTTTTATACCGAGTACAAATCTCCTCCTATTATTAAATTTTCCCTATAATATTGTTGTCGGTAATTACTTAAATCGTTTATATATTTAACTCAAAGTTTTCCAAATTTAGATGGCGCTTGCACATTTATAAAATGGCAAATGTCAATTTTTTAAACGGAATAATCTTCTTTTGAAAATTTCTCCAGTCTATATCATCCAGCATTGTGATGTACTGTATTTATTACTTATTACGATCATTTGTGCATGGATGTGAGTAATTAATTAATAATATTAGTGGAGATGACTGTAAAATTGCAATATTTTAAGAACTTCATATATCAGTTAAAATTTTCCAGTCATGCAGTTATTTCTGTTTTTTTTTTTATCCCATAGATTTTTAAAAAGCACCAGGGATATTGTTCATTGCTTTGTCTCCATCTGTCTGACCGTTCATGTCTTCATCCATCTGTCTCTAACTCTTACTTCTCCTAAATGACTGGATGGAAAGTCACCAGACTTAACGTACAGCTTTCCCATGTGACAACTATCTCCAAGATGGGGTATGAGTGTTGGTTCGTTCCACAACGGGGGAGGGGATATTAGTGAAAGATGAAATAGTCAAAGATGAAATATATAATTTCCATACAGTGTCAGTTTTTAATTTTTTAAACTAAATTTTACACTTGCATACAGCAGGAGGACAGATGCATATTTGTACTTACATACCTGTGACAGAACCAGGATTTCAAACCAGTAGATTTACAAATTTTGATCAGGAGATTGGCTTCTAAAAAGGGAGATTTTTTATCGGCATAAATTTTACGTGTTTTAAGGGAATTGAAAACAAAACAAGTTCAATTTGTCACAAAATATGTATTCTCTTCATATTATAATACAACACACAATTTTGCACATGATTCTGATTCAGAATCTGATGGACAATGTTACAAGCAAAGATTTTTTTTATAAAATCCACAGGCATTTTTAGTTTCCTTCAGAAGATCATTGTCTGGTGACCACTGGTGACATTCACTGTGATTGTTAACCTTCACACTTAGCAGGCTCTCAATAGTCTTCTGGTCCAGACTTCCCCTTGAATCACTCTGGATTTTCCGAAGAATAGAGAATGTCCTCTCTGTGTCAGCATTGGAATGTGGCAATGATAGGACAACTACACTCAGTCTTGAAAGAAGTTCTAACTTCAGTTTTCCAGTTGCTGGGTTTCTGAGGCTGCTGACTGATCCCCAATACTGCTCCAAGCTCATTTCACCCCGAGGAGGAAGTTCCTGGCTTGGAGTTAATATGTATTCTTGAGCCTCATCCTCAAGGGCTTGTTTCTCTTCAAAGGGTATGTCCAAAAATCGGTTGGCAAGTTTCACCACTGTAATTAATTTTAAAGAAATTAGATTTAGACTTGAAATAAACAGTTAAAAAACACATGATTTTAATAATTTATCTAAACTTTAAATTTAAATATTAAGTAATACATTTTTAACTCGCGGATATATTTTATCTAGTACTTGAACATAATTTTTGTGAAAGAATAATTGAAATAGTTCATTAATTACAAAAGATGGAGACCTTCATTTGGTGAGACCTTCTCCTTTGTGTCTGGATTCAGATAGGCCATGGCTCGTAGAACTTCATCATCAAATGGAAACTTGTCAATCATTTTCCCCACCACTTCACAGTAAAACTTTCTTGCACTCCTGAAATTTAAAATGAAATATTATATGGTGAAATTCAGGAACATTTATTAATAAGTGACATCATTTCAGTCCAACCCGTATCTATAGAACTAGACCTACCTAAAGAAGTTGTTCGTAATTTCTGGAGCTAGATCTTCATTGCTGCTCAGGAATTCCCTGGCTCTCCAGCCAACAGCAAGGATACTATCTTTATGCTGATTTTCTAGAAGTCTGAACTTCACATTAGTAATATCTGGTTCACTGGTGATGACCTTGGTTGAAACAAACTTTCCCAGAAGCTTTCTTAGCAGCCTGGTCATCTCAACATGTAGATGTCCAATCATTGATTCACCAGCCTAAAAAGATGTTCAAATTAACAATGTATTAGTTTCATTCACATTTTATTTTTGCAGATAACAAAGCAATATTGTTGGGTTTTTTATACCTGAAACATGGTATTGAAGTCATTCAAGATAGGTAGGATGAATTCTAGAAAGGCGAAGTACAACCACATCTCTTCATTCATTAGATTCTCATAGCACCTCTTGACTCGACCAGCCTTGATCATTTGATTCATCAATCATGATACTGAACTTCTGACTCCTACACATATTTTCAACTCTTCTGTCCCAGTGGGGGGCTAGGGCCTGAGTGACAATATGTGTTGTCTTTGTACGCTGGGATGAAAATTGTTGTGCAATTTCAGAGTCAGGAAACATGACTTTAACCAGTTTAGTAAAATGATCTGCTATGAGGAATGGTAAATTGTGCTCTGCCACAAAATTTGCAAACAAAGTCTCTGCAAGTGTCACTTTATCCACTTTTGATCCAGTCTCAAATAATGCCTTCAATGTGGGTGTGTTTGTTACAGAAGAATCGTTGCTCCTATGTGCTGGTGTCTGTATATGCCTGGTGATATCATTTCTTCCTCCATATGCTATCTTAAAATCCAATTTGCACGAAAGACACAATGCAAAGTCAGGACCTTTGCTACTAGCCTGCACACACTTAAATTCTGGTATCCAAACGTTGTTAAATTTGCTGTAGTATTTCTTAGCTGGTGGCTTCTTAGCATTGGGAGAAAGCGGACGTTTCGGCATTTCGACATGAATTGAAAAAAAAAATACAAGCTGCCTTAAATATTCATTTTAAACCATCGTGAACAATACAAGAACAATTAAAAGACATCGAATCAAAATACTTACTCAAGTGTTTCTGCCAAGATATTTTTGGTCGGTCTCCGTTTTATCTTCCTTCCACGACAGATCGGCCGAGTTTTAGTCAAAGACTTATGGTGATCAAGGATTACCTTTGATCCTTTTATTACTTATAACACCTCAAACAACATCCCGCATTTGGCCTTAAACTCTCCAAATTACAACAATAAGGTAATCAATTAGCCGCTTCTGTGTCAACATGCTAACAATTGTAATCCCACTACTCAACCACGCATCGTCGCACCAGTCATATCGTAGGTCTATTATTTCCGGCTCCCAGTAGACTGGTTCTGGCTGGTGTATCTAATGTGTTGATAGAACGCGTAAAAAAACCGGATTTTAAAAAAAAATAAAAAATTTCCGTGAAATTTTCAAAACCGGTAGATTTCGACTACTAAACGGTATGTGCGGTAGACGGTCTTTAAAACGGTATTTTTGGCCTACCGCCGGTAGAATCACAGGTATGTACTTATGACCCATTGGTCATGGTCTAGAAAGGAAAAGGACTGGGGTATGGTCTCGGGTAGGGGAATGCAATTTAAACTGCATGAAGGTTTGCCATTGTGAGCCATGACAATTATCTCTAGAGTACATTTTTTACTATAATCAATCATATTTATTTTACCAGGGAATTTGAGAAGAAAAAATAAAACAAATGAGAGGTAGCTGATGTAGATGAGGTCATGATGGAGTCATCATAAATTGAGAATCATATTATCTACAATGATATATGCATATTTCTGTTATTATTCCCATGCTTGTTTAAGAAAACATCAGTGATATTGTGATACCCTCTGTCCATTCATCTGAAGCCCAGAGCCATTTCCTCTCCTAAGAATAGATTGCCCATATTGTGACCATCTGCGAGAGGAGCATTGTTCTTGGGTACATCACCTTGGATCAATAGGAAGTGGTCAATTTGTTGATGTTATTGTTTCCATGGGTTTAACGCCATTTGTCAGCACATGATATGCAATACATTACGGACAGTATATTTGGTGGAGGAAGAATCCCGGGAAGAACCACAGACCTACAGGAAGCTACTGTCAAACTTTTTCACATACATACATTGGCCGAGACGAGACTGGAACCCACGCAGAGGTGAGATATCATTGATCTGTGTAGGCGTACGCCTTAGACCACTAGGCCACCCGGAAAGTGGTCAAAAGTCAAATAATAATAATACTAATAAATTTACAATTAAATGGACATTGTTTAAATACGTTTGGACCACATTTTATGAATGCATTTCTAAGAGGAGGACACATAATATATTTAATATGTTTTGGGTTAAGGCCCTTGGGCCATGGTCCAGAGAGGGTGTGGGTGTCAAGTATGTTATAAAAAGCCTGGAGATTTGTCATATTGTGTCATAGATGCAGCTTTAGTGTTGCACCTATGGTGACAGTGTTCAAGAAGCAGAACTCCTGATATTAATTTAATAAATTGGTATTCTGTGAACATAAGGAACACAAAACTTTTTGTAAAGGTCGGAGTCTCAATCATCAAGATGGTAACCACGCCTTTCGGAATACAGCAAACGGCTTAGTGACCAAGACTCGCTTAGGGTGCATTTGATTATATAAGTCTGTTTGATTTAGTGTTCTCTTAATGATCAAGTACAAATGTGCAAGGAACATCTGGAAATTTAACTCATGGGATTAATTTCTGTATATTGATCAAACAAACCATCAAATAACATGGACATGGACCGTGCATATGCAAGGAACAATACATTGACAACTTTTATCTAACTGTTTAAAATTAAATTGTTTTGCGCAATTGATACACATTTAAAAACACAGGGGCTCATTACAAATGAAATATAGATTATCGGTCAATGGATAAAGCTGAGGATCCAAATCTGTAACAGTATAATACAGGTTTAGACTCCCATCCCCTCTATCAATTGACCGGTACTCATGTTTTCATTTGTAATGAGTCCCTCTGGTCATTGCAAGAAGACCCATCAATGTATGTGACAGAATTTGCATTCTGATCCCTAGGTCATCGTCTAAGGGTGGAAGTGAGAGGTAGGTTTAGGAATATACAGAGAAGAGCATGGGATTTGCAAAGGTGAACCACTGACGGTTTATGATTTAAGTTGCATTCATGTTTGTATACTATACAATCTCAAGAAGTCTTGCATGCTAATATTCAGTTTTCACATAATAACACCCACCCAGGCAACATGCACACTCATCAAAAGCTACCTCTAATCTTCAGTGATTGTCTGAATTTTCAAATCTGCCACTTTCCAAATTGAATTTACCTCCCTGTAATACCCACTATGGTTACGGAGCCTTGATTTGTTAATGCTTTAGCTCATACCTGTCAATTCTCACGCATGGCATGTGAGACTCGTGCGGTTTGTACAGTAATCACACACACGCATATCCTGAATTTTCTCATGCATACATAAAAATGTCTCGTGTATTTTCAACCCAATGAATTTATAGTTTCCTAACTCTCTCCGGTGATATTTACTTGGAATCGAGTTAACCTCTCCCCCCTCAAAAAAAAAAAACCCACTGGGGCTTTGCTCCAGGTCCACAATCAGAGAGCTGCTACCCCCAGGAGATGATCTCACACATGACACTTAAGGACCCAAAGTGACAGCTCTATTAGTCTGCAGGTTAAGAGTGGATTAAATAGTGTACTTTTGTACAATTATTTTATAAAATCTTCCAAAATGCTGTATGTCAGATTCCTGAGCTATTTACATCATAAAGTTGAAGTGTTTGCTATGTTACCTCTGCAGTCCTTTGTTCAATACCCGGAGCTGGATATTATAGTTTCTTAGTTAATTCTGTATGTATGTAGAGGGGTTAACAGCACTTCAGTACAATCATGGTTACAAAGTGCCAATTCAATATAATGTTAAAAAAATAAAACTGTAAAAAATTCACAAAATTGAGGAAGAAAAGATAGTCCAAGAAGATGCATAAATGCATATGAATAATATATTTTTCACCGGATTGCAGATCAATTCTGTCTTACTGACAGTATGAAGACTCAGGTTATGATTTGTGTTTAGGTCATTTTCTCAGACAGTATTGCTCTTACAGTCACATAAGTTGGTATATAGATGTGTTAATATGAGTTTCAAAGGAATAACAAATCTACAAGATTTGTGCCTTATAAATAAAAATTAGGTGATCTTCCATTTGATTGGCCAAGCTTTTTACAACTCTGGAGTCTAAATTTCTGATCCAGTTTTGATCTGACTTGGAATATATGCTTATATAATCAAAATCTCGGACAAGTTAGATAATGTAAGACACATTCATATAAGGAGCAAGATGCATGCATATTAATGATGTGATGTTGCATCTGTTTTGCTGAGCTTGTTAGCATTCTGGAAGACTGATTTTAATCCAGCTCGGAATATATGCGTATCAAGATTTCGAATGAGTTCTATAATGAGCAAGATCCAAGTATATTAATGAGGCAATCTTGTATCTCATTAGCTGTCTTTTCAAGTTCTCTTGGACATAAGTGAGCTTATGGTATGCCTATGTGTCCATCATCTATCGTGCATCTATCGTCTATCTGTCCACATTTGGTTGTAGACCATCTGTTTGTTCTGATTGTGATCAAACTTGAAATATAGGTTTTTATTATCAATATCTTAGAACAGTACAAATAAAAGTGAGAACTGTGCATCAATAATACAATGACGATGCATCTGATTGACTGAGTTTGCTACCATGCTGGAGGCCATATTTCTGATCTGATTTAGATCAATCTTGGAATATATACTTATATGATCAATATCTCAGAGCACTTTGATAATGAGGTTATCCTGCATCTGATTGGCAGAGCTTGATACTACTCTGGAGTCGGTATTTCTGAACTGATTTTGATCAAATTTGGAATATATACTTATATCATGAAAATCATGGACAAATTTGATAATGATTAAGATACATGCATCTTAATGACGTTATCTTGCATCTGATTGGCTGTGCTTTTTACCATTCTGGAAACCATATTTATGATCTGATTTTGATCAAATTTGGAATAAGGACTTATGTGATCAAGATCTTAGATAATTTCAATAATGAGCAATGGATACCAGTTAGGTTTTCTTGTATCTGATTGGCTGAGATTGTTACTTCTCTGGAGTACATATTTCTGATCTGATTTTGATCAAACATGGCAAATAAGCTTATATCATCAAGATGTTGAATATGTTCAATAATAGGTGAGATAGACATATACTGATAAGGTATCCTTGCAACTGATTGGCTGAGTTTTCAACCATTCTGGAAGCCATAGATTTCTGTGATTTTGGATCAAACTTTGAATATAGGCTTATATGATCAAAAGCTCACATGAATTTGAAATAATGTGTAGAATATAGTAAAATAGGTAAAATAAACATGATATAAAAATTGGGAGATAGTTTGCATAGGTTATGTTCTTCCAGTACTACAATCTAAGCCTGTTTAGTGAAATGGTCAACTGTTAAGTTGTGTGAGCAAGGTGACTGATATCATGTCTGCTTGGGCGTCTTCTTACAACTATTGAAGCCACCTGAAATATATGCTTATATCATCTAGATCTAAGACATGTTTGATAAGAAATCAGATCCATGAATAATAATGAGGTAACCTTACAGCTGATTGGCTGAGCATATTACCACTCTGGAGGTCATATATCTGATCAGACACTTTGATCAATCTTGGAATATATGGTTATATCATCAAAATGTTGGATCTGTTTGATAATGAGGAAGAACCATGCTGATTAAAATAGGTGATCTTGCATCTGATTGGCTGAGCTTGTCACCACTCAGGGGGCCATATTTTTGATTAAGTTTTGTTCAACTTTGAAATATAGGCATTAACGATCGAAATCTTGCAAGAGTATGATAATTGGCTATATCCACAAATATTAACAAGGTATATAATGGAAGAAACACAACACTTTAAGACTATTATATGAATTATTAATTGCATTCATGATAGACAAATCCTGGGTCTAAACATTTTTTAAATCAGATGATCGTCCTCTGGTGTACCAGGAAAAAAACCACATCAAGTACTTTAACATAAATTTGTTTGCTTTAAGATTTTTGCTCTCTTTTGTATCAGTCATTTTTGTTTATTCTCTCTTGCTGAAGTATTTGACTAGTTATAGCCCTGTCTCGATAGAGGTGGGGTGTATAGGAATCATCATGTCCATCCTTCCATCTGGCACACAATCTAGTTAGCACAACTAGGCCCACAGTTTTTGATGGTGTGCCATGAAATTTGGTAAATATTATGGTCATCACCTGAAGATGTGCATATTGATTAATCAATATGCTCCATTAAGTTTTAGCTCACCTGGCAGTAAGGCCAAGTGAGCATATGGCATGGACTTGTGTCGGTCATCTGTTCATCACCCATGTCTCAATATTTGCTTGTTACTATAATGGAGGCCATGTTTTTGATCCAGCTTGGGATATATGATTTTATCCTCAGTATATCTGACAAGTTTTAATACAAGTGAGTTATGTGCATCTTATAATGTGATTTTTCATCTGATTGGCTGAGCTTGTTAGCACTCTGGAGGTCAAATTTCTAATCTGATTTTGATCAAGCTTGGAATGAATGCTTATACACCATAAAGATCTCAGACAAGTTCTGAATTAAGAGTGAGATACATGCATATTAATGTGGTGATGTGGCATCTGATTGACTGAGATCGTTACCATTCTGGAAAACATTTCTGTTTCAATTTGGATCCAGTTTGGAATACATATGTTTATATCATGAAGATCTTGGATGAGTTCAGTAATTAGGAAAAACCAAGCATTATGCTGATGCAATCTTGCATCTGATTACATGTGTTTACAGTTCACCTGGCCATATGTGAGCTTATGGCATGCTAATGTGTCCATCATGTGTTGTCCGTGTATCAACAGTTGCTTGTTACCTCTGTGGTGGCCATATTTTGATATTATTTAATTAAATTGGAATAAAAGTTTATATTATTAATATCTTGGATGTGTACTGTGAAATCGATGCATCTGATTGGCTGAGTACTGTGAGATCGATGCATCTGATTGGCTGAGTACTGTGAGATCGATGCATCTGATTGGCTGAGCATGTTACCACTCTGAAGGCAGTATTTCTGATCTGACTTTGATCAGACTTGGAATATATGCTTATATCATCAAGATCTTGACCTATTTGATAAAGAGCAAGAGCCATGCATGTTAATGATGAGTGATCCTGCATCTGATTGGCTACAATTGTTACCACTCTGGAGGTCATATTTCTGATGCAATTTTGATCAGACTTGCAGTATAGGCTTATATGATCAAGATCTCACTTGAGTTCAGTAATTAGAGAGACACATATATTAATGAGTTGATTTTGCATCACATTATGTTAATTTGTTGCCACTCTAGATGTAGTATTTCTGATCTGACTTTGAGTAAACTTAGTAAACTGATTTAAATCATCAAGTTCTTAGATGGGTACGAGTATTAGCAGGATTATCTCATATTGATGAAGTGATATTGGGTCTGATTGGCTGAGCAGCATGTCAGCACTTTGTTGATTATTTCTGATAAGTTTTTCTATCAAACTGACTAACTTAGTATATAGGCTTATATAATCAAGATATCAATTGGACTTTATTATGAGCAAAATCTGCACATATTACTTGAACTCAGCATAGACAGAAGTAGTTCTGAATGCATGTGCTATGTAATAATTTGTTTTCTTTGTTAAATAACTTTCTTATCCCGCAAAGGAAAGAAAGGGAAGTAACCCTTGATGATGTCCGTTGAGAATCACAGATTTGGTTTTACACAGAGTTCTTCCCCTTGCAAAGAAAGTCAACCAGATATAAAAAAGATGGAATACAAGACGAATACATTTCAACAAAATAATTTATAAATTAGAGGCAAATAATAGACCTTAGGGATTAAAATGAATAATTTGAATTTATAACTAAAGCATTATAACATATACATGTATAGCAAGTGCCACTCTAAGAAGATAAAATATTTGGCTATAAACTGATTTTGTAAAACCAATGAATAATTACAGCCATGAGATACTGTTATAATAATGCATTGTTGTGAGTGGACAAAGGGATAATAACTGATGCTGTTAAAATTTGGAATGCCTTTTATGGGAGAGTGGTAACTCAGCGGTTAGCATGTTGGACTCGGAATGGAGTACTGGGTTCGATTTCCATACCAGGCTGAGTGAGCTACCATGTTGTGTCCTTGGGCAAGACACTTTACTCTCGTTGCCCAACAAAGCTGTCTAAAGTCATAAGGCAGAACACACTAATGAGGGCTTAACCCATATAAATCATTATATTCAATGCCATGACTCACAAATTATATGAAATTGACATTGTATTTTCAGCTTTTAATTAAACAAATACTCCACAATGCTTTTCACCTAAAACATTTCGAAATGTATTTACCAAGAGTAAAGAAATCCATGGTCTTAAAAGAGACAAATAAACTATAAATTATATTGTCAATTTGTGTGAAAGAGACTAGGCACATCAATTATGTCCATCTTTGGAGAAACAAAATATCAGAATACAGTAAAATAAATAAAATTGACATTATATAAAGGTTGGTAGATAGTTTATGTAGGTTGAAGACAGACCAACCTCTTGATGTAACAAACCATTGACATGATGCTTTCATGTCATTCATTCATTTCACCTCTGCAATATGGTGATACCAAACATTGTAGATACACTATATTTTAAAATGGTTAAACTAAATATTTCCATAAGCATAAGTTTTTCAGAACTTCATGTACATTTTCCATATTTATGAAGTTAATATCTATAAAATAATCAAGAGTGAAAATCTTCATGGCCTTTCCCTTCAAAAAGACCTAGGTCAGGTTGATTTTAATTGTTTTCCCACTGCATTTTACTGAGTTATGGCCCCTGGTTACTTAGAATTTTTCACTTCAATTGCATCATATTGTTAGGGGCATCCTGTGGACACATTTCAAGTCTAGTACAATGTTGTTTCCAAGATCTTATATAGCCATGTGACACTAAACAAAGTACAAACAGCATAGACCCAGATGTTTCAGCAGATAATTGTGTTGGCAGATCAGGATGTATGCTTTCTCGGCTTACATTCCTAATTTGAACAAATTATGTAAATTATAAAATTGGATCAGGGTCTATGCTGTTGGCATAAGATCATAAGTACAACAAAGATCATAGACCCTGATTTGAAGGTGTATTATTGGCAGATCTGTGTTTACATTGTTTACATTTGAGTGCATGTTTTCAATAGTTAAATACAAAAAAAATATGAATATTTTGTTTTTTTGTTAGGCTTTTGCAACAATCAAAGCCAGATCTGATGGTGGTGTCAGAATGGGACGGCCTCAAGATTTTGCACATAAACTGGTGGACCAGACATTGCTGGTATGTATCAGAATATGAAACATGATGTAAATAGCTGTATTATTATTAGATGTAATCAATTAGGTGCGGAGGTTCTTCATGACAGTAGTAGGGGCATGTAGCATTACCCTTGTCCATCCATCCATTTTTCACACCTTGCTTAGGTTTTGAATCTAGGTCAGTTTTCAAGTACTATATGATGGGGCATCCATGTTCTATGAGCACATTCTATGAGCACAATACTGGAGGCAGTATTTTTGATCTGACTTTGATCAAACATGGAATATATGCTTATATCATCAAGATCTTGGCCTGTTTGATAAAGAGCAAGAGCCATGCATGTTAATGATAAGGTAATCTTGCATCTGATTGGCTAAAATTGTTACCACTCTGGAGGCCATATTTCTGATGCAATTTTGATCAGACTTGCAGTATAGGCTTATATGAGCCAGTTCTCACTTGAGTCCAGTATTTAGAGAGATGCACAAACTATATTAATGAGTTGATTTTGCATCACATTATGTTAATTTGTTGCCACTCTAGATATGGTATTTCTGATCTGACTTTGAGTAAACTCAGTAACTGATTTAAATCATCAAGTTCTTAGATGGGCACAAGTATCAGCAGGGTTAACACATATTGATTAAGTGATATTGGGTCTGACTGGCTGAGCATGTCAGCACTTTGGTGATTATTTCTGATAAGTTTTTCTATCAAACTTACTAACTTAGTATATAGGTGTATATAATCAAGATGTAAAATTGACTTTATTATGAGCAAAATCTGCAAATATGACTTGAATTCAGCATAGATAGAACTAGTTCTGAATGCATGTGCTATGTACTTATTTGCTTTCTTTGTTAAATAACTTTCTTCTCCCACAAAGGAAAGGAAGGGAAGTAACCCTTGATGATTTCCATTGAGAATCACAGATTTGGTTTTAGACAGAGTTCTTCCCCTTGCAAAGAATATCAACCAGATATAAAAAATGGAATACAAGATGAATACATTTCAACAAAATAATTTATAAATTAGAGCAAAATAATAGACCTTAGGTATATAACATTAATAATTTTGAATTTATAACTAAAGTATTATAAAACAGAAATACATGTATAGCAAGTGCCACTCTAAGAAGATAAAATATTTGGCTATAAAGTGATTTTGTAAAACCAATGAATCAGTACAACAAATGATGTACATTATAAAGTTGGATCAGGGTCTATGTTGTTGGCATAAATCATAATTACAATAGATGATGCACATTATAAAGTTGGATCAGGGTCTCTGTTGTTGGCATAAAATCATAAGTACAACAAATGATGTAAATTATAAAGTTGGATCAGGGTCTATGCTGTTGGCATGAAATCCTAAGTACAATAGATGATGTACGTTATAAAATTGGATCAGGGTCTATGCTGTTTCCATAAAATCATAAGTACAACAAAGATCATCAACCCTGATTTGAAGGTGTATTATTGGTAGATCTGTGTTTACATTGTTTACATCTGAGTGCACATTATCACTGGTTAAATACAATAAAAAATATGAATTTTTTGTTTTTTGTTAGGCTTTTGCAGCAATCAAGGCCAGATCTGATGGTGGTGTCAACATGGGACAGCCTCGAGATTTTGCACTTAAACTGGTGGACCAGACATTGCTGGTATGTATCAGAATATGAAACATAATGTAAATAGCTGTATTATTATTAGGTGTGGAGGTTCTTCATGACAGTAGTAGGGGCATGTAGTGTTACCCTTGTCCATCCATCCATTTTTCACACCTTGCTTAGGTTTTGAATCTAGGTCAGTTTTCAAGTACTATATGACGGGGCATCCATGTTCTATGAGCACATTGTTTTTTCTTGCTAAGTCTGTAACACTAAAGGAATAGTAAGACATAGCAGTCACATTTCCAATAAGGAAGTCATGGTCAAAGTCTTGATTAAAGGTTTTTTGAGTGAATGCAGTTTATATAACACATTTCCAATAAGGAAGTCATGGTCAAAGTCTTGATTAAAGGCTTTTTGAGTGAATGCAGTTTATATAACACATTTCCAATAAGGAAGTCATGGTCAAAGTCTTGATTAAAGGCTTTTTGAGTCACATTTCCAATAAGGAAGTCATGGCCAAAGTCTTGATTAAAGGCTTTTTGAGAGAATGCAGTTTATATAACACATTTTGACTGTATATTTTAAGGATTTGTAGTTTTGAAAGCCCAGTCAGAAAAAAGACCATACTAATTATGGTATTTTTATATTTCAAAGCACTAGCAATTTGATAATTGAATTGGGATACATATGATAGAACAGGATGTCCAAACCATGTCCATTTTGTTTCGTAATTGATCTTTGGTATGATTACCATCACTTTTGAGGCAACAACAGAACATTACTAGGCAACCAAATAAATCTGCTGGGTATCCAAGAAATTTCAAGATTTGTATATTCCAAGTCATTCCAGAATTTTCATCAAGCTAGCTATAGGCAATTGATTATGGAAGTGGGTAATTAATTATGGGTTGTAATGTGGATGACTGTAAGAACGTGATGTTTTAAGGCTTGGGCAAGTTGATTATGTACGTTTAATATGTTAGGGATATTGTAATCTGCTGTGTCTGTCCAACTGTCTGTCCATCCACATGTGTGTAACACTTACTTCTCCTCAATGGCTGGGTGAAAATTTACCAAGCTTTGTGCTACATGTAGGTTGTTCATGTGACAACTATTTCCGAGAGGGGTATGATTTTTTGGACCTCTCCACTGAGGAATGGAGGGGAAGGGCCAAAAGTGCAATATAAAAATTGGAATTACAGTTAAACTTTTTTTTACCCAACTGTGCACTTGCATGTGGCAGGAGGAAACATCAGATATGTAACAGGTTTATGTTTATGACCTCTGGGTCATCATCCAGAAGGGGAAGGGGATATTGTCTGTTGTAGGGACTGTAATTAAAACCATGGGGATTTGCTATAAGGAACCATTACATTTTCTATAGTGTACATTTTCCACTATAATCAATCATATATATTTACCCTTGAGCATGGATTTCTGTAATTACATGTAATTATTGGGATTAATGGAGATGACTGCAAAATTGTGATGTTTTAGGGCTTGGACAAGCTGATTATGTATCTTTATAACTTTATATATCAGTTAAAATGTTTCAGTTGTACAGTTATTTCTGTCTTGTTGTCCTCTTGATTTTTAAAATGTGTCAGGGATATTGTTAACTATTCTGTGTGTCTGTCCAGTTGTCCCTATCTCTTACTTCTCCTAAATGGCTGGATAGAAATTCACCAAACTTAGTACATAGGCTTAGCACACCAAACTTAGTGCATAGGTTGCCCATGTCACAATTATATCCAAGAGGGGTGTGAGTATCAGGCCTTTCCTCTTGGGAGTGGGGTAGGGGGTTGTGTGTCAAAGATGATATATACAAATTGCACAGGGACATGCTATATTATTTTTAACCAAATTTTACACGTGCATGCAGCAAGAAGACTCATAAGTTATGTAACAGATGTTTGCTTATGGCCCCTGGGTCACAGTCTGGAAGGGTAAGAGATGAGGTGCAAGGGTCTGGAATGGGGGAATGTAATTAAAACAACATAGGGATTTGCCTTGGTGAGCCAAGACAATTATCTTTAGTGTACATTTTTCACTATAATTAATCATATCTATTTACCAGAGAATATGAGAAGAAAAAAGAGAAAGAATTGAGAGAAAGTTGACGCAGATGAGGCCTTGAGGTGGTTGTAATAAACTGAGAATCACATTATCTACATTGGTATGCATATTTCTATTATTATTCACACACTTGTTTAAAAGCATCAGTGATATTGTGATACCCTCTGCTGATCAATCTGTGTGTTCATCACGACCCTTTCCTTCCTAAGCCTCTGGGTAGATATTCATAATACTTGGGACATCGATTGACCATGCAGTGACCATCAGTGAGAGGAATATGATTTTTAGGTGCATCACCTGGAATCCCTGCAAGTGGGTCAGAGGTCAAGTACAAACAAATTACAATAACAGTGACATTTTTTAAAAATGTTTTGACCAAACTTTGTACATCCATTCCTAGGAGGAGGACACATGATAATATATGTAATGTGTTTTGGGTTAAGGCCCTTTGGTCATGGTCACAAGAGGGTGGGGACATCAAGCTTCTAACAAAAAAATCTGGAGAGTTGTCATGGTGTACCATGGAAGTAGATTTAGTGTTTCCCCTATGGTGACCATATGCAAAAAGCAGAACTTTCGATAATAATTTAATAAATTGGGTATTTTGTGAACATAGGAAAACACAAAATTTGCATTAAAGGACTGAATCTTATTCATCAAGATGGTAACCATGCCATTTATGAATGCATCAAACAGCTTAGTGACCAGGACTAGTTCAGGGTGCATTTGTTTATATGACTGCTTGAGTGAGTGTTCAAGTACAAATGTGGAAGAAACATCTGGAACTTGAACAGGTACCTTAATTTACCATACATTGATCTAACAAATCATCCTGCAACATGGCCATCTTAAAAATCTTGCTATTGCTACTCTTTTTAAATGGAAAGTCATTTTGAAATGGGTTTTTCATCAGAAGACTTCTTACAATGTCTTGTTGGTCCTAAATGGAAATGATGCAAACTGACCCTAAATTTGACCACCATGGTGGTCATCTTGAAAATATTGTTATCTCTACTCCTTCCAAATGGATGGCTATATCAGCATAGGGTATTCCCTAGTAGACTTCTTGTGATACCTAGTTGGTCCTAAATGAAAATGGTGCAGAATCATACATCCAATATAACTGCTGCAACGGCTTGTCTTGACAATGTTGCTGTCACTACTCCTCCTTAATGGATGGTCATATTGACATGGGGGTTCTCACCAAAAGACTTCTAATGATGTCTAATTGGTCCTAAATGAAAATGGTACCAATCTGACATCCAGCATGTCCACCACAGCAGATAATTTGAAAATCTTGTTATCCCTGAAGAATATTGGGGATGGTTTCAACACTCAGCAGTTAAAAGGAAGAAATGGTCTTGTCTTAAATTCCTGGCAATTTCTTTTGAGCCAGTAGAGAGTCAATCCCTTCGAGGGACTCCTGTTGATGGATTGCTATGAAACTTCAAAAATATTATGGCCATCACATGAAGATGTGCATATCAATAAATCACTTTGCTCCCCAAGTTTATTTTGTTGTTGTCATTGCCATTTTTCTTCTGCAGCAGAATGCAGTGTAAGACAAAATCTTGTGAAAGCAACTTGTCTTACAGTATTATATGGATTGCTGTAAAATTTGGTATATATTATAGTGCTCCGATGGTATGCATGTTGATCAATCACTGTACTTGCTATTTTTTTTTTTTTTTAAATTTGTGCTATAGACTCGTCTTCATTATGGGGTCAGGGTGGGTTGTGGGAGAGGAGGGGATATATATTTATATGAGCAAATTGCTCACCATTCCTCTAGTTTATACTAATTACTCTGTTATTTCTAGCATGGTGCTCATACTACCATTACTGAACTTAGTAAATAGTATGCATTTGGTTCACAAAGGGAACCTATTTACTTTGGAGACAAAATGTCCAAAGTTATGGTTACTGTAAGAAGAAAAATGTTTTTTGCACAAGAGTATTAGTTCTGCATCACAGAGATAAACCAAACTTTGTGGATGGCTTGCACTTGGGGTAAAGAAGAAACTTTTAATTTTGGGGTCCAGAGGTTGAAAATGTGCTCGACCAACTCAAAATGGAGAGTTACAATTTATGGTGGTTGAGTAACTTTTCCAATCATTCACCCGGCTGATGAGTGCTGATTCAGGGCTTACTGGTATTTCTTTTCAGTAAAAAATATGTTCAATCAAGACTATTGCTGACTTTGTTCATTAAAAGTCTGCACTTTCTACCTCTTTATTTGTTTTGATCAAGCTCATACCAGCACTTGCTTCTACTCTTTGGTACTAATAAATGCTTACCAGAGGGAAAGAAGAATTGTCTCAGGTTTTAATTACTTACAACTGGTGTTAGAAGGATCACAGACTACGTTTCAGGAAACAATATTTAAAACAATTGAATTTAGTTTGTTAACATCATCAAATTGTATACTTATATAATAGTAGTTGAGTAAGTGCTTAACTTACAGGAGATGAAGAAAAAATGGAAACCTTAGTGAACCGTCTCAATCAAGCATCACTAAGATATGGGATGGAGATCAACGTTGAAAAAACAAACCAAATGACAAACAACCTGATTGGCATCCAAAAGGAAAAAAGAGTGAATGGACAGAAGCTGGTCACAGTAACAAGCATCAAGTACCTATGTGCTATCGCCTCTGATGAAGGTTCAAAACCTGAGGTTCTTTCCAGGATTGCGCAGACAACAGCTGCTCTGGCTAGGCTGAAGCCAATTTGGAAAGACAGCAACATCACACTTGGGTCCATAATCAAGCTTATGTGCTCCCTTGTCATGTCCATATTCCTATATGCATGTGAGACATGGACCCTAACAGCAGAAATAGAGAGAAGAATCCATGCCTTAGAGATGAGATGTTATCGAAGGATCCTGAAAATCTCATACTTAGACCATGTCTCTAATGTGGAGGTGAGCACTAAAATCCAAGGCGCAAATGGACCTTATGAAGATCTGCTCACCACTGTAAAGAAACGCAAACTAAGATGGTATGGTCACGTCTCACGCTCAACTGGCCTGTCAAAGACAATCCTATAGGGCACAGTGAGAGGAAAGAGGAAACAAGGCAGACAGAAGAAGAGATGGGAAGACAATATCAAAGAGTGGACAGGCATGGACTTTGCAAAGTCCCAAAGAGCAGCGGAGAACAGGGCAAAATAGAGAGAGATTGTCGCAAAGTCATTAGTGGCGCCCCTACGACCAGCAAGGTTACAGGAGAAATGAAATGAAAAATGAAGTGCTTATTTTGGGTTGGTACAAAGTTTTAGCTTTTGCCTGGCTTTTTAGAGATTTTTTTCAACCCCTAGATTAAAAGGTCAAAGATCAAGGTCACTGACTGTAAGAAGAAAAATGGTTTCAGCACAATAACTTTTGCTCTACATTGAGAACTTAGAACAAACTTTGTAGATTGCTTGGTCTTGAAGTAAGGTAGAAGCCTATTGATTGTGGGGTCAAAAGGCCAGAGATCAAGGTTTCTCAGGCTGAAAAATGAAAAGTGGTTTCTGCACAAAAGTTTCAGTTCTTGACCAAGTACCCTCATAGTTTGTGGACGACTTACATTATTCCTCAGAAAGAAACCTATCAATTTTGGAGTCAAAATGTTAAAGGTCAAGGTCATTGTGACAGAAAGAAGAAATATGGTTGTTGCATAATAATTTTAGTTCTAGACAACATACCTTAACCAATGTTTGTGGAGGGCTTGCACTTAAGGTAAGGAAAAAGCCATGGCTTAGGAAAACCACAGGTCCTGTCTTCCTGACTGGATAAAAGTTGGCTACATTGAGTCAAACTTTACTGTTTACTCATTCGTAGGCTGCGTAGATGCAGATTCACATCTTGAGAATAAATATGTATGCATTTTTCTAATTGTCTACCCTTAACATGTACTGAAGTTCAGCATTGCTTAGCATGTGGTGTGCATCAATTATTGATAAATTTTGCCAGGTTTGACTTTTTCATGACAGTCCGGAACATGTTGCAAGGTATCTGATGCAAGCTTGATACTAAAATGGGTACAAACTAGGAAAATGGTATGTTCAGAGCAAAGACAGTGGATTCAAAACCCTTCTGGTTACATGGCTCTTTTTATAAATATGTAATTAGAGACAAGATTTATCTACTAACTTGGGAAATTGTAGTTTAACACTTGGTTCTCCATTTCTTAATGGTTATCACATTTACAGTTACACTTTTCAGTATTCTAGGCCTCATATGATGTGGAGAAATTTCCTTTTCAATCAGATATCACACATCTTTATGAGTTAGACTTCTGAGAAGTTAAGAGCCAGAGAATGTTAAAATTTTGTAATTTTTTTGTCTGGTGAGACAGTGTTACACCTGCCCCAGGTCACTGTTATTTTCAAGACTGAAGATTTGATGATATTGTCACCCCAAAGTGAAGATGCCAGCATATATTTTTAGAAGTATGTAATTATTTTTCACAACAAAACTGTTGCTGACTTACATTAGAAAAAAGTATTTTTGTATTCCCACCAACTTTCACACAATGCATGTCTTGGTAATCTATTTATAAATGTCAAGACAACAGATTGGTGAAAATTTAATTGGGATCATGATGCAGATATCTTTCAGTTTTCTTTGGCCAATCAGCAGTCTTCCCTCTGATTGGCTCCACTGAGTAGCTCTCTAGATTTGGAGGTTTGACTAAAATGGGTTACATGTACAAAAGTTGATGGAAATTGCGGAAATGCTTGGAATTCTTCCTTCAAATAAGTTATTGACATTTTTGTTGTGGAAAGTAATTACTTAGAGAAATATCTGTTGGTGTATTCACCTTGGCATGACAATGTATTAATAAAACTGCATAGTCTTGAAAATATCATTGACCTAGGATGAGCATAACATGTCTGACCAGATGGAAAAAAACACAGAATTTTGACATTCTCTGTTTCTTAACGTCTTACTTTTCGTAACTAATAAAGATATGTTTTGAAAAGGAACATTTCTCAACATTGAAATGACACCTGGATTACTGAAAGGTGTTACTGTAAACATGAATACCATTAAGAAATTGAACATGCAACTACAGTTTCTCAAGTTACAATCATTGTTTCTTGTTTTATATTTATTTAAGTGGCCATGTATTAGAAGGGTTTTAAATCTGCAGTCTTTACTATGAACATAATATTTGTATGATTTTGACCTATTTTGGTATCAAATTTACATCAGGTACTTGTGGCTTTTTAGTAAGAGTGTAAGTAGTTCAGATTTTCATTACTTTTTTTTTTTACTTTTTGGACTCAATGTACTTTTTGGACTTGTACTTTTTGATTTGCAGTGGCAGAAGTGTTTCACAACAAAAATCTAGTTTCTTTAACAGCATAGACTTCTCAGAAAACAAAAAGTTCTTGTGACCAAGGTTTAAAATAGATAGCAGAATAATTTATCAGTTAACAACTAATAAACTTTGAAAATTAATATTAGATCACAATCATCCATCCCAATAAAATGTTGGTAGTTTCAAGACTCTGTCCTGGTAAAGACTTTGACCATTTTAACACTCTTCATTCAAGCACCATTTGTCTAATAAGATCTCAGATTTCTTGGTAACAAATTTGTGTTATTTCCTTTTTTTGGAAAGTAAGAAATTGAATGCTAAGGTTGCATATTTGCTACTTTCTACCAGTTATGGTGTTCACTCACTTTAACCATGTTAAGGGAAGTAGTGTATTATATGTGAGGTCACCTTATACTGAGATAGATTCAGTATAAAAGCCAAAAATGGGATTTAAGACCATACCCATGTTATTGTAAGGATTGTGTCTGAGACACATTTTAGTAAGATCCTATTTTATACTGAGACACATTATAGTGAGAGACTGTTATACTGAGACACCATATAAAGAGAGACTGTTATATTGAGACACTTTATAGTGAGACTGTTATAGAAACTGTGTTATACTGAGACACCATATAGTGAGAGACCATGTTATACTGAGACACTTTATAGTGAGATTGCTATACTGAGACACCTTCAAGAGAGAGATTGTTATTGTGAGATACTGTTATACTGAGACACTTGATAGTGAGAGACTGTGTTATACTGAGACACCATATAGTGATAAACTGTGTTATACTGAGACACCATATAGTGAGATACTATGATATACTGAGACACTTCATAATGAGAGACTGTTATACTGAAATACCTATTGTGAGACTGTTATACTGACATTTTATAGTGACAGACTGTTATACTGAGACACCTTTTAGTGAGAGAATATTATACTGAAACACCTTATAGTGAGGGACAGTGTTATACTGAGACATTTTAGTGAGAGTTAGTTATACTGAGGCACCTTATAGTGAGAGACTGTTATACTGAGACAACTTATAGTGAGAGACTGTGTTATACTGAGACACTTGATATTGAGAGACTGTTATATTGAGACAGTTTATAGTGAGAGACTGTTATACCGAGAGACTTTATAGTGAGAAACTGATATACTGAGACATTTTTAGTGAGAGACTCAGTGATACTGAGACACTTTATAGTTCAAGACTACGTTATACTAATATACCATATAGTGAGAGTGTGTTATACTGAGACACTTCTTAGTGAGGGACTGTTGTACTGAGATACTTTATAGTGAGAGACTGTGCCATACTGAGACACTTTATAGCGAGAGACTGTGCTATACTGGGACACTATAGTAAGGGACCATTGTATTTCAAAACCTTACATATTTCTTGAAACTTTTCAGGAGTTCTCTGTCCACATTGCAGAAGACAACACTCAAGTAGTGGAGAGGAGTAAACTGTTGGTCATTGCTGTCAAACCCAATGTGATGTGGCCTGTACTAAAAGATATTACTCCAGTCATGTCTCAAGATCAAGTATTGGTCTTTATAGCAGCAGGTATTCCCATATCAACAGTTTAACAGGTACAGCAAACTTAGGACCAGATTAGTGCGGTCTTTGTCAATAGTTTGTCTTTGATTGAAAGGCAGAATGAAAGATAGATGTAAGGGTGGGCAGGCAGAAATTGAATAGATACATGTAGATAGATTGACAGATAAACAGATTTTGATAGACAAGTAGGTAGATAAAAAAAAGACATGTAGTTTACAGCAAAATGTGATATTTCATATGAAAGGCAAATCAGTCACCCCTAGATGACCATTGGTTGCAATGCACAGTAAATTGGGGTCAATGTGACCAAAATATAATACTGATCCCTCTTGCTGATTAATGGAGGAAGAAACCACTGTGGTTCAGTGGGTAGTCAGCTGGACTCCTGACCAGAAGGGTACAGGTTCAATCCTACTATCAGATCAGCCTGGACTAGCTACCATGGTATGCCCATGGGCAAGACACTTTACTTCAATTGCCACAGCACTAAATAACCTACTTGTGTTGCTGTGTTGTAAAACATTAAACCAAACCATGATTGCATGAACATGATTTTGATGGATGGATGTTTTGGACTATCAATCTCCAAAATTAAAAGACAATTTATCAGATTACATGACATGTGCAACAGTTTGAATGGTCTTTGCAAGACCATATTATCACTATTATTATTTAAATCCATCACCAAAGGTGGTAGAAACAAGCACTTGATTTAACGTTTTGATAATTTTTTGTCTTTAATTCATCTTATGGTATGGTCCAGCATCCATCATGTGCTATGTATTGTGCAACAATTGTCATGAGTGCATTAACAGTTGCCAGTTTAAGCTTCTCCAAAACAATCAGACCAAGTTTTACCAAATTGTGCAGGGTATCCTGGCATGTAGGGCTTTCAGATTTGTACAAATGATGCTGACACACCATCAAATATAGCTGATGTTACTAAAAATAGGAAAAAACTTGAAAGACTTTTCCAAGTCCACTGAACAGAATTTGACAGAAAGCATTCTGGTATGAAGACCTTTCAAGTTTGTACATATAATGTGGATCTGCCATCAGATATGACTGCTGTTACTAAATTTAGAAAAATCTTTAAATAACATCTTCTCAAAAACCGCTAAACAGAATTTGATCAAATTTTACATAAAGCCTCCTGGTATGAAGACCTTTCCAATTTGTACAAATGATGCTAATCGTCCATAAAATATGATCACCATTGCTAAAAATAGAAAAACTTTGAAACTACTTTTTCAGAATTGTTGAATATAATTTGATCGAACATGACAGAAAAGATCCTGGAATGAATACCAGTCAAATTTGTACCAATGATGCTAATCAGCCATCAAATATTGCAAGTGTTAATAAAAAAATGAAAAGACCTTCTCAAAAACCACTAAGTAAAATATGAGGAAACTTGCTAGAATGCATCCTGGTAGGAAGACCTTAAAATTTGTACAAAAGATGCTGATCTGACATCAAATATAGTTGCTGTTACTAATAGAAAAACCATTCAGCTACTTCTCAAATTCCACTTTACTCAATTTGACTAAATTTGACAGAAAGCATCCCAGGTATAGAGGTATAGAGTGCTTTCAATTTTGTACAACTGATGCCGATCTGCCATCAAATATGTCCACCATTACTAAAAATAGAAAACTCTTTAAATGTCTTCTTCACACAAACCACTCGATACAATTTAACCAAATTTGACAACACCCAGGCATAACATCTAAGTTTTATACAAATGATGCCAATCTGGCCATCCAGTAGAAGAACCTTGAAATGTTTCATGAAACATTGCTGAACAGAATTTGATGAAAAGTTACAGAAAGCATCTTGACATGAAGGCCTTTCAGATGTGTACAAATGATGTCAGTTCATCACTAAAAGTAAAAAAAACCATTTACACAACATTATCTCAAAACTGCTGAACAGAATTTGAATAACTTTGACACAAAGTATTCTAGCATAAGGCCTTTCAATATTGGACAAATGATGCTGATAAGCTGTGATAGAACAACTAGAGAAACCTTAAGGCAATTGTTTTCATTATATATGGAAACAATAGCAGTGGAACAAGTTTCAATAGAAAGCATCCTACTGACCCAGATTTCATGGCCAACTGCTATTGCATTTGGCTATTAGGTAGATGTCAGCCAGGTGAACAATATCAGGTCCACTTGGGCTTTTGTTTAGCTCTACTTGTCATAGACTAGAGGAGCTTATGCAATGGTCTTTTGTCCTGCATCTGTTATCTGTCAAGTATCTGGTGTCTGTTAGCACAAGTTTGTTATTGCAACTCCTAAACTATTTGCAGGGTTGCCATGAAACTTTACACATACACTCATCCAATATGATCACAATGGTGGTCAGCTTGAAAATCTTACTATCTCTACACCTTCTGAATGGATGGTCATAATAACATTGGAGTTTTGACTAAAAGACATATTGCCTAGTCGGTCATGAATGAACATAGTAACCACCTCACATCCTATATGGCCACCACAATGGCTATCTTGAAATTCTTGTTACTTGTCCTTCTGAGTGGCTGGCCATATCAGCATTGGGTTTTTCAAAAAGACTATGATGTCTAGTTATTCCTAAATGAAAATGGTACCAATCTTACATCCAATATGGCCGCAATTGCAACCATTTTGGAAATTTTGTTATGGCTACTCCTGCTGAATAATATAGTATTATTGACATGAGTTTTCAACAGAAGATGTATTATGATGTATGGTTGATCCTCAATGAAAACTACTAAGTTTGCATCCAATGGGCCTGTCATGGCTGCCAGCTTGAAAATCTTGTTATCACTACTTCTGAATTGTATTGACATTGGGTTGTCACTTAAAGACTTCTTTTGATATCTGGTTGGTTTTATATGAAAATGGTGCTGATATGACATCTGGTATGGTCACCATCTTGAAAATCTTGTTATCACTACTTCTGTATGGATGGTCCTTTTCAACAAAACACTTATGATGTCTAGTTGGTCCTGACTAAAAATACTTCCCCTGGGGCATCCAGAATAGCTACCATTGTAGCCATCTAGAAAATCTTCTTACCACTACTCTGCCTGAATGAATGGTCATATTTATGCGGATTCTCACTATGCCCCATATCTATCCATTAGCACAAGGTTGTTATTGCTACTCAATGTAAACTGCTTGGAGGATTGACATGAAACCTGTCACACAAATTCATCCCTAGGAAAATGGTGCGAGACATTCAGTATGTCTGCCACAACAGCTATCTTGAAAATTTTGTCTCTGCAGTTACTGAATGGATGGTCATATCAGCATAGGGGTTTCACTACAAGACTTCTTATAATATCTAGTTGGTCCAAAATGAAAATGGTTCCGCCCAGGCATCCAGTATGACCACAACAGTGGCCATCTTGAAGATTTTGTTTTTGCTTCTCCGCCTCAGTGGATGATCATATCTACATGCTCTTTTCACTAAAGGATTTCTTATGATGTCTCATCATCTTCATCACTCCTTTTTATTCCCTCTGGAACATAGGGCTTTCATTGCAGCTCTCCATTTGTCACGGCCTTGGGCTAACAGTTTTGGCTCCCTCCAGGACATGCAAATGGTCTTAAGTTCTGTGTGCAGTGTTCTTTGCCAAGTCATGATTGGTTGTCCTCTTCTGCATTTGCCTTGAGGGTTCCAATCCAGGGCATGGCAAGTGACGTTGGGCTGGTCTCTCCGCAGAGTATATCCAATCAGTCTCCACTTGCATTCCTTAATGGTATTAGATATGGGTTTCTGTTGCATTCTCAACTATACCTCCTGGCTGGAGATTTGGTCTGTCCATCTGATATGCAGGATCTGTCGGAGACAAGTACTGATGAAGACCTGCAGCTTATGTTCAAATTTCTTTGTGTGTCTCCAGGTTTCTGTCCCATAGCTCAGCACTTATTTGACAGTCTAAGCTTTGTTTTCAGGTGGATCTTATCATTCCTCCTGGCTGGTCTGAGAATGGTAAAAGCATAGCGTGCCTTGGCAGTCCTGGCCTTGATGTTCTCATCTGTTCCTACTGACTTGTTCACAATGCTGCCAAGGTACGTGAGCTTGTTGAGATTCTCAGTGGTTTGTCCCTCTAAGAGAATAGGTGCATCCTGGTTTGTATTGACTCACAGGCATTTTGTCTTTTCGGCATTGATCTCCAGGCCAGTAGTTCGGGCCATGGTATGTAGGCTCTCAATCTTTGTGCTGGAGTGTGTGTGACAGCAGTCCAGTATCATCTGCAAAGTCCAGATCTTCCAGTTTTTTGGTCAAGGTCCACTGTATTCCTCATGGTTGGTCCATTGCCATTTTCATCACCCAGTCTATCACTAGTGAGAAGATCATTGGTGAAAGTAATCAACCGTGCCTGATGCCAGTTTCAACAGAGAAAGAAGGAGACAAGTCTGTGTGGTGTATGACATGACAGGTCGTGTCTTTATTGAGGTACTGGATAATCCTGACAATCTTCTCTGGGATGCCACAGTATCTCAGGATTTTCCAGATGGTACTTCTATCCACCATGTCAAATGTTTCCCTGAAGTAAAACAAATTTACATACATGGGTGACCACCATTCTAGGGACTGTTCTATGATAATGCAGAGTGTTGCTATCTGGTCTGTACATGACCTCCCAGTCCGGAATCCTTCTTTTTCTTCTCTCAGCCTGGAATCTACTGCAGATCTAGTCCTCTCCAAAATCAGCCTTGTGAGAATCTTGCTCAGTAGGGATAGGAATTGAATACTTCTCTAGTTTTGGCAGTCACTAAGGTCTTCTTTGTTGGGAATCTTGACAATGTAGCCCTTCCTCCACTCTTGCAGCACTTCTTCCTTGTCCCATATTTCATGTAGAAGGTCAATCAAGGTGTCCTATGTAACTCTACTTCTGGTGGGATGTTGTCCGGGCCAGGGGCTTTACCACTCTTGATTTTCCTGATTGCCTGTATGGCCTCTTCCTTGGTAATGGGTCCTATGTTGATGTCCAGATCCTCCCTCTTTGCTACTTCTCATATGATGTCTAGTTTGTCCTAAATGACAGCCAGTACCTTGTTATTGCTACTCTCCTGAATGGAAAGTCATATCAGAATGAGATTTTCACCAGAAGATTTCTTATGGTGTATAAGTTGGTCTGAAATATCACTTGTGCCAATCTGATAATCATTATGGCCACTATAATGGCAAGCTTGAAGATCTTTATCGTTACTCCTCCGGGACAGAAGATCGTATCAACCATGGATTTTCACCAGAAATCTTCATGACGTCTAGTTGGTACTAAATGAAAATGGTGCCTATCTGACATCCATTATGGCCACATGTTAGCCATCTTGAAAATCTTGCTGTTGCTACTCCTCCTAAATGGAAAGCCATGTTGACATGGGATTTTCACCAGAAGACTAATTATGATATCTTGTTAGTCCTGAATGAAAATAGTTCCAGTCTGACTTCAGATATGGCCACCAGAGAAGCTATCTTGAAAATCTTCTTGTCGCTACTCCTTCTAAACGGAAAGTCATAGCGACACAAGGCTTTCACCAGAAGACCTTTTATAGTGTTTAGTTGGTCCTGAATAATAATGATGCTGATGTGACATCCAGTGTGGCCACATTAAAAATCTTGTTATCGCTACTTCTTCAGAATTTATGGTCATATTAACATAGGGTTTTCACAAAAGACTTCTTATGATGTCTGGTTGGTCATAAATGAAAATGGTGCCCTGCAGACACCCAGTATGGTTGCCACAATGGACATATTGCAAATCTTGTCACTAATTCTTCTGAATGGATGGTCATATTAGCATGGGGATTTTACCAAAAGTTTTCTACTGGTGTCCAGTCTGTCGTAAATGAAAATGGTGCTGATCTTGCATCCAGTATATCTGCCACAGCAGCTGATTTTAAAATCTTATCGCTCAAGAATATCAGGGCTGGTTTCAACACCTGCAGTTAAAGAGAGACAATAATCTTATCTTGAATTCCAGGAAATTCTCTTTGGACAGTAGTCCCTAGGAGGGACCTTTGTTCATTTATGGTCCCAAAAGTGCATTTTGATTTTGCATTTATAATTTCCATTCATGTTTTCCTTTTGTTTTCACTTGTTTGGAACAAAATGCATTTATTGAAGTAGTGTTTTCTGTTTTCAGGAGTTATTTTTAGAGGGAGATACTGTTGCATTTGTTTTATTAAAAACATGGTTAAATAAAATGAAAAATACATAAAATGCAGAAAAAATTATCAATGAAAACATAACTGCAACTGCAATAAAATATTGTTCACACCCAAACACCAGTGAGGATATTATGACATCAGTGAAAGTTGCTGATGTTTGTCTCAACAAGAATAATGTCATAATTTGTACCGGTAAGTGTTGATAACTTGTCATTGTAAAAAACCTGGTCTAGGATTATGATGTTAAAGAGTCGTAGACCATGGAAATTTAGCAACAGCTTGAAAATAATCAATTTTTAAATCCATTCATGAAATGCATTCTCATTTTGTTCCATTTTTGTGTATCATTGGTTGCTGTGCATTTTGCATTTGCACTACACATTCTCTTCAAAATGAAATCATCACTTTGTTTGCATTCATTTTTCATTAGATCTGAATTGATTCTGTATTCTGTTTGCATTCATTCTTCATTTTCTCTTCATTCTGTTTTGTTTTATTATTAAAATTACCAGTTTCAGGGTCTGTACTACATAGTTGAAACTTGTGATTACAGTACTTCATTGAGAGAATAACAAAAATTGTTTACATATTATGCACAAATTCTTGATGTAAAGTCAAAATACAAAGTAGAAACCATTGTTTTTATTTTCAGCCCAGATAAAGCATAATTAATTTTGTTTTTAGCTCTACTGACTGTAAACCAGAAGAGTTTATGGGATGACATATTGTCCATTGTCCATTCAAGCAACATCTGTCCATTATCCATCTGTTCATTAGCACAAGTTTGTTATCACTACTGCACCTATACACGTTCATCCCAACGTCTAGATGGTCTTAACTGAAAATTGTGCCACTAAGACATCCAATATGGTTTCCACACTGGCCATCTTAAAAATCTTGTTAAAGATACTCCTCTTGAATTGTTGGTCATATTGACATGGGGTTTACACTTAAAGACTTCTTATGATGTCTGGGTGGTCCCAGAAGAAAATGGTGCACCTTGGACGACCAATCACATCAGCAAACATAACTCAAGGTTTAGTGTGGATTACATTTTGAATGCACTCACCATAAGGCAGAGTTATGATTTCTGTCCATCCATCTGTCTGTTACTAATTTTGTTTCCATGCAATAACTCTAGTTGTTCACAATATACACCAACAAACGTTGTGCATGGCTTGAACTTGGAATATAACATCTTTGTTAGCCAAGGGTAGTCAATCCACTTTGTTCCACATCAACCCTTGGCATATGTAGTTAACTGAAATGATATATATTGCTCTGCTGTCTGGTTGGATGCAGTTGAAAGAAACTGATCCAGTCAGATCCCATGTTACATTTAAATTCAGGGATTGTTAAGAATAATGAAATTGATCTCAGTACAGAACCATGCATGTTGCACATAGATTCCTCCAATTTCAACATTTGAAACAATGATTAAAATATTTGAGTCAATGCCTGTGGACATCATATAAATCACCTTATTGAATATCTAGATGTCATGATTTTGCTTGATGTGAGTATTATTATTTGCAAGAGACAGTTGTTCAAAACACCTTTTTTGTGAGCTACATCTGCCAAGGGATTTGGAACAAAGTTGATTGATGACCTTTGGGGAGCAAAGCTGGAGCAAGGAAGAACCCTTTTAATTTTGGGTTCAAAGCTTAAAGGTTAATGTTGCTGTGAGTGAAATAAGAAAAATGTGTGGGATTTTTGTTGTTGTTGTTGTTGGTTTTAACAGCACTTTAAACAAAACTTGTGGCTATATCATGCTGAGTAAGTGGGAGTTAAGTGCCTTTCCCAATGACACACGGAAGATGCCAACCTGGGTGGGCAACGTACTCATGACCCTTTGGATTATGAGTCTGGCACTTTATCAACTAAGCTAATGTGGCTTCCCTAAATGATTTCTGCACAATAACTAGTTTTCTTTCATCTGCAGTTACAAAACTTTGTGAGAAGAACCATATCAATCTTAGAGTCAATAGGTCCCAGATCAAGGTCACTGTGACTGAAAGAAGAAATATGGCTTCTGCACAATAAGTCCAGTTTTCCATCATCTACAGTTACCAGACTTTGTGGATGGCTTGTGCTTGGGATAAAGAAGAACTATTGATGACAAGGCTGAAAAGTCAAATGTCAAGGTAAGTGTGACTGAAAAAAGGAAATGGTTTCCACACAATAACTTGAGTTCTCTGCCATCTACAGTTGTCTAACTTTGTAAATAGCTTCCACTTTAAGGAAGGTAGAACCATATTGATTTGGGGGTCAACGGTCAAGGTCACTGTACCTGAAAGTTGAAGAATGGTTTCCACATTATAATATTAGTTTCCTATCAAATACCTGGACAAATCTTTGTGGATAGCTTGGGGTAATAAAGAAGACTATTTATTTTGAGGTCAAAGGTCAAGGCCACTGTTACAGTTTATGGTACTCTTGTTTATTTTAAGAAATATTTAATGCAAACAATTTTCTGAACTCATCATAGAACCAGATTTAAAGGTGTATTAATGGCAGATATGTGTTGACATAGTGTACATTTGAGTACAGTGTTATAGATGGTTAAATACAACATAAAATATGATTTTGTTTTTTTTTTCTTAGGCTTTTGCAGCAATTGAGGCCATATCTGATAGTGGTGTCAAAATGGGACTGCCTCGAGATTTGGCAATTAAACTGGCAGCCCAGACATTGCTGGTATGTATCAGGACATGAAATATAATGTAAATAGCTGTGTTATTGAATGATAATCTACTGGGAGTGGATGTCCCACCATGACACTAATAATGTAAATAGCTGTGTTATTGAATGATAATCTACTGGGTGTGAATGCCCCACCATGACACTAGTAGGGGCATGTAGCATTAATCAACTGGGTGTGGATGCCCCACCATGACACTAGTAGGGGCATGTAGCGTTAATCAACTGGGTGTGGATGCCCCACCATGACACTAATAATGTAAATTGCTGTATTACACCATGACACTAGTAGGGGCATGTAGCATTACTCGACTGGGTGTGCATGCCCCACCATGACACTAATAGGGGCATGTAGCATTAATCAACTGGGTGTTAATGCCCCACCATGACATTAATAGGGGCATGTAGCATTAATCAACTGGGTGTGGATGCCCCACCATTACACTAATAGGGGCATGTAGCATTAATCAACTGGGTGTGGATGCCCCACCTTGACATTAATAGTGGCATGTAGCATTAATCAACTGGGTGTGGATGCCCCACCATACCATGACACTAATAATGTAAATTGCTGTATTACACTATGATACTAGTAGGGGCATGTAGCATTACCCGACTGGGTGTGGATGCCCCACCATGACACTAATTGAGACATGTAGCATTAATCAACTGGGTGTGGATGCCCCACCTTGACATTAATAGGGGCATGTAGCATTAATCAACTGGGTGTGGATGCCCCACCATTACACTAATAATGTAAATTGCTGTATTACACCATGACACTAGTAGGGGCATGTAGCATTAATCAACTGGGTGTGAATGCCCCACCATGACACTAATAAGGGCATGTAGCATTAATCAACTGGGTGTAGATGCCCCACCATGACACTAATAATGTAAATTGCTGTATTACACCATGACACTAGTAGGGGCATGTAGCATTCATCAACTTGGTGTGGATGCCCCACCATGACACTAATAGGGGCATGTAGCATTACTCTTGCCCGTTTGTCCATCTATCACACCTTAATTAGGTTTTGCACCTTGTTTTTTCTTGTTAAACCCACACTGAAGGAATAGACAGATGTAGCAGTTGCTTTACCAAATGGTTACTTCAGGTCAAAGTTTTGATTAAAGGTTTCTGAGGGAATGCAGTTTATATAACACATTTTGACTGTATATTTGAAGGATTTTGTAGTTTTAGCTCACCAGACTAAAGACCAAGTGAACTTATGGTCTGGCCTTTTGTCCAGCATCTTTAGTATGTCTTCCATGTGTCCATCCATCAACACTTGCTTATGAAACTTTATAGACTTCATTTCTGAGCAGATTTTGATCAGATTTGGTATGTATGGTTATATCATAAAGAGCAATGTCCATGCATAATAATGAGGTGATCTTGCTTTGCTTGTGAACACTGTAGAGGCCATATATCAGATCAGATTTTGATCATAATTGGTTATTTAAGTATATAACATAATGACCTTGGATGGGTTTGCTTATGAGCAATGTCCAGACATATTAATCAGCTTTATTTGACATCAGATTGACTAAGCTTGTGAACACTCTAGAGGCCATAGTTCTGTTCAAACTTTGAACAGATTTCTATTGCTATCTTAGTTAATATCATTAAGACCTTGGATGAGTTTGATTATGAACAACATCCATGAATAATAATGTGATCTTGCATCTGATTGGTTGAGTTTATGAATAATCTAGAGGCCATATTTCTGATAAGATTTTAATCAGATTTGATATTTAAGCTTATATTAGCAAGACTTCTGATGTGTTCAGTTACGAGCTACATCCACACATATTAATGAGGTGGTCTTGCATCCTATTTGTTGAGCTTGTGAATGTTGTAGAGGACATATTTCTAATCAGATTTCTATCAGATTTAATATGTAAGTTTATATCATGAAAATCTGAGTTTGATTATGAGTGACATCCATACATGTTAATGAGATGATCTTGCATCTGATATTCTGAGCTTGTGAAGAGTCTGATTTTGATCAGACCTGAAATGTGAGCTTGTATCACCAAGATCTCAGATGAGTTTGATTATAAGTAACATTACAGCATATTAATTTCGTAGTCTTGCATCTTATTGGATGAGCCTGTGAACACTCTAGAGACCATATTTCTCAACAGATTTTGATCAGATGTGCTATTTATGATATCAAGCTCTCTGATGAGTTTGATTATGAGCAAGATGTATACATATTAATGAGAACCCATGCTAGTCAAATGGTGGGAATTGAACCTGCAACCTTCTAGTCATTAGTCCAACAGCTTAACCTCTGAGTCACTGCATCTGTCTTCGGGGTTGTCTCAGTGGTTCCAAGACCTGACTCCTGGGGTGGGTCAACATGTGGAATCCATGTTCACTGCACAGATTTGCTCCCTTTTAATGCCAAGTAAGTGTATGTACTTTAAGGGTTGGGCTATGAACATTTTCTAAGCTATGAATCAGGGACCAGGGGCTTAGTCCCCATGGGCAGTTAGAGATCCAAGGGACAATGCTGGTATATATATATATATATATATATATATATATATATATATATATATATATATATAATGTATGCTGTATCTCTTTGATATACCATGAGTTGTATAAAGCTTTCATTAAAAGGAAATGAGTCTTGCCTTGCTATTGCCACTTTGTATCATTGGTATCATGTTGCAATGTGGACAGATCCCATGGAAGGTGTACACATACAAATATAAAAAAGGACTCTGGGTTCCTCTACATTATTTGATGTAAATTCAAGTTCAAGGTTTTCATGCAGCTCAAATTCTTTTTTCTCTCTTACTCTACAGATTTCCATGTATTTTTGTCCCTAATTGCATGAGAGAGAGAGTGAGAGATAAAAGAGAAAGCAGAGGGAATTTTGATGAAATTGTCTAACATACTTAGTTCATTACAAAATGGGAATTATTATTTTTTCTCATTATTTCCCCACTTTATAAATAATTAATAAGTGGAAATTCATCACTGATCTAGAGAGTACAGAAGCAATAGGTTTGAAACAATAATTATATGCATATTTATTTGCTATGGGAAAATCACAATAGGATATGCCAACGGTATTGGTACATCAAATTGCTTTATACCAACACTTTAAAAGCCATGTTACTTTTAATGTATGTGGTATATATATATATATATATATATATATATATATATATATATATATATATATATATATATATATATATATATATATATGTATATATATATGGTCTAGGAATGAAAACATTAATAGACAATGTAGCAACTCCAAATTTTTCTTTTCCATCTATATTCACAAGCTGACACAAGTCAACTTAAAAGGGGAAGGATATAAGGCCCACTTGGGCCTCATGTCTTACTTTTATCTTTGATTTTATGTACATTTTGTGCAATTTTAACTTCTTAACCTTTTGTTTTCTATTCTGTAGTACTGTGTTTACTTTTTTTTAAAGGATTTATCTTCCTGAGTTTTCTTTACAATTCTTTATTTTACATTTTAAGAACTTAACTTTTAATCAGAACAATATAGCCAGCATTGTGCTGACATGCCAATAAACCCAATGCATGTGTATATACATATGTACATATATATACAGATATTTTTCCAAAATGATAGATAGTCACTTTCAAAGTTTTGATTAAAGGTTTCATTGGCATATACAGAAGATCTCTGTGTCCTGCACAGGGAAGCTATAGCTTTATGTATGCTTATATTTTTCCCAAACTGTATTGCAGCACCTTAGAGTTTTCAATATGCACCAGTCTTTCCCTACACCACATTGCAACTACACATTGACTGCTTCATCATATCTTTTTTAAATGATTCCACCACAGGACACTTAAAAAATCAATGTGACCTCCTGTGGGACTGGGATATAGAATAGACCTGATGTGTCCTGCTGCATGTCATAAAAAATTATCAATTTAGGCAACCTGTTCATTGTCGGTTGCATCCCATGTCAGTGGAGTAGAAGATCCTGGTAGTCGAATGGAGGAGAGGTCAGTTTGTTGCTACTCCAATGCAACACACTACTTCAACCTCAACTGAAGGCATGAAGTATGAGAAGGGCTAGGTTGAATAATTGACTAGCTATTCATGCCAAATTTTCTGTTTACATGTCTCCTGACTTTTGAAGTCACCAATACAACTAAAGCAAACCTATACTGTAATGTTTAAAATCTTACAAGATGAATGTTGATGTTGGTGGCAAGGGTCAAGCTAGTAAAGTTCTATTTTACTTGGGAATATCACCCTGTGTAGGCCTGACTTGAGAATATCACCCTGTGTAGGCCTGACCTGAGAATATCACCATGTGTAGGCCTGACCTGAGAATATCACCATGTGTAGGCCTGACCTGAGAATATCACCCTGTGTAGGCCTGACCTGAGAATATCACCCTGTGTAGGCCTGACCTGAGAATATCACCCTGTGTAGGTCTGACCTGAGAATATCATACTGTGTAGGTCTGACCTGAGAATATCACCCTGTGTAGGTCTGACCTGAGAATATCACCCTGTGTAGGCCTGACCTGAGAATATCACCCTGTGTAGGCCTGACCTGAGAATATCACCCTGTGTAGGTCTGACCTGAGAATATCACCCTGTGTAGGTCTGACTTGAGAATATCACCCTGTGTTGGCCTGACCTGAGAATATCACCCTGTGTTGGCCTGACCTGAGAATATCATCCTGTGTAGGTCTGACTTGAGAATATCACCTTGTGTAGGTCTGACTTGAGAATATCACCATGTGTAGGCCTGACCTGAGAATATCACTCTGTGTTGGCCTGACCTGAGAATATCACCCTGTGTTGGCCTGACCTGAGAATATCACCCTGTGTTGGCCTGACCTGAGAATATCACCCTGTGTTGGCCTGACCTGAGAATATCAACCTGTGTAGGTCTGACCTGAGAATATCACCCTGTGTAGATCTGATTTGAGAATATCACCCTGTGTAGGTCTGACCTGAGAATATCACCCTGTGTTGTCCTGACCTGAGAATATCACCCTGTGTAGGCCTGACCTGAGGCATTCAAATGCAATAAATAAGCTTAAATATCTCTCCTCTTGTTGGGCTTCTTGGTGGGTGGGGAGCAGCGGTGATGAAATAATTGTCTTACATTATGGGAAAGCACAACAAAAACACAATCAGTATTGGGAGACCGGGTCTCAAGATGATCAGGAATAATTCAAACAATGACTCAGAAGAGGAAACTCTTTAGAGTCAAGGAAATTCCCCATGATTTGTCATCATTGAGTCAACTGATGAGAATCAAAAGCTAACAAAGCTATTGCCTGTTGTGGTTGTGAAAATAGTTCAGGGTTGGAGAGCATGAGTGTTTAAAAAACTTAGTTCAGGCAAATTGCAAATTGCTTGTTGATTGCAGTTGCAAAGCTCATAAATAATTTACTTTGCTCAAAACAATTTGTGGAAATACCCATTAGGTTATTTAGTAAAAACCATGAAATTTGGTATACAAGCTGGTATGCATAAATAGATGACTTGTTTAGATTTTCATGACATTTAAGCAATTTTTCCAGTTTTTCAAAATTGAGAATTTTATTTAGATTTGGTCTATTTTTGGTCAGCAGTGTGGGGCATACATGTTTTAGTAACACAAGTCTTTTTAGAACTTACCATTTTCAGCTGGCATTATATATTCAAGGTTGTGCTGATGTGCCAATAAACCCTACACATACATACATACATACATACATACATACATACATACATACATACATACATACATACATACATACATACATACATACATACATACATACTAATGTCAAGACATTTAAAGAAATTTTTTTATGGTATGACCAGTTCTTTTCTCCTGAGCATCATTTAGAGGTAACAACACCATACTTATTGTGTACTGACCATTTATAAATACTGCTTGTGTATTGACCACTATGCATACTGCTTGTGTATTGACTACTACATATTCTGCTTGTGTCTTGAACACTATGTGGTCAACCTTTTTTCTGGGGAAAACTCTTGTTTGAATAATATATTTTGCTCCTACTTATTATGGCTAATTACAAATCTAATACAATAATACAATACATTCTGAAACACGCTTGCTCACCTCAGTGTGTGTGGAGGCCAGGTTCCGTATTCTTACAGTTGTGTTTGTGGAGGTCAGGTTCCTTATTCTTGAAGCCTTTTGGACAATTTCTTCTCAAATTATCATTTTTGAATATCTTTCCTATTTCTTGGTTAAGGAACTCCTCTTTTTTCAAGAATAAAAGGTTTTGCAGGTTTTCAGTTTTGAAATTAAAGGGTGATGTTGCATCCTTTTCACTCTCTCCACCTTTTATGAAAATCCTGATATTGTCTGAAGTATGATAAGGAACATAATGTAAAATCTCAATCAAATAAATTGTGAGAGATTTGATAAAACTGGATCCTGGTCAGAAGGGTCACAGATGTGAGCTGGGCATGGGATTTACATGCAGGAAATGGACTTCTTGGCTTACAAAATAGAGCTATAGGTGGTGCTCTACAGTTTCTTATTTTGCATAGGGTTAGAGTTTTAAAGAAAAATAAATTCCCACTGGTTATCCTGGCTATTTAAAAAAAATCATTGTATATCTTATGTATTATTAAAATAACCTTTAATTCACTTTATTTTCGTGTTTGATTGATGGGCACAATTTTTGTTATAGAATATGCAGCTTGGTCTTATTTCAGATGTGCACCTATAAAAAAACTGCTAGCTCTGCTTGGTCATTTTCACTTCCTGGATTTCAAAGATAAATTGTAAAAAAAAGCAGATAACTTTGTTTACTTTTTATATATTTTGTAATTTATTCATTGTACTTTCAGAAGCTGGTATTGCCTACTCTGGCAAAATTAGTTTTCCCTGTTTTAATAACTGCTAACAATAGTATACTTTGGACTAATTCAGGCTGATTTTTCGAGCTCATGGGAGCATCCATTTTTTTCAGCTGTGTGCTTACATCATGTACAGTTTCCACAAGTACAATGTGTAAAGTAATCTCAGCCACAGTACATGAAAGCAGCATAGAGGTATCCCAACATTCTCTTCACTGTGCATGTTGCAAATTCAAACAACTTCACCTATCACATGTCACTCTCTCAGAAGTACATAATATATGTAGAGCGCCTCCATAACTGTTATATATACTAAATTTGTATATACAGGAAATGGACTTCTTGGTTTACCAAATTGAGCTATAACTGTTATATGTGAAAAAAATTACCATTTGTATTGTGTCTGATTTGCATTTCTTTTTTGCTATATACAGAAATATTAACCACAAAAAGGGGCATATAATATATCATTCACAGTACGCTTCATGCAAGATGTTATAGTAAGTGTGAGCATTGCAAGATTGATCACTTGTGAAATGTTGGAGTATTTAAATTTGTGCAAAAATAGATAATTTTGCATAGCTAAGGGTCCAAGCATTCCAGAATTTATTGAGATCACATTGGTTTTTACCAACAGAACTGTATGTGTGAACATTTCAAAATTGATTGCTTGTGAGATGTTGGAGTAAAAGAAAAGCTGCACTGTCAATTTAATAAATGACAGGTAGTAAAGTACTAAAGATTTCCCAAGGTCTTGTATACTTTTCATTGACTTTATCATTTTCATTCACAAGACTGTTATTGCCATTATTCAAATTGTATAGGCATTTTTTGTTTTACATTATTTATAAGAGACAGACGTCACAACCATGTCCTTGTACATACAGTCGCTACCAGAGTTTATAGCAATTACATACACTTAGATTATAAGTAATGTTAAATTGATGACATAATGTACTGATAATGTCATTTTGAACTGAACAGTAAATGCTGATTTTACACAATCCTTAATGCAGATAAACTTTTATTTGATATCAAGGAATACGTGTCTGCTAATTAAAAGACAAGAAGAAAAAAAAGAATTCCATTAAATATAGCACTTATTAATTGTTAACCAGGAGAGAGTCTGTCCCTTCAAGGGGCTCTTGTTTGTTTGATATTAAGGAATATATATCAGCTAAATAAAAGACAAGACGAAGAATCAGAAGAATCACAACAAATATAGCGCTTATTAATTGCTAACCAGTAGAGCATAAATTCCTTTGAGGGACTTTTGTTTGCTTGATATCAAGGAATAGATATCAACTAATTAAAGAAGAAGAAGAATCACAGTAAATATTGTACTGTTAATTGTTAATCAGTAGTGTTAGGCCCTTCGAGGGACTCTTGTTTGTTTGATATCAAGGAATATGTATCTGTTAATTAAAAGACATGAAGAATCAGAAGAATCACAGTAAATACAGCACTTATTAGTTGTTAACCTGCAGAGAATCAGCCCCTTTGCAGGACTTTTTTTTGCTTGATATCAACGAATAGGTATCTGCTAATTAAAATAATATATATTAATAATAATATAGTAACACAGTAATATATAGTACTTATCAATTGTTAAACAGTATAATATCAATCCTTTCATGGGCCTCTTGTTTTTTTCATATCAGGGAATATATATCTGTTAATTAAAAGGCAAGAATAATCAAAAGTATCACAGTAAATAGAGCACTTAATAATTGTTAACCAGCAGAGAGTCAGTCTGTTCAAGGGGCTCTTGTTTCTTTGATGTCAAGGAATAGGTATCTGCTAGAGGTGCATGGTATAACTAGTCTACCAGTTTACCACTGTATGTTTTTTCCTGTGGTATGTAAAATAGTACCTTTTTCACTATACTAGTACATGTACTTCTGTAGTTTCCGTCAGTAAGGAATGTATGGAAATTCCCAAGTGATCTTGTTTTCATTTTTCATGACAGAATAATTCCTAAGATTATTTTTTTTTTACAAAATAGTTTTATTTGTTACAAATTAATTTTTGATATTACAAAAATAATTATATTAATGAAACTTTAATCATATGTTTGACACGTGTCACATATGCCAACATGCTGTCTGAATGGGATGTTGTGAAAGATTCAGGCCAAATCCAACTTTCAAATATTTGGGATTTTAAAAAAAATTTAAAAAATAAACATCATTTTGTAGTTATTTACTAGCGTATGTTAATGTGTTAAGTATTGTATTCCTTTATAAGACCGAGAAACATCCTAAGATTTTAAGGAGTGCAGTCGTTCTCTGTTTGAATTTTATGTAATTTCTCTAGTCCACTAAATATTTTCTTGTTTTGTTGAGTCAGCGTGTGTTATGTTTGTATGGGCTTCCTAATAAATAACTTACCCGGGTGTTGGCAACCCACTTAAGGTTTCACTGCCTATTATATCAATAGTGTAGCTAGTAAATTGAGGTTTCAGTGTCAAATCTTCCAGTTTTTACCAGGAAGCTCACTAATGTCAGCACAATGTCTTTTACAGGGTGTCATCTATAGTATAAGCTGTAAATTGTAAACTTCAATGTCAACACTTCCTATTTTTATCAACAAGCTCTCTAATGTAGGCACACTATCTTTTATAGGTTGTCACCAATAGAAAACTGCAATGTTGCCACTTATTATTTTTATCAACAAGCTCTCTAATGTTGGCACACTGTCTTTTATAGGGTGTCATCTATAGAAAACTGCAATGTTGCCACTTCTTATTTTTGTCAACAAGCTCTCTAATGTTGGCACACTGTCTTTTATAGAGTATCATATATAGTGTAAGCTGTATATTGTTGGCTTCAATGTCAACACTTCCTATTTTTATCAACATGCTTTATAATGTCATGACACTGTCTTTTATAGGATGTCAGCTATAATGTAAGCTTAATCATCCTACTTTAGTTACCATTTTTAGATGACAATAAAGCGTTAACATACGCATATCAAATTCATCTACTTTAAGATACTGACCATTTAATATTCGGGGTGGGGGAGGCTGTGATTTTCTTTCAGGCCGAGATATTTTATTTTCTTTCATCTCAAGGTAATTAGTTTTTTTAAATAATATAATGAATATAAATCAGTGCAAGATATGTTTTCTAGATTTTTGAGAGCCATAAATTTGAAGAAAAAAAAAATCTCAGGCCCCTGTCTCAGATAATTAAATTGTTGGTCCCTAATATAATTGTGGTATGCCATGGTACATATTGTGGTATGTTCAGAAATACACAATTTTTCATATTTCCCAACTCTAGTAGCTGCTAACTAGAAAACAAAAAGAAGAATCACAATAAATAAAGGCCTTATTAATTTTTAACTGCAGTAAAACTTGTATTCTTTCTTCTTACAGGGTGCAACAAAAATGGTTTTAAAAACAAATAAACATCTAGGCCAGCTGAAGGATGAGATGTGCTATCCAGGAGACACCACTATCACTGCCATGCATGTTCTGGAGAAGGGGCGTTTCCCAGGAGCATTGAATGATGCAGTGGAACAGCCACTTTAAAAGAAAGAGAACTAGGATCAAAGAATTAAATTTCTCAGCGAATATGAAGAAAAAATCTCCACATGTGAAACATTTTTCTCTCGTTAACTGACTATGATCATCTATTATGTATGAAAAATGGGAAACTTGCATACTTTTCAATAGACCAAAATATATATTGCATATTTAAGTATTCTGTTCTTGAGGAGATAATTTAGAGCTATTATAAAGATACTTCTCTTTTTCTTTCCTAAATTGATCCACTGAGAAAATAGAACTATGCTACCTGCAGTTGTGTATTTTTTTGCATGAATGCTCATTATGCATATGTAGAAAAATTTTGAATGGTTTCTTTTTTATTCTACATATCATTGTCAGGGAAGTCTATATCAGGCACTTCAAATGCCAAGATTGACAAATCAAGGGAGACAACTGCAAATATTGAGCAACATCATTTGTAACTTTAGTTCTGACAGAACAACAGAATTAGCAAAGATGCAGCACACCACTAGAAAATCCCTGTGCATTCGACATCAAAATCAATAGTCTTGAGTAAGTACATTGGTTCCAAAGGAAAAATAAGTCTTTAAAATTCATAGTTCTGCAAGTATACTCTGTAAAGAAAAATATTAAATGTTTTATACTAGTTCTTTTCATTTAAGAAGTAATATGATTGTAAAATTCGTATTAAACTTTATTCTTATCAGTTGTTTTCTACATGTGTATGTACATGTATCTATGTTTGTTTTCATATATTGGTGTAATCTATGCAAGTGTATTTGTATGTGTATAATATTGGTGTATGGGGATTTTTGTTCCTTTTTTTACAACACAAATGATGGCTACTCTTTTAAGACTAACTAGTGTTTGTTTTGTTTTCAGATTATCTGGTACATAATCTCATGCATAGTTTGTTTTACAATGCAGATGGTGTAACTATTTTTTTCATTGTTTTCAGATTATCTGGTAGATAATTTCATGTAGTTTGTTTTACAATGCAGATGGTATAACTAGTTTTTTCATTGTTTTCAGATTATCTGGTAGATAATTTCATGTAGTTTGTTTTACAATGCAGATAGTGTAACGTTTGTTTTTTTCATTGTTTTCAGATTATCTGGTAGATAATCTCATGTAGTTTGTTTTACAATGCAGATGGTGTAACTAGTTTTTTCATTGTTTTCAGATTATCTGGTAGATAATTTCATGTAGTTTGTTTTACAATGCAGATAGTGTAACTTATTTTTTTCATTGTTTTCAGATTATCTGGTAGATAATCTCATGTAGTTTGTTTTACAATGCAGATGGTGTAACTAGTTTTTTCATTGTTTTCAGATTATCTGGTAGATAATTTCACATAGTTTACAACTCCTCCACAGTTTCCTCTGTAGCATATATAACAACTTTAGTTTACCTGTTACCAAATAAACACAATTATATTATAATAAAACAACTTATTTATAGTATAAAAAAATTTCATGCAGTAACTACTTAAATTATTCAGTAAAATGATACAGTAACAGTTATACAGTGAAAGTTCTTGAAATTGAAAACAGGGTACATCATGTAAAAGATCTTATGTCTCCTATGTTTTAGGCGGGGGGGGGGGGTCTTCTCTTTTAAAAGGTACTTTTTTCTAGATTACACATTTATCTGTGAAAGAGGTTGTACTCAACTTTTAGAAGTTTTCAGTGAGTTTGCAACTTGGGGACTGTTGTATGCCATTATTAACCTCATACACATACTACAATATTAAAGAATGTACTAACTGTGAAATTCAAGTATTTGCTTTAGAGTTTATCATCTGTGTTTGGAATTATATTGTTTACAACTGCACACAATGAAAATTACACAAGTAGAAACTATTTTTGGACATAAAGTGCTAAAATTATTCACCCAGTGAAATTATCAAATATACAGTATGTGTAAACCATTTATTGCAGTAGGTAATGATTAGATACAGTATATGGTGGAGAAAACTTTGGTTTGGAATCTCTCTCATGTTTATATGCCCACCGTAGGCAGGGCATATTATACTATGATGTCCAACTGTGTGTCACCAGTTTGGTGTCCACACAATAATGTTAGTTGTCCTTCTTCTACATTTATCAAACTTCTAAATTGATCTCTCATATCCACCGAGAAAACAGAACTATGCTACCTGAAGTCATGTAATTTTTGCATGAATGTCCATTATGCATATGTAGAAAAATAGCTTGCACTTGAGGTAAGGAAGAACCATATCAATTTCATGGTCACAAGGTCAAAGGTCAAGGTCATTGATTGACAGAGAAACTTTGTTCATGCACAGCAACTTGAGTTCGATCAGCGGAAGCTCAGTTGCTAGAGTATCAGACTTGTAATCCAAGAGTAGCAGGACTGATCCCTGACTAGGCCAGCCTGGGTCAGCTGCCTCTTTGTGTCCTTGGAAAAGGCATTTAGCTTCCATTTTCTTGGCCTGATATAGCCAATATAATCTTAAAATGCCTTTAAAACCAACAACAGAAATCCATCACCGCTTACCAAAACTTGTTGCATTTATTGTAATGTAGAATCCAATAGATTTTAGAGTTAAAAGGTCAAAAGTCAAAGTCACTGAATCATTATGTACTTGTATTTATGATGATGGCTGGACAAGAGCTAGGTATGAATTAATATGTAATTGTATTTATGATGGTGGCTGGACAAGAGCTAGCCTAAATATGGTACTTCTGTAGAATTAACTATACATGTACAGTTTAAAATCTTTATAACAGTTGTATTATTTAAATCAATCGTTAGGAAATTTACCATATATATATGACCTGAGTGAATTTTTTTTAGGGCATTTTGTAGGAAATTTATTATATATATGACTGGGGTGAATTTCTGGAAAAGAAAAAATGCTTATAAGTAGCCAGAACATTTTTCATTTTTTGGAAGGGGCAAATGTCAACCAATTGTCAACCAATTACCAGCAAATTGTCAACCAATTTTTCTGTAATCGTTAGGAAAGAAATGTTAAGTCTCTGCTGTATCACCCTGTAAGCAACTTTTGACTTTTCTGAGGACAAATTCAAACAGTGCAAAACATCTGACAACTTTACACATGTACAAGTAATAAAAAGGAATATTTCTTGAATGAATTGAAATATACCTAGATACAATATTCCCAAAAAGGAACTTTGGTACATTAAAGGACTTAAAAGACAACAGTATTATATACAGACTATGATATTCTTTAGGAAATCAACTATATCTGCCACATTAAATATTGGTTTGCTTGCATGCACAAAGTTAGGACATTATTCTTCAATTTAGTACTAGAGGTAATCATATTCATGGATCTCTCCTTGTTCATAATGCAACGTTTGGGACAGGGCACCATCCCTTCTGTACCTGCCTAGTTGGAACACTGCTCAAGATTTTGAAATCTTGTGCTTCAGCCAATATTTTACAGGAGCCACAAGTTCAATGAAAGACAACATTTACTTTTTTTATTTACTAGTTTTCTTTAAGCAGAGTTATGCTTTTTAAGGCAAACACAATTATCACAACTTTTAGGAGACAATGACTTTGGAAATTTGGTTGCTGTGATAATTTATAATTTTCATTGATTGGTGATATGCATTTTTGGGAACATTATGGAAGTTAATATGAGAGAACAATCTAAATAATCTGTATTTACATAATCTACATTTAACTGTAATATTGATAGCAATATTTTTGGTACAGTACATTTAACTGTAATATTGATAGCAATATGTTTGGCACAGTACATTTAGAATACATTGTTTTTATCCAGTGTATCCATTGCTTTAACAAAAATTCATTTACCAGGTTATGTAGTAGTAATAAAAGAATAAAAGAAATTACATGGGAATTAGGTCACATCTTTTCTAATATCAAAATCATTATTGAAAGATAAGAAAAAAGTGAAAACAATATTATAACACATTTATAAACCGTGCTTAGGATAAAGGAATTTGTTATAATGCAAGAACATTTGTGAATTCTCAAATAATTTTCTTCTAACAAAAATGAACAGTGCACTAGTAAAGAAAGAAAAACTGTATAATAAATATATACTTTTGTGCTGTTACTTATATTTGCACTAAAACAAGCTGTGGTATATAACCTAGATTAAGATCATTTTGAACAGATTTTACCTGGCTGGGAATGGAGTAGCTTTAAAAAATAATGACATATCAGTGCTTTTCACCTAACTGGTATCACATACTTGGTAACCCTAACACTCCATCGAATAAGGCCAAAATGTCCATCCATTAGTCAGCATGAATGTTCATCCCGTAGTCTGTCATCCAAATCTTGGTTGTAATACTATATCAATATGCCTATGTACACCAATCTTCCACAATGATTCCATCTTGGGAGGAAGGTTGTTTGCACTGCAAAACTCAGTGTGATCTATTGTCCATTGAGTGTATGAGCCACTTTTATGCCTGTTTCAGGATCTTTTCTCTTTGACAGCAGTAGGTAAAATATATGGTTTATTCAGTCTTATTGTTGGCTTTGTTTTACACTTCTTCAATTCTATAATTACAGAATTTATGGATAACATTACAATCTGTGAGGAAAATAAATATAAATTTTCCTAAAATGTTCATTGATACAAGAATGGATGACAAGCAGCTGGTAAATAAATACACTGCTTTCTAATAATTTTGTTTCATCTTTTATTTACACTTGTTTCCTTAACTATGTTCATAGATACAAGGATCGTAAAAACTACACTGCTTTCTAATAATTTTGTTTCATCGTTTATTTACACTCTTGTTCCCTATCATTTAACTGATTTGACATAGAAACAGTGTCCCTCTGCCTGTGCACAAGCTTGTGTATACTCTAGCATCTATATTTTCTATTTTATTTTAACCAAATCTGCATTTGCACAAGCTTGTGTAAACTCACGCATTATATTTTCTATTTTATTTTAACTAAATTTGCTGTTAAGCTTGATGACAACAATGGCTCTGATGAGTTTGATAATGAGTACATTTGTAAGAGTTATTTCCCTTCATCAATTTAGTATTGACATTCCAATGGCATGTGACCATTCTAGTATTCACACTAATTGTTTGATTTAATCAAAATTTGCTGTAAAGCTTGATCTTAAAAATGCTGTCATCCTCAAAGGTCCTGGTCATTGATAGCCACTGGTCAATTGTGAACCAAGTTCTACTAGTGCCTACATTGAGGACTATTCAACATGAGATGGGTATATAATGTCATAGCACTCTTGTTTACCTCTATCTTTTATCTTATATACCTTTTTAAAGAATTTTTGTAACATCTTTTCATTTTGATCTTTCATTTGTACAACTATATGTTTATCTTTAAAGGTTTATCTTCCTAATGTTTCTTTTTGTATTTTTTTATTTTAAAAAGACTATAATTTTTTTAGTTGGCTTTTAGGCAGCATTATATACAGTACACGCGTCATGTTTTTATGAAAAAACACTTCCCCACTTCCCCACGCCCACTACGACGCGTGGAATTTACCTATCGACTCAGCTACAGCACACAGTGCAGAATGCTCTTTTTAATTTGTACGCAATGCCATTTAATATTCAAAGATTCGCTCACTAAAACGCATTCACATACGTGTATTGAAACAGATGAAAGATAAATTGCCGAGCAGAGAGTCAGGAATGATGCTTCACAAATAATACAAAGTTTAATTATCTTAATTTTAATGAGGGGTGGGGGGGGGAGAAAGAGATTCTGTTTTAAACAAACAAAAGGTAAAAGAAATGACATGTAAATACATGTATTAGCGGGTTTTATTCCGTTATTAAAATAAAAGAATGCGAGAGATGCTGTGATTTTTTTTTATTCCCACAGTCACTTTTAGATTGTTTGCTTAACATGTTCCCACACAATGAAATATACATGGCGGTATCCAATATACAACCTCTACTATGTATCATTTAGCTTTAACAAAATTACACTTGTTGTGATTTTTAGAAAATAAAATATTAATAATTTTAGATGTGAATCAGGACCATTGCAGCTTGTTACATTTAAATCCTTAGTCCCTTATCGGGAAAATAAAAATACTATATATAGTTTGCTTTATATACCGCTAGAAACCAGTTTTATGTGATAATATCAACACTTAATGGTTATGTGTTTCTCTGTCTAAATTCGCTCTTCACAAACTAATATCTTCTTAGTTTTAAAGCGTTTGATTTTCTGACAACAAGAAACATTTAGCTGCTAGAAATTTTCCTAGTTTAAGTCATTTAAGACTTCAACTCTATTTGCTTATTATGCAACGGAGTGAGGGGGGGTTGTAGGCTGGGAGAGAAAGAGACAGTTTGGACGTGCATCAAGGCCATTACACTTTTTTCCCCCTAAATTTAAGTTAAATAGTAGGTCTCTAAATGGGAAAATAAAAATAATTATATTTAGTTTTTCATATAACGCTAGAGACCAGTTTTACACGATACAATGAGAACTTAACATCAAATGCATTTCTCTGTCCAAATTTGTTTTTCACAAACTAATACCTTTTTAGTTTTAAGGTGTGTGGTTTTGTGATATTTTCATTCAACAGTTATTGTACTATACATTTTGAAACATCGAAGCGCGACATTGAACATTAGCTGATGACGTAGAAAGTGTCATGATGGACTGTTGGTGACTCGAGGCAGGAAGCTACAGCAACAGGCATAGTCGCTGGCTTCAAAATAAGAATGATACTCCTCAGCCAGTGCCTGGTGATGCAATGTAGATTCGTGAAAAAAGTGTGGACAGGAAGTAACTTTTTTCTCATTGAAATCACTTTGTTTATGGCATGAATGGCCACTGATAGAGCACAAAAGTCAATACAGTGTACACAATTCCATGCATTTAAAAAATTGCCGTACTCTCTCATAAACAATGTTATTTTCAAAGCTTAAGGGTAAAAGTACAGAAGAACCTTTCCGTAGTATAGCTCGTGTATCTTTTTTACTGCTTTCAATGATTTCTTCATGGTGGGTCTTGGAAATTGTATGGATATTAAAGGGAAACTATGACAAATTAATAACCAGTACACAATACACTTTAAATGTGATCCTTGACCAGAGTGTATTTCTTGCTAGTGTCCACTGACAGTGGAAGATTTTTTTGCAGAGTGTATCAACTTGTACCCTGTGAGACAGGTGTGTTTCGGTGTTAATTCAATTAGGAGGGTTTTGAATCTGTACCACCAATAAAAATCTTGAACAATTTAAAAGACCAATTTCTACAAAATAAATTTGACCCAAAAGTTGTATGACTTTATATTTGCTATCTTTATCTTTTATTTTGTATATGTGTCAAAGAATTTTAATATCTTTACATTGTCTTTTATATTGTAGGACTACATGTTTATGTTTATTTGGAAGGGTTTATCTTCGTGTAGTTCTTTTCAGTTTTTACATTTTACATTTATATGCCTATACTGCAACAGCAGAAGGAGGCATATCACTTTGCTGCTCTCTGACCATATGTCCATATGTCTGAGAGTCCATAGTGTGTCCCAGAATGATTTTAGCATGATAGCACAAAAACTACTTGACTCAGAGCCATAATATTTTACACACTTTATCATGGTAAGGAGTATATGACCTGATTGGATTTTCAGGCCAGCAGCTCTGCAATTTTTTCTTCATGCATTTTTGAACTTTAAACTTAAATTTTACTTTATGACAAAAGCATTATTAGCAAAGACCATAAATGAAAATTGGTAGTCATGTTTGTATTAGAATGTAGATGAACAGATTAGATTTTCCGATTAGTACAACAATTTTATATATTTTTGGACATATTTCTGACATTTTGGGGCTTGGGCTATTTTGAGTAAAACCTTGTTAGTGCAATTAAGCATAAACCACTTAAGTTCAACAAATTTGGTAGGCATATTGGTATTCATATGTAAATGATCTAATTTTATTTTTAGGTCATTACAGCAATTTTCAATGTTTCTATACCTGTTTGAAATTTTTGGACTTAGATATTGGAGAAAAACCTTGCTAGCACAATTAAGCAAATTTGATACGCACATTTGTATTCAAATGCAGTTGACCCGATTCACTTTTCAGGACAATTACATCAATTTGTTATTTTTTTTTCTTATGCTTTTGTTTAACATTTTGGACTTTTTTAATACAAAAACTTTGTTTGCACAATTTAACAAAAATCACGCAACGTAGACAAATGAAATTTGGTATTCATGTTTGTATGCATACAAAATATGACAGTCACCTAATTCGATTTTCATGCCATTTTTGAAATCCTAACTGTAATATATATTGGCACAGTATAGCCAGGATTGTGCTGATGTGCTGGTAAACCCTATACATACATACATACATACATACATACATACATGTGTACATACATACATACATACATACATACATACATACATACATACATACATACATACATACATGTGTACATACATACATACATACATACATACATACATACATACATACATACATACATACATACATACATACATACATGCATAAATACATACATACATACATACATACATACATACATACATACATACATACATACATACATTCATACATACATACATACTGTAACTTAAAAAGATTAGCCATTATATTATGTAATATGTCTGTAACTCTAATGGGATCACTATCCTATTTAATATTCTGTCTAACTTTCAACTTAAGTCTGTCTGATATTCTATCTAACTTTCAACTAGTCTGTATGATATTCTAACTTTTAACTAGTCTGTATGATATTCTATCTAACTTTCAACTAGTCTGTATGATATTCTATCTAACTTTTAACTAGTCTGTATGATATTATCTCTAACTTTTAACTAGTCTGTATGATATTATCTCTAACTTTCAACTAGTCTGTATGATATGGAATAATAGGATATATAGTCTATAAACAATGATGGAATTTTGTAATATTAGTTAAACAATCTGTGTTTAAATTTTAAGCTATAAGTAGTTAATTACATTAAATATGAGTGTATACTCTAGAAACACTGATGTATCCTATGTTTTAAGGATTTTACATGTGTTACCTTTATCTTTTATTTTATATACATTTTAAAGAAATTTTATCATCTTTACAGTTTATATCTTATCTTGTTATTCTTCGTGTTTTCACATAAGCTATAAATATTTGTGTCTACTCTATTTACTTTTATAAATGCAATATGGTACAGTCTTACCCATTTATGTCGATATCCTCAGGTCCGAGGCAATATTGTCAACATAAGCGATGTCGAGATAAGGGGGGGGGGGGCTGATACAAGTGAAATTCGTCTGTAAGGGGTGACCTGTTGTCAGCTAGTAGGATTTACACTTTAAGAAAATAAACAATGGAAATCTTGAGTAAATGAAGACAAAACCAGTGTGAAATATACCTGTATATTGACAACTTACATTTTTGTTGCCTTTGTGTAATAAAATCTATAATGCTTTCAGTACATATGATAAGTACATGAATTCAAATATAAGTCACATGTTAGAAAATTCATGTATCGGTCACATCCTGTTAGAAAACACATATATAAAAAATGATAGTCCTTGTTTGATCTACATCTAATTGTCAACCAACATGTGTGACTAAATAATTCACTATGATATTCATTCTTGCCTGTACCTCATGGCTGTATAGTAATTATTTATATGCTACATGTATTTAAATTGGCCTAGATTTTGGTCTGTAATCATATTACTGAGGCTATCATGAGGATGAGGCTATTCAGAGGGAAATGAAAACCTGTCAACAAGTTATGAACTCTCTCTGATCGCAAAACATTCAATGACATTTTTTTTAAAAAAGTCTTAATTAAGCACAAGTAGAATTTGTTTTTTACTCTGCAGTTGGTAGCCATCATAAGCATAACTATAGTTACTTTTCTTCCTACAGAAAAGGAAACTTTCACGGTACAATAAACCAGTTTCAATCACCAATCTCTTTGGAAAATGCAACAGTTGATCAGATTTCATTGCTTTTATTCAAGTTTGATGATGACTTCCTTTGATGAAGGGTGCATTGTTTTTATTGAAGATTGTAGCCAGCTTGCTTTGATGAAGGGTGCATGTATTATTGAAGTTGCCATTAAAGGCCAACATTGGAGGACCAAACAATTGCCTGTTTGTTAATCTAGTGGAAATATATAAGCCTGGCGGCAACATCAAATAATTGTAGAACAAAGTACAGGTCGGAACTGGCAGCTTCTTGAAAAAGAAAGGATTTGTTCAAGTTGGGACCTAGGGCTTCTGTCAACATATACATTTTTTTTTTATCTTTACCTCATTATAAGCATGACAAATTTGGTTGTAACAATAGGCCAGGGGAACGGGACTTTGCTTTCTTGTTGATATAAGTGGTTTGTGCTTTATTTCTGGATCTTGTAATATTTAAAATGCTGGAGATTAGTGAAACAATTATCTTTTATTGCAATATGATCATGGATAATAGCATTTACATCCCATGCTGTTATAACCTATTATGGGCTGCAGATAATTTCGGGTCATTTGTTTGTGTTTTCAGATAGGTCTATATTATATATTTAATATGTAATTTATTCTGTAAATGGTTTTAGTAAATGACATGATACATAAAGGAAAATGATATGATTTCATTCAATACAGTTGCAAAAATGACAACAGTATAATTCTGAGACAAGATTGTTCTAAACAGTCTATCAATAATGATAATAATAATAATAATAGTAATAATTAGCAACATCAACAGCAGCAGCACTGCATGCTATGTACTCACAATGTAAAAGCCTACCTACTTCATATTCATTGTATTTAAGTAAATGCAGCACATAAGTAAATACAAATTTCAGCATGATTGACATTTTAAATGAATTGTTTTCAATTTACCAGCATCTACATTTTCTTTATAAGGCTTATTTATCCTTAGATTAATGTGAAATTAAAATTGCCTTAATTTTCATATAATTTTAGTTTATAATCGTATATTTTTAAAAAAGTGTTTGTTACTGTCAAGTAAAGTGAATAAAGTTTGATATACTAAATCTTATTAAACATGTTAAGTATTATTATTTCTTATCTTTTTAGCTCATTACAATTTTCAGATAATCTTTTAAACTTTTTTCTTTAACATATCTTTATTTCTGTTGATGTAAATATCTTTCTTAGCAACTTGTATGAAAATGTATATTCACAGAATTCCGAATTTCAGAAAGCTGTGGTGTTTCTCTGAAATAGTTTTCTTTTCAAATTAATAATTCATTAATTTAATGCTAAATGCTGTATTTCTACAAGATTCTTGGTTCAGAAACAGTCATGTTGTCATGAATTCACCCTCGAAAATACGAGACACTATCGGCCGCCACTGATCGTTGCATAGAAACTCAACAGACATTATTTCCGTCACTAGATTTGATGTTTTGATTAATATTAATCGTTATATACACATGGCGATTGTGGAGACTAGGGCCAAATTAGTGACACGGAATAAGTTGATTAGTCGATAAATAAAACAAGTTTGACTCGTAAATTTAGTCCGACTTTCTTCTAACTCTTCCCACCCCACGTTAGATGGAATCGGTCATCTCGCACCCTGCTACTTCGCACCCAGTAAGTCGCACACTAATAAAGTTGTATCGCACCCAAATATAAAGTTATGTCGCACATAAATATATAGTCAAGTCGCACCCATGTGTAATATACCATATATTAAATTATTGTTAAGCTAAAAGCAAATGTAGGTCACAGTGACTACTTTCTTCCATTTTTTTAAATGGTTTAATCAGTAAATGTGGTTATCTTGATTATTGAATTAATAAGGTCCCATAGCTTTTTGTTGGCAAGTTGTATTTCACAGCGAATCAACAAGAAGATTTTTGTTTCCACAAGGCTTACGTAGTTGCGGTTGTAAGGCTTTATAGGCTATATTAGTACAAGCTGTGAAATCTATTACAGGATATGCTGCAATTGAACAACTGTATTGCTACAAAGCATTTGGCATTGTGGCCTTGTCGGTTTCATTCCAGTTTGATGAAGGGTGTACGCATTATTGAAGTCTGTGGGCTTCCGTAAGCTCCGAGTAAATGAAAGCGCGCAAACCAAAGCGTGCTCAAATCGGCGTCGGTGTTAATGCGACTACAACACAAGGTTATTATAGAACAATGCAGGGTACAGAACTGGTAAGTTGTCTACATAAACTATTAGAAAACAAAAGATTTGTTCAAGTTGGGACCAAGGGCTGATGTCGACGTTTACATCACTTTTCAATCATAATATCGATGCTTAGCTGATAAAAAAAAAAAAAAAAAATGGCACTCAGACGTACATTTTGTCAGTGTTGTTTGTTTAAACTTTTCTTCCTAGCTGTAAACTTTTGAAGAACAAATATTATAAATCTATAGGCAATATTGGAAGAACTAGATGTTTTCAGTACGTACAAAATACCGTAGATTCCAATATTATTACGTTTTTATCCCACTAATACCATTTAGAAATGCATATATGGTATGCACTGTGTTTATCCGTTTCATTACGGTATTCATTACACAATACAGGTATCTACATTTGGATTTTAATGATTAAAAAATATTAAAGTAAATATTACTCACCGCAAAATGAAGTGTCCATCAATGTTGTTTACCCTCGGGTGTTTACTAGTAAGTATATTGCTTTTATTTTCGTGCAAGTCCGAACAACCCGTATCTGTATTATATTTTGTGTTTTGCTGCATAAACACTGCTTGTGTTTCATGCAATAAACGTTTTGATTTGATTTATATTTACCTTTTTCATAATCCAGATCTAATTCCCGAGTAATATTTCCTAAGTTTCAGTTTATTTTCGAAATTCCTGTGAATACCGATAAAAAGAAATCCATGTCGGCTTCACTAGGTCAGCCGACTTTGAATATAAAAAAAAATCTTTTTGCAACCCGTGCTAGCGAAAATATTGTCATTTGCACTCACAGTGAATGTATTTGGTATTAATGATTTTAATATTGTTATATTGTTAACCTGGATATAATACACTCTTAGTTATTTTGCACCACACACTGTGCTATGCGTGAATTTCTGCTGCCTTCAAGCAATCGTTTTTTTTTATTTTTTATTCTCCGTCTCTCTCTTTCTATTGTTTGTGATTTTGTTGCATCCAAATTTCAGTTTGATACCATATTCTAATAGAGTCAGTTATATCTTAACAATGAGGATGACACTGGTTTATGCTGGGTACGACATGACTTTAGTGTTGGGTGCGACATGACTTTAGCATTGGGTGCGGCACAACTTTATTAATGTGCGACTTGACCTGGGTGCGACATGACCCGTGACCCTTTAGATGTGATCGGAAGTGTCAGAGCAAACACTGACTATTTTTGACATTTTATACAATATTAGATTAGTCGATTCTCTGTTTTGAATAATATGATAACATTTATTTTCAGATAAGATTGTTCCGAATAGTCTAATAATAATAATGGTAATAATAATAATAATGAGCAGCAACACTGCAAGCTATGTGCATAACAGCCTACACACTTAAGATCCATCATATGAAACTAAGCGCAACTATTGAAATTACACAAATTTGTTCAGCATTTATTTACATTTTGAAATGGATTGCCTTGCACCTTACCAAAGAAAGCCTATATGCATTGTGTTTGATATGGTCCATGTAACTTTAGAGGAATGCAGCACTGAAATGGCTTTCTGTTTAATTGTATTTCAGTTGATAAATGTGAAGTTTTGTTCTATCTGAACCATTTGTTATATCTGAAGTGTTTGTGATGATTAATATATTCTTAAGCTGGTGAATGCAAATCGCCTTCGGAGATTTCGGCACTCCTGAAGTTATGACCTGTAGGACAGATCCGTCCGGACACAGCTGATGAATGTTGATAGACAGGTGTCAACAACATAGATGTTGTTATATCTGTCCACAGCTACTCCATTGGGACCTCTAAGATTGTCAGGACTGTAAGTAAACTGCTTCCTACCACCATGTCAAAACAGAGAGCGAATTCATATTAGTATTAGTAACACTACACTCGTGTTTTCATGTTATTCACAGCTACGAAGTTGCTGCATTCGAATGCAGAGATATCTTGATAAGAATACTTGACATCTCCTTCCGCGTCTGATCAGACTCCAATGACACTTGCTATCAGCAATGAAAACCGTGCACAACCATCATACCATTCCCAGCATCTGCTATTCCTCCACAATTGTATGTGGCTGTTATTGTTCTGACTGACTTGATGACGTCATCTACCACCGACAGAATCTGGATTTTATTCTGACACCCACAACGACCACCGCGACCTCCTGGCCATCTAGTAAACATATGTTCCCCTGGATTACCTATTAGTGTATGACTTGTGATGAACTGATAGGAAGAGCTTAGTAGGATACATTGGCTATTGTTATAATCAGCAAGCATCACTCTGTCGTCAGGGAGAAATGTGGCACCAGAATAATGTGGTTGATATTTACCAGTAGGGACTTTGAGATCAATTACACCAGCTCTCTGAATTCCACAGTCTTTCGTTGACCTCCGCAAACATGTAGGGGAAAGAGTGTTGGAGTTGGTTGTAGTCACAATTTTTCCCAATTCAGATAATGATAGGGACAAAATGGATTGCATCAGACGGATCGAATTTCACTTCTGATGTTATTGTCTCAATTTTCTCTTAATTTTCTCCAACCAGATTGCAATAGGAATGCAGCTGCGATCTCATCTTTTCCGCCATCAAAAACCTTGTGTAAGTTGCTCCCATATTTATCGACTACTTCAAGGAGATAGTGAGAATTTCTCACAGCATGAATTAGTGACAAACACTGATGACTCTCATCCTGTTTCCTGATAACCTCTTCTTTGTAAATTCTGTTCCCCTCTGTCATCACTCTTTTCTCTAACTCGTCTAGAGATGCACTGATTTTCTTTTTCACTTCTCTAATCTGGTCGATCAGTCTATTAACTTGGGGTTCAAGAGTATTAACACAGGACTCGTTCATCTCCATAAATTTCTTTAAATGGATCTCGATATTCTTCATATCCGCAATTATTTCGTCTGGCTTGCTGTCACGTAGCAGAGCAGGGAGTTCTTTTTTCAAGTCTATGACTTTAGAGCAAATGTTATGGCCCTTGAAGAAGCATGTACCACAACAGGGAACAGTGTGATCTTTGCAGTAGTATCTTTATATCTTCTCCATCATGTTCCGAACAGGTAAAGCCTTCAGCAAGTTTTCATCACATTTTCTGGGTTACAAGCTAATTTCTCCACACTAAGGATGGGTATGATCCTTTGACATTTTCAGTTGCTATGTACTTTCAAACAATCTCCACACATGGCCTTGTTTGCATACTAAACAGAACCCCTTCAGCGGGATAGCGGCACCCTCAGTGTTACAAGCGTCACACAAACGATCTACTTTCGATTTCGCTGGTAAGGACTGATTGCAAGACTGTGTTGGATGGAAACAGAGACGCCCATTCACTTGTCGGTCTGTCCTTTATAGAGGGATTTGCGGAATTTCTACATACCGGACACCTAATATATCTCAGATTCGTTATGTTTCGTAGCCTCAGTTGTTATGTGGGACTGTAAACACTTCTCGCAAAATGTGTGGGCGCACGGTAGCTTTTTGGGTATGTTGAACTGTTCCAAACAAATTGGACAACCAGGCCCAACTTCAATTTCCGATTTAGCAGCAGCCATCTGTATCTTTAACAGTAAACCAGTATATAACTTCTGTTAGGAAATGAAATTTTTTTCTCACAGGTCAAATTATTTGGACGACAAATTGACAAATACTTCTTTGCTTGGATAATGTTGTTGTTAGTTCCTAGCGCTTGGGGCATGCTCGATTGGTTAGTGCCGAATAACATGAGACGTGTTCTATGTGTTCTGACCTTTCCTTCTAGTCGAGTCCACCACTGTGCCATGATAGAATTTTGTGTTATTCAGTAGGGATTCTACATATTCCGAATGTGCTAATTCATACACGAGCAAGCCATTAGATGCATATATTTCTCTATATTTGGCATGACACAATCTGCAATGTGCCATTGTACCTTCTTTTAAGCAATTACTATGATTATAAAAAGATCAATCCTTGTTTTAAAGTCTCCTTGCTACTGAAAACACTGCTGCATTTGTAATTTTCCATACGAACAAGTCATTGACTCATCTCACTCCCCATTCTCGCCCAGAATATTCCATACTGTGCAGAAATCAAATTATGTGTTATTTGAGGACGCTAGGGCGTCCTCTTTATTAGATTGGTTTTTGACGGGTATTTTGAGGCTGTTTTATTTCCTGAAGAAAAAAGATTACTTCCTTGTTCGATAATCTTTCTCAACTCCCTATGTGGCACTGTACAGTTTCGTATTTTGCAAAGGTCGATTTTTAAAGAAAAAGAATTTCCAGGGTTTTCCACACTGGATTATCAGACTAATTAAAAAAAGACCTTTGTATAGCTTAGGTATCGTTAAAAGAACTTTGAATTCCCTCTATTTTGGTGTATGATTTTTGGGCTGTAATTTGGGTCATAGACTATACAGCTTGGCCCTTACTTCAGACTGCGCACGTATAATAAAAAAAAAATGCCAGCTCCACTTGGTCATTTTCACTTCCTGGACTTCAAATATGAATCGTAAAAAACGAGCCGATAACTCTTTTATCACATTTTATATGTTTTGTAATTCGTTTTTTAAAGTACCAATTTTAGTTCTTGTTCGATTGTGGATTCTATTATTCTCTGACTGTGTTAATTCTGCAACGAGCAATCCCATGTTGAAGCTTGACTAGTATACACGAATTTGACTGGTATAAATATAAGACCAATATCACTCCTTTGGATGATGTACTTGTGTTACTTGGTATGTTGTATATGTTTGGATGTGGTTCAGAATTAGAAATGTTGCCCTGCACTTGTTAATTATATACCCTTAAGAAAAGTATACATGTATTTCACTCTTACATTTATTTAGTTTCAATATTGTAGAATGAATGCTCTGTTAGCAACTTTCTTCTTTGCAGGAAAAAAACAAAGGTGTGTTTGTGTGGGGGGGGGGGGGCATGCATTTTATAGCTGCTAAGAACGTTTCATTAGGTATCGGTCATTTCAAACCATAAGAAACTTTTGAACTTTTGTATTGGCTTATGTAATATTGATATCAGTTTTACTGGTGCATTCCAGTTAGTTTACATTCGTTAATGGAGCGGTGTTTTGCTTAAACAAAGAGTCTTCTCACCTATTGAGTAATATAAACAAAAAAAAAAAAAGACATAGGAATTGGATCTTATTTGTTCTGCTTCAAGTCACTACCTATGGGCGAATTTAGACAACTGAAAGAGTGAGATGCATATACGTCTCTGTAAGACCTGTTTAAGGTTCAGTACAAGTTCTAAAGAATACAAGTTATCAAATGTTGCTGTACAGCATCTTTGTGGGATTAATCTTCCAAAAGTCACCGAAACGTTCTATGAAGATCGCAAAGATCAATAAGGTAAAACTCGGACAAATCCGATTGCAATTCGTTACCCTTTTAGTATCTCCAGTCAGTTTCTCTACGTGTTTCAGCCAAAGGTATAACAGGTACTTTTCTTACCAAATCAAGATACTGACTAACTTCCCTTTGTATTAGTCAATAAAATATCCATTACTAGACATAATAATAATATATACAGTTGCCATACATCCAGACTATGTCTCAGCATTCCTTGAAGTAACGAAAACAAACACAAAATCCGTTGTTCGGTGAGAACTTTCTATTTTAATAAACATTTTTAATCTGCCCAAAAATTGCCCAGTGCTGAAAAAGTTATGTTTAGAAACAACTACCGACAACTTCTCAAAAAGATTTAATCTTAATAGAACCCTAAACTTAGTCATTGACCGGGAAACAGTGTAAAAACTTTCTGACACGTAAATGTTTCATTTGTTTTGAATCAATTAATACAAACGCATAAGTAGCATGTACACCTAGTCCGCATATTATTTAGTCATTGTTGATCTTTACTGGTTATCTAACGGAACTCATCGTTCCTTAAACTTCCGTATTTTCAACACAGTAATAGTTTTTAGACTTTGACATAAAGATTTAACTTTTTTTGCAGTATGAAGTAAATACACAATTCAAATTTTGTAACCATTTCTACGAAGTTAAAACTTGTTTACACTGTTATATCTCTCGAATAAACTTTCTTCTTCTACCAGGGCCCCAGTCTGTATAAATCGTCAGACAACTTAAAAATAAGCACAGATATCTCAAGCATTCAAGCGTGGTAAAATATTGACTACCTTTTTTTTTTCTCATATGGATCTTACATGCAAGCTTAATCAGGAACAATGTTAATTCAACAACAAATGCCTACTCAATATTATTTTATTCCGCGATGTACATGGTCTTTACTTACATGATTTGTTTTATTTTGTGTTTTTTTTTTTTTTTTTTGCGAAAATGTTAAAATGTGCGAAATTATTATTTGAACAGCAGCATTAAGTTTAGTCTCTACAAACGATGGGATCTATCTCGAGAAGTTGGCAGAACCTCATCCTTGGCGGCAGTTGTAGCTTTTACCATTGACACTTTTTTTTAATCAGATTAGGAAACAATATACGACAGCGTATTCGGTTAGAGATTAGTTAGGCACTTGGGATATACAACAGGGACCCGACAGAGGCGATAGGGAGAAAGTCGATTTTTAAAAGCAAAAACGTAAAATGATGAGCAATTCTCACGCCCCCCCCCCCCCCTCTTGCACCCAACTTCACTCTGCCTTAAAAACTGATTTCGTTACGTAAGGAACTTACCTCATAATCAACAACATTACCCCTAATAGTTTACTTTTGATATGTCCAAAATACCTCATAATAACACAAAATGTATTATGAAAATATTATTGGGCTGCACTTAAATTCCGGTTTTGGATTCCTGTTTTGGAAGCAATATTTGTGGATGTATCTTTGAATTCATTTTCAGCTCCTTTACTTTCATTTTCAGTTAAAATTTGTTTCTTTTATGGGGTTAATTTAAAATTATTTCCAGCAAATCTTTGTTCAGCTTTACTCACGTCCTTTCGTTTCCGGTGATTATGCATGTTCTGCTTCAAACTATAGTCTTTGCAGCCCCTGCCACCCTCTCCCCATTTCCTTCACTGAACCTAAAACGCTTTGCGAGGAATCGAAAGTATATTAAGACAGGGGAAAGAGTTAGATATAAGTGACCTTGAAATATCTAAAGCAAACTTTCTTGGTAATAGGATAGCCTAGAGAACTCTGGAGAACTTGACTATTATTAACATATTTCAAGTTGGATATGTTCTTCTGATCGCTACTATTTCGTTTACGCTGCTATGCCTGCTCCAGCTTATACAAATATGACTCTTATTCTTGAGTGGGCCAGAAACTCTCCTATACTATACTACAAAGAAATGTACGAAACAAATGCTCAATACATGTTTTTATGTTGAAATTGCTTAAAAATGTGTATTGAAAAGATATAATGTTAAACAGATACATTTTTGTTACCCAGATTAATAGCGATTTTGTTTTGATCCTTGCGTTGCATCATATATCTTATGAACTTTTTTGCGATGTCTCGTAATAGCTGTTCTTTTTAGTTTGTTTTTGGAGAAAAAAAATTCTTTTGACTTTTTATTTTTCTTCAATCAATTGATCTTTTTTCTCTGTTATCTGTTTACTCTAATTCATTTTTCATATTGTTGAGGCCATTCTTTGAATTTAGTGATGCTAAGCCTAAATGTTTACATCCATGTTTATAAATTTGTGGACCATCACATTGTTTAACTGCGTTCAGATGCAGCTGTTACATTTTCAGTAGACTCTATTCTAGCCTTTTTCTTTTTGAAATTCGCAGCAAATAAGTACCGGCTAAACATATTGACAATCTCACTCATTTAGCAGCAAATGTCATCTTGTAATCTCATCAAGGCTTTTATCTAAATTTGGTTGTTCATATAATGGATTTACGGTCGTGGTTGACCCGTTGCAGATTTGCGTACATTTTTTGCTACTTTGTCATATTCTGTCAAATTTTAATTTAATTACTATATTTGTAATGCCTAGTGGCCCGTCACCCAATGCTTTGTTAGATTTTTGTTATCATTTCATCGTTTCTTTTATTGTTATGTGTTTGTTTCATCTGAGCTAACTGTTTGGCTTCATCACCTGGGACAATCTGAATCTGGCAGAAGTTGATGAAGTCGACGAGGTGCACTGAATTTGCAACATCACATGCAGACTTTTTAATTATTTCATTTTCTTTCTCGACTTCTTTTTTTTTCAAACTTATGCGTATGTGGTATAGAAAGACTCTTTTGTTACTTGTATATTTGCATTCTACAAGTTATCAGTTTCAACACGGATACACATCTAACTCGTATCGACCATAAGAAGTTTAATTCTGTCAATTCACTGGGTTTTTTTTTTTTTTTTTTTGTTTTGGGTTTTTTTTTTTTAAGTGTATTATATTTGAGTTGTTTATTGTTTTTTTGTGCTTTTTAGTCTGTTGTTGTAGGATTTAGTTTGTTTTATTAGAATATTAGTACAACATATAGTTTCATAGATTTAACACTGTACATCCATAACTTGGTTTGGTTAATTTACTTTTCTTGTTTTTCAGACTAGTTAACACCCTCTCATCATCCTTACAGAGTTATTATCACCGTCCTTTATTATTCTATATTGAAATAAATAATTTTAGACATCTAAAAAAAGTCATTTTGATCTTCACATATTTTCACTGTTGTTCTTTCTCTGAGATTTTTCTGGAATAGTTTTTCTTTCAAACTTGTGTTCAGTTCTATGTAAGATTTTAGCCACAACTGTTGTTTAAACAAGACAACTCCTGATACCCTTTCTAGTTTCAAAATTTAACTGCATCTATACCTTCATATTGTTGTAGTGAAATCAAGTTCTAAATTAAAGCCAATACCATTGCCTTTCCGTAGATATATTACATTTCCTTCTACGTATCTACCTTATTCATCAGTTACCCACCTAAAACTCTTAACTGTCATGTATTAACACATGGCCGAGCCATATCATTTGTTACAGAGATATATGCTGCAGGTTATTGGTATCGAATTGCAAAATTCAACAGTAATTTTAATTTTGCCGTTATCATCTGCGTAGTATTCGTGAATTGCTTCATCACATTTATGTGGCATTGTGCTTATTATAGCTTGTAGATATTCGACTCTCAATTATCAGGAACATATCATAGTCTGTTAACAATTCTAGGTGTACTCTCGTTTGCTTCAAAAACTAGTGCAATGATCTAATCCTGAATCACTGAAATAATGCGACGGGTCATATTTGTATGGTTTTTCACTCGTTCATTTCTAAAACTACACGAATATATCGCACAATATCGACGAAAGAATATCAACCTTTTCATCGTTAATTGTTCAAGATCTTGTCGTATGAACCGGAAAAAAAAATAAACGTCCTTTTAACTGTTATTTATTGTCCTTCTTTCATGAACCTATCAATTATGAAATCATTGCTGAATGAATTATATTTCTCATAGTTGTTTGATATGATCGCTTCTTCTTACTTGGGAACTTTCTAACTACTTTCTTGACTGTAATACCGGATAAAGTATGAATGAAGAGTGGGATGTAGTTTTATTTTATAATTTAAGTTGCACTCATTACGAGCAGCAGGACCCCTGTAATACCTTTTAAGTGATCGTGACCACGGGCTTTGCTAGCGTTAACTTTATTATCATCCAAATTTATTATTCGCTGTTTTAATTGCTGATATGACATATGTTTGTAATAAGCAAAATGTGTCTTGTCTTCCTCTGGGAACACAATGGATTTTGCATTTATAGGTCTTAAATCTTTGTACATTAGTTTTGCTAAGCATCGTAAAATACTTCATTTGAATCTGTACCTTTATTAACTAAGTAATCATAAGCATATTTAACCTACAAATAGACATCATTATGCATTAAAAAAGCATTAAATATGGAATAGAACCTTTAACTGCAGTTTAAAATGTTCTAAACTGAAATAACGATATGACCTTTCTCGGGCGTGATGTCTACGCTATAGCATACTAGATTTTGCCCAAGTATTTATTTGTATATACAAAATTTACTTGGGTTTTTATTTTTGCATCAATTTTGTTTATATGGATTAGCACCAATATTTCAATATATTTTATTCTCAGAAACGTAATTGTATTCTTACTCTTTGCATTCATCAATTGTCTGATGTTGGATTAAAAAGCTATAAATTATATCAACATGTTGCTCTTTCTCGTTTTTATTATTTCTGTCATCTGTCTAAAATACATATTTCCTCCACTGTTTCGCAAGTATTAGCAGATATATGAAAATACGTCTTCTTAATTTGTTCCAATGGTGTTGTTTATTTTAAAGTGGGCAATTATCAGGGAACTAAATAAAAACCAATGCTTTATTACTCTACTAATCGTGATTCCTTGCATCGATCGTTTGTGGATATTTTGGGGATCAAGTATTTAAAACTGATTCAGTTGCTTAAATAATAAAAAATAATTATTAATAATAATAATTAATAATGATATAAAATAAGTAATCAAACTATCGATGTTTTGTTTTACCACAGACACGAGCTTTTTTGCTGTGGAAGCCTAAATAAGGAAAATTAATATTCTGTCAAACACACATTTGGTGCTATCAGTCATCCTTTGGGATCACACCGGTGTCATGAATAGCATTAAAGAGTGTAATCGTGAGTATGAAATTCATATCAATTATGTTTAGGATAGCTTTTTTAAAAATTAGTTATATAAAACTAAAAATCTTTGTTTACTCGTCATTGAAATAAACACTGTATTTATCCACCTATAGTGAGGACCGATTGTCTTGGTCTGGACTGTTAACGTCATGTTTAACAAGTACTGTAAAGAATTTTTGCTAAATGTTTCAAACAGATCATTTTTGTTTTCTATAGTGCTGTAGATCTGATAAAAAAAAAAAATACATAACGGTCTTGATACATTTCAACAAGAAGATATTTACTTGTTAATTATATTTTTCAAATGATGATTGCCTCTTTACAAAACACTTTAATTGAACATTGTACTAGCTGAACCATTTTTGTTTTGTCTTTCTTGTCCTTTATTGCTGTGCTTAAAGCCTTTAACGTTTCCAAACATTGTTTTTTTTTTTTGTTTTTGTTTTTTTTGTGTGTGTTTTTTTTTATTTTTTGTCGTCGTATTTGTGGTTGCATTTTGCTTCTGCTTGAAATTCGCCGTTTATTTGTTGCTCACTTCTTTCATCTAACAAGTCTTCACGATGGATCCTTGCTTCACTGAAAATGATATATGAGGTTCATTTTCTTTGACTTTTTGTTACATCTGCAATTGGTTGATTTCTGAAAATTTTATGACTTGACTCTATTCTCGTTTTCTACTGAGTTTTTTAGTTTCTTCAGTTTACTTGCATGTTTTGTTCGTACAGTTTGGTCGTTTTTCTTGCTTTCGTTTCGTCTTGACTGTTGTTAACGGTATTTTTCGTCTCCTAGATACATTCATTCGAGTTAAACAATCATAAAAACGTACAATCATTTTATCTATCAGAAAAACTCTTCTAATTTATTATAGTAAAAATGTCTTCAATGTGATTTAAAAATCAGATTCTCCACAGTCCTACGGGAGATCCGACATTCACCAATTAAAGTTGATGTTTTGGGTGACCTTTTGAAATTACAGTCCACTTATTGTTAGTAACTATCAGATAAAGGGTTTGCAAATTCGTGTTTAGTCATCGTTAGTAATGATTATGTTCCGAAATGGCGTTGGTTGTCACTTTCAGAAATTTGAAAAGTTTGGTAATTTGATTGGTGAACCACAAGCTTCAACAGAAACATGCATTGATCTGTTATTGGTAGCAATAAGATCTCCACGCAGAAAAACTGTGTAGATCTGTATTTTAATCAGATTTTGAAATTGTCTTCTATTTGATTTATGTTACTCCGTGTTAATGACTCTAGGTGTTTAAATATGTAACAGAAAGAAAGTGGAACCTATGTAAAGTCAAGGAAAATCAACAAGCAATTTATTTCCAGACAATTAAAATAAAAATTCAAAGGACACTTTAACTACTTGTGAAGTTAAATTCCAAATAATACTAAATGTTCTACTAACAAGTCCAAAATAATTAGAATGTTCTTTTCTTCCGAAATGAATTCCAATAGCCTTAAATGTCATGATGTACCCACAAAGATGTTATCCAGAATGTATTTGAATATCATGGTATTAATCCAAAAGTTCAACAAGCGGTTTAGTATTTCCATATGAATATTGTAAATAAATAATTCCTCTCATTATTATATCTGCTTTAAAAAGCACAACTAAAATAGATTCCTTACGTACTGATCTTTTCTTTTAGAAGCCGAATGCTGAAAATGGAATGAATAATTATTTTCAGAAATCTGTATATATATTTTTATATATATATAGTACTATATTTATATATATATTATATATATATATATATATAGTTATGATAGTATTTCATGCCTACATTACCTTATATTCACATCAGAATATGAGTAACCATTAATGGAAAAAATACTGGTCCTCCTGATATATGTCACAAAAGTTTAATTGCAAAATGTTCTATGAAAATACGTGACCTACCTGACACATGTCACATCTTACAAACATGGACAAAAGTGTAAGTATGTATAAACATCATACATAGCATTAGAAATCTTCACACTTTCGATCCTTATAAATCCATAGGTGGAAAAGTCCGTTGATTGTTATAGCCAAATTCTTGAAATTTGTGTCACGAAGAAATCTTTAGATACTTTTTTTATTTATATTTGCACTAGAACCGTTGGTCAAACTTAATTTCTTATTATTCAGGAACTGTTTTAGCAATTGTTTCAGATGATTAATTCGTTTTGAGTTTCTTTTAGGTACAATCTTATTGAATTGATTTTTATTTTTTTGTCGTGATCCAGATTTACAATGAATGGTTCTTCTATTACTTTGGAATTCTATCTTTCCTATTCCATTCAAGCATTGGTTATTTGCTCATTGTGGCGTACATATTATCCATCCATCGTGCCTTTTCTTTTGTGCATATTGCTGATTTTTTAGAACAAAACATTCCACAAATTAGTTTAACTATTAGTTACACAATAGTGGTTTTATCATCAATCTCTGCCATTGTTATTCTGTATTATCTATTACTCTACTATTTTGATTGAAATTATTTAATTGAATTTTTCTTTTTATAAACTGAATTTTGGATCTTTTATTTAGTCGCATAGTAGTGCCATGTTGTGGCTATTAGTAATGTGTACTGACTTGTTAGTAGACAATTAGGGACTTACAGTTAGATGATCTTTCAGTTACTTTAAGTGACAAAATACGTATGCCTAGCTGCCTATTAGTGTCTTTTGCTATTTAATTTGTTTTTCCACGCC